>OY821758.1:24686656-25332603 GCA_963682095.1 Potentilla sterilis | reverse complement strand
ATCGGGACGGTCAACCGGGTGAGTCAACCCTTTAAATGCTTAGAAATGGTAATTGGCATGTGTAAATGACGTTTTTTTGGCCTAACCTTCAACAGATAATAGTTTCAAATCGATGAGACACAACTTATCGTATAAAAATTTTCCTCAAAATATTTACCGACCGTCAGGTTACCCATAGGAAAACGGAAGTAAAAAACAGTTAACCGCAACATTCGGCACACAGATTTTGTCGGAATCGTGTCATTTTTCAACCGTAGACGTATTTCATTATTTCGGTCATATCTTATTTCACGACACATTTGCATTTGAAGAGTGTACGTATAGTAACTATTTGAAATTATACATTCACTTAAACACTTAGTAAACAAGTTAAGGAATATTAGTGCATATGTTCCGATTTTGAATCTAAAAGTTTGGAAAATCTATTCCAACAGTCAGATATCATCGTTAAGATTAAATACATGTATGAAAAAAATCCAACTACTTCTGACAACGTTAAAGGCTCGATCGGGACGGTCAACCGGGTGAGTCAACCCTTTAAACGCTTAGAAATGGTAATTGGCCTGTGTAAATGACGACGTTTTTTTGTCTGACCTTCAACAGATAATAGTTTCAAATCGATGACACGCATCTAATCGTATAAAAATTTTCCTCAAAATATTTACCGACCATTAGGCTACTCATAGGAAAACGGAAGTAAAAAACAGTTAACCACAACATTCGGCACACAGATTTTGTCAGAATCTTGTCATTTTTCAACTGTAGACGTATTTCATTATTTCGGTCATATCTTATTTCACGACACATTTGCATTTAAAGGACGAAGCATTGGTTTGTCGATAGTGATAGAAAATGGAAGCTGCTCTTTTTTTTTTTTTTTTTTTTATCATAGCCGACGAAAATGTCAATTTCGTCGGCAAACTTTCAAAAGTTTTGTCGGGTATACTTTAAGAGAACAGGCGACGAAAATTTTAAATCGTCGGTCATTCTAGGGTATAGCCGACGAAAAATATTTTTTTAGGGACGAAAGAAAAAATCGTCGGCCATTCTTGTGGAATAGTCGACGATTTTTTATTTTTAGTGACGAAAGAAAAAATCGTCGGCCATTCTTGGGAATAGCCGACTAAAATAGTATGTCGTCGGCCGTTTTTTTTTTTTCGTCGGTAAAAGGCTTTTTTCTGGTAGTGAACGGCAAGATCTCGTCGTCGGTGCTTGGCGCGATCATGGGGAGCCTCGGCCCTTCGGCGACAGAGGACGAGCTCTGATCGATGATTCTAGAGGTCGATTCCGCCGGCGATGGCACCACCACCGTCGTCGTCGACGATGCCGTCCGCAACTGCCTCGGCCCCAAAGGAATGGACAAGATAGAGATCTCCACTGCCAACAGTGATGTCATCATCACCAACGACGGCGCCACCATCCTGTGACTATTCGAGTGGTCCAGCCACTCCTCCAGTTCCTCTGAGACACCAACTCCTCCTTCTTCGTCAACCTCTACCCCTATAATGCCACAACCTCTACCGCCTCACTCAGATTTCTCCGGCGTTTGAAGCGCCTAAGGTTTTGCTCCCTTTCTTCAATTCTTACTGAAATCATTTCGGCATGTGTTGATTTGTTATTTGGATTAGTTTTTGGTGTTGATTTTGTTTATGAAAAAAAAAAAAAATTAAGTTTTAGCTGTTCATGATTGTTGTTGTGAGTTCTCTGATTGATCTGGAGCCTTACATGTGTAAAGGATCGATCTATTTTGATGTGGTGATTCAATTTTAGTGCTACGTGATTGACTTTTATGAAGTAGAAAGTATACATACTTTGTGAGCGATTTGATTTGCTGGTTACGTGATTGACTTATATGAAGTAGAAGCTCTGTATAATCTGTGAGCGATTCGATTTTCATTAGAGTTGGATTTCGTTGTGTGATGTGTTAATTTTTGATTGAGTGCAGAAATTTATGTTTGTGGTGATTTGTGAAGCTCACTTTTTCATGAGATTTTGGTACAGAAGCGTCTCGGAAGCTGTGAACTTAGGTTGGTTGGAGAATCAGAGATTGTGTGTTTTTATGACGTCAAGAGCATCGTCAGCGGAGAAAACTATGAGAGCTGGTTTTGCTCCCAAATGGAGAAGCATCATTGGGCATGGTTGGTGTAGGTGCCAAAGTCTGGTACACAAAGTCGGAAAGTTCACTTTCGTTTTTGGTCTTCAGAGACTTTTGTAAGTGTGCTCCATGTCCACCAATAATACAGCAGAATCTCCCTTTCGTCACTTTGCTTTTTACTTGCTCATATATTTTGTTGATTTGCACTCAGATCTTCATTTAGTTTCTTTGATTGGTCATCCATGGATTCCCCTGAAAACCTGCTAAACTAGGAACTTTGTACTATTGGAGCTATTATTGCTCCTTGTTACTGTCTTATTCTTGTGAAATCCAGTCGATCTCTAAGATTCCTACCATTGTGGCATTGTTTTGTGCTGCTTATGCAACAAAGAAAAAGAAAAAAAAGAACAGCTATGATTAATGCTGCTATTGTTGTATTCAATAGAATTGAACTGTAATTAATCTTGTTTTGTGCTGTGTTGGGATTTGTAGATGCTGGGGGAGAATCTTTACCCACTGGTGGAACAGCTGGAACCTAACAATGCAGCTAAGGTTACTGGCATGCTTCTAGAGATGGATCAAACTGAGGTCCTGCATTTGCTCGAGTCACCTGAAGCTTTGAAAGCAAAGGTAGCTGAAGCTATGGAGGCTATGAGGAATGTTGCTCAGCAGCAGCAAGCTGGCGGTGCACTTGATCAACTAGATTCAATGTCGCTCAATGATAATCTTGTTTCTTGAGAGTTTAATTGCCGGCGTATGTTGTCTTTGAAAACGGAGAGGATTTATTCTATTTTAGGTGTGGATGTGTTTTGATACAGTCTGAACAACAAGTTTCTCGAGTTAGGTAGACTGGTTTGGTTTTGGTTTGTTCCAATAACTATCGGAGTAACTATCCCAGTAACTATCTTACTAACTATCTTACTAACTATCTAAGTAATTATCATTTAAGTAACAATCTTACTAACTATGTTACTAACTATCTAAGTAATTATCATTGTGTCCTGCATTTTAGTAACTATCTTACTAAGTATCTAAGTAATCATCATTTTAGTAACTATCTTACTAACTATCTAAGTAACTATCGTCTTAATAACTATCTGACTAACTATGCTAGTAACTATGTTAGTAACTATCAAAATAACAGTTCTTGTTTGTTCAAAAGCTGAGAACTATCCAAGTAACTATCACAGTAACTATGAAAAATAAAAAAAATGCAGGACAGAAAAGCAAGAGCTTAAAAATCGAAAGCAATTGAACAAAATGCTGGACACAATGCAGCGTGTCGCTGCACCGCACCACGACAGCGTAAATATCAAAGTAACATTTTTTTGTAACTATCTTATTAATTATCTAAGTGGGGGTATGAGTGAAATCATTTGATCCTCTTTTAAAAAGAAATGAAAAATAAAAAAATATCTAAGTAACTATCATCTTAGTAACTATCTTACTAACTATCTAAGTAACTATCATTTAAGTAACTATCTTACTAACTATCTAAGTAACTATCATTTAAGTAACAATCTTACTAACTATCTAAGTAACTATCATTTTAGTAACTATCTTACTAACACTATAAGTAACTATCATTTAAGTAACAATTTTACTAACTATGTTACTAACTATCTAAGTAACTATCTTACTAACTATCTTACTAACTATCTAGCTAGGTAACTATCTTACTAACTATCGGAGTAACTATCCAAGTAACAAGTAACTATCTGAGTAACAGTTTTTGTTTCTCCAAAACTGAGTACTATATAAGTAATTATCCAAGTAACTGGATAAGTAATGATACTGGTTTTCCCAACATGGTAACTATCACAAGTAACTGTTATGGTAAAAACGCAGGACAAAATTGAGTAAATGAAGTAACTAGAATGAAGATGCATTCCAACGTTTTCTTTACAAATCAAGTCCAAATTTTGGTTCATTCAACATATCCAAACTCTCAAATTTCAGTCAACATATTACAAGAATTTGTAAATGTCATATCTCATAGTACCAATGCCACAATCCTATATTGAATCACTTCTTGCGCAACCACGACAGTGATAAACCAATAACTCAATTTTTAGAAAGAGTATTTTGGTGGCTAAACCCCAATTAGAAAGTAACGCCCACACACAGAGTTCAGATCCACTACCCAAACCTCCAAGTCCAACTGTAATCCTATGTTTTTCAATGCCTCCTCTAGCATCCCAAATCCTTACCGTGCTGTGAAAGGAGAAGGAGGATTGGATGCATAGTATATTGGTATTAGTTTGAGCTCACAACCAGTGCAATCAATCAACAGTTTCGTACTTACCCATCAGTACACCCTGCATATATAAAACTTTGCATCGGGACTCCATGCCACACTACACTTTCTGAAAAATACAAGACCATGAGCTCCAAAAAGAAAATTACAAAGTAACAAGAGCAAATATCTAGAAAAGAAACCAGAACACCAAGAAACAAAAACAAAAAGCAGATATCTCACCGCTGACTCTTGGCAGCGACTTAGTGTACACAAACCACTAGTTTCAGGATCACCCCCATTATCATCCAAATACCCGTTCTCTGTATCATTAACAAAAGGCGCCACGGCCATATCAAAGATGGAGACCCACCAACAAAATCTAAAACAGTCTGCAATAAAACAAAACTTAGTTACCAATTCTAGTAATCCATCACCAATTTCACTACAAAAAAGTAGTATAACTGCCAATGTTAAACATATATTGCTACACCAGTACTGATTTTAGCTCGATTTAACTAAAGCACAACATCCAAAAGCCAGGAAATGTGAGTAGCTCATCGTCTGCTTCAAATTGAAAAGATCCCAATGCGTAACCGAGCCGTCGAGGCTCGAAGAGAACAACTTCCCACAAGGCAAGCCATTCGAGCCGGACCAACACCAAATGAGCGACGAAACACTCGTAGTCTCCATGAATCGTCTAAACACATCACATCACAGAACAATAAAATAAACAATTATCATTACTTGTTAGAATCTAATTAACAGTAATATCCCTATTGGAAATAGAATAGTGGGTGAAATTGAAAATAGTACCAGCTGGCAGTGCCATCCGACGGTGCCGGGAGAGACCAGCCAAGCTGCCCTACGTGTCGTCGATGCTGGTGGCTAGGGCAACGACCGACGAGGGGTTCCAATCGACAGAGCTGTTTCTATAGACTTGGAGCATGGTGGTTTCTACTGTGGGGCTGAACATAGAGCCTGAAGGAGATGAAGGATTAGGGTTTGGTGCGAGTGGAGATTCTCAGGAAATCTTCAATTCCACTAAATCTCATCTCAATTAAAATCCACAATAAAAAAAAATACCTTGCCATTTGTAGTTTGACGTTGAGAATAGACTTGATGACGCCGGAATCGGAATCCGTCACCGTTGACGTCGAATTTCTTGAAAACCTGCTCGTCGACGTCGGACCGAGAGCTTGAGCTCGTCGTCAGTAGAGTCGCGATTGCCTCAGAACAACGGAGACTTAAGAGTCGGTCTCGGATCCGTATTATGGTTAGTTCAGGTTTGAAAAAACAAAAAACAAAAAAAAGAGTATTATGGTAACAATAAAAAATTAAAACAGCCCTTTTTTTTTATCAATTAGTGAAATAGAAATGGACTCTTTTATGATAAAAAATATTAAAATTATGTCATTTTTTATCAAGAGGAAAAGAATGGGCTTTTTTTCTATTTTCAAAGTGAAATATGTTGATATATATAATTGGTTCCAAGAAAAAATAAATTCGTCTAAGAAAATCAAATATATACATATATAATTCGTCCAAAATAAATTTTATTTAGATTTACCTGTTTCTTTTTTATTTTTGTTGAAAAAAAATAATTTGATAGAGAATAATAGAATATATGATATATATACATCATAGCTAACGCTTTAAAGTATTGATGGAGACGAAATTAATGAATTAATTGTATTAAAAGTCAAGAATTAAATATAAAAGTCAAGAATTAAAAGTAAAAAATTAGAACTTCCTCATTGATAAACTAAAACGGAATTTTTTTTTTAGTAAATATCGTACATATAACTCTTAAATAGATTTAATATAGTTCATGTAAGGTAACTAATTCATCTCAATGATTTTTTTAATTTATTTAAAAATATATAATGATGGAGAACCGTTGGATCGAGAGGGATATGATTGTCTATTTACTTAAGAATGATTTGACATGTCTTTTCTAATTGGTGATGTGTCCTGATGACATGACATGATACATAGAATTGAGACCATAAATCCAAGGCCTCATTGATGGTCCCTATCAGTGTCCTTCGAAATATCATTACTATTAATAGAAGTTAGGTAGCTAGGGTTTTCTTAGCCACCCTAGCAATATTTCAATCCACTTCTATACTTTCATTCGAACAAAATACCTCAAATATTTCTCAAATCTTTGAAGATTAGATCACAAAACTGATCGTTTCCAATGAAGAGAAAGCAAGCACTACGCCATCGAAGGAATCAGGAGACGGACTTCTACTGTCGCTTAAGAGGCTATATCTGTCGCTTAAGCCTTAAGCGGCAGATAAATCGTCGCTTAAGTGTCGTCCCTTAAATAGTGTCGCTTAAGCACTTAAGCGACGGATATTTCATTCCTCGTCGCTTAAGTGGTCTCTTAAGCGACGAAGGTATAAATCTGTCGCTTAAACACGTTTATCTTAAGCGACTAACAAACATCGTCACTTCAAATTGGAAGCGACTAACATATATTCAGGAAATTAGTTTTTTATTTTAATCTTAAGCGACGGAGAAACAAAAAAATCTGTCTCTTAAGGTAGTACTTAAGCCACTAACAAACGTCATGCTAACATATATTCAGGAAATTAGTTTTTTATTTTAATCTTAAGCGACAGATATAGGTTTGTACGTCGCTTAAGTATTATCTTAAGATGTACCTAAGCGACAGAGATACCTATGTTCGTCGCTTAAGTGATGTTTCTGCATTTCAATACAGAGCCTGCTTCTGTATTGCCCTTTTACAAAACCTATGTCAAACCAACACAACCAAATTCTTGCACTGCCAAAACACCCCAAATGCATACATACACAACTCATATCATGAACCAATTCAAACCAACACATTATATTCACAAATTTGAAACTAACACATTCATTCCAAAACCAATTGTGCAATATTGATACATAAACTGTTCTGTAAGTATAAACAAAAGGTAATAAACATATGACATGTATGTCAAATATCAGCGGTTGCCTCCACGCACGTCGCTTAATGTCGAGAAGTCAAGAATTTTGAGAAGAAGTACTTGCAGCCCCTAACTGTTATTGCGATAAGATTTGGGCAATTTTCTCCTCCATCTGCCGGAAGCGCTCTTCTTGGGCTGCTTCTTTCTGGCGGATACGCTCTTCTAGTTCCCCTTCTTTCTCCTTATACTCTGCCATCAATGCTTCTCTTACTTGACTAATTCTCTCGTTCACGAGTATGTCTACTTTGATACACCGTGTGCCTCCTCTCTTCTTTGGCTCCCGCTGCATGCACCTTCCCACCCCTCCGATGTCCGTGCCTCTCTTCTCCCCAATTTGGCTCACTATCACATTGATTTGTGATTCAATGGGGAGAGGTTCTTTGGGGGCAATATCCGGGTATTTCTCCCTCCTTCGCCCTACTAGTTCGGACACACGTTCTTTCATCGCCTCCTACAATAACACACATAACCAATGTTAATAAGAAATACGGTGCATTGGTAAAACAAGAAATGGAACAAAAAACAGAAGTATCACCACGTGTGGACCATCCAAAGAGTCTCTAGCATATGCATCCTCGAAGGCACGGATGAAAGGGCCTGGATGTCCTTCATTCTCATGCTGCTTCGTCCGGTAACTGAAGGCGATTGTCCTAGAGTGGTGGTTCATCCTTTTTGGACCCGATCTGATGTCCTTCATTCTCGCACATAAGGTCTGTAACACATCATTTACAACCATTACATATTCAACAAAAACTAATATAAACCATCAAAAGGATTGAAATTGAGAGAGAGAGAGAGAGAGAGAGAGAGAGAGAGAGAGAGAGAGAGAGAGAGAGAGAGAGAGAGATTGATTACCATATGATCAGGGTCATTGAAGAGAATGCACAACCACTCCCACTGGGCCGGACAATGGAGAAACTCAAGAGGAACCTCTTCCTTCCACAGCAGCCAATGTTGCCTACAATCGGATTTTCAGTCTGTATACCGATTGGCTGCAATTGTTTGAACATAAGCCCACAGGCCATCATGATCCAGTGGGACCTAGTAGTGTGGCTACATATATACAATGGACCCACATTAGTAACAAAATAGAAGAAAAAAAATCAGTCAAAAAAGTAAAAAACATATTAAACAACAAACTTACCGAGAGGCAGTTAACTACGATCCCTCGGTCTGTTTTAGAAAGTTCCCTGTAGGTGGGCTTTATCATGGGCACTCAGTCCTTCACACAACTTCCTATGTCCCTAGAAATCATGCTTCGGACCTCCGGATTCTTCAGGCCGTGGTGGTACTCATCATACTGCACCACGATCTTCCCTCCCGTAGTCCAGACCAGCTGCTGGGTCTTGGAACCAACCACCACACATCTCTTCATTTTTGATGGTGTATCTACACAAAAAAAGCCGAAACAAGCTTATAACCATTAAATCCTTAATTACCAAATCAATTCTAAGCTTTCATATCATCTATATCTATCCTTAATGAAATGAAACATAGTAACCAAATAGATTACCTGTCGTCTCCAAGTCCTTCCAACGAATGCTGCGCGCAGTCGTCGAAGCGCCGGTAGATGCATAACCGGTACTGTGGCTGGTAGACGTCACTGGGGCAATTGGTAGGAGTAGGGGAGCCCTTAGCTGCAAGGCCGGTGACTCAGCCAAAGGAGAATGCTCCACCGAATCAGGAGCAGAAGGAGCAGGAGTCGTAGTATGTGAAGCTGAAGGAGCAGGAGCTGAAGAAGGTGAGTCAGAAGCATCAACATTCGGCGTCGGCACCGCTAGTGGTGGTGCCTGTAGTGATCGTCTAATCAACTCTTGTTGTAGCTCACGGTCCTCAATCTCGACGATCTTCTTCGTCTTTCCGTATCGAGGTTTTGGAGATATCGCTACAAAACAACCAAACATCAGCCCGTTTATTAGAAAAGGGTTATAGGTGATTATAGGCAGCCCCTAAACTATTAATTATCTGCAATATTGTTTAAGACTTTAAGTAATAGGCAATCATATATGATGATGAAAAGGGTTTTCGTTTTAGGGCCATAAGAGAGCAAGCTTAAGACCAAAAGGAAAACATAAAACAAATAAAACACTAGAGCAACCTAACAAATAAGATAGCATAGGAATCGTCTTATTTGGTTAAGATTGTTGGCCAAGGTAAGCCCATTCTCATGCCTTGGCAATAAACAGCAACCAAAAGTTTGTAGTCCACATTGCTTATAATAAATTCATATGTATATCAGATAGCAAACTTCTTTATCTTTATTATCTTTTAAGTGGTTACCCTCAGTTCAGGAATGTTACAAACTACTATCTTCCCTCTGAAGATAAGAAAGTATGTTATAGACAATGTATTTCACTTGTCTTAGGTAAGGTCTTAAGTCTCAGATTGGTGAAAACCCATCAGCTTTTTATTAATATTTTTCCATACTAATTTTTAGTTTTTGAAATTACCCTCAACCTTTTTTTTCACTGTTGACTGACTCTATTCCTTCCTTTTTTTACTTTTTTTTTCTGGTAGGGGAATTCACATCAAGCAGTGAGCAATACATTACTCATCTCCCATATTTTCACTGAAGTGTCCTGTTTCCAGTTCTCTAAAACCGACCAACTTCATGTGAATAGAAAAGGAAGATGTGACTATGCATTCATGATACTCTAGGAAGGTCTCTCACCCATGTCAGCAGAGAGAAAGAAACATCAGATGATACAGAGCTCAAAGAACTCTATCGAAAAAAAAAACATAAAGGAAGCTTTTACTATCATCCGAAAAAAAAAAATCATATGTGAAATTTGACAATGGAATATAACTTCTGTTGATACACGAAAAAATCATGCAATTAGTTACTATGCTGTCACGCGACAAAGACCATGCTCATTATGTTGATTCACGTAATTATATAAAATCCTATAGTTTAATAAGGATTATATGCTCATTACTTGGCAATAGCACGCCAAGCAAACACGCCATCGATGTGAGCCCAAGCCACATGCACGTGTTCTTGGGGCTTGTAGATGTGGGTGTGGTGTGGAAAGTCACGGAAACACACATGCTCATTCATCGATTTAAAGTTGTCGGTGATTTCGGTCTTGGGCTCGAAATCCAAGCCCAATGACTTGGATCGATGGTGAAATGGTGAAACTTGAGAATTTGGGGTTGGGCCAGCCCTTCTCTTTCTTTAAGGCCCAAAGCCCATATTAGAATAGTATAACTTTACTCTTCTTCTTCTTCCCGTTTCTGCCTCACATATTTTTCCATTTTTTCCTGCATCAAATATCTTCTCCTCCCCAGCAACTCTGCTTCTTCCCGTAGTACCCAAAACACGAACTGAACCAGTCCCTTGCCATCACCATCTCATCTCACCAAGAGGAGTCTTCAAACCAGCTAATAGGCTCCTCCTTCTCCCTCAAATCATGAGTTCACAAGCCCTACATCTCATTCTAGATTTCATGGTATTGTGTTTGCAGCAATCAGAGACTATCACATCAATCCCCTATTTTCCAAAATCCCACCCCTCAAGCAAGCTTCTTTTCCCTGACTTTAGGGCACAAATTCTGGGTGAATTGAAGAAGAATCATTTTACCAAAAATGATAGAGTTTCTATGAATCACCCTATAACACAACCCTATGCCTATAAAAGGGGGATTCTGGGATAAATGGGGGCATGAGACATCAACTTGAAAATCCATCCAGCAACTACCAGCAATACATAAACCCCTTCCTTCAAGCATTCAAGCCTTTAGGCCATCCAAGCAGAAATTCCTAAAAAGCCTCCTTCAAAGCCTTCAATTCCCTACGCTTTCAAGCCTTCACGCCTTCAAGCATCAATTCCTATTCCCAGTCATCTTCCCTCAAAAGCCACCTTCAATCTCTCACCGCAGTGCGTTTCTAGCTCCCGCACCACGCTCATGCTATCAAGCTCCTTTGATTTTCATGCAGTTCGAATCACACACGAATTCCTCCCATTTTTGGGTTGAATTTGGCCTAGTCAATGCATAATCAAAAAGACCCCGCAACAACTTCTTAACAAAATCTTATCATACAAATCATCAAATATCATCCATCATGTGAACATTAATAGAGCGTCATCATGAAATAATCAAATTTCATTAAGCGCATAAAGAGATCGAATGCCATCAAGTGTGCTATACATTTCCAAATCTACTCATTTTGCAAGCTACTTGTCCCTCAAAAACATAAAGGAGAACTGAATGCACAGATGCATCAAAAACCTACCATGAGGTATGCACCATCATCTAGCCAATCCGAGCTCCATGGTCACTAGTTTCAATAGCCATCCCACCTACAAAAATCATATAATTACCAGTACATTCAATAGAAATACAAATAAGTATACTATGTTGAGTTTTCATCATCAAAATTATAAAACCAAAGAGCCTATCACTGATTTGCTCTCTTAAATGGCTGAGGTTCATCCTCTTACAGTAATATCTACTAAATATACTTTTTTTAAGCAGTACGAGTTCATGTTTAAAGAGATAAACATCTGAAATTAATAAAATCTCACAATCCCTCATTCAACACAAAGAAAACAATAGTTTTACTATAAATATATATAAAAAAAATACCAACTGCAAAAATGCAATAAAATGCAGCAAGATGAACTCTTTTTACAATTCCAACTAGAGCTCCACTTCATAAACCCCCAATTACAGCCAAAATCCACAAAGAAACAACCATTTTAGACCTCAATGCACCTTCCAATAAGTCTGAAAATATGCAAAAACAGTAGAAAATAAGAACAAGCAAAAACATAATGGAACCAACACAAAGAGAAACTTTGAAAATAGATATCCTGCTACACTAATAGAACGACGCTTTACCTCATTGTGCTCCAAGATCAATAGAGTTATTAATAGATTGACATTTGTTTTTGTAATGGCCGATATTACCGCATCTACTACACTTTCGAGGTGTCTTCTCCACTATTTCAAACAATAAAGGTTCCCGCCTTGTAGAGCTAGTTTCCTTTCTTTTGTTTGCAGCATCTACTGGACGACCTTTGTGAGGTTGAATAGTAGGTTCAAATATTAAAGGAGAAGATGCACTGAAAATCTGAGAAAGTTATCTTATGGTACTTTCTTTCTCCACAAGTGGTTGTTTTTCATACTTCTGTTTAATATCAGACAATAGACTAGTAAGTGGATCTTCTTGAACCAAACTTGCATGGTGATCATTATCAAAAGATCTTGTGTCTATTCTCCACTGCTTATGACTCTGATTTAGAGGTAACACTTCAATATTCTTCTCTTTGATCATGCATGGAAGACCCATGGTTTTGTAGAATTTTCCCTTGGATAGTGTTGAATAGTCCTTGGTATTTTCCAATACATACTGCTTATGTACCTCAAACAAAGCATAAAAATATACCTTATTGACCGTCTCTTTAAAGAAAGGGATGTAAAGCTTTCGAGGAACACGAATCTTTTCATTTTCAAGTTGAGTTTTAAATTCCTGAAACTGGTTTTCAATATCAAGGCAAACTTTTTCCTTCACTTCACGAAGTCCACCCCTTGAAACTTCAAGATACCTCTTTAAGGTTGCATGTGCATCTTCTGTCCTAGAAGTAACACTATTACCGAAATGGGAAATCTGCCCTGTCCATGCAAATACAAATTTCTTTTTCCATGGAAGCCAAGTATTCTCAATATAAGTAAGAACCTTAGGATAATCTTTGTACTCAATTTGCAAATAATTCCAAGCTTCAGTAAACAATGACATATTCCATGATTTCACTAAGGCAGCCCATGAAGACATAAAAACAACCCAATCTGCATCATCCTTGAAATGACCCTTACAATGTGCAGCAATATTTTTATTAATATGTCATATGCACAAGAGATTAGAACTCCGCGGAAACACCACTTCTATTGCATTCATTAGGGCTAATTCCCTATCATAAACAATGGTCAATAGATCATCACCAACACCCAATAACTTGCTAAACATCTCCATAGCCCACTCATAATCCTCTTGTTCTTCTTTTTGCAAGAAAACAAAGCAAGAGTAGAATGATTTGTTGAAGCTCGAAACTCCTATAATCTCAAGTAATGGCATCTTGTACTTATTTGTCTTATAAGTACAATCCATCACAAAGACATTAGGGTAGCTTTTAGTCAGCTTAATGGAAGTGGGATGAGCAAAAAATAAATGAGTCAAATTACCATAGTGATCATGCTTGACATTATGAGTAAAACCAGCCTCCCCGAGCTCACACTAGTACAGAAATCGATTCAGATGACGGTTTTTAACCGTCATCTCATATGCTCCCAAACTGTCATCTATCGCAATGTCATCTATTAAAACGCATTCAGATGACGGTTAAAACCCAAAAAAAACTGTCATCTACCGATCATAAGGATGACAGTTTTGTATTCAGATGACGGTTGGCATTCATGGTGCCAACTGATGCCAACTTACGTGCGCATTTTTAGTGATGAATGGCATATATTGAGATGACAGTCGACTGTCATCTAATGCTACTTTTTATGTCAGTTAATATATCAAACCAAGCGTCGTGTGATATCTTCTCAGACGTCATCTTTCATTTTTAATGACTGTCATTTACATCTTCTAAGGATGACGGTTGGCATTCATGGTGTGCGCATCTTGTGTCTGATGGCATGTAACCTGATGACACTCAAACCATCATGTAAAGTGCAATGTAACGTCGGTCATATTGTCAAGGCGAATGTCATCTGAATTTTGAACAGATGTCATTTACACTATCATATAGTATGTCATCTGAGCTCTCTTAGACGTCAGTCTTGCATAATATTGTTTGTGTCATACGATTTTGGTTCAGATGTCACTCGTTTGTGTCATATGAATGTGTTTCTAACGTCAGTTATTTTATGACTGAGTCTGTCATTTGTGTTCATTTGATATGTTACCAAATGAACAGTACTGACCAAATCCACAATACTGGTTCATCTCCACATATAAAACCTAATTTCATGCAAATAAACCAAAACTGTAGGATAGTACCCAATAAACCTGCCATATTTATATGTCTACCCAGATCTGTTTTAAACCATGAGTAATACACTTCTAAAAACACATGCATTGGCAGCAAAACCAAAATCAACTTCTTCCATCACAATTGTAGCTACCAGTAGCAAAAAAATGACCAATTCAAGTCCACATAACTGTAATAGGATTGGCCATATACTATAGGTACCACTAGAATTCTGCAGCAAATTACTTTTCCAAAACCAATTGGCCCAACTTCCTCTCTGCTTCAGTATTTAGGTCCCCCATAGGATCAACTTCAACACCAGCATCCTACACAGACAGGTCAAACTTAAGATAATATTTAAAAAAGGAACAGAAATTCAGTAGCTGAAGCAGGTGATGTATGTTTAACCATGACCACTACTCCATAACCAATTAACAATCACATCATACACACCAATAAATAACTATCAAGTTGCTTTCCTCTATCTTCAATTACTAAGGACTAAAGCACCTACAGAATCATGTCACCGATAAGGCAGTTCTATAGAAGTCTACAACCATCTATCTCTTTCGTTTTTCTATGTAAGTTGGTAGCAGAGAGAGTAACCTTTAGCATTTGAACACCTTCAGCAAAAGTGAGACGTAGAGTCTCAGGCAAGTACTGCAAATTTAGAAAAGGTAAAACAGTCAGAATCCAAACTATAGACGGAGAAATCAATTGTTGGTCTTTAGGTAACCATTATTCACAAGAATATCACTCCAAACTTAATCTCAATCTAACATGAAAAAGAATTATAACCTTCAGTGGTTCAAAGGGATACTGCCTCCGTACAGTATCATGCATGTGTGCTATAGATAGCTTATATATAATTTCCTATATGTAAACTCAAATATAGGGAGCATAACCAAAACAAGACATCATGGTTCTTAAACATCTCACAGCAAATCCCAAGAAAACACAAGCGACACTTACATGCATAGTGTGCGTCTTCCCACTACTTGTCACACCATAGGCAAATACAGTGCCTGCATAGTTAGCAACCAAGCTATCAGAAATGGAAACTTCCCAAACAAAACTGAATGCAACTACTCCATTCAATTATCCAACTAAAACAGACATTACGCTAGCAGAGTTTCATTTAAATTAGTACTGAAACAATCGAAACAGCAGTTATGCCATACCATTGACACCTTCCATGGCAGCTTTGACCACAGGCTTGGCAGCAACCTCATAAACCTCCTGCGAATTCGTATCCTGTCCAAAAACTTTATCTGCAACCAACAAAACAATCCTCAAATCCAACAAACTTCAAAATTTTCAATCCATTCCGCCGCATTAATAACTAGAACCATTTCCTTATTCATTTCCATTAATCTACATTCAAATTTCAAATTCAAACTCACCGAATGCATAAGCCGTAAGTGGAAATACGGTCATATCTTACCCCTTTGGGTCGTGCGCAAACATCATAGATGATTGGCCTTTCAAACCATGGAACTATAGGGTGTGTTCCTTCTGGATAGACCTGCAAATCAAGATGTCAGTGGCTTTATGTTGACATAGTAGATACAGACAGTAGAGTACAAAGGACTTCTATACATCGCTAAGGAACTGGAAGGTATCCAAATCTGTGAGTGCAGAGTACCACACACTTGCATGCTCAATCAATCTCAGTTTAAGATATTACCAGGAATCTGAGAAACTCAATCAATCTCAGTTAAAGAAGATACTACGAGGAATCTAAAAAAGAAAACCATTTACTAACAACATATACCAGGAAACATATACTCACAGTCTTCAGCTAGGAGGCCAATAGCTTGTGCATTTCATGGTTATTCTTCCTACTGTCTTTCTTGAGCTGTCGGAGCATAAGGAAATCCTGACAAGAATAATGAAAAATCTTCATACTTTGGCATCATCATAATATAACTTCAGCATAGATCGGCCAACACTTGTCAATATAATATCAAAGAACATAAAAATGAGCAGTAAAAGACATATACATGAACAAGTTGCTTGTTCAGCAAAGCTTTCTGCACAGAAACTAGTTTCATCTTCCATGGCGTTTGAATTTGAACCTAAGCATCACAAATTTAACTCTATTATCACGAAATAAACCCTCACAACTTCAAAACAGAACCTCAACCTATCATATTCAATCCGAATTAAAAAAAAACCCTCAAACCTCACCAAGAATCTCAATCAGCATCAACAAATTCAAAGAAGAGAGTCGAAATTGGTACATACCCTGAGTGTGAGTTCGCGTACGTGCCCTTGGCTTAGCTTCAATTGAACCTCTGGGTCTTTTTTCTCCTCCAAGATCCAAATGGCATTGACTACAATTAACAAGTGTAATTGAAATTCCAAAGAAACACACACCTGAACGAGAAAGTAACCAAACGACGTGTCGTGCCATACCGTTTTGAAGGTCTAACCCCACCGCCAGGTCAGCTCCCAAGAAGGCAATCCCGACCGTCCATTGTGGCCGCTGCTGATCGATGACGTCTCCGCCGGAATCCATGGCAGCTCCGACCTGGAACCGTAAAAAATTACTAAAATTAAAACTAAAAAACAGAAAAGAAGAAACAACGAAAAAGAAGAGAGAAAGAAATTGAAGAGAGGCGGAACACGATCCTCTCTATCGCGCTCTGGCCTTTGTCCTTGTCCACGTACCTCGCCGCGTTATTCTCTTTGGACTCCTTGACTCGATGATGTGGTGACTCCGTCGGAGCACCGCCTCCGCCGCGAGAGGGCCACTTGTTGAGCCACGGCGCGGTGGAGGAGGAGGAGGGGGAGGGCTTGGACTTGTGCGAGGGTCGAGGGTTGGAGTTGCCGCCGCCGCCGTGCTCTGTGGTGCGGAGAGCAGAGAAGGGCCTGAGGATGCGAAATGACGGTTTTAGGAGGAGGTTGAGAGAGGAAGGAGAGTGAGAGGTGAGTGGGAGTGAGTTTCGGTGGTGAAGCATGAGGTGAGAGAGTAAGAGAAAGGCTCGGTGATTCTGGATTTGGTTGTGTGAGATGGTGAGGCTCTGGCTGAGACTCTGATGAGTAGACTCTAGTGTTGAATATCAGAGAGGGAAAAGAGAGAGGTCGAAGAAGAAGAAGAAGAAGAAGAAGGAGATGGTTTTTAGATCTGAGGGGAGAGTGAAAAACAGAAAACTAATAAGGGGGAATGGTTTGTGGGGTGTGTTATTTTTGGGGGTAGTGGACCGATGATTGCGTTAAGGGAAGAAGCAATGTGGGCCGTTGGATCTGGAGCTGGGGGTAAGGGACTGTTTGGTGGAGCAGCTGGCAAGCACGGGGGGCTTTGATTTTGAGCAGGATGGAAAATAAACAAAATAAAAAAAGAATTGCGAAAAGAAGATCTGGGATGTTTTACTCACCCGGTTGACCGTCCCGATCGAGCCTTTAACGTTGTCAGATGTAGTTGGAATTTTTTTCATACACGTATTTAATCTTAACGGTGATATCTGACGGTTGGAATAGATTTTCCAAACTTTTAGATTCGAAATCGGAACATATGCACTAATGTTCCTTAACTTGTTTACTAAGTGTTTAAGTGAATGTATAGTTTCAAACAGTTACTATACGTAGACTCTTCAAATGCAAATGTGTCGTGAAATAAGATATGACCGAAATATTGAAATACGTCTACGGTTGAAAAATGAGAAGATTCCGACAAAATCTGTGTGCCGAATGTTGCGGTTAACTGTTTTTTACTTCCGTTTTCCTATGGGTAGCCTGATGGTCGGTAAATATTTTGAGGAAAATTTTTATACGATTAGTTGCGTCTCATCGATCTGAAACTATTCTCTGTTGAAGATCAGGCCCAAAAACGTCATTTAGACGGGCCAATTTCCGTTTTAAAGCGTTTAGAGGTTTGACTCACCCGGTTGACCGTCCCGATCGAGCCTTTAACGTTGTCAGATGTAGTTGGATTTTTTTTCATACACGTATTTAATCTTAACGGTGATATCTGACGGTTGGAATAGATTTTCCAAACTTTTAGGTTCGAAATCGGAACATATGCACTAATGTTCCTTAACTTGTTTACAAAGTGCTTAAGTGAATGTATAGTTTCAAATAGTTACTATACGTAGACTCTTCAAATGCAAATGTGTCGTGAAATAAGATATGACCGAAATATTGAAATACGTCTACGGTTGAAAAATGAGAAGATTCCGACAAAATCTGTGTGCCGAATGTTGCGGTTAACTGTTTTTTACTTCCGTTTTCCTATGGGTAGCCTGATGGTCGGTAAATATTTTGAGGAAAATTTTTATACGATTAGTTGCGTCTCATCGATCTGAAACTATTCTCTGTTGAAGATCAGGCCCAAAAACGTCATTTAGACGGGCCAATTTCCGTTTTAAAGCATTTAGAGGTTTGACTCACCCGGTTGACCGTCCCGATCGAGCCTTTAACGTTGTCAGATGTAGTTGGATTTTTTTTCATAAACGTATTTAATCTTAACGGTGATATCTGACGGTTGGAATAGATTTTCCAAACTTTTAGATTCGAAATCGGAACATATGCACTAATGTTCTTTAACTTGTTTACTAAGTGTTTAAGTGAATGTATAGTTTCAAACAGTTACTATACGTAGACTCTTCAAATGCAAATGTGTCGTGAAATAAGATATGACCGAAATATTGAAATACGTCTACGGTTGAAAAATGAGAAGATTCCGACAAAATCTGTGTGCCGAATGTTGCGGTTAACTGTTTTTTACTTCCGTTTTCCTGTGGGTAGCCTGACGGTCGGTAAATATTTTGAGGAAAATTTTTATACGATTAGTTGCGTCTCATCAATCTGAAACTATTCTCTGTTGGAGATCAGGCAAAAAAACGTCATTTAGACGGGCCAATTTCCGTTTTAAAGCGTTTTAACAAATTTCGCACCCAAACATTAGATGACGTGCAACCGTCGTATGATGTTTCAACCTTTCAATTTTTGATGGCATACCTAGGCTGAGTTTGGGAGGGAATTTTCCCGCTTATAACTTGGTAGAAACCCTAAATCCTCAGATGACAGTCAACCGTCATCTGAATTAAGTATAATTTTTGAACGATTAGTTTTTGAGATGTCTACCATTGCCAATACTAAATTTTGGATGTTTTCCTCATAAACTGAGAAAATGTGATGGCATACCTAGGCTGAGTTTGGGAGGGAATTTTCCCGCTTATAACTTGGTAGAAACCCTAAACCCTCAGATGACAGTCAACCGTCATCTGAATTAAGTATAATTTTTGAACGATGAGTTTTTGAGATGTCTACCATTGCCAATACTAAATTTTGGATTTTTCCTCATAAACTGAGAAAATGTGATGGCATACCTAGGCTGAGTTTGGGAGGGAATTTTCCCGCTTATAACTTGGTAGAAACCCTAAACCCTCAGATGACAGTCAACCGTCATCTGAATTAAGTATAATTTTTGAACGATGAGTTTTTGAGATGTCTACCATTGCCAATACTAAATTTTGGATGTTTTCCTCATAAACTGAGAAAATGTGATGTCTAAAAGCGATTCAGATGACGGACAAACTAGAACCGACGTCTGATTATTTCAAAATCAATCAGATGACGGTTAATTTTTTTGCGTCATCTGAAAGGCGTCATCTGAAGGTGTTTTTGTAGTAGTGTCATCCAATAATGCTCGAAATACGGAACGCCCACATAGGCTCTCCTTCCTAAACTGAGCGGTCTTGCTGTATACATTTCTAGAAAACACCTAGAAGATTAGGATTATTTTACCGCAATGAGGAGAGAATTTGGCGTGGTTTTATACCAGCCCTATCCATTTGCTTAAGTTCTTGGCTTCATCTTTAGAAAATCGACGACAATATGGATGCCCAGACATGTTAGTGGAATGCACATGATTATGTAACAACGTAATTATCTCTACCTTCCACACCCCTTCAGCTTTCTTCCTTCCCATTATTTCAAAAGGGCAATTAATCATACGCGAAGATGAATTTTTTTCTTGTTCCCATCAGCAACTCTAGTTTTATAGGAACCCCCTCTATCACAACCCAAAGTAACATTCCCTTTATTAGGCCTAGACCTTTTAGTTACCACAACAAATTCATGCACCAATCCAATCCTACGAACATCACTAATAAGATCTTCTCGATTTTCATAAACTTTGGTTGTTAGTGGGAGAAATTCATCAGAAGCATCAAACATGTCTCCAGTTAGCTAAGGGTTATTACAGTAAAGAACAAAATGAAATTGCTATTAAGGTTTAGATACAAAAATATATATTGATATGATATAAGACATTGCAAAAAGAAAATGCAAGAAAAACTTACCAACAATAGTCAGGTCTTTAATGGTTTTAGACGAATGGGTAAACTGCAGCTCCTCTTCCATATTGTCTGAGTTCACCATATCAGCAATATTTTGCAACTCAGCATCCAAAGGGTCTTCCTCTCCGGCCATGCGCTCCTTGGTGTCCTTGGCGCGTGTGAGTTCAAGCGCTTCCTCCATCGGGTGCGGACCGACTCAGATTTGGGAGGATTTCAGGCGCCGGAGTTAGGGCATAGGCGATTATGTTCGGTGTCGAGAGCGAGTCAGTGAAGAATGAGTGAGAATGTGAATTCCCCTACCAGAAAGAAAAGTAAAAAAAAAAAAAAGGAATAGAGTCAACAGTGAAAAAAAAAAGTTAAGGGTAATTTCATAAACTAAAAATTAGTGAGAAAAAATATTAATAAAAAAATCAGAGGGGATGGGGATTTCAGTTTTTGGGGGTGGGAATTTCAGTTCCCTATATTTATCTCACAAACGTGGGTAAAATTTCTTTGAGACAAAGAGAAAAGCCTGCTTAAGGGAGTGTTCTGTGATGAGCATGGATCCCTATTTTATTTCCTTGAATGACAGGGATGAAAAGTTGAAAACACATATGAACACAAAAATAACCAGGCAGCAAAACACAATATGTAAGTAAACATATACATAAATTATCTTGCATCTCTACTCCCACATGAACCAACAACAGCACATATAGATAATGTTCTACTGCAAAATACCAGAAAACAATCTTCTTTATTAAATATCTACTGTAAAATATTAACTCCAGTTCTAAGTAAATATAAATTGTTGAAGAGACATCAAAGATATCCCAAAGTTGTCATACACTTCGTTATCACACAACACATACAACGAATAAACAAAAGCAAGCTTGAGACCAAAAGGAAAACAGAAAACAAATAAAACACTAGAGCAACCTAACAAATAAGATAGCATAGGAACAATCAAAGACAATACTCTGGGACCTTATTGTAGAATTGGCCGGAGATGGGGTTTGGAGCAGAAAGGAGATGAGGTTCGGATTTAGGGATACGAATTTAGGGAAGAACAAGGTAGGTTTAGGGATTTCTAGGTTTCGGATTGGGGATATGAATTTGGGGAAGAACAGGGTAGGTTTAGGGAGATGGGGTTCGGATTGGGGATACGAATTTGGGGAAGAACAGGGTTGAGGAAGAACAGGGTAGGTTTAGGGAGATGGGGTTCGGATTGGGGATACGAATTTGGGGAAGAACTGGGTAGGTTTAGGGATTTTTGGGTTCAGAGAGTGAATAGGGGATTTATGTAGACAAGTTTGGCTTTTATAGCATTCTATTAAGCGACGGACTAATACAAAACCCGTCGCTTAAAATAGGTCTCTTAAGCGACGAGGTTAGTATTTGCCCGTCGCTTAAGAAGTTTCAAATTTTTCGCGAAAATTTTAGCTCAAGAACACGCGCCAGTTTCTAAAAATACTTAAGCGACGCATACTTCAACCTCCGTAGCTTTAAAACACTTAAGCGACAGATATTTTCAAAACCCGTCGCTTTAAAACTCTTAAGCGACGGATATAATAGTCCGTCGCATTAAAACCTACTGATTTATTTGGTTTTTCCGACGATCGGACAGCCAAACGATGTCTGTTACGTCTCAATTTTTAACCACGTACCATAATATACGTACATTTAACATCCAACGTTCAGTTAGTCTAAAATGATTAACTTGCTAATTGAAAACCCAAATATCCCCCTATGTTGCTTAACCTTTGTACTACGTTGAATAAAAAGTTGCTAGTTCTTGAAGGCTATATTAGGAATGAACCTTCGTCAGCGAAAATGACCGTCGGATGTGACATGTATGTAGAATAAGGGAGACGGTAAAAATTTCGGACAGAACGGGAGTCGTTCGGCCGTCTGATCGTTGAAAAAAAAAACTGAAAAACACCGCTAATATGCTCTATCGGTCGACCCCATCACGGGGGCCTTTTGGGAGGTGGGGTTGCCATATTCCCAACCCCGTGGTCATGCCCATCTACCGTGTCCTACCCCTTGTGTGGTCAAAGTGCGTTTTTTGGCGTTTTTCCGACGATCGGACGGCCAAACGATGTCTGTTACGTCTCAACTTTTTACCACCTACCATAATATACGTACATTTGACATCAAACGGTCAATTAGTCCAAAGGGATTACTTCGCTAATTGAAAACCCAAGTATCCCCCTATGTTGCTTAAACTTTATACTAGGTTAACAAAGAAGTTGTTACTTCTTGAAAGCACTATTTGGAGCGGACCTCCATCGGCAAAATTGACCATTGGATGTGACATGTATGTAAAATAAGGGACACAGTTAAAATTTGGGCCAGAACGGGCGTCGTTCGGTCGTCCAATCATTGGGAAACTGAAAACACCAACTAATATGCTCTATGAGTGGAACCCATTCCGGAGGCCTTTCGGGAGGTGAGGTTGTCATATTCCCGATCCCGTAGTCATGCCAATCTACCGTCCGCATGTGCAAGAACCGAACATGTTTTCAAATATTCCAATTAAGCATAAATCCATTCATCTATACTAAATCAGTCATTTTAGAAGACTTAAGCGACTAACATATGCTAAATCCGTCGCTTCAAAATATACTGGGTTTAAAAAAAAAAAATTATTTTACAATAAAAATTTAATTTTAATAACCAACACTAAAGTGACGGACATAGAAAATACGTACACGTCGCTTTAGAGGACTTAAGCGACTAACATATGTTAAATCTGTCTCTTCAAAATATACTGGTTTTGTTTTTTTATAAATATTTTGCAATAAAATTAGGAGGCTATAGTTATATGTTGATTTTTTGTTACATTCATATCTTTATTAGATATTTAAAATTTTGTTAATGGACTGTAAACAAAAAAAATTAAGGTAAAGCGAAAACCATATCTTTTGAGGAAATTTCAAATTTCAGACATCAGTTAAAAATTTCATTAAAAGGTAGTTTCAATTAATATTTAAAACTTTGTTAATGGACCATACTTATTATGTACATGTCGACGCGAAAACCAAAGCAAATGTCAAGTTATACCTCGTTAAAGAAGTTCAACTCTTTGAAGATCAAGTTATTCAAGATGCGGAAAGGCTATATCATGAATCCAAATTACTTAAGCGACTAACATATACTAAATTCGTCGCTTCAAAATATACTGTTTTTTTTTATACAAATATTGTGCAATAAAATTGAATTTTAATAATCAGAACTTAAGCGACGGACATAGAAAATACACGTCGCTTTAGAGGACTTAAGCAACTAACATATACTAAATCCGTCGCTTCAAAATATACTGTTTTTTTTTAAATAAAAAAAATGTAATAAAAATTGAATTTTAATTACCAATCGGTCATGTATGAAATTAGGGTTTACAAATTACAATTTAGATAAAACACTTAATGAAATGTTCAATTATCATCAGATAGTTCTTCCTCATAATCAGCATAATCATCCTCTCTATCTTCCTCACTTTCGCCTTCATCTTCTTCGTCATCGTCGTCTTCATCATCGTCAAACTCGTCTTCATCGTCATGTTCATCATCCTCGTCATGTTCATCATCCTCGTCCTCTTCATCATTGTAACAGTGAATGAGAACATCTATGTGTGGAAGAGAACCAAAGTCGGTGGTGAAACCAGATATAGGGGTGTAAGTTGGGATTGAGTCCGCGGTAGGTTCTTGATAGGGTTCATCAACTTGATTCCTCCTAGGAGGTCTGCTAGTTTCATCCCTTGCAAGTGTGCTACCACTGTACGTACCTCTGTGTGACATCACATTAGTGACTTTCCCAGGTTCACCAGCCTTCGGGTCATCTAGATAAAACACTTGTCTTACCGTGGCGACAAGAATAAATGGTGAATCCTCATACCAGCTGGTAGATGTGTCCACTGATAAAAGAACGTTGTGAGCCCCGGAAATATTATCAAGCTAAGTTGAGATTGAGAACTATTTTACGATCTCGGTGATTAAATGATAACTTGGAAATGCTTTTCAGGATTTTTCACAAGGTGAAATCCTTGATTTAAAAACTTGGTATTAAAGTACACGTCACGACAAGTTTGTGAGAACTTTTGGTGAATTTTTCGTATACTCAAGTTATTTTCATGATTTTCCAAATGTGGAATATTAAAGAATTAAGTGGAAAATTAGAATTTCTATTTGAGTAATCTGAACCGTTAAATCTCACCGTTAAATTCCAGCCCTTGGATTCAAAGTCAGTAAAGACTATAAAGAGAGGAGATGACTGAGTCAGCTCATCAACTGATCTCTTTCTTCTCTCTCGAACTCTCTCACCGACTCGGTGGAAAACGCAGAGAAGACCAAACCAGAATTTCTTCGTTGGGTCACTTCATGACGTCGGGCCGCCTCCATCTGCATCGTCTCGACATCACCGACGTACCCTGGTCTTCGTTTCTCCAATTAACGATCATAGGAGGAGGATTTGCAGTGAGAAGCTTCGAGCTTGTGGGTTACGCCTCTGCAGTTCTGACAGTTCCTTTAGTATTGTGGTAGGATAATCCTCCCTCTCATCGTTTACACTACTTTGATGAGTTTCTTTTCACAATTCGATAGATTTCTGGACTGATTCGGTTTTGGTTTTCTGGGTTGTACTATTCTTTGTCGCTCTTGGTGTCGACAACTACTTTGGCTCCTCTTTGCTCAATTCTTGTACTCTTCACGTTCTGTGGTGAAGCCTTAATCTAATTTGGGAGCTTATTGAATCCAGTCCGGGAGCCTTTTGCTTGTTTGGATTTCCAAATGTAGAGTCCCAGTTTGGTTTTGTTGTAATGCTACTGTGGTTTCTTCTTTGTAATTAAAGATAATAGTTTTGGAGTTGGGTTTGAATTTGAGGTTACTACTGTATTGCTTTTGTCAAGCTAAATTAATAAATTCTTGGTGGCCAATACGTTAAAGGCTGTGTGCTTGACAATAGTGAGTTGAAAAGATGGAGTCTGTGTTCAAGTTGGTGACTTGGGATTCTGACAAGGAATTGGTTATGAGTTCCTGGATAATTTGTATATTTCTGAGATTGAAAGTTGTTGTTGGAACTTAATTTGGCCTTCCTAGCCTATGGAAAGTCAATTGATCAAGTAGTTTTGAATTAAGGCTCACTAAGCTATAAGTTTAATTATATTTCAAGTATTTAAAGGTTGATGCTAAGTGAGGCCATATATGTTTAGAAACTTGATTTGTTTCTCATTCTCTTATCGCTAGAAGTTGATTTGGGTGTCCATAGTAATTCCCAAATGAAATTACTGTGGTGAATTGGTCAAATGTGGTCAATCTTAGATGACGAGAAAAATGTTAATTGGACGATTTATTAATCGTCGTGATTGCATATGTGTCAATTATTTATTAACGACTGTTATCTCGGACAGTAGGGACTCCAGTTACCCGAGGGATAGAAGTGGAAAGCTCGTGACTCGTAGGGTACCCGAGGAAAAGCATCGGAATCCAGGTAGGGGATTGAGGACTTTACTCGATTAGAGCTTTCCGTATTTTTTTATTTATAAAATGGTGCATGTTATGGTTTGGTTATTTTATATGCAAATGCGTACTAACCAAAACGTGAGAGATTATGATGGCTTGAGAGCGAGGGGTGGCACTGACTTCCTTGGGTTCGATCCCCAAAACCTCCGGAGGGTTTAGTTACACCGGTCATGATGACGGACTCGTAACGTGTGTGTAGCTAGGTAGCGGACACTCTCGCTACGCTTACCTGGTGATCTATGTATTTTGAGGTAAGGTCGTGTAGTGGGTCTATTAGACCGGCCATCAGGTAATATTTGATTTTGCGCGCAGTATTTATTTGAGAATTTATGCACCGATTCTTGAGTCAAGATATATTTTATAAAGTTTGTCATTTCATTATTTTAAATTATTTAGTTTATATATGTTTTCATACTGGGGACCCCAAATGTTTACTTGTTTTCAAACCTAGTCGAGTTTAAGTTCTATGAGCAGCGATGACGAAAGCTCACCCCTACAACAGTGTGTATGCAGGTATTGTGCACTGGTATGGGACAATGACGGATGGAGCTGGGTGTGTAATTCAAGTTTGATAAACCGTTTTACAGTTTTTCATTTTAGATTTTATCTTGAATTTCAGAACTTTGTTGATGTTTGTTGCTAAGCTTAATTGAATTTCCATTTACTTTTTAATTCGAGTGTTAATTGTATCAAGTTCTGGACGAACAATGTATTTTACGAGAATTATAAACTTTTCACCCCATAATTATTTCAAAGCTTTCCGCTGTGTTTATTGAAAAAAGTTTTAACATAAAATGCCTTGCGTTTCTTTAAAATGTAAATTTGGTTTTTAATTTATGTTTTAGAGACTCGCGGCACTGTAATGTGCTTAAGCTGGTGAGGTGCAGTTTGGGGCGTTACAAACGTGATCTAACTTTACGCTCCCAGAAATGGTAGGGTCAGTATTGTACCATTTACATATGAACAAAACAACCCGCATGCATTATGAATATATCAGTTTGACAATGGCTTCAAGAATCCCGTAGTATGGGTTGACTCCCGTCTCTACCATGACACCACTATTTTGAGTCTTCAATTTCTGGTCTCGCTGCCAAGTTTCAAACTTAACTCCGTTCACATAACATTGTGAATAAATATTGTGTGATTGAGGGCGGCATGCCAAAATGTGC
Organism: Potentilla sterilis; assembly: GCA_963682095.1. Lineage (NCBI taxonomy): Eukaryota > Viridiplantae > Streptophyta > Magnoliopsida > Rosales > Rosaceae > Potentilla > Potentilla sterilis. The sequence goes on along the minus strand of OY821758.1, from coordinate 25,305,343 downwards.
AGTTCAGGCTTATAATACTCACTTCCTTCTGATTGCAGCTGATTGATCTGTAACATTAATATAAATCATTAGTGCAATGTAATATAAACGTGCAACTGTATATATTGATCAAAATATAGTGATTGTATACCCAATCTTGAAAGTATGGAAGAAAGCTCTCAATACGTTGTTCATCATTTATCCATGGATATGTTTTAGTTACTTGATCTCGATGAAGCTCAATGAAGTGAGCCGCTTCTGTACAGTGCTCCATTACATTCCAGTGAGCCTCATACAGTTCTTCCCTACTTAAGTGAGCATTTGCCACGTAACCTTCAGGCTTCATGAGTTCGAAAACAACAGAGATATAGAATCGAGGTGCATTGGCGACGTTTGCATCTCCTGTAGCATCAGCCATATAAAAACTGCAGTATGTCACACACTCATGTGTAATGTATTACTCAGCAATACACCCCTCTGGGAAACGTGTGTTTCTAACAGTCTTTTTATAGTCCCCGAGTTGCATGTAAAATATTATAGTTAGTACAATATATATAGAGGATCATATAGTTAAAATGACAAAAATAACGCAGCACCTTTCCATGAGAAACATCCAGGTAAAATGTACTGGGCCGGTAAGAAGAACCTGTTCGGGAAGGTGAATCATGAGATGATCCATTATGGTGAAGAAAGCGGGAGGAAAGATCATTTCTAATTTACAAAGAATCATAACAATTTCTACCTTCATTTGGCAGACGTCTTCTTTCTTCAACTCTCTAGCACATAATTTCTGAAACAATATGGACAGCGCTATTAACGACTCAATGACACTAGTTGGCAAACATGGACGGACAACCACTGGAAGAAGACATTGGAGCAGTACATGGCAATCATGCGTCTTCAATCAATAAAACTTTTTATCATCCACAATGACCTTATTCTTCAAACATCCCGCATAACCATAAGGATATTGAGCATCTTTAATCCATTCGAAAATCTCGCTATTTGCCTCAGGAAGAACTCTATACGGTGCTTGAGATACTTTTTCTTTTTTAGAAGAAGACCCGGGTTTCAATTTCTTCCACAACTTCTTTTGTATCCCTAGTTGTTCTAGACCTTCACAAGCTTTTGGATCGTCCTTGGTCTTTCCTTCGAGACCGAAAATGGTTCCACTGATGTTGTCGTACACATTCTTCTCAATGTGCATGACATCTAAGGTATACCTTATTCTCGATGAGCTCCAGTATGGCAACTGCCAAAATATACTCAAGTGAGTCGAACACAGTTTCTCTCTAGTTACTCTGGGCTTGAACTTGGGATGTAAACTCTGAACAGGGTAGTCATGAGAGAGGATACTGCTATCAATCTCATCCTCAGACCAAGAGCGTGGTGCTTCCCTGAACTCAACCTTCCTATTAAACTTATCTACTACTCGATGCCATGGATGCGTCCGGGGTAGCCATCTGCGGTGACCCTGGTATGTCATTCTCCCTGTCAAGTTGTTTGAATCAACATCTTCCAAAAAAAGGGGACATGCTTTGTAGCCTTTTGTCTGGATGCCTCCCAACATCCCTAATCCGGGAAAGTCGCTAATGGTCCACATCACTGTTGCTCTCATTATGAATGACTTTTGCTCATGTCGGTCATAAGTCCGAACTCCAGTACTCCACAACATCTTTAGCTCATCGACCAATGGGCTCATAAACACATTCAAACACTTTCCTGGAGACTTTGAACCGGATATTAACATAACAAGTATGTTAAACTCCTTTTTCATACACATTTAATGAGGCAAATTGTAAGGCATCGCCACAATAGGCCAAGTGTTGTGAGAAAAACCTGTTCTACCAAAAGGATTGAACCCGTCTGTAGCAAGTCCGAGGCGTGATAGGAGCACAATGTGCGAAGATATTATATGCTTATGCCCTCGTTTATGCTTTGTTTAACCCTTATTTGTCTAAGATTGAGTCATAATATAGTTAGTGTCATTTTTGTAGGGTTTTGGTGAAATGTGCTTAATTGTCCGAAAAATGACTAAGTATGAGAAATCTGGAAAATAGTGCAAAATATGTCTTTTTCGCGATTTTGAGACGAGTAAAAATATGATCTATCCTTGTCCGAATTCTATGAAATTTGGTGTGCTTAATATTCATATACTGAGGAATTTTGTGTTCAAATTTCAGATCAATTGAAGTTCGGGAAGTCACCCAAAAGATGGCTGCAAAACGGCAGTCCGAGCAAACCAATCCAGGGGCTTCCAGGATTTTCCTGGGACTTTGATCCAACTTCGAAAAATCATTCCCGACAACTCACAAGGAATTTGATCGAGATATTTTATGGGGAGATGGCTATATGTGTCTAGTTTATCTGAGACTTAGAATCGCATCAATCGGAGCTCTGAGGATGGAGATATGCCGGAGTTACTGCAGCAAGGTCTTTTCTGCCGATTCCAGGAACGTATTACTTCCTTTTCACAATTGCTGTTTTTCAATGGATCATATGGTGTACAAAAGCATTTGTGACGATAATCCAAGCTTATGGAAGGAAGGAGGATGACACCAAGCCCGGGCATTGAGGAAGAAAATGAAGGAAGAAGTTCTCCTAGTCAAACTAGGAGAAGCTGCCGAATGAGGCAGATTCGTGCCACAAGGATGCTGCCGGCAATGAGGGCATTTTTGATGGACCAAGACATGTCAATTGAAGTCCAAAGATCATACAAGAAGTCTATGAAGATTTGAAGCCCAAGCCTTGAAGAAAATTCAGAAAAAGAAAACCTACTTGAACTATGAAAGGAAGGTTTCAAATCCTTATCCCACTTGGTTTTCTGGTTTCCTTGTGCAACATGGCTGCCGGCAATACCTAAGCTTTTTCCCCTATAAATGGCCAACTTTTACACAGAAAAACTGGTCACATTCTAAAGCAAAAACCCTAACCAAAGCTCTACCAATTTTCAGCCAAAGATCCTACATAAAAACACAAACCAAAAGCCACCACCACCACCATAAAATCCTGCCGATTCTTCACCCTTCATCCAGCAGCCACCGAACCACATCCCATTGGATCCACACGACTTGAAGCCATCAAAGGTGTTTGCAAAAGTGTGATCTACTCCCTACTCTTGGTTTGTAATAGTTTTTATGTGGTTATGTGTAGTTTTGTCTATGAAACTCATGTATGTTTGGTTATTGTGTTTTCATGTCTATGTGAAAAACGATTGTGAATTTGGTTTTATAATGATGCATGTTAATTTAATTCTTATGGTATTAATAAAGAATTTCAAAAATAAGTTTCGAATTGCATGCTAAATTGTAATGAAAATATGAAGTAAAGAGATAAGATTAGATAGGCAAGCATGTTCACTCTGATTCTAGTAATTCGTTCTTGGTTTAGTCTTTAAATCCGTGTGCCGCAGAGATTGGTACTTAGCATATTCGCGGTGTGTTTTGAGTATTGGTCTTGTATCTGTCAACATAAATAGGACTAGAGTGGTTTAAACGACTATGCATGTTAACAAGAAGTGGTGACGCCTTGCTTGATTGATGTGTTTCCAATTAAAAGGATTTCGTACTTCATTGGTTAATTGATTATCTTCTACACTGCGTGTTTATAATCGGTTAGCTAAATATTAGGGTTATGCGCTGAGCTAATTCTAATTACCTTCGTGAAGTCTGAAACAACTTAGATAACCGCTGAGGCCCTAGTTGGGTTGGAACTAAGTCGGATCTAGGATATTGTGTGCTCTTGCCGTGTCTTGACTTATCAATTTGCTATGTGTTTTGAGTGCTTTTGTGTTAGTAATTTGTGGAAGAATGTCGACCAAACTTGTATATAGTAATTTAGGATTTTAAATTTCTGTTTTTATGCATGATTTAGAGGCAGCCTCCTAGGATCTTTTTGTTTCGTATTTCTTTTCTTTCAATTTTGTGCCGAACCTAGTTTAGGGCAGCCTAGCTGCCGATCCACTTCATTCCCCCCAAAATTGTGACGTCTTGTATATATGTGTTTATGTGTTTGTCTAACAATTTCATATTTCAGGTACCCTTAATCCCCGGCGTAGAACGATCCCTACTTGCTTATACTACTAACGATCTTTTGTAGGGTTATTATTGTGTGCGAGCTTAGGCTCCCGTCAAGGCGCACATTCTTAATGTCGTTGGCAAATTCTAGAAAGTCTTTATCAAACTCTTGCCATGCTTCCCCATCTGTCGGGTGTTTAAGAAAATATGGATCTGAAATCTTTTCCCCGTGCCACTGTATTTCATTTTCTGTGTGCGGCAACATATATAGGTGTTGCAACCTGGGTGTTAGAGGGAAGTAACGAACTTTTCTTACAGAAACCCGTATACCCTGTTCAGAATATATCCATCTTGACTCCTTGCATATGGGACACTTGTTGCGGTGTGCATTCTCTTTGTAAAACAACGCACAACCATGCTCGCATGCATGAATGATCTCATAACCCAGACCCATGTTCTTTAGGATCTTTCTTACAGCTCGGTATGAATCAGGATACTTGTTTCCAAGAGGAAGCATTTGCTTGATGTATTCACAGTTATCATCAAAACTTTTGTTTGACCATCTATTATGCCTTTTTATCTTAATTGCTTTAAGGATGGTAGTTAAAACAGTCTCATTACTACCATCATACAACAGAGTCTGAACTTCTAATAAAAGCCTGTTATACTTCTCATAAGCATCTCTGGCAATATGGTCTAAATCATCGACATCATTTCCATCATTTAAACCATCAACATTCTCTGTCTGAAAAAATCTATCAAGATATGGAACATCATCATACAGAATGTCCATCCTTGGGTTTATCTCAGGACCCACATCACCACTAGAAGAGCCATCTGCTCAAGGTATTGTTCTCTCTGCTCATACAATGAAGGAATGTTTGCAGCCTCACCGTGACATGTCCATGTATTATAATCATTCATCATACCGTTCCTCCTCAAGTGCGTAATCATCTCATCCACTGTTAACCTCCGCCTTTGCAACAGACAACGTTTGCATGGGCACCTGTGCAATTTCGTCTCATTACTGCTATTCTGTCTGACAAACGCACAGAAATCTATTATCCCCTGAATAAACTTGGGATCACCTCTCCCTAACTGCATCCAACTCCTATCCATGTTGCCTGTCATGTGAAAAAACATAAAAAATGCACAAAGTTAGCAAACAACAACATGAACACAACACATCTTCTTCACATTATTCCTCAAGTTAGGGTCCTATTACATTCAGGAGAACACTTTCTTTATCAAGCCTCTTGCCCCCAAAGGCTACGCTTTCAGTTTCGAAAAATTTCGGCAGCATCTCCCTACAGATCCCCAAGTGCACGAATATCTAACAACCTAGTGTGCACTTAAGGAACAATATAGACAGATCATGTCGAAATCAATATCCAAAACCAAAAACGTAACCGCAAGAAGTGCATGCTCGCTCAACAAAGTCATGTTCTCACAAACTGTCCAAAAATGGGACAATTCGACAATCAAATATTTCAAGTGATTCTCGAACGGGAATACTAAGCTAAAAATAAACCGGTGAATGCAAGAGTTGAATCACTCTCACATGCTAATCCGGATAATAAACATATATGTATCAATTAAAAATAAACATGAAAACATCAACGGTTTTCACATTTACACACAAATCATTAATAAATCCAACATCAATTCATTTACACACAATATGGTAAAACAATCCAAAATCAACTCTAAATCCATCATATATTGAAGAACCAACACTAAAAATAACACAAAATACATCACACACAATCCAACCATAGATTTCAAACACTAAATTCAACCTATCTAACACAAATATGGTCAAAAAAACCCAAAATCAACACTAAATTCATCATATATTCAAGAACCCAACACTAAAAATAACACAAAATACATTATAATTCAAATCCAACTCAAGAATTAAAACAATAAATTCAACCTATCTAACACAATATGGTGAAAAAAAAAACCCAAAATCAACACTAAATCCATCATATATTGAAGAACCAACACTAAAAATAACACAAAATACATCATACACACAATCTAACCATAGATTTCAAACACTAAATTCTAGGGCTGGGTATCCGACTTTCGGATCGGTTTAGGGCCCAAACCGACATCCGATCCGGAATGTTTCGGTTAGAGATTTTGAAGTCCGAATCCGAATTTCCATAGTCCTTGGCCGAAATTTCGGTTGAGTCGAATTTCGGGTTGGATCAAATCGGTTTCGGGCCAATCTAGAAACCCATGAGAACATGAAATCGAAACAACGAAGTCCATGAAAATGGCACAGATGTGATCGAGATTTCAAAATCCATGAAAACAGACCAGGGACAGTGAAAAAGAGTTGCATTTCGGATTCGGTCCAAGAACATCAGACCCAGCATTAGAAATTGGCAGATGCCCAATTTGGTGTTGATCTTGATCCTTCTGAATTGACTTGGTCCTCTTCCTCAGCATGATCTCAAAATCCCAAACTGGGCACCAAAAAGCCCTCTTTTTTCTGTACCAAAATCAACAAACTTAAAATCAAAACAAGAACTAATCCATAATCAATACCTTATAGTCATCAAGAACATCACAATCCATGAGCTACATTGCACAAAGCAAATACAGCAAACACTATTAGACTTCTCACATACATACATAACAATCAATGCCCAATAGAAAACCAAAAAGCTCGAATCTTTCTACAAACCCAGAAAACAAAAGATCCCAAATTGAAGCTAGAACAACCCAACATTGGATTGAGAACAACTAGTGAAGAAGAATCAGAAACACCCACCTGTGCAGTCAGGGAAGTACTGAGCTTCTGAAATACTCTTCAGTCTCTCTCTCTCTCTCTAGAGCTTTTTGTGTGTTTTTTGATTGTTCACTGTAATTGCAAGCTTCAGGTTCGACCTGTGCAGTTCTCTGAAAATAGATCGGAGTGGACCATAGGGTCGATCAGATCAAAGAGAAGAAAATGAAGAAAACGAAAGCGATGAAATCGAAATGGGAGACTGGGATCGGAGTAGTGGGATTGATGGATTGTGGTAGAGTGGTAGACTACGACATTTTTTTAATGAGGTATATATAGTGGATTAGTGCTACTGTGTTAGCCTATTAGGGTTTATAAAATTCTGATTGGGGCGGTTGATTCGGGCGGGTTGGGGACCAAATTCGGAAAAATTCGGGTCGGCTTGTATTAGAGTATTTTTACGTCCATTTTTTTCGGCTCGGTTATCCGAATCGCTTTTTCGGATCGGATTGGTCGGTTTCGAGTCTTAAATCGGATAAATGCCCAGCCCTACTAAATTCAACCTATCTAACACAAATATGGTAAAAAAAAACTCAAAATCAACACTAAATTAATCATATATTCAAGAACCCGACATTAAAAATAACACAAAATACATTATAATTCAAATCCAACTCAAGATTTCAAACACTAAATTCAACATATCTAACACAATATGGTGAAAAAACCCAAAATCAACACTACATCCATCATATATTGAAGAACCAACACTAAAAATAACACAAAATACATCATACACACAATCAAACCGTAGATTTCAAACACTAAATTCAACATATCTAACACAAATATGGTCAAAAAACCCACAATCAACACTAAATCCATCATATATTCAAGAACCCAACACTAAAAATAACACAAAATACATTATAATTCAAATCCAACTCAAGATTTCAAGTAAATTCAACCTATCAAAACTAAATATGGTGATTACAATAAAGACGAGAGATTATACTAACCTACAGAGCAATTGGAAGAGAAGACCCAAGCTTTTGGACCCTGATATTGGAAAAATCAGCAGTTTCTTCAGAAAATTGCAGCAGAGAGCTGTTTCTGTGTTTTTCCAGCTCAATTCACTACCAGAAAAAAGGCTTTTCCCGATGAAATTAAAAAAAAAAGGCCGACGATTTTATTTTTCGTCGGTGGAAAAATAAAATCGTCGGCCATAGTTTAAAAAGAGCCGACGATACTGTTTTTTCGTTGGTATAAACAAAAATCGTCAGCTATATTCATATTTCAATCGACGATTTGGATTTTCGTCGGCCTTTCTCTGAAACATTAGCCGACGAAAACTTTTGAAAATTTTGGCCGACGAAATTGAGATTTTCGTTGGCTATAAGTCTATTGAAAAATACATATTTTATTTTAGCCAGAAAACGACAAAAGAATAGCCGACGAGTACGAGTGTCTCTCGTCGGCTATGATTTAAAACAAAAACAAAAAAAAACCAGATTCCATTTTCTATCACTAACGATAAACCATTGCTTCATCCTTCAAACAGAAAAAAGTCGTGAAATAAGATATGATCAAAATGATAAAATATGTTTACGGTTGAAAAATGATAAGATTCCGATAAAATCTGAGTGTCGAAAGATGCGGTCAAAGGTTTTATTCTTTCGTTTCCCTAATGGTAGCGTTACCTTCGGTAAATATTTTGAGGAAAATTTTTATACGATTAGTTACATCTTATTAATGGGAACCTAAGCTCGCACACAATAATAACCCTACAAAAGATCGTTAGTAGTATAAGCAAGTAGGGATCGTTCTAAGCCGGGGATTAAGGGTACCTGAAATATGAGATTGTTAGATAAAAAACACATGTACAAATATACAAAAACGTCACATTGGGGGAATGATATGCGTCGGCAGCAAGGCTGCCCCTAATTCTAAGAACACGAAATTAAACCCTAATTTACTATATACAAGTGATCATCATCTCTCACACAAAACAGTTCACAGAAAAGACTCTTTAACACATAGATTCGCATGCAAGAAGGTAAGGAACAAGTATTTAGCATGTTCAAGACTCAAATTAGTTTCGACCACAATTAGAGCGATTAGCCTTTTAACCAATTGTAAGACATCTAATGTTTTAAGATCATGCTATTCGCCTTCGATCCTAAAGTTTATGCTAATCCGGTTTTAAGCATTTTAACATTTAAGCACAAGAGTCTAAAATCGAAAACATGTAAACAAGCAAGGTTGTCAATCATCTTATTTAACATGCAAGTTTTAGCTAAGGTGTTACTGATAGGAGCACAATGTGCGACGATATTATATGCTTATGCCCTCATTTATGCTTTGTTTAACCCTTATTTGTCTAAGATCGAGTCATAATATAGTTAGTGTCATTTTGGTAGAGTCTTGGTGAAATGTGGTTAAGAATCCGAAAAATGACTAAGTTTGAGAAATCTGGAAAATAGTGTAAAATATGTCTTTTTCGCGATTTTGTGACGAGTACAAATATGATCTATCCTTGTCCGAATTCTAGGAAATTTGGTGTGCTTATTATTCATATACTGAGGAATGTTGTGTTAAAATTTCAGATCAATCGGAGTTCGGGAAGTCACCCAAAAGATGGCTGCAAAACGGCAGTCCGAGCAAACCAATTCAGGGGCTTCCAGGATTTTCCTGGGACTGTGTCCCAACTTCGAAAAATCATTCCCGACGTCTCACAAGGAATTTGATCGAGCCCTTTTATGGGGAGATGGCTATATGTGTCTAGTTTATCTGAGACTTGGAATCGCATCAATTGGAGCTTCGAGAATGGAGATATGTCGGATTTACTGGAGCAATGTCATTCCAGCCGAGTTGCAGCCGGTCTTGTGTTCTTGCGGGTTTGGGGCATTTTTCCATGGATCAAGCTCACCAAATGGAGTTGTCAAGCCTACACAAGAAGTCCATGAAGATATGCAGCCCAATATAAGGAAGAAAATCAGAAAAAGAAGTTTCCTAGAAGAACCAAGAGAGGAAGGAACCAAAACCTTGTTGCACAAGGATTGCCTTTGCCGATTTGGACTAGGTTTTCTACCTAGGGTTTCTGCCGAATTTGCCTCTATATATAGCCATGTTTTCCTACAGAAAAACTTGTCACATTCCAAAACAAAAATCTAGCCAAAGCTCTACCTAAATTTCCCCAAGAATCCTACACAAAAACCCTAGCCAAAACCACCACCACCACACCAAAGTTTCCTGCCGAAATTTTGTTCCCTTTGCTGCCGATACATCACTGCCGAGCAGCCTCCATCCGACCACCATCATCCATGGATCTATACACGACGAAGTCTTCAAGGTTTCTAAAGTGTGATCCACTCCCTACTCTTGGCTTTGTAAACTTTTGTGTAGTTATGTTAAACTTTGTCTATGAAGTTAGCATGAATTCTTGGTTTCAATTTTTATGTCTATGTATGAATTGGATTGAAATTTGGTTTTATGATTTGCATGTCAATTTATTTTCTTTATCTTTAAGTGATGTTTTAGATGTAAGAATATGGATTGCATGCTAAAGAGTAAGGAAAATACATGATCAACTAGTAATTAGGATTTTCGGCAAGAATGCATGTTAACTTGGTTTTATGGTTTTCTTGACTTGTTCTTTAAATTCGTGTGCTTAAAAGATTAGTAGTCTATGTAATTGCAATATGTAGATTATTAATCTCATTAGCCGAAAATAAGATAGGTTAAGCAATCTTTAGGGTTGTTTTAATTTGTGTTGTTTTCACAAGGGCTAGAGTAATTTAAATGAACATGCTTGTTAATAAGATGATTGACAACCTTGCTTATCTAACTTGTTTCCAACTAAAGAAAAAGACTTTGTGCTTAATTACTTGTCATGTTTGTCTACGTCGATTAGAATATTCAAAGATGACTAGTATAGTTTTAAGGTTAGACGATTAGTCACTTAAAATACATGAGGAGTCTTAATCAATTAGTAGCCGATTAGGAGCTAATTGGGTTGGAGTTAAGTTGAGTCTAGAACGCTTTAATACTTTGCCGTGAGTCTTGCTTGCTAGTTTGTTATGTGTTTTGATTGCTTTTGTGTTAGTGCTTTGTGGAAGAATGTCGACCAAACTTGTAAATAGTAATTTAGGATTTATTTTCATGCCTAGATGTTAAAGGGCAGCTATGGCTGCCGAACCTCATCTTCATCCCCCATGATAAAATCGTATATATGTATATAAGTGTGACAATTGTGTGCATATGTGTTTGTGAATATTTGTGTTAACATTCTCATGTTTCAGGTACCCTTAATCCCCGGCTAGAACGATCCCTACTTATTCTATACTACTAACGATTGTAGGGTTATTATTGCTTGATGCTCGCTTCGGCGACTCGTCAGTTACCCTAAGTGAGCACAACAAATCAAAACAACCGTCAGGCATATAGTTTTATTTGTTATAACTCGGGTTAGATGAAACCTAACATCTAGATTTACATGCTTTAAACAACAAATGTTTTAAACACAACTAATGCTTCGATTTTTAAGGCACACCCTTAGATTACTAACCAATTTAAATCCTAAACATGCTTCTAATACCACTGCCCTAATTATCCAACATATATAATCCACAAGTTAAAATCACAAAACTTTAACATAAACATCAATCATGCAATCGGTTTACATAGAAGTTCCATAAAAACCAAGAATCGAATTGAGTTAATACAATATAACCAAACTACAACAAATACAAAAGCCATAGGGGGAGTGGATCACACTTTTAGAACCTTTGAAGACTCCTCAAGACGTGACAAAGATGCTTGGTTGCTGCTGCTTGGTGCTCGGCCGGAACAAGAATCGGCAGAAGACAAGGTGAAAGGGATCGGCGGTTTGTAGTGGTGGTGGTGGTGTTTTTGGCTAAGTATTTGGGTATTTGGTGCTTAAGAAACTTGGTAGAGCTTTGGCTAGTATTTTATGCTTGAGATGAGATGATTTTCAGAATGAAAAAGTGACCCTATTTATAGAGAATAGGTGCCGGCAGCCCTTGTTGCACAAGGCAATCACAAAACCTAGTAGAATAAGGTTTTGAAACCTTCCTTTCATAGTTCAATTAGGTTTGCTTTTTCTGATTTTTCTTCAAGGCTTGGGCTTCACATCTTCATGGACTTCATATGTGGTCTTGACATCTTGGTGAACTTGATCCATGGAATAATGCCCCCAGCCGGCCTATCACAAAACCGGCACAAATCTGCCTTTTCCGGCAGCTTTTCCTAGCTTGACTAGGAGAACTTCTTCTTCGTATTTTTCTTCAATGCCTTGGCTTGGTGTCATCCTCCTTCCTTCCTTAAGCTTGGACCATCTTCACAAATGCATTTGTACACCATATGGTCCATTGAAAACAATAATTGTGAAAAGGAGGCAGTAGCTTCTTGGAATCGGCTGGAAAAGACCTTGTTGTAGTAACTCCGGCATATCTCCCTCCTCGGAGCTCCGATTGATGCGATTCCAAGTCTCAGATAAACTAGACACACATAGCCATCTCCATATAAAAGGGCTCGATCAAATTCCTTGTGAGTCGTCGGGAATGATTTTTCGAAGTTGGGACACAGTCCCAGGAAAATCCTGGAAGTCCCTGGATTGGTTTGCTCGAACTGCTATTTTGCAGCCATATTTTGGGTGACTTCCCCAATCTGATTGATCTGAACTTTTAACACAACATTCCTCAGTATATGAATAATAAGCACGCCAAATTTCATTAAATTCGGACAAGGATAGATCACATTTTTACTCATCTCAGAATCACGAAAAAGACATATTTTGCATTATTTTCCAGATTTCTCAAACTTAGTCATTTTTCGGATTCTTAACCAACTTTTCGCCAAACTCTACCAAATTAACACTAAACTATATTATGACTCTATCTTAGAAAAATAAGGGTTAAACAAAGCATAAATGAGGGCATAAGCATATAATATCGTCGCACATTGTGCTCCTATCAACTACCCCACACTTATCATTTGCTAGTCCCTTTGCAAACTAAACTAAACTAGAATCTAAACAAACTATTGCCCCTAATAATTTGTCTCAGGCTCGTATGTACACATAGCTTTCAAGTTAATGCATGAGCATGCTAAGCACGAAAATTCCGAGCTTCATGAACATGTGACATCAATATGAACATATAAGAGCAAAAGTAAGCGTGTAGATATGTTAAGCTAATTCAATCCTCCTCACTAGGCATACTCTCTTCTTTTCTCTCGAAGCATGGTTATTCACATATAAGTATATGCAAGTGAAAGATAATGAATTACAAAGAGTGACTTGCATATATCAAAGAAACGAAAGCAGTTTGTGAATTTTTATGGAAAAACCTCATATGATAACTATATGCACCAATGAACCACAACCATATGCTTACTCTTGAGATAAATCTCCACCAATCAAGTTTAACCATCTTAAGAATCATGAAAAAGATCAACAAAAGGGTTGTAATGGGGCTAGGCTAAGAGGTATTCGATATTTGGATAAGGAAGCTCAAAACGTCACCGTGGCCTTTGGCAAAGCTTAATCTCCTTATGTCTTCTCGCCAAGGGTCAAATTTCATCTTGTTGGACCCATACTTCATTCTTTTCTTCCCCACAACATAGTGAATATGAACAAAGGTCAAAATATAACAATGCTAGACCTTCACATGCAAACAAAACTCCAAATTCACAACATTTTTTCAATACTAGACTTAGCAATTTTCTTTTTTCGAAACCATGCCTCTTTCTTTTCTTTTCTTTTCTTTTTCTATCCGAATCACATATTTTCTGTTTTCTTTTTACTAGGCACGGCACAATTACAATTTTCATACAATTTTCTAGCTAAGTCTACCCCACACTTGTTCTTCTTCATCACTTCACGCGGAAACTCCTTCAAAAATCAAGCTTTGCCAACACACAATGGTCAAGACATCACTATACTAAGTTCATGGAAAGTGTTTAAGGGTGATGAAAGAAAAGGCTAATCGTAGGCTCAAAGGGGGTTTACTAAGGTGTCCCACGACGGGCACAAATAGGACTCATGCTTTATTTGGCAATGGTGGTAAACCTAAAAGATCATTTTCAATCACTTTCAAAATCAAGGTATTTTATGACTAAAAACGTTTTGAAAATCCACAAGAGTAAGTTCTAGCATACTAGAGTTCATTAAAAGATATGGCACATAGTCATCGAATAATCAAAGAATTATGAGGTTTCATGCTTCCTACGAATCTATTGAATTTTATCTTTTTATCGTTCAAGAAGAAAGCAAATTGGCTCTAAAGCTCACATAAGTTATAATATAAATAAACTAGCTAAAACATGCATGCTTATTTAATCAACAAGTCCTACATGCACTACCAGAAAAAAGGCTTTTGCCGACGAAAAAAAAAAAACGGCCGACGAAACCAATTTTCGTCGACTATTCTCAATAATCGTCGGCTATTCCCCTAGAATGGCCGACGATTTTTTTTTTCGTCGGCTGTTCCCCTAGAATGGCCGACGATTTTTTCATTTCGTCGGCTATTCCCCTAGAATGGCCGACTGAAAAGAAAAAAATCGTCGGCTCACTACCAGATACGGACGAATAGCCGACGAAAAAATTTTCGTCGGCCTTTTTTTTTTTTCGTCGGCTATACCCTCTGCCGACGAAAATTTCGTCGGCCATAAGTCGTCGGTAATACGCCGTCGGTAATACCAATGGCCGACGAAAAAAAAAATTTCGTCGGCTATAGTTAAGTATGGCCGACGAGTCAAAAAATTCGTCGGGCAAAGGTCGGTAAAATAGCCGACGACTTTCGTCGGGTATTTTTGAGTATGGCCGACGAAATCCATTAAGTATGGCCGACGATTTACTAAAATTTCGTCGGCTATGGTGTTTTAACTATAGCCGACGATTTACCAAAATTTCGTCGGCTATGATGTTTTAACTATAGCCGACGATTTAATAAAATTTCGTCGGCTATGGTGTTTTAACTATAGCCGACGATTTAATAAAAGTTCGTCGGCTATGGTATTTTAACTATAGCCGACGATTTAATAAAATTTCGTCGGCTATTTCCTCGAAATATATTACTATTTTATAGGTATTAATTAGTTATAGCCGACGAAATAAGGCACTTTTCGTCGGCTATACAAGTTATAGCCGACGAAAATTGGTAAAATTCGTCGGCTATACTTGTTATAGCCGACGAAATAATGCAAAAATCGTCGGCTATTCTTGCATTTGGAAAAAAAAAAATTAAATTATTTTCTAAATTACCATTCCAAGCAAGCTGCAAATCACAAAAACAATTCATGCATTTGCACCAACAAGAAACACGTCTAAACACCATTTTTATTAAATTCGTTCCAATATACATAAAATATAATCCTAATTATCCCCTAAACTACTAAAGTCTAGGATATCATCTACAGCATCAGGCGCATCATCCTGCTGACCGAACTCGGGAGGTTGAGGCATTGGAGGCTCCACTAACTGCTGAAACGGGAGCGGGGGTGGACGGCCTTCTTGTTGTGCCGCGAACATCTCATAAATCCACTGTTGCTGGCCGTCGTTGTTGTATTGCCGAATTCTGGCGCACTCAGCATTCCAACGGACCATATCCAACTGATACTGCTGGGACTGATATTGTCTGCGGCGCAGCTCCTCTACTGTCTGGGACGAGGTCGCCAATTCTGCGGCCAATCGCTGCACTTCCCCCCTCATATGTTGGGTCTGGCCGCCTCCCTTCTTTTGACCTCCCTTAGTGGTCTTCAGGAGCCCTTGTCCAGAACCTCCTAAACCCCGACAGTAGTACTCGTTGGACTGGTGTGGGAAGGCTGCGTTGAACATCCTCGCCGCCGTTTGGATATTGGTGCGGTCGACCTGGCGCACGGCTTCCTCCAAATCTGCCTCTGAGATGTCCGGTTGTGTCTCCCGAACTATTTGCTGGAGCACCTCTTGTTCGGCCTGGGTCACCCGCTCCTAATTGGACGGGGAAAAAAAATTAATATTCTAACAAATGGATAGTTAAGTAAAATTAATAATTTAAATTTTAAAATCATAATGAACGACTTACGAGATCGTCTGTCGCTTGTGGATAAGCGATCTTGAACGTCTCCACGTAGGGGTTGCAATCAGGATGATCTCTTAGCGCCTCCTCCTGATATTGTGCAAACGGCCTTGAACCGCCGTGATGGAGGATTGTGTTACGGCGGCGGTTCTCCGAGTTTATCCGAGACCGTTCCTTCAAACAAATAATAAAATATTAGAAAAATTCATCAAAAAATATAACTGAAATAATTATAAAATATTTAAACTAATAATTAAAATTTTAATAAAATAAACATTTATAATGAAGTTTAATATTTACCATCATAGCCGGGTTGTCGAAGACTACGGTCCTCAACCAACGCCACTCGTACTCCCTGAACATGAACTCTCTGGGAGTACCCATACGACCACGGTTGCCGTACTCATTATAGTGGGAACGGAGCTCGTTCTTCCACTCTTTGAACCTACGAAGAAAACAAAAGTGCATTAGAAATATTATTAATATCATAAAATATTTCTAATTATCAAATAAGACATTCCCAACGTACCTCGAGCTCTGTTGGGAGTCCGCCCAACCCCGCTTGTGTTCCGCAACCACAAAGTATGTCTGAAAGATAATATTTTATTAGTTTTATAATTATAAAAATACCGAAAATTTTTAAATATTACGATAACTAAATTAAATTTTTTTATTTACTCACCGACGCGGCGTTGTTCAACTCCATCTTGATTTCTTCGGGCACATCAGCCCACCGAGCCCACAACATAGGGACTCTGTCCCTAATGAGTGCACCCACGCAACCCGAGTAGTCGCGTTTCTTTTTCGCCCCAACCTCCTGATCAGGAGCTTCGTCAATCTGGATCCTCCCGCTCCGTTCAACCGTTCTCCTGAGCGTCTCAAAACTGATGACACCTCTGGTATTCCTCTGGGTTGAACTGCTAGCGCCTGTCCATATCACATAAACGACGATTGGTTAATAAAATTAAATATTAGTGCGTTAATTTTAATAAAATATTTAATTAATAAAATCGAATGTTACCTGAACCCGATGATTCGGTTGCCGTCGACTTTCCTTTTCTCCTCGCCGAAATCAGGAGGTCAGGGCTCTCCCATGGCTGCTGCTGGTATGCCTCCGCAGCACTCACGAACTGAGGCATATCAGGCCACTGGGGCCGACCCTGATAGTCGACCTCGGGTATCGCAGGAATGTTGTATGGGAGGAAGAGCTGGTTTGGGAGAGTAGGCCCCTCAGTCGAGTCACCAGCAGACTGAGTCGGACTCGGCATCGGCATCGGCTCCCGATGAACCTCAGGCATACGAACCTGAGGAACGTCGGCAGCTATCTCCTCGTGAAACAGCTGCCGACTAAACCTCGGCGCCACAGAGGGACCGACATTCGGAAGTGAAGTGCTCGACGGTCGCCCCGCCTGGAGAAGGGTCTGGTGCCGAGCACTCACACTCCGCCGCGGCTGGGCTGCATCCACACTCCTCCGCGGCTGGCTGGTGGTCCTCTCAGGCTGGCTAGCCGTCCTCTCGGAGTCTGGGGAACCCGCGGCATTTCCAGAACGGGCGGCATTTCCAGAACCTCTAGATCTAGAACGACGACCTCCGAACAACTGCCTAAATGCATCGGCCATCTAAAGCCAGACGCATTAATACATTAATTAATATTAAATTATATTATATTAAATAACAAATTCTAATTAATATAATACCCAATAATACTAACATATTTTAATATTTACCGATTTATATAATAACCAATTTATACATATAAATTATACAATTACACCTAAATTATATACAATTAAAATAAATTTTACAAAAATTACCTAAATTAACATAAAAACCTAAAAACTACATACATTAACATAAAAACCTAAATTATAACTAAATTAACATAAATACATAAATTATACCTAAATTAACATAAATACATAAATTCTACCTAAATTAACATAAATACATAAATTATAACTAAATTAACATAAATACATAAATTATATCTAAATTAATATAAAAACATAAATTATACCTAAATTAACATAAATACATAAATTAACATAAATACATAAATTATACACAAATTAACATATAAATACATAAATTATACCTAAATTAACATAAATACATAAATTAACATAAATACATAAATTATATACAAATTAACATATAAATACATAAATTATACCTAAATTAACAATTATATCTAAATTAACAATTATATATAATTTATTAACCATAATTTAATTTATTAATAATTAAATAACAAAAAAAAAAAAAAAAGGGGGCCGGCCGGTACCGAATCGGGGAGGAGGAGGAGGGGGAGGCGGCCGGAACAGAGAGGAGGAGGAGGAGGGTCGGCCGGGGCTGCCGGAACAGGGAGGAGGAGGAGGAGGAGGGGCGGCGGATCGAACCAAGGAGGAGGAGGAGGAGTCGCCGGGCTGCCGAACCAAGGAGGAGGAGGAGGAGGCGCCGGGCTGCCGGAATAGGGAGGAGGATCGACGGATGAAGGAGGGCCGGATTCGAGGAGGATAGGGAAAATCGGGCAAATGGAGGCTAGGGTTCGGCTGCATTTTACTTATACCCGATAGTATAGCCGACGAAATCGCTTTATTTCGTCGGCCATGATATAGTATAGCCGACGAAATAAAGCAATTTCGTCGGCCATGATATAGTATAGCCGACGAATACAGTGATTTCGTCGGGCATACTATGTCATAGCCGACGAAATGATTTTCGTCGGCCATGGTATGGCATAGCCGACGAAATTCCATAATTCGTCGGCTATAGTCTTCGTCCCTCAGAATCCGTCCGATCTCCCCCATCCAACGGTGGATAATGGGAAGGCGCGGATCACCAGACTTTAGCCGACGAAATATAACTTCGTCGGCTATACTTTTGGTCAAACTACAAAGTCAAACCTCTAAACGCTGTAAAACGGAAATTGGGCCGTCTAAATGACGTTTTTTGGCCTGACCTTCAACAGAGAATAGTTTCAGATCGATGCGACGCATCTAATCGTATAAAAATTTCCCCCAAAATATTTACCGACCGTCAGGCTACCCATAGGAAAACGGGAGTGAAAAACAGCAAACCGCAACATTCGGGACACAGATTTTGTCGGAATCTTCCCATTTTTCAACCGTAGCCGTATTTCAATATTTCGGTCATGTCTTATTTCACGACACATTTGCATTTGAAGGGTCTACGTATAGTAGGTATTTGAAACTGTACATTCAATTAAACACTTAGTAAACAAGTTAAGGAACATTAGTGCATATATTCCGATTTTGAATCTCAAAGTTTGGAAAATCTATTCCAACCGTCAGATATCACCGTTAAGGTTAAATACATGTATGAAAAAAAATCCAACTACATCTGACAAAGTTGAAGGCTCGATCGGGACGGTCAAACCGCAAAGTCAAACCTCTAAACGCTTTAAAACGGAAATTGGGCCGTCTAAATGAAGTTTTTTGGCCTGACCTTCAACAGAGAATAGTTTCAGATCGATGCGACGCATCTAATCGTATAAAATTTTCCCCCAAAATATTTACCGACCGTCAGGCTACCCATAGGAAAACGGGAGTGAAAAACAGCAAACCGCAACATTCGGGACACAGATTTTGTCGGAATCTTCCCATTTTTCAACCGTAGCCGTATTTCAATATTTCGGTCATGTCTTATTTCACGACACATTTGCATTTGAAGGGTCTACGTATAGTAGGTATTTGAAACTATACATTCAATTAAACACTTAGTAAACAAGTTAAGGAACATTAGTGCATATGTTCCGATTTTGAATCTAAAAGTTTGGAAAATCTATTCCAACCGTCAGATATCACCGTTAAGATTAAATACATGTATGAAAAAAAATCCAACTACATCTGACAACGTTAAAGGCTCGATCGGGACGGTCAACCGGGTGAGTCAACCCTTCAAATGCTTAGAAATGGAAATTGGCCCGTCTAAATGACGTTTTTTGGCCTGACGTTCAACAGAGAATAGTTTCAGATCGATGAGACGCAACCAATCGTATAAAAATTTTCCTCAAAATATTTACCGACCGTCAGGCTACCCATAGGAAAACGGAAGTAAAAAACAGCTAACCGCAACATTCGGCACACAGATTTTGTCGGAATCTTCCCATTTTTCAACCGTAGCCGTATTTCAATATTTCGGTCATGTCTTATTTCACGACACATTTGCATTTGAAGGGTCTACGTATAGTAGGTATTTGAAACTATACATTCAATTAAACACTTAGTAAACAAGTTAAGGAACATTAGTGCATATGTTCCGATTTTGAATCTAAAAGTTTGGAAAATCTATTCCAACCGTCAGATATCACCGTTAAGATTAAATACATGTATGAAAAAAAATCCAACTACATCTGACAACGTTAAAGGCTCGATCGGGACGGTCAACCGGGTGAGTCAACCCTTCAAATGCTTAGAAATGGAAATTGGCCCGTCTAAATGACGTTTTTTGGCCTGACGTTCAACAGAGAATAGTTTCAGATCGATGAGACGCAACCAATCGTATAAAAATTTTCCTCAAAATATTTACCGACCGTCAGGCTACCCATAGGAAAACGGAAGTAAAAAACAGCTAACCGCAACATTCGGCACACAGATTTTGTCGGAATCTTCCCATTTTTCAACCGTAGCCGTATTTCAATATTTTGGTCATGTCTTATTTCACGACACATTTGCATTTGAACGATGAAGCAATGGTTTGTCGATAGTGATAGAAAATGGAAACAGCTCTTTTTTTGTTTTTTTTTTAATCATAGCCGACGAAATCAAACCTAGTATTCGTCGGCTATTGTTTTGTCGTTTTCTGTTAAAAACTTATGGCCGACGAAATAGTTATTTTTCGTCGGCCATTGGTCGTAAATAATTATTTTTAAATAACTTATGGCCGACGAAATAGTTAGTTTTCGTCGGGCATTGTTCGTAAATAATTATTTTTATATAACTTATGGCCGACGAAATAGTTATTTTTCGTCGGCCATTGGTCGTAAATAATTATTTTAAATAACTTATGGCCGACGAAATAGTTAGTTTTCGTCGGGCATTGTTCGTAAATAATTATTTTTATATAACTTATGGCCGACGAAATAGTTAGTTTTCGTCGGGCATTGTTCGTAAATAATTATTTTTAAATAACTTATGGCCGACGAAATAGTTAGTTTTCGTCGGGCATTGTTCGTAAATAATTATTTTTATATAACTTATGGCCGACGAAATAGTTAGTTTTCGTCGGGCATTGTTCGTAAATAATTATTTTTAAATAACTTATGGCCGACGAAATAGTTAGTTTTCGTCGGCCATTGTTCGTAAAATATTTTTTTTTTAATAAATTATGGCCGACGAAATAATGCATTTTTCGTCGGCCATTCTCTGTTTAGCCGACGAAATAATGCATTTTTCGTCGGCCATTCTCTAAAAAAAAAACCAAAAAAATCAGTGGTTTTACACCTCTCCTATTCCGATGTCCTGTTCACATATAACCAAAATTGAACATAAAAAATCAGAAACCCAACAGTCAACATATTTCAAATTTTTGTTTAAGGGGTTTGGAACCCAGCCTAGCTGGGAGGCTCATCCCCACGCCTGGTCATTAGAAATGAGTTGATTACAAATGAAAGGATTACATCATTTAAATTACTTAATCCGTCGGATTGTAATCGGAATCATCGGATGAGTCTTCTTCGGTTTCTGAATTGCTCGATAGGGGTAATCTATGTCTTTCCTCACCACTAGAGTCCTCGTTAGTTTCTTCAATTGGATCAACATCAACAAGCAGTGGCTCTTCACGTCGAATTCGCACCGGCGTGTCTAGACGAATAAAAGAGGAGTCAGGAATACCGTTTGAGTTGGGCTCTTGATACGCGGTGCCCCCTTCCTCGTTCTCTTCGGCCACTCCAAGTGTAGACGCCCGGTAAATGTTGCGATGGTGGATAGTGTTGACTACTTTCCACGGTTCACCCTTGGCGAGATCATCAAGATAAAACACTTGTTTCACCCATGTGGCTAAAACGAACGGGTCGTCCTCATACCATGATGTACTAGTGTTCACAGAACTTACGCCGTATTGATCGGTTTTCATGCTCTGCGGCCGTGTGTCAAACCATCTACACTTGAAAAGGTGCACTTTCATGCCTTCCCCGTAATGCAGTTCCACAACCGAATGGAGAACACCGTAATAGTCAACTCCACCATCCCCACCATGTGCCATAACCCCTGAATTTTGTGTTTTCAGTCTGAGGTCTCTGTCTTCACATCGAAATAACACACCATTCACCTTGCACGTCGCATAAACTTTTGAATAGACCGGCCTCCTCGCTAAAAGTCTGAGTTCGTGCGACCAATTTGGGTGATTATCATTTGCAATAAGGTCCATCTGCAACCATCAGAATCAACTATAAATATGAATAAATATACACAATAATATATGAACACGTATAAAATAGTGTTAAAGGTACGTACCCAGCGGCCGAAATACTCTGCGAATGTCTGGTTGTGGTAATCGCGATCACTTGCTACTCCTTCACAGCGTAGATGTTTGTCCTTCCAAAACTGAACTTCTGGACAGTTGATTAGTACCCACCAATGTGCAATGGCTACCTCATAATCTTTCAACTTATAGGAAACTGGCATGTTTCCACCGAGTACAACATCGTCAGAGAGTATGGAAAGATTGAACTGTGAAGGTACATCTTCCGGTATGCTTTCCTGTAACGCTCCGAAATACAGCTTCATGTAGGTAACGCACTCGTGCGCAATATATGCTTCAGCTATACATCCTTCAGGTGCGGATCTGTTTTGGACAAAACCACCGTATTGTCCAAGTTGCCTATAAATCAAGTTTTTAAAGTGTTATGATAATACATTAACACTATATCACATATATTGATGAGGAAATTAACATAAGGTGTAAAATACGTACCTTTCTATCGGATACATCCAAGTGAAGTGCACAGGACCGGTAAGCAACAACTGCCGAGGAAGATGGATCATGAGGTGAGGCATGATGTCGAAAAAATTTGGAGGAAATATCATCTCAAATTTACACATGATATGAACGATGTCTTGTTGCATTTCCCGGAGGTCAGATTTTCTCACTTCCCGTGTGCATACCTTCTGGAAAAATCTTGCCAACGCTACTAACGGCTGCACAACGTGACGGGGAAGGAACGGTCGAATGAAAACAGGGAAGAGACGTTGTAGCAGGATATGATTGTCATGACTTTTCAACCCGTACAGATTGTTGCATTGTCTGTTGACACACTTGGCTATATTTCCAGCAAAGCCTGAAGGATACTTGGCCTCACTTATCCAATGCAAAATTTCTGATTTATGCTCAGGCTTGACGGTGTAAGGAGCTTGAGGCATTTTTCTCTTCCCTTGTTTCAACCATAGTGGTTTTCTGATATTCATGTTTTGCAGATCAGTGCGAGCCTTAGGACCGTCTTTCGTCTTCCCCTCCAAGTTCAGCGTTGTGCCCACCACACTTTCAGAAACATTTTTTTCTATGTGCATAACGTCTAGGAAGTGACGGATCAGCAACTCACACCAGTACGGGAGTTCCCACAATATGCTCCTATGTGTCCAGAATTTGTACTCCTCAGGCCTTTCAGGTATTTCCGCTACAATATCGGGATGATTGCTGAGGGGCCCAAAATCGTACTGATTAAGTCTTGCTAAAATTTCTCTTCCTGTCCATCTTCTGGGAGCACGGCCGTGTTCTTCGGTTCCATCAAATGCGGCGGACTCGTAACGCCAGTGGTGATCCGCCGGAAGGAACACACGATGACCCATTCGGCATATCTTGTTGCAATGAGGGGTGCTCCCATAATCGCTGAGGCACTCTGGACAAGCCTTGTATCCCCTAACAACGCTGCCCGACAACATCCCATAAGCAGGAAAATCACTGATGGTACCAATAACCATGGCATGCATCTGGAACGTCTCCTGCTTGTACTTGTCAAAAGTGGGATGACCAACGTCCCACAATACCTTAAGCTCTTCAATCAATGGTCTCATATACACATCGAGACATTTCCCTGGGTAACCAGGCCCCGGAATCAACAACGTCAACATATTATATTCCTTCTTCATGCACATCCACGGAGGAAGGTTGTAAGGTACCAAAACCACCGGCCATATACTGTATGAAAGACTCATGGTGCCGAAAGGGTTGAACCCGTCGGTTGAGAGCCCGAGCCTGACGTTTCTGACATCTGACGCAAAATGAGGAAACTCATTGTTTATATGCTTCCAAGCCGCTCCGTCAGAGATGTGTGTCATGATATCTGCGTCTCCCGCGTCCCGCTCACCGTGCCACCTCATAGCTTTTGCGGTGGTTTCTGACATGTACAACCGCTCAAGCCTATCTCTCAACGGAAAATACCGAAGTACTTTCACAGGTTTCCTATTGCCTGCTCCCGTCAACTTATATCGGTCAGACTGACATATCGGACATGCGTCAAGGCTAGCAAGGTCATTCCCTTCTGCATCTTCACCCCAGAAGAGAACGCAGTCAAATGCGCATGCATGGATCTTAATGTAGGAAAGCCCTAGATCTTTGAGGATACTTCGGACCTGACGGTGATTGGTAGGATTACGATGACCCTCCTCCAACAACGAAGAAGTGTACTGTAGATATTCATCCACTTGCCTGATGCTCCCTTTTGTCTCGACTTTAATCCTCATTACCTCCATCACACTTTGAAGAACTGTCTTCTCAGAACTTGAAGACACAGGGGTCTGTTGCAATGCAATCAGTTTGTTGTACTTGTCAAAGGCAGCAGTGTTGACAACTTGTGGGAACGGCTGCACCGGGTCCTGCATATATTGTTCCCCACGTACACCGCTTTCAAAAGGAAACACGTCGTTGACGAATGCCATTGTTGGATCGTTGGATGTACTACTACTGCCCGCCTCAAAATACTGCCCATGATCATGCGATCCATCTAATGATGGCTCACCGTGATATATCCAACGTGTGTACTTCGGCCAAAACCCATTACTCTTTAGGTGCTCCCATACTGTCCTAATCGGAAATCGACACATATCACTGCGACACTTACATTTCTTGCACGGGCAATAATGGTAATTCCCCTTTGCATTTACCTCGACGAACTGCATAAAATCCACAACTCCTGTAGTGTATCGTCGGTCATGCCTTGGAAGCGAAATCCAACTCTTATCTCGATCCATATATAGCCTGATAATAATATATATGTATAACTTTAATTAATAATAAATTAATTAACACATATATATTACAATATATATTATTATCAACATCAACTCATATATATATATACCATTAATTAACAACCATTATTTAAGTTCATTACACTATCAACAACCATTAATTAACATATTTATATATATTTTAACACTAATTAAAATAACATCAAATTAAAACACATAATTAAACTCTAACTGAAAATTAACTCAACTACAACTCAAAATCAACATATATACATACATTCTAACACTAAAACAACAACAAAACAAAAAATCACTTACTATATCGAAATCACTAAAACTCAAAATCAACTCAACTAAAACTCAAAATCAACATATATACACATATACGTACCTATATATAGCTCCACAATGTAAGAGAGGACGGATTTCAACAATACCCACAGATTTCTCACTCTTTTTCCCGTTTTTTTTTAAATGAGCAGCTTCTGCCCAGATCTGAAAATATAAAGACTTATAGCCGACGAAATTACCAACTTCGTCGGCCATACTCATTTTCAGAGTATAGCCGACGAAAACTTTAAATCGTCGGCCATTCTTGTAGAATAGCCGACGATTTGCCACAAAATTTTTCGTCGGCTATTCTATTCAGAGTATAGCCGACGACAACTTTAAATCGTCGGCCATTCTCGAAGAATAGCCGACGATTTTTAATTTTTACCGACGGAAAAAAAATTCGTCGGCCATTCTATTGGAATAGCCGACGAAATTTTTTTTTGCCCGACGAAAAAAATATTCGTCGGCCTTTCTTCGATATAGCCGACGAAAAAACAGTTTCGTCGGCCGTTTTTTTTTTTTTCGTCGGTAAATCCCTTTGTTTTTGTAGTGGCTATTCCCCTAGAATGGCCGACGATTTTTTTTTTCGTCCCTAAAAACAAAAGTCGTCGGCTATTCCCACTGAATGGCCGACGATTTTTTCTTTCGTCGCTAAAAAAATTATTTCGTCGCCTATACCCCCTAGAATGGCCGACGATTTAAAAATTCGTCGCCTATTCTCTGAAAGTATAGCCGACGAAATTGTCATTTTCGTCGGCTATAAGTTTATTTATTTTCAGATCAAAACCCGGTTTACTGCAGATTTAGCGTCCGGCGTCCGAATGACGATTGTGATACCATTCCGGAAAGGGAACGACGCCAGGAATCAAACTCGTAGATTTGCTATGATGTGTGGGCATTTTCGGGCTTTCGAGTTCGTTTAGGGCCTCAAAACGGCAGTTTAATATGTTTTCAAGATTTAAGTTTTCTAATTTATTTTGTTTTAAACCATTGCTTCATCCTTCAAATGCAAAAATGTTGTGAAATAAGATATGACCGAAATAATGAAATACGTCTACGGTTGAAAAATGACAAGATTCTGATAAAATCTGAGTGTCGAAAGATGCGGTCAAAGATTTTATTCTTTCGTTTCCCTAATGGTAGTGTTACCTTCGGTAAATATTTTGAGGAAAATTTTTATACGATTAGGTGCATCTCATCGATTTGAAACTATTATATGTTGAAGGTCAGGTAAAAAAACGTCATTTAGACAGTCCAATTACCATTTCGAAGCGTTTAGAGGTTTGACTCACCCGGTTGACCGTTCCGATCGATCCTTTAACGTTGTCAGCTGAAGTTGGATTTTTTTCCATACATGTATTTAATCTAAACGGTGATATCTGACGGTTGAAATAGATTTTCTAAACTTTTACATTCAAAATCAGAACATATGCACTAATGTTCCTTAACTTGTTTACTAAGTGTTTAAGTGAATGTATAGTTTCAAATAGTTACTATACGTACACTCTTCAAATGCAAATATGTCGTCAAATAAGATATATCCGAAATAATGAAATACGTCTACGGTTGAAAAATGACAAGATTCTGATAAAATCCGTGTGCTGAAATAATGAAATAAGTCAAAACCCGGTTTACTGCAGATTTGGCGTCCGACGTCCGAATGATGATTGTGATACCATTCCGGAAAGGGAACGACGTCAGGAATCAAACTCGTCGCTTTGCCACGACGTGTGGGCATTTTCGGGCTTTCGAGTTCGTTTAGGGCCTCAAAACGGCAGTTTAGTATGTTTTCATAGAATAGCCGACGAAACATTGTAAATCGTCGGCTATTCTCTAAGTTTAGCCGACGAAAATTATATTTCGTCGGCTAAACTCTTGCGATCCGCGCCTTTTTATCGTCCGCCGTTGGATGGCTAAGATCCAACGGCTGTTGATTTTCCAAAGTATAGCCGACGAAATATATTAAATCGTCGGCTATTCTCCTTCTAAATCTTTTAAATCGCTTCCTCCCGCCTTTTTTCTCTCCTCCTTCCCCTCCTCCTCCTCCTCCTTCTCCTTCTCCTCCTCCAAAGTATAGCCGACGAAATATATTAAATCGCTTACTAATTTACCCTCGCCGCCGGCAGCAGCAGCACCGCCGCCACCGCCGCCGGAGGCCCAAATCGCCTCCGAACCGGACCAAAATTTCACCCGAGCATCGTCACGGCCCCGGGAACTCATCCCCGGCCTCTCCGCCGCCACCAGCTCACGCAGCCGCCGCGTACGGCGGCCGATACGGCGACCCGAAACCCCCAAATCCACAAATCAACAAAATCAACCAATCCAAACCTCAAATCATACAATTTCACCTCTAAACATCATCCTAGAACCGATTCTAACCTTTAATTACAACAACCAACAACCAAATCATCCATTTCATAAAATCCCAAATCGGGTTCTAAACCCTAGAAATTTCAATTCGAAATTTCTCACTTACCTTGGCCGAATCCGGTTAAATCCTCTCGAGGAGAGGTTGCACGGTTCGAGGTGATCCATTTCCCCCCGAGGATCGACCCGATCGGTGGCCGGAAGTGGGAGTTCCGGCCTCTCCACCTCCCCCCTGTTTTGGGCTCGAATCGGCCGCACGGCGGCGCTTGGCGCCACGCCGCTACCACCAACAGAGAGAGGGAGAGAAGCCGCGTCGTCCGCCACTGATACCAACCGGATTGGTGGCCGGACGGAAAAACGGGAGGAGAGGGGGAGGGAGAGAGGCTCGGCCGATCGGGGAGAGAGAAAGGGGAGGAGAGAGAGAGTGAGAAAAAGAAAAGAAAAGAAAAATAAAAAGGAAAGGAATATTCCTCCAAGATTCCTGAATATTCCTTTCTGGAAAATTCCGCTCGTTTCCGGAATTTCCTCTCCCAATTTCACGTCATAACTTTTTCCTACGACGTCCGTTTCACGCGTGCCGCGTGACTACGAACTCGTATCATCGCCCTTTATTCTGTCGAGAAGTAAAATTCTCGATCGGGTCAACTTATAAAAAGTCAACATTTAAAACCTCTAAATAGTAATAAAAATAAATTTCTGCACGTCAACAATTAATTTAAACTCTTGGGGTATTTTGAGGTTCGGGTCGTTTCAAATATATTCCGACGAAATCGTCGGCCATACTCGAAAATAGCCGACGAATTTCGTCGGATATTTAACCAAGCTTTGGTCGACGAAATCATTTTCGTCGGCCATAATTCGTCAGCCAAGGTTGGAATGGCCGACGATGTCATTTTTTTCGTCGGCCATTACTTTTACCGACGGGATTTTACCGACGAATTATAGCCGACGAAATTTTCGTCGGTAGAAGGAATAGCCGACGAAAAAAATTTCGTCGGCTATTCTGTCAAAGCTGTTAGTGATGCTCCTATCAATGCACATAATCCATGAAACTCACAATATTAATTGTATGCACAACTATCATCTATTTATGCAAAGAGGAGAAAAACATCATTGACATATTAGGGGCATCCTAAGACTCGAAACAAACAAATTAAACACTCTATTTTTGTGTTATCATTTTCTGGATTTTCTTTTTCTAAACTAAGCACACGAAAACATAAACAAAACATAAACGGAATACGTTATCCCACCCCACACTTAAAAAATTACATTGCCCTCAATGTAAGCATAAATCTATATCAACGAATTTCCTAAGCATGCAATAGTCTAACATAATCCAACATATCATCACAAATCAAAGAAAGAGAGAAGGATTAGAAGTTTCAAACGCTCGGTGATGGCTCCTTCACTTTTCTTTGATCGAATTGGGTTGCCTCCCAAGTAGCGCTTTGTGTTTATTGTCCATAGCCTAGACTCTTCACCGTTGTTGACTGCATGTGTTCATCTCATTCCAAAGTAGTTCAAATCGGCATGAAGAAGTTCAACAAGAAGTTTGTTGCATATTGTAGCCGTGTCGTCATTGTTCTGCGTGTCCGGTGTATGCAACGTGTCCGGCAGTGTTTCGGTCGTACCCGGTGTATTCGGCGGCGCAACTGCAGTGTGTCCGGCTTCTAGTATCAGCTTGTCAATCCTACCGGCGATGGCAGGTCCGGCAGGAGATGTAGGTGCAGCTAGAATGAAGTGCTGCCTCTCGGTAGTGGGCAGCAATAATGGTTGGACGTCCGGTGTGTCTAGCAACAGCGAGTGTGTCATGGTGGCTGAGCTGCGGCAGTGGGGAATAAAACTGAGGCAGGGCAGCTCTTCGGCAGTAGTAGGTGCATTCAGCTTAAAGCTCGGCCCGGCAGAAGGTGTAGCAACCGGCAAAAGTAGAGAATGCTGTCTCTCGGCAGACAGGTGTAGTGCAGGAGCGGTTGTTGCATTTGTAGCAGCCAACAGCAAATTGGCTAGCTTCTTGGTGACAGAAATGGACACAGGTGTGGCAGTGGACACTGCTTCGGTGGACAGTGGGGTATCATGGAGATCAGAGGCCTCAACAGAGTAAGGTTGGAATGAATCAAAGTAAGGTTTAAGTCGATGGCCATTTACTTTGAAATGCTTGGATGTCACAATATTCTCAATCTCGATCGCACCATGTGGAAAAACTTGAGTGACAATGAAGGGGCCAACCCATCGAGAACGAAGCTTACCCGGAAAGAGTCGAAGTCTTGAATTGAATAAAAGAACTTGTTGCCCAACTTCAAACTTTTTCCCTCGAATAATCTTATCATGATACGCTCGTGTCTTCTCCTTGTAAATCCATGCGGCATCATAGGCTTCATTGCGTATTTCTTCAAGTTCGTTGAGTTGAAGCTTTCTATGAAGACCGGCATCATCAATGTTCATGTTGAAGGCCTTGATTGCCCACCATGCTTTGTGCTCTAGCTCAACCGGTAAGTGACATGCTTTGCCATAAACTAACCGAAAAGGAGACATACCTATCGGTGTCTTGTATGCAGTCCTATATGCCCACAAAGCATCATCGAGACGATCACTCCAATCCTTCCTTGAAGGTCCAACGGTTTTCTCAAGTATGTGCTTGATCTCTCGATTACTTACCTCGGCCATACCACTTGTTTGGGGGTGATAAGGTGTAGATACCTTATGAGTGACTCCATACTTCTTCAATAAGGCTTCAATGGTGCGGTTACAAAAATGGGATCCTCCATCGCTAATCAAGACTCTTGGAACTCCAAAACGTGAAAAGATGTTAGCCTTGAGAAACTCGGCTACCACTTTGGCATCGTTGGTGCGTGTAGCCTTGGCTTCGATCCACTTTGACACATAATCAACCGCAAGCAATATGTAGAGAAAGCCCTTACTCGAAGGAAACGGTCCCATGAAGTCAATACCCCAAAGATCAAAAATTTCTACCTCAATGATAGGCGTCAGCGGCATTTGGTCTCTAGCTCCAATGTTCCCCATTCTTTGGCATCTATCACATGCTTTACAAAACATGAATTCATCTTTGAAAATCGTAGGCCAAAAGAAACCACAAGTAAGAACCTTCAATGCCGTTTTCTTTGGTCCAAAATGCCCACCACAAGCTTCACTATGACAAAAAGCAAGGATAGAGCGATGCTCATTCTCCGGCACACATCTTCGAATAACTTGATCACCACATTGCCTCCACAAGTACGGATCATCCCACAAGAAGTGTCGAGCTTGCTTCCTTATCCTCTTTTGTAGGTGGCTCGGCATCTCTTGGGGGAATCGGCGTGTAGCAAGAAAATTGGCAATGTCGGCATACCAAGGCTCATGCACTTCAAGTCGAAAAAGTTGCTCATCCGGAAAGGACTCTAACAGAGGCAGCCGATCCACATCATTGACAAGCCTAGTCAAATGATCGGCTATAACATTCTCTACTCCTTTCTTGTCTTTGATCTCAATATCAAACTCTTGAAGCAAAAGAATCCATTGAATGAGCCTCGGCTTAGCATCCTTCTTTGTCATAAGATATCTCAAAGCGGCATGATCACTATAAACAATAACTTTGGAATTCATAAGATATCATATTGAACATAATTGAAAAACAAAAAGTTCAACCAGAATCAATCAACATAACTATTTCTATTTATTTCATTTTTTATGTTAATGCACCAACGTTTCAGTAATGGATTATAGATAGATTATAAATGAGGAATATATGTGCAAGTATCTCAAGGTATAGTAACATCACCCGTTACACAAAATAATTTAGAAGCTCATATTTAAGTAAATTTACTTCAAATTCAGAGAACACGAAATTGCTTCTAACTAGCTTACTGCAATATCAATTATTTTAAAACAGGGTTAGCTTTCAATCATGTTCATCAATATAGTATGCCCGACGATACCGTTGTCGTACAAGCACGTGGTAGAGGAAGAGACAGAGGCAGAGGTAGAGCCCGAGGTCGTGGGCGAGGACGTGGACCTCATAATTGTGCTAGAAATTATACTGAGGCAATTGGAATCGCAAAATATCATTTGCCAGCACCAAGAACGTGTCAACATTGCCAGGCCCGCCTATTCCATCACGAAAGTAACGATATGTGTTGTAAAAATGGAAGAACTGTACTTCCGCAACTTCAAGCTCCTCTAGAAATGATTGAACTTTTTGTGGCTCAAACTCAATAAGGCGCCAATTTTAGGCAGCATATTCGTGCTTATAATCATGTATTTTCGTTCACAATGGGTGTGCATGTCGATCAAACTCTAGCAATCGGTGGTAGAACATTCACTTTTCGTGCTCAAGGATCGATATATCATAAAATAGGAAGTCTTTTACCAAATGGAGATAGCAGACCAAGATTTATCCAATTGTATATATACGATACAGAGTATGACATAGAAAATCGTATGTTAGAGAATGAAGCATTGCATAGAGATGTGGTTGAAACCATACAACGGATATTGAATCGACACAATCCATTTATGCAGACATTTCATCACTTAGCTCAACGCCAAGATCTTGAAACTTGCAGACTCATCATTAGAGAGCAACCTGCAAACCAACGTCAGTATAGTTTGCCTTCTGTGTCTCAGGTTGTTGCAGTGATAGTGGGTGCAGATGATGCCGACAATCTTAGAGGACGTGATATTATTGTACAAACAAGGGATTGGTCGCAAAATAATTTTACCATCCACGTTTATTGGTAGTCCACGTGACATGAACCAAAGATATCAAGATGCAATGTCTTTGGTCCAGAAATATGGGAAACCAGATATTTTTCTCACAATGACATGCAACCCGAATTGGGAAGAGATAAAAGCAGAGTTATTACCGGGTCAAGTGGTACAAGATCGCCCGGATTTATGTTCCCGAATTTTTCATGCCAAATTTGAAGTACTTAAGGAAGATGTTACTAAAAAAGGGGTGGTGGGCAACGTTGTTGCATATGTTTATGTCATTGAATTTCAAAAGCGTGGTCTTCCACATGTTCATATGCTCCTCATTCTAAATGACAATGATAAGCTGAATAACCCTGATGATTATGACAAAATTGTTTGAGCCGAAATACCAAGTCAAGATGAAGAGCCGACATTGTATGAAGTAGTATTGGGGCACATGATACATGGACCATGTGGAGTACATAAGAGAAATGCCCCATGTATGAAGCGTGGGAGTTGTAAACGGGGTTATCCAAAGCCATTTTCAATCAACACATTTCAAGGGAATGACTCTTATCCAATTTACTGTAGGCGAGAAAATCAATCAAATGCGGAAGATGAGACTAATGTAAAAAAAGAAGTGGATAACAGATGGGTTGTTCCATATAACCCTTGGCTGCTCACAAAGTATGACTGTCATGTCAATGTCGAAGTCTGTTGCAGCATTAAGAGCGTTAAATATTTGTACAAGTACGTCTATAAAGGCCCAGATAGAGTGACATTTGGAGTTCAACCAGAAGCTAATGAAGATGAGATAAGAAACTTTGTTGATGCTAGATGGGTGTGTGCACCAGAATCTATATGGAAGATATTCAAATTTGTGATGAATCATATGTATCCTTTAGTAGAACGGTTGCAAATTCATCTTCCAAATAGACATAGTGTTACCTTTAATGTAAACGAAATGGTGACAAATGTGCTCGCAAATGATAAGAACTCGATGACCACGCTAACCAAATTTTTCACAAAGAGTGATGCACTTCATGAAAGTGAGCGCCGATACTTATATCGAGAGTTTCCGGAAAAATTTAGATGGGATGGCAATCATAAGAGTTGGCAAGAAAGGCAGACTAATGCTGAAAATCAATCGGTAGAATATATACAGTTTCTCCTTCTGAAGGAGAAAAATTCTACTTACGTGTTCTTCTGAACCATGTTAGAGAGCCTATGTCGTATGAGCATTTGAGACCAGTAAATGGAATTGTGCAACCAACATTTAAGAAAGCAGTCGAACAATGAGGTTTGTTAGAAGATGACGATAGCATCCGACAATGTTTACAAGAGGCCTCAACCATACGTATGCCTTTATCTTTAAGAAGATTGTTTGTCACCATTTTGGTTTATTGCGAACCTCATGGGGTACGAAGTTTATGGGATGAATTTTATCAATTCATGATTGAAGATTATGCCTCTACCAGTACGACAGAAAACACATGCATGACAAACAGGCTTTTACGAGACTTCAACGGACTGTTGTTGCAACATGGTAAAAATGTTCTTGATTATGATTTGCCTAAAATGACTGAAGATTATGGTGAAGATGCGACACTGCCTAGGATAATACAAGATGAATTTTCAGTTATCATTCCTCAATAAGACCGCGATGCGATTCATCATTTAAATGAGGATCAAGCTTCTGCATATCAAACGATAATATCTGCTATTGAGTGTCATGAGACTGCCATATTTTTCGTCGATGGTCCAGGAGGGACGGGAAAAACATACTTATATCGTGCATTATTGGCATCATTGAGAAGCAACGGTCATATTGTACTGGCAACTGCAACGTCTGGAATAGCAGCAACATTATTGCCAGGTGGGAGAACAACACACTCCAGGTTTAAAATTCCACTTAATCTTGATGCATCATCTTATTGCTCTATTAGTAAACAAACTGATTTAGCCGAGTTGATACGGAGATCATCAGCGATTATTTGTGATGAGGCACCAATGATGCATAAATATTCCTTAGAAGCTCTTGATCGAACTTTTAAATTTATAACCGGAGATGAGCGGCCATTTGGAGGTAAAGTTGTTATACTTGGGGGAGATTTCCGCCAAGTTCTTCCTGTTGTTCGTAAGGGAACACGGTCTCATATGGTTCAAGCCAGTTTGGTTAAGTCATCATTTTGGAAAGATGTTAAGATTCTTCGTTTGCGACAGAATATGCGATCCATCAATAATCCACATTTCTCTGAGTTTTTGCTTAATGTTGGTAATGGAGAACAACCATCTGTTATTGAAGACATGATTCAATTACCATCATGTATGATCATACCATGGGAGGAGGGTGAAGAATCAATCAACCAGTTGGTCGATCAAGTTTTCCTAATTTAGAAGCTCATGCAAATGATGCATCTTACATGGTTGACAAGGGAATAATTACTCCAAAGAATGATGATGTTGACGTACTTAATGAGATGATTGTAAAGCGACTTCAAGGACCGGAACGCATCCTGTACTCTTTCGACTCAGTTGAGGATGACAATAGAAATTTGTACCAACAAGAATTCTTAAATTCAATTTCTCCTTCTGGTATGCTCCCGCATCAGTTAACTATAAAACAAGGTGCCCCCGTTATGCTTTTGAGAAATATTGACCCAAAAATGGGTTTGTGCAATGGTACGAGATTGACGTGTCGAGGATCATACAACAACCTAATTGATGCAGAGATTTTAAGTGGTCAATATACTGGAACTAGAGTGTTCTTACCTAGAATCTCTATAAAGAGCGGCGATAATTCTGAACTCCCTTTTGAGATGATAAGAAAGCAATTCCCTGTGAAGTTGTGTTTTGCACTTACTATAAACAAATCCCAGGGGAAAACAATACCAAATGTTGGCATCTACCTTTCAGATCATGTATTCAGTCATGGACAATTATACGTGGCTTTATCACGAGGAGTTTCAGAAGCTACTACCAAAGTGTTGGTCAAGAATGGCTCATTAGTTGGCGAGGAAGGTGTGTTTACAAAAAATGTTGTGTACAAAGAGATTTTGCTACCTTCAAGTTAGTGTGAACCAACAAGGTATGTTGCATACTTAATGTTTATTTGTAGCCGTAACTTTTAATGAGTTTTACTTGTATATTTTACTCATATAATAACATGTTGTCACTTTTTTCTAATTACTGTAATGGTTTCGCTCACTTTTATGTGCTTTCTTTGTTTTTAAGTGTATATTCCATTGTGAACTGTTTTTGTGTTAAAGTGCGTATTCCATTTGGAATAGACATTTTGGCTGTGAAGTTTTTCTCTGTTCCTGTGCTCTTTTCCATTTTGAATCTCTGCTTCAACTCTAACTCATATAGCTGATATAGTGAGTCAGTGAGATGTTGTTATATCTTTCGTCTTAAACTCTAGCTAATATTTATGTTACTTTTTTCAGAGAGGACTAGGTTTATTGTGAGAGAAATCAAGATTGGTGAAGGATAAAGAGATTGTTGGAGTCCAGAGATCTCCCAAGGATTTTTAATTGTTTCATTTTTCAACCTAATTGGCTACTCTATAAGATGTCTTTTGATTACTTTTCTTGCAATGTATTGAATCAGTTAAGGCTGATCATAAATTTTTATTTTAGATATAATTTTAATTTTTCAAACATTAATTACATGTGTCATGAAGAGATGATTGATTTCTTAGTCCGGGTTACTTCTCTTTCCAATCAACCTCAATGTCAATTGTATAATAGCATATTTGTTTACGACTTTGTAAATAAGGTCGATACTGATGGTCTAGAAGAATGTGAATTATACTCTAGAAGAGCGACAATATTCTTCTAATTTTTTTTTTAATTATGAATGGGAGTTGGACTTCATGTTTTTAATGGTCGAATGTATGTAATTGGCAAGAGTTTTCTATATGCTTTGATCATAATATCTCTATAGTGTTTTATTATAATTCTTTGATAACTCATAAATGATATTGCACACGCGTGAGCGCGGTCCTTCCGCACGCGCGTATGCGCGTGCAGGAAGGCTAGTCTGTTGAAGGTCAGGCAAAAAAACGTCATTTAGACAGTCCAATTACCATTTCTAAGCGTTTAGAGGTTTGACTTACCCGGTTGACCGTTCCGATCGAGCCTTTAACGTTGTCAGCTGAAGTTGGATTTTTTTCTATACATGTATTTAATCTTAACGGTGATATCTGACGGTTGGAATAGATTTTCTAAACTTTTAGATTCAAAATCAGAACATATGCACTAATGTTCCTTAACTTGTTTACTAAATGTTTAAGTGAATGTATAGTTTCAAATAGTTACTATACGTAGACTCTTCAAATGCAAAAATGTTGTGAGATAAGATATGACCGAAATAATGAAATACGTCTACGGTTGAAAAATGACAAGGTTCTGATAAAATCTGTGTGCCGAATGTTGCGGTTAACTGTTTTTTACTTTCGTTTTCCTATGGGTAGCCTGACGTTCGTTAAATCAATTTTGTAAAATTTTTATATGATTAGTTGCGTCTCATTGATTTGAAACTATTATCTGTTGAAGGTGAGGCCAGAAACCGTCGTTTAACTAGACTAATTTCCGTTTTTAAGCGTTTAGAGGTTTGACTTAGTGGTTTGACCTATAGTTTAGCCGACGAAAATTATATTTCGTCGGCTAAACTCTTGCGATCCGCGCCTTTTTATTGTCCGCCGTTGGATGGCTCAGATCCGACGGCTGTTGATCTTCCAAAGTATAGCCGACGACATTCAAAGAACAGCCGACGAAATCTTTTAAATCGTCGGCTAAACTCTTGCGATCCGCGCCTTTTTATTGTCCGCCGTTGGATGGCTCAGATCCGACGGTTGTTGATCTTCCAAAGTATAGCCGACGACATTCAAAGAATAGCCGACGAAATCTTTTAAATCGTCGGCTATTCTCTCTGCTATAAAAGCTGAAAGTCGGGCTCAGCCCGACTTTTTCTCTCCTCCTCCGACTTTTTCTCTCCAATCCTTCGAATTTCATCGACTTCCTCCTCCTTTTCCGATCTGCAGCGTCCTCCTCCTCCTCCTCCTCCTTACGGTAATTTTTTTTTTTGCAATTTATTTTAATTGTATAATTTAGGTATATAATTTAGATATTTAAGTGTGTGTTAAATTGTTATATATATTTGTTATATATATAAATTGTTAGATTAATTATATATATAAATTTGTAGATTAATTATATAAATTGTTATATATTTGTTAATATATACACATATTTGTATATATATATATATATATATATATATGTTAATGTATATTTTAATTGTTATATATAAATTATTAAATTAATTATATATATAAATTGGTAGCCTAATTATATAAATGGTTATTTGTATGTATATATATGTTAATGACGAAATATAGTTATATTTGTATATAAATGGTTATATTTATGTTAATGGTTAGTATTATTTAAAATTAGTTAAATTATAAATATTAATTTGTTAGTATGTTTTAAAATATGTTAGTATTATTGGTTATTATATTAATTAGAATTTGTTATTTAATGTAATATAATTTAATATTAATTAATGTATTAATTTATTTGTTTCCAGATGGTTGATGCATTTAGACAGCTATTCGGAGGCCGTCGTTCCAGATCTAGGGGTTCTGGAAGTTCTGGCGGATCCGGAGACTCCGAGAGGACCCCTACCCAGCCTGAGAGAACCACCAGCCAGCCTCGGAGGATCGATTCATCCCAGCCGCGGAGGAGTGTGAGCAACTGGCACCAGACCTTTTATCGGCGAGGCAGCCGTCGAGCAGTTCATGTCCCCTTCTCCGGCCAGATCCTCCGAGATGTAGTACGCAGCTATTTCAGGACGAAATAGCTCCAGACGTTCATCAGGTCCGTATGCCTGAGGTTCATCGGGAGCCGATGACGAGTCCTGCGCCGTTTGCTGCTGACTCTACTGAAGGGCCTACTCTCCCTAATCAGCTATACCTGCCATACAACATTCCTACCATACCCGAGGTCGACGAGCGTGGTGTGCCCATATGGCCTGCTAGGCCTCAGTACGTGAGTGTTGCAGAGGCATACCATTATGAGCCATTTGAGAGACCTCCTGAGCTCCTGATTTCGGCGAGATTAAAAGGAAAGTCGACAGAAGCGTCATCGAGTTCAGGTAACATTTGATTTTATTAATTAAATGTTTCATTAAAATTAACGCACTAATATTTAATTTTATTAACCAATCGTCGTTTATGTGATAGGGACCGCCGCTAGCAGTTCAAACAGGGATACGAGAGGTGTCATATGTTTTGACACGCTCAGGAAAAGTGTTGAGACCAACGAGAGGATCCAGATCAACGAACCCCCTAATCAGGATGTTAAAGGGAAAAAACGCCGCGATTACGCGGGTTGCGTGGGAGCACTAATTAGGGATAGAGTCCCTATGTTGTGGACACGGTGGGCTGATGTGCCGGAAGAGATCAAGAGGGAGGTCAACAATGCGGCGTCGGTGAGTAATTTAAAAAACTTAATTTCTTTATCGTAATATTTAATAATTTTCGGTATTGTTATAATTTTAAAAATAATAAAATATTATCTTTCAGGCATACTTCGAGATTGCCGAACACAAGTAGGATTGGGCGTACGCGATGCAAAACTCGAGGTACGTTGGGAATTCCTCATCTTATAATTTGAAATATTTTATGATATTAATAATATTTCTAATGCACTTTTATTTTTTTCGTAGGTTCAAAGAGTGGAAGAACGAGCTCCGTACCCACTTTACCGAATACGACAAATATGGTCGTATGGGTACTCCAAGAAAGTTCATGTTCAGAGAGTACGAGTGGCGTTGGTTGAAGACAGTAGACTTCAACAACCCAGTTATGCAGGTAAATACTAAACTTAACTATAAATGTTTATTTTGTTAATATTTTAATTATTAGTTTAATTATTTTATAATTATTACACTAATAGTTTTTGATGCATTTTTCTAATATTTTATTATTTGTTTGAAGGAACGGTCACGGGTGAACTCTGCGAACCGCCACCGTAACACAACCCCCCATCATGGTGGTTCTAGGCCATTTTCACAACATCAGGAGGAGACGCTTAGAGATCATCCTGACAGCAACCCGTACGTAGAGACGTTCAAGAAGGCTTATCCATTAGCGACATAAGAGCTTGTAAGTCGTTGATTACGATTTTAAAATTTTAATTATTAATTTTACTTAATTATATATTTGTTAGAATATTAATTATTTTTTTTTTCCCGTTCAATTAGGAGAGGGTGTACCGGGCCGAGGAAGAAGTGTTGCAGACAGTAGTTCGGGAGACACAACCGAACATTTCAGAGGAAGATCTGCAAGAAGCCCTGAGCCAGGTCGACCGATCGAATGTCCAAACTGCAGCGAGGATATTCGACGCAGCCTTCCCAAAACGGTCAAACGACTACTACTGCCGGGGTTTGGAAAGTTCTGGAATAGGGGTCCTGAAGACCACTAAGAGAGCTAAAAAGAGGGGAGGCGGGGACACCCAACAGATGTAGGGGGAAATGGAGAGATTGGCAGAAGAAAATGCAAGATTGGCGGCCCAGTTCCAGAGATCACAGGAGCTACAACGCAGAACACAGCAGTATCAGATGGAAATGGAGCGTTGACATGCTGAATGCGAGACAATTCGGCGACAGAACTACGCCGGCTAACAAAACTGGTGGTATGCTATGTTCGCGGCACAACAACAAGGCCTTGAACCCCCGCCCCCATTTGAGCCGTTAGATGAACCTCAAATGTCGAGAGCTCCCGAGTTCATTCAGCAGGATAACGAGCATGATGGACAGCATGATGGTGGCCAGGATGGAACAAATTAAATAATTAATGAAAAACGTGTTTCTTGTTTGTGTAAATGCATTAATTAATGAAAAATGTGTTTCTTGTTGGATTGTCATTGTGAATTGCAGGTTGCTTGTAATGGTAATTTAGAAATTAATTTAATTTTTTTCCCCAAAATGTAAGAACAGCCGACGATATTGACATTATTTCGTCTGCTATCACTACTATAGCCGACGATTTTTACCAAATTTCGTCGGCTATAACTATTATAACCGACGAAAATAACATTATTTCGTCGGCTATAAGTAATTAATGCCTCTTAAAATATTAATATATTCTGACGAAATCTGCATGTCGTCGGCTATATTTCAGAACAAATAACCGACGAAAACACTTAAAATCGTCGGCTATATTTTACGATATCGTCGGCCATATGTGAAAATATCTGACGACTTTCGTCGGGCATTATGGCAAGGTTCGGTCGACAAAATATATTTTCGTCGGTGATAACTTTGGAATGGCCGACGATTTCTTTTTTTTCGTCGAGTATATTTTTACCGACGCCCTTTTAACGACGAATAATAGCCGACGAAATTTTCATCGGTAGAAGGAATACCTGACGAAAATTTTGAATAGTAGACGAAATTTTTTTCGTCGGCTATTCTGTCCGATCTGGTAGTGATTGCTGTGTTCTGTTTAAAACGAGGCTTTAAAACAGATCTTAAAAAATTTAAGCGACGGACTAAGAAAATGTCTGGCGCTTAAGGTTATCTTAAGCGACTAACATAGGCCGTCGCCTAAGTCCCGTCGTTTTAGAGATTCTTAAGCGACTAACATATGCCGTCGCCTAAGTACCGTCGCATTAGATGTTCTTAAGTGACTAACATATGTCGTTGCTTAAGTACCGTCGCATTAGAGGTTCTTAAGCGGCATACCTTATTTTCTAAGCGACGAGATATTTGTTCGTCGCTTTAATGGTTCTTAAGCGACAGACTTTATCTCCCATTTTCAAAGTCTGTCGCTTCACCTCAGTTATGGCATAGTGAAGGCGGTTTGGGATATTTGAACATAGAAATATTTGGCTTTGAATATCTCAAACCGCCTCGCTTTTAGATACAATCATGGTTTGTGATCCATTCTTCAAAGATTTGAGAAATATTTGAAGATTTGAGGTGTTTTGTTCCAAGAAACTAGTGTTATTGGGCTAACAAATTGCAAGATTAGCTGAGATAACAATGAGGAAAATCATGGTAGACATGCAGAAGCTTTGGAGATGAGAGAACCCATATTGCTTGATTGCTTAGTGATATGAGCCAAAGAGATATATGACCAAGTACTAATGTTAATTATCACCAACTGCAATTTAATGATTTTCCTTACTTGCAAGTAAGGTTGGGCACTAAACCCCGTGGAAACTAGTTCGACCGGAAAAACCGAGCCGAGCCGACCGGCTCGGGCCGGTTCTTCCATTTGCCGGGCCGGGCTCGCTCCATCATAATTTTGAGGAAAAAAGCCCTAAAGCCCGAATGGTAAAAAAAAAATTAAAAATGTTAAAAACCCCTACAGTTACTGCCCTAAAATCCCTAAAGCCTAAAGGCCTAAATCGCGTCTCTCCACTCCAGTTTGTCTTCGCGTCGCTTCTCCGGTTCTCTGGCACTTCTCCTCTGACAAACCCTGTCCTTGTCTTCGGCAGTTCTCCACTTCTCCGGGCTCGGCTCAGTTCGCC
This sequence comes from Potentilla sterilis, assembly GCA_963682095.1. Classification (NCBI taxonomy): domain Eukaryota; kingdom Viridiplantae; phylum Streptophyta; class Magnoliopsida; order Rosales; family Rosaceae; genus Potentilla; species Potentilla sterilis. Next base: position 25,263,391 of record OY821758.1, on the reverse strand, counting down.
TCTTCGACTCTTCCGCTGTTCGTCTCTTCGGCTCAGTTCGCCGACTTCGCCCAATTCACCGTTTCGCCGTAAGTTCTTAATTCTTAAGTTTCAGTTATACTGTTCTACTATTCACCGTTTCGCCGTTTCAGTTATACTGTTCTGGAGTTGAAATCACTGGTGCAGTGGTGCTTTTGCAAATCAATTGCTCAACTTTGCTATTTGTTAGATTGATGTACATTGTGACTATTTAATTATGAAGGCTGGTGACGCTGGTCTGTGACCAGTGCCAATTCATGGTCTCTTGATTAGTATAAAAGCGTCAAGTCATTATTCTTTAGCATGAGAGTTGGTGACATCCTGCAATAGTTTTGGAAGCCAGCAAGCTAACTGGTCTCTCGGAAAAGTTTGGTTATTGAAAGGGTGATACGGTAGATGATAAGCATAAGCATATTGGTTTGTGGGAGCAGAAATTTACTATATGTTAAGAATGTGCGAGTGCCTCCTTGTAGTGTATGTAATAGATGTTCTTGGATAAACTGAACCTTAATGAAATGAATGAAATGCAGCTACAAGGAATATTTGGTGGAAACAACTAATAAAGAAGGGTGATAAAAATGTCTCAGTGAGGACTTGTGAAGGCTGGTTTGTCACTCTGTCCTCAATTTTGCTATATGTCTGAGGACTTATAATTGCTCAACTTAGGACTTAGGACTTAGGACTAGTTAGTTAATAGGAACACAATGTGCATCGTTCTTAATATGTTTTTACCCCCATTTATCCAATGCTTAACCCTTATTTTTGTAAGATAGAGTCATATTTTAGTTTAGTGTCTCTTTGGTAGAATTTTGGAGAAAAGTTGGTTAAGAGTCAAAAAAATGACTAAGTAAAGAAATCTGAGCAAAAAGTGCAAAATATGTTGTTTTCGTGATATTGAGGCCTGTGCTAAACTGACCTATCTTTTTCCAAATTTGATGAAATTTAGTATGCATATAATTGGCAAGCTAAAGTATTTTGTGTCAAAATTTCAGATCAATCGGAGTTCGGGAAGTCACTCAAATGAAGACTGCAACTTGGCAGTTTGAGCAAACCAATCTAGGGACTACCAGGATTTTCCTGAGACTGTGTCCTGATTTCCGGAATTTCTGTGGGACACATCGCTTGGAACCAGAGAACGAGCCATACGCCGTTGGAAAGCTCTACGAGTCTAGTTTCTCTGGGACTTGGAATCGCAGCAAAATCTTTCCTGAGAAAAAAGTTATGTCGGATTGAATGCACGAAGGTCAAGTCTGCCGAAAGAAGAAAACCTAAACCGAGTTCTACATGGATTTGGCTTACGAATGTGGACTGAATTCCATCATTGGTGCAAGATTTTTGGCTGAATTAATTCATGGAAAACCTAAAGAGATATTGCTCAATTATTCAGCCATTATCTTGGGAATTTTCGGCAGAAAATAGTGGAAGAAAATCGCAACAAATCCTGATCAAATTCGGCAGAATTCCTGTGCACGTCATCTAACTTCCACGGACTCTCCCGGACAGCTCACAATGAATCAGAGTTCGAGCCTTATATGGATAGAAAGCTGCGGGAGTCTAGTTTTCAACCCAACTGGAATCACCTTAATATCTATTTTCTAGAGAAAGATATTCCTTCTTCACTCGAAGGTCAAATCTGCCAACAGGATAAGTTTGAGAAAAACTAGGTTTTGCAAACCCTAACTGCCTCCCTTGCCTCTATAAATACCACAACATAATTTCAGAATAATCATCTTCTCTTCCCCACAAAAACTTGCCGAACCTCTGCCAATTTGTCTCCAAAAATTCTTACCAAGAACAAGGCCGAACCACCATCCACCACCTTACACAAAATCGTTCCAATTATCAACACCAATCCTATTGTCGATTTCTTCATCAAGGTTGTCACTTGGATTGTAATATTTCGATGGCTTTGATTTCTTTGTATTTATACATTAATTTGTCTATGAATTATGTATGGATTTTTGGATCTGATTTTGGTATTGTTAATTATTCATGGGATTTTCGAATCTTTGTTATAATTGTTTGGGTTTCTTATGTTTAATTACCGAATTATGCATGTGATTTGATTAAATATGGTATGATGGGCAGTAGGTTTTTGTATGTTTTCTTGATTTAATTAGGTTTATTTCCTTAATTCGTGTGCAATCGAATGAGATGTCTAGATGCATTCAAAGGCCATGAGTGTTATCTAAGTATTGAATTCACTTGCCGATTTAATACATGTTGGATCATACGCATGTTATGTTTTGATGTGTATTTATCTAAGGGCTTGAGTAATTCTGGAAATTTACATGTCGATGTGAGATGAGTGACGCCATACTTGCTAACATGTTCCAATTCGACATATTGTGCTTATGTGCTATTTGTGTTTAATTTCTACGCATAGTGTTGTTAAACCGATTAGTACCATGTTTAGGATTACACACATTGTGGATTCTAAATACTTGTGATGTTTTGAATAATTAGATATACCGCATTGGCTCTAATTAAATTGGAACTTAATTGATCTTGAATCCGATTTTAGCTTGCTGCCCCTATTACTTGTTTTGATTTCGTTGCATGTGTAATGAGTTTTGTGTTTTGTAATTGTGTGGAAGATGTTGATCAATTGTATATAATAATTTAGGATTTAAATTTAGTAAAATTCAGTAGGAAAATAGTTATAAAAATTCGACAACCCCCTTTTTGTGCAATACTTTATGTGATTAAATGCCCTTGATTTTCCCGGATAGAACGATCCCTACTTGTCAATACTACAATCGACACAAGAAGGGTATTATGTGTATGAAGTTTTTTTGCAGGTACTTTGTGCTTGGATTACATCTCCATCTCCATCATTAATTTATATAGTAATTATAGTTTGTAGATGAAGCACCTGGCAGGCTGACACCAGTGATTATAGATTTGGTTTTCCCTGTACTTGTTAGATTATAGATTTAGTCTATACAGTAGTGCAGTTTAGTGTTTTCCTGTTTAGTCTATACATAATTTGGTACTGTTTAGTCACTTTAGTGTTTATAACTTTATAATTTTATATGCAGGGCAGCAGGAGTGCAGGACCGAAAGGAAAAAAGAACCGGCCCTAACCGGTCCTTGAATTTTTAAGAAAAAGACCGATCCGAAATTTTGTGTCCAGTCCCGTGACCAAATAGGTCGGTCTGGGACCGAGCCCAGCCTTACTTGCAAGGAAACTAATCTCTTATAATCAAGCTGTACAGTTTGTAATACATGATATCAAACATTCACTTATTAGTTATTAATACATTCCTAAACGGTAAATATGTTGCGGAATTTTTTTTTTTTTTGAGAGACATGAGAGATAATGGTGAGTCTGTTGACGAAGAAAAAGGAAGGAGAGGTGGGGTGGGGGCCTGGGGGGAGTGTTGGGGTGAAGGAGGACGCAAGGGAAGGCAAGTGTATGTGCAAAGGTGCTGATGCTCCTCATGCAGACTCTGATGCTTTGACACTTGAATAGCAGAAAAAGTCGGCCGATACCGGCCTGGAGCAATACATAGAAGAAATGGAGAAGCTCAAACTAAAGCAAGGGCGGAAAATAGCAATGAGCATTTCTAGCTAGGGGAACACGTATCTCCAAGAAACCAAGTTCTGGAAGCTCTACAAGTAGGACGACCGACCTCGGTGCTCCATTGTCATCAAAACTTCAGTAGGGCTAGTGCATCTTCTTGCTTGCTAATTGGAACCTTACATGCCCTTATTTTCTGCTAGAGTGATGTCAATAGAATAAAACGGCATTGGCAGATTGTACCTGATGATCAAAAGATTGGTAAACCTGAACTACTGTTTTCTGGGAATTGAAAGATGAAGATGTTGAATCCTTAAAGAAAAAGTTTGGTGGAAGCTAGGCTGATGGGTGCAGGAGATCCAATGTTATTACATATGATTTGCTCGAGTTCCTTTTGTCTCCTGGCTAGTCATAAGTTTTGTGAGGAGTTGCGCCCTTCGTCTCCCCACAGCATGCACTTGATTCTCTTTTGTTATTGAGACATCCAATTGTTCCAGCAAGCTTTTCCTGTTTCATCAATGTACAAGTTTTTACTTCAACTTTTGTATAGAACCTGTTTTGTCTACTTAAATAACTCACTTCATTTTGCTTTCATCAGGCTTTGGGATAAGAGTTTGATCCGTTTGACAGAATATGCTTTTCCAAGGAAATCAGATTCAGAATCTCACCCTTAAGCTGGGCGATGTTTGCCGCTTCCAGATAATTCCCAAATTCGTCATCCAGTGACAAAAGCTCATCAAGGCTTCCCTTAATTAACAGCTTTCACAAATATCATCATGAATCAGTAATATTTCAACCTATGATAGTGAATTGGGCATCTCTCTAAATATACCTGCTCCATTTTATCTATCCCTTCTCCTCCACTAGCCTCAGCACATGTCCTCAACACCATGCTCTTTCCAATAATTAAGATACTGCAAACTTGAGAGCTCGTAAAGTAGAACAAGAAGACAAAGCGCGTCAGAGGCATTTGATCGAACAGTTTCTGTGCACTACCGACACTACTTCCGCGACAAGTACCGCCTGTTCGAGGAGGATATTTTCGTCATTTTCTCTCCGCCGAAGTTCAACTCCTTCGACGGTGAGAAAGGTGGTGGAGGTTTTGAGTCCTACTCAGCCTGTGAAGGTTTCAGCGGCAGTAGCTCAGTGCCAGCTCAAAATTCGAAGTTGTGGTAATAGTGATGGAAACAACGGAATTGTGAATTTCCCGAAAAGTACATGGGAATTTCGAAAGTTTGGAGGATTTGTGAGGGTACTAATGGAATTTACATGAGTGAAATATAATTTACCGGATTTTTACGTTGTACCCAAAGTACAGCATTTTAACAGTCACAACAAGAAGAGTTACCATCATTCAAAAAGTAAAGGTCCGGTGAAAAGAGGTTTGGCTTTGGCCTTTTGAGTTCCCTCTGGAATTATCTATCATCAGTTGGTTCACAAGAAGCCTCAGATCCAAAAGCCTTCAAGTGACACACCTTTTAATTCAACATTTCAAAGCTTTCCCTCCAACTTGTGTGGTAATTGCACTTTATGATGAACTGATGATGCAACATTTGGTATATATGATTGCAAGTGCATCAAATCTAGGAGTGCAAGTGAGTTACAGGCATTGGGTGGATTGTTTTCAGCTTGCGATTTGGTCCTCCGGTAATGCCCACCTGATGTTTGATGAAATGCCTCTATGGTATGATACTGTAATCTTACAATTTATTATCTTGCTGCGTACAAGTTTTTCTTCTGGGTGCCTAATTCACTTTTGTATCTTGGCAGAGGGTGATGGGATGATCATAATTAATGATCAAATCTTGTCTTCGTTTCCAAGGTATGTGTGTACTGTATTGTGTTTCGATGAAAAAAGATTGGTTATTTGTATTGTGCTATGCCGAAAATATACTAATTAGTTGAGAGGTAGTAATTAGTAAATAATTGAAAGAATGATGCAGTTACCTGTTTCCTAGAGTCATAGTGTGTGTTTAATGTCTTTCATAAGTTTGCTTTTTCCAGTATCATTAGAAAGGACTACCATGAAGAAATAGAGTGGCAGATGCTGTGCCTTACTGACTGCCCAGCTTACGGCTGCTGGTGGTCTTTTATGGTCAGCCATGATGTTGCCTTACTCATCTGAGTGTCTTGCTCTTTCCTAGTTTACAAGTTACAAAAATAAATGTTCTTTTCTCTTTGACTTAACTTCTAGCTACTCGATCATAGACCCTGATTGAAAGTCCAGATTTTTAAAACCTCTTATAATTAAGATATACCAATTAAAACTCTTTGAATGGTAGCTTAGACTTTCAGAGATCGCTTGTAAGGAAATGAAATTTAGCCTTCTAAGTCACAGGTAAGACACAAAGACCGGAGAAGTTGTCGCGGAAGAGAAATATGAGTGTGAATGGAAGGCAATGGGAGAGGGGTTCTCCATAGCTGCCATTAGTGAAATCAAGATTTTAAACAAGCTTCTACGTGAAACTATTATCAGTATTTAGAGATCTCCAAGTCCACAGCAGAACGATAATACTAGAATCTATCGTCGTCTTTGAATACATAAACCATGATATGAGGAGTCTAGCTCATTGTCCTGGGGTAATATTTTCAGACCTCCAGCTTAAGTGATACATGAGACAATTGCTGATGGGTTTTCACTACTGTCATGTGCATCAAGTGCTTCAGCTTGAGATTAAAATTTCTATTCTTCTTATAGATAAGGAAGGTAATCTGAAACTTGGAATTTCATCTTGCCCGTACCTTCTCACCAAAAGGTTATCTTAGTGCTAATCTCTCTAGTTAGGTCATTATTTGGTGGTCCCAGAGTTGTTTCTTGGGACCACCAATTATGGTCTATCTTTTGATCTATAGTCTGGTTTTTATGTTTTATGAACTTCTATGGGGCGGTCAGTGAGGGCAAGATCAATTGAAGAATATTTTCAAGCTGTGTGGAGTTCCAGATGAGGTCTAACTGGACTGGAGTTTGAGCTTCATGTGTTAAACGTCAACACATTCAAGCAAACAACAAGGGCTGAGGTTTTGACCACCATGCTTTCCAGTTGTTAGGAAGAATGCTTATGCTTGATCCTCCTCAGAAAATGTGAATCCTCTTGATGTGCACTTACCATTGAACTTGTGATCCCAAAAGTCTACCCTGACCCCTCACACAAGTTTCAGACAATGAAAAAGATGCATCAGCAGCTGCAATGTCAACACGAAGATAATGCTGCACATCGTCACAAAGGGCAGAATCCACATCACATGACCCTGGAATTCGACCCTTTCATCAGCAAGCTAGACAAGCACATGCTCAAATGCAACCTTACTGGCAATTCCTTCGTCTCAGCCTCTGGTTGCTACAGTACCTGAGTACCTGGCCACCATTCTGGGATTAAGCCTCCTGAGCCCTCTGTAGGGGCAAGAAGACGTGCTCAAAATGGTGCTTCTGCTTCAGGTCAGGGCTCAAACATGACAGGTGGAAACCACAACGAGTACGCTTAGATCAGAGGATCTAAAGTTGACTTTCCTGCTCCCTGATGTGAGTGAAAATATATAGTTCTGAATTGATTAATTTAGAGGTCAGTTTAGAGTTGTGATTATTTAATAAATCTCATGGAGGGTGATATGATTTTTATTTAATAACAATATGTGGTGGCTGCAAACAAATATGTCCTTTTTATTCAAAAGTTCCCATTTAGTTATTGTTGTTGGATTCTGCATGCTTTTTTTTTCCTTTTTTTTTTTTTTCATTTTCAGGTTTGTTTTTCCAATGTCACTGTTAAAAAGGTATATTTGAGGTACTTGTGAGAGGAGTATGTATTTCAGGGTCTATACTTTTGTTCACTGTGTATTTCAGGGTTTATACTTGTGAGAGAAGTATGTTTTTTGCAACATGAAAGCACCAAGGGAATGCTGGGGCCATTTGACAGAAGTGGTCTGCTTACCAGGATAATTAGCTGACCATTTGGGAGGAACATATGCAGACACCAAAGGTATGAGCCCAAAAAAAAAAAAAAAATCAAATACCTTTTTAAATTGGATGTTCTGATCAATGGTTGCTAGAATGACTTGTAATGAGTAATTGCTGATTAATTCTTCGTGTTTGTATCTAACACCAATTTCACCGGACCATCTTACTTGCATCATGTTCCGATGAGAGGCGCGATTAAACTCAAAACCTGCTTTGAGGGAAAAATATGGTGTTGAGGGAAGAATGGACCATTCCCTTTATAGGAAGAAAAGTTTAGGAAGCTGAACTACTAACAAGGAGCAAACTTATAGGGGCCAGAAAAGCAATCATGTATAGAGTATTGAGGTTTGGGATTTGATTTTCTGTGAACGTCCAAAACCTGAATCATCTGGTGAAGATGAAGTATCAATTCTTGATGAGATGAAGCAAGAGTTTCAATATTGATCTTCTAGTGTCCAGAAAGGATTTGATTCAAAACCACCTTACCTTCTGCATAGATTAACCATGCAGCCATCATGTGGTCAAGAAGCACTGGCCACGCGGGTTTAGGTGCAATGGCCGAGTATTGTCCAAGGCTAAAGGGAACTTTAAGACACTTTCCGACACAATTAAGAGGAAATTTCTGCTGACGCCACACAATTCTCTTTGGCTGATGCAGGGGATGGTGTTGAAAACACAAACTTTGATTCTGAGAATGCAAATGCTGCAATCTTGCGGCTCACGGAAGATATAGACTGGATGAGAGAGGTCCTGAAACAGGAGCATAATTTGAGAACCGAGATTGATAATGCTGTAAACATAACCGAGAAGAATTATCAGGCTTACCATGTTTCCAGAAGCACTCAAGACCGGGGTGTATGATCTCCAAGCTGCAAGGGATGAGTACAATTTTTCATGTGGGCACTTTGGAGGGCATGAATTGTGATTTGGTTTATCGACGTGCAGACACGTCTTATTACTCCAATTTGTCCACACTATGCAGTACATGTATGGAGAAATATTTTAAATAATATTTTGGGGTAAATGACTAAAAGCAGGATGGCCTGTGGCTGATGCTTCAGATTTAACCCTCCAGAGAGAAAATAAGTACTTGCAATTAAGAATCTATTGGTTTAATCAGAAAGCTTTTCCACAAGCAAAGACTGCAAAGTTCTAAAAATGTGGCAGATGATAACAGGAAACCGCTCAAAGGCTAAATTTATGAAAATGAACAATTTGATGGGTACGTGTACGTGGCAGGCCAAGTGCTTGATTATAATCATGAGAAACTTTGACTCGGATAATCACAGATTATTTTCAGACTTTCACAAGGTGATACTGATACCTGGCATTGCCTATAATTTGAGTTAGTGAGTCGAAATATTTGAAGCAAAAGCTAAAGAATCGGAGTGTATACCTTTCATTAAATTGAAATAGAATGAGGCAGTTGCACTTGGGGTCAAGCACTGAACTTGAGGCTACCGTTTTGGGAGATTAAGTTCCTTAGAGACAACTTGGATTGCATAAGAAAGTCAGAGTTACAGATGCAAATATGTGATAACAACTAAAAATCCATTGTGCATAATTTGACGGGTAAGTGGTACACAAGTATTCGATAATTACATCTATAAATCCATTGTACTTGATTTTTGGCTTCTCTTCCACTATCTTCATGATGTCTTCAACACTTTGTAGGGAAAAGGTTTGGTTTCTTTTCTGTAGTGCATGGTTTGAGCTGCTTCTGTGTGCTCTCTTCTTGGATATTGATCATATCAGACAACAAGTACTTCCCCACTTTGATGTGCTTCTTTGACTCCCCGCCCGTTTCCTACTCGTCTTCTTCATCCTCGCCCTCCTCTATCTCATCCTCGATCTGCATCATCATAGGGAATCTGGGGAAGAATCTTGGCTTCTTCCACTATCTGCATGATGTCTTCAACACCTTGGAGGGAAAAACTAGGGTTTTGTTTCCTGTAGTGCATGGTTTCAGCCAGGGACGGAGGATAGTGGAAGGCTAGGCGGGCTGCAGCCCGTGCAAAATTTCTCAGCCAATCACATTAGTACATGTACGTGTGGATTTTTTCAAACAACAATCTCTAAATACATAGCCCGGGCAATAATAAAAAAAATATTGTATGCAAGTTGTTCATAAATCATCCCATCTACTTATGTTTGTGTTAATATTCTATTTTCGTGTTAATTATTCTTATAATTGGTAAAGTATTTCCTATTATGATTTAAATGCAAATTTATACCAAGCTTGCAGTTCCTGATCATATAAATATTTTCTTTTTTTTCAAAATCATTTATTTCAATTATACACTTATGCTTAACATTTGTAAACTCTTTTAACTTTAAAAAAGAATTTGTAAACTCTTTGTTTCCCAATTACTATACATATTGAAGTAGTTTAGTGACAAAAAAAAAATCATTATCGTTTTATATAAGGAAAAGAAAAATCATACAAATTTAGCCCGGGACACTTTGAAATCCTGGCTCCGTCCCTGGTTTCAGCTGCTTCTGTGAGCTCTCCCGGCGAGTTCTTCCAAAACCAGGGGTGGTTCTTGATCTCTTTAATGGTAATTCTCCTTGCTGGAATTTCAACGAAGATGCGATAGAGGAGATTCCTACAATCATTAGACGTGGAAACATAGTAGGGGATCTTATACTGAGCAGCCCTTATTCGACTAACGGTTTTTCAGAAGTTCAGTGGATCTTGTTCGTCCTGAAATGGATATGCTCCCACCATCATAACATATAGGATCACCCCACAAGACCATATATACATCCACAGCCGTGCCGTCGTACTTACTTCGATCAAACTCCCCCGGTGCAATATACGCCTGAGTTCCCACCGTTGACTTTGGTCTTGAATGCAGCAAAAATGACTTGGAATAACCGAAATCACATATTTTCAGGCGTGGAGCCGGTCTCGTCGACCCATCCAGCAAGATATTCTCCAGCTTCAAATCTCGATGGCATATTTGCATGGAATGACAACAGCTAACACCTGAGATAAGCTGCCGGACAAAAAACCTAGCCTCGTCTTCGCTGAACCTTTCAGCCTTGGAAATTCGCTGAAACAGATCTCCGCCTGCGCATAGGCGGACACACATGGGGGACTGGCCCCCACTCATTTTTTTTTTTGTTTTTTTTTTTTAATCTTTAATTGTTATGATATAATCAAATAGAGAATGAGAAAAAGGGAAAAAAAGAGTTGTAGACATAGCCACTACTAGAGCTATATATAGCCTAAGGAAATTTACATAAAAATCTATTGATGTATGTGTGTATATTAGACTAAACTGATAATATATGTAAAATTATATATGTTTTTATTCAGTAGTCTCTTTGAATTGTCGTTTTTATATTAATCGCATACTCTAATCGGCTAATCATACTACCACTCTTGTTATTGTGAGTCCTCCAATCAACCTTCCGTTTTCCGACTCCCTAAAAACCTCATCAAGAACTTGGCCTCGCATTCATTTGCACCACTTTTGATGACAAATCTCAACACGTACACATATTTTAAAGAAAGTAGAGACTTATATTGAAATTCACAACAACAACAAAAATTTGCGTTTCGCACAAATAAAACTATTTTTATTTTATTTTTTTGCCCTCACTCATATAATTTTCTGCTTCCGCCACTGCGCCTGGGGCATACTCCATGCATGACAATAACAAGATGTATAGGATCGGAGTCAAGAAAACCTCTTGGAATCGAACAATGTGTGGATGGCTGAGTGATCTGTGGTTGATGATTTCTCTGGCAACATTCTTATCAATCTTGTCACCGCGTTCGATGTATTTCATGGCGACGAGCTCGTTGGTTTCTTTGTCCCTCATGAGCCTGGCGACGCCGAAAAGGCCGGATCCTAAATCCTTGACAACTTCATATTTCTCCATGTTTCTTCTTGCTCGAAATCTTGGTCTTGATCTCCAACAGAACCTAACCCAAAACTTGGAAACCCTAGCAGAGAATCAGTCTCACGTACTTTCCCCACTAAAATTAGGACGACTGAGCAGTACTTATCCTTTTTATAATTTGTCGTATATCTGAGAGGATTTAATTTCATTGATCATTGAGGAGTTGATTTCATTCTCCTCTCTTATTTGGGATTGGATTTCCTAGATAGATCTGTAAAGCATATGACAAAGGAATTTTTCGAAGAAAACTTGGGACATATTCCGTGCTGTATGTGGCATAAGCACGTTATAAGGGTTTCGATATGGAAGACGTGGCCCCCAAGATGCCGATCTCGAAGAGCGAAATAAACGTTAGCTAGGGTTTTCACAAAAACAGTGGAGGAACTATAAATGTTTTTCATTGAGCAATGAAAGAATTGGTATTGACAAGCCTTGCAAAGCTTTGAAGGCATATATACCTGGATAATTTTAGGTACTACGATCCAGGATAGGCCTCATCGATCATTAAGCCCGCGGATCAAGTGGGCCGATGGAGGCCGGCAAGCCCGATGGACTTCAAGCCCGGCCCGGCCCGGCCCGGCCCGTCTAAAAGCCCGAGCCCGGTGGGTAGAGGGCCGGGCTTAGTTTAGGGGTTAGAAACTCGACCCGGCCCGTAGGCCCGGCCCGTTAAGAGCCCGTCAAACCCGCTCCATCAAAAGCCCGTAAAAGTCTGGTCCGTAAAAGCCCGTTAAAATCCATACCTCAATAATTAAAGAATAAGTTACCCCCATATAGAGTTATTTTATATTTTTGACACATTAATGTATTAATTAGATATTCATTTTCACACACTTTAATGGATATTCATACTTCACTAGCACAATATGGATCATCTTTTCTCTTAAACTCATCTATTTTATCATTTATGTTCGTTAAAAATAATTATTATATTAATATCTTTAAGAATTTTAAATTATAGTCTAAAAATCACGAAGTAAACATATCATCGATCGAGGCTTTAACTTTGTCGGATTTAAGTGATTTTTTTACCATCACTATATTTCATCATAATGATCAAATGCTATCTCATAGCATTTTTCAAAACTTGACTTCTTTTATATAGTTGTTTCGAAAAGTTGTACACTTGAGTATAATCTACTAATCAAGTTATACCGCATTAGTAAGCATGTTATCATTATAATGGCTAAATTCATTAAATGAAAATTGTTACCGTCTGATGTGATCGTTATAGTTAAATATGAGTAGAGGAGAAAAATCAACTCGTTTCATGAACGTTCGATGCTCAATCGAAACAGTCAACTATATTTTCATAAAACGCTATTAGATACCTTTAGATGACCTGGTTTCGACGACTCTTCCAAACATTAAACTCTCAAATAAATGAGACGTAATCAGCCATGTAAAAATTTGGGAACGTTTACCTCCCGATACTATGGCTCTCCATAGAGAGATATAAGTTTAAATAAGGTTAACCGCACCGATCGGGGTTCTAACTTTGTCGGATTTAAGTGATTTTTTTACCATCACCGTATTTCATCATAACGATCAAATTATATTTCATAGAATTTTTCAAAATTTGACTTCTTTTATATAGTTGTTTCGAAAAGTTGTACACTTGAGTATAATATATTAATCAAGTTATACCGCATTAGTAAGCATGTTGTCATTATAATGGCTAAATTCACAAAATGAAAATTTTGGCCGTCTGATGTGATCGTTATAGTTAAATATGAGTAGAGGAGAAAAATCAACTCGTTTCGTGAACGTTCGATGCTCGATCGAAACTGTCAACCATATTTTCATAAAACTTATCACACGAAAAGCTATTAGGTACCTTTAGATGACCTTGTTTCGTCGACTCTTCCAAACATTAAACTCTCAAATAAATGAGACGTAATAAGCCATGTAAAAATTTGGGAACGTTTACCTCCCGATACTATGGCTCCCCATAGAGAGAGATAAGTTTAAATAAGGTTGACCGCACCGATCGGGGTTCTAACTTTGTCGGATTTAAGTGATTTTTTTACCATCACCGTATTTCATCATAACGATCAAATTATATTTCATAGCATTTTCTAAAATTTGACTTCTTTCATATAGTTGTTTCGAAAAGTTGTACACTTGAGTATAATCTACTAATCAAGTTATACCGCATTAGTAAGTATGTTGTCATTATAATGGCTAAATTCACAAAATGAAAATTTTGACCGTCTGATGTGATTGTTATAGTTAAATATGAGTAGAGGAGAAAAAACAATTCGTTTCGTGAACATTCGATGCTCGATCGAAACTGTCTATCAACCATATTTTCATAAAACTTATCACACGAAAACGCTATTAGGTACCTTTAGATGACCTTGTTTCGTCGACTCTTCCAAACATTAAAATCTCAAATAAATGAGACGTAATCAGCCATGTAAAAATTTGGGAACGTTTATCTCCCGATACTATGGCTCCCCACAGAGAGAGATAAGTTTAAATAAGGTTGACCGCACCGATCAGGGTTCTAACTTTGTCGGATTTAAGTGATTTTTCGACCATCACCGTATTTCATCATAACGATCAAATTCTATTTCATAGCATTTTTCAAAATTTGACTTCTTTTATATAGTTGTTTCGAAAAGTTGTACATTTGATTATAATCTTCTAATCAAGTTATACCGCATTAGTATGCATATTGTTATTATAATGGCTAAATTTATAAAATGAAAATTTCATACGCCACATATTTATAGGGTATATTTATAATTGAAAATCAATTTGAATTTAGAGTTTAGGGTTTAGAGTTTAGAGTTTAGAGTTTGGAGTTTGGCGTTTAGAGTTTCCAAACTCCTTTTTAAAAAATAATCTCTAATATTTATTTATTTTAATTAAAGCCCGGCCCGGCCTCAACCCGCCAAGGGCTATCGGCCCGGCCCGCAAAACCCCGTCAAGCCCGCCTTATATGGTTGGGCTTGGATCCTAGAATTTTTAAAGAAGGCCGGCCCGGCCCGGTCCGCCATTTCTAAAATACATTGTAAAGCCTGGCCCGGCCCGCTCCAAGCCCACCATGCCCGGCCCGGCCCGTTGATGAGGCATAATCCAGGATGGATGTTCATGATTTACGAAATCAATGATAAAGATCTGGCAAATCACATGAGGATGAAGATATATAACAGTAAAATTTGTATTTGTTACATCTTGCTTCAATGTTTCATTTTCATTTCAATAACATATCAAATCAGGAGCATGCAACTTCTAAAACTTAGTTTGCAACTAATAAGCTAGTCATTAATCAACAGGCACATAAATGCATATATGTACACCCTGATGTCGTTAATCATCTAATACAATTTGATGTGTTACATAAATATTTCAGTAACATATCAAATCAGGAGCATGCAACTTCTAAAACTTAGTTTGCAACAAATAAGCTAGTCATTAATCAACACGCACATAATTAAATGCATATATGTACACCCTGATGTCGTTAATCATCTAACACAATTTGATGTGTTACATAAATTGGTTTACAAATCAGGGGCATATTAGATTTTGGATCTAAAGGAAACTTCTGCTAGTGATGAAGTGAAAGCTACTCTGTTGTCAGATCAATGTTGAAGTCAGTCCCGAAAAGCTATAAACCTTATCAATTTGGTATAGACAATCAAGAAAGTTTCTCTTAAAAGTGTTTGGATGAGGGAAAATCCGGAGGAATTTAATTGAAAGTGAGGATTTCATAATTCTTAAAATCCAATTCCTTCGTTTGACATTATCAAATAGGAAATTCTAAATTTTTGTGGAAAAGAAAACGAAAAAATTCATTGTTTAAATTCCTCTCTTGAATTCCTCACAAATTATGTGTCATGTATAAATTCATTTGCAGTGTTCAATTATTTTTCTAAAATAAGACTTTTTATATTTTATTTTTTATTAATTTTTTAAAAACTTTCTTTAATCTATAACACACTTCAAATTCCATATAAATATAACCAAACAATAGAATTTACAATTGATGAATTTCAAATTGATGGAATTCAAGATGCCATCAATTATAAATTCTCATGGATTTCATTCATAATGTTCTTATTCAAACACACCGTAACTAGTAACTTGATTTGAAAACTCAGCCCGAACAATACATAGAATAGGGCCACATTACAAGGAGAAATAATGTATGAGACAACTCAGCCCTAGAGTTTTCCAGAACCCTCCTTCTAAGCTCCCAAGTGCATATTTAATCACCTCTTAATGAACACTATCATTGCAAAGCAAAATACCAAAGGGGAAGAAGCAGATTTCATCAAATCTCATCTCCTCTTTTCCACTTTATTTCAGAACCGTAATCGTCTTCGATTCTTCTCGTTAATTACTGATTCCAATATGGTGAAGGTTCATCATGAGAGATCTGAAGACGAAGCTGGAGATGAAAAAGATGGTGCTAGTACAGGAGGAGGGCCTTACATAAAATATAAGTCATCGAATCAATGATTTACCAAAGGTATCTCTTTCTGAATTGTTTCTCAAAAATATAATAAAAATCAATTGAGATAATGTAAGGGCCCTTGTATTAGCAAGACTTTATATGATAAAGATAATTTCTCAATTTCTTTTCTGGCAGGCATGTACAGTTGTACGACAGATAGTACAAGCGAATCGAAGGAAGAGACTAATCGAATTCAAAGCAACCATTGGAAGTGATATTTGCGATCTTGAGTTGGCTGTCCATTGAGCCTTACTCAGATTGCAATGTGTTTGCAAGGAGTGGTACGCCTTGATTCAAGAACCACGTTTCATCATAACGCAATAGTCTTCGAAATGAAATAGTGAAAAACCAAATCCACCATCAATCTTGTCGAATATATGAACTGGGTCACTAGGGTTGTCATGATTTTAGAAGTAAGACAAGCAGGGACAGGGCAGAGGTGAGGCTTACCCATGTGCGGCGATGGAAATTTCCAACGTGTGTTCAATTTCTACAACCATGGATATTCCGGCATCTCAATTGTGAGTTGTCGGGTGTAAAAAAGGAACGACGAAGGTGACCAGTACTAAAGAGTATATATATGATGTGATGTAAGCCATTGTGAGGCAAGGAATCACAGATCTACCAAAAGCAACAGATAGAATATGAATTGGATAAAATACTGGTCACTCCTTATATATATACTTTTAGAGTTTCGACAGTTTAGTCCTCCTGTTTTCAATTTCAACTGATCACTGCTCGTAGTCTCAATTTTCGACCAATTGGTTTATTCTGTCCAAAATAGTTGTTAACTATTTTCTCATTTCCTCAAATGCTCTTTGGTGTTGTTTTATTATTTTTCTTCTTATTTTCTTTCCCTTTTTCTTCAAAACCAAAATCGAAGAACACACAACCGACCATGAAAGGCTAAGTAGCCCAATTAAGTTTGGACAAAAAAAAATTGAGCCTAGTGTAGTAGTGTTGTTTGTAAGCTTAATTATATGGAATTGTAATTATTTATATAATTTCATTCGTGCGAGCTTAGAAAGTATTGTTAATGCTAAGAATGATGATGAGAATTATTTTAATCTCATTTTTATTTAAATTGATATGATGGAGATTTGATAGAATTTTATTTCATAGTGACTATGATGATATTATTTGATTTTGTTAGCAGTATGTATCAAATTAATATGCATATTTTTTTTTCGATTACAATCAGTTTACAATTGTAAAAAATTTAATTAAAGATTGACAATCATAAACCCAGATATTCTGGGTCTTCTCTCAGTTTTGGTTTTAAAGAAGGGAAAGTAGAAAAAAAGAAAAATATTAAGACAACACCTAAGGGCATTTGAGGAAGTTGAAAAATAGTAAACAATCATTTTGGATGAAATTGACTAATTGGTAGAAAATTAAGACTACAAGGAGTGATCAGTTGAAATTGAAAGCACAAGAACTAAACTGTTGAGACACTACAAGTATAAGAAGTGACCAGTAATTTGTCCATATGAATTTAATCATAGATTTTAGTTATAGTTAAAATTAAAAGGCTAGGTTTAGTTAGTTAAGATTTCCCTTTCATTTGTTGATCGCTGGTCTGATTGTAGATATATAAGTATGTTTTTTTTTCATACACGTCGTATACTGAAGATCGATAGTTGGATACTTTGTTACAAATTAAGTGAGCCACAATTTTTCTTCACGGTTGTTAATAGCATTTGCACTAGATGCATTTGAGATCTAATTCTGGAAGTACCATGGAATTGAAGATACACTACCAGAAAAGGGGTCATAGCCGACGACGCCATCTCGTCGGCCGTTTCCATTAAATCGTCGGCTATAGTCATAGCCGACGAAGTATCGTCGGCTATTCCGTCATCGGGAATGCCCCGTCGGCTATAGTATAGCCGACGACACTGAGGGTAAGTCGTCGACTTATAAACCACGAAGTATAGCCGACGAACAAAGCGTCGTCGGCTATTATGAGAACATTGCCGACGATAGAGTCGTCGGCTCTAACTCTCCCCTAACCCCTAAACCCCGAAGTATAGCCAACGACTCTATCGTCGGCTATAAGTCGAGGCATAGCCGACGAATTAATTCGTCGGCTATAACCTTCGCCGGCACCGGAAACGGCTTATTTTTGCCGGAAGCCGGGAGGTTATAGCCGACGAAATATGATCCATTTCGTCGGCTATAACCCCTAAATATTTAAAAAAAAATTATAAATTTTGTTCGGGCCCAATTCCACTTCGTCTTCAGTTTGCCTACAGAAAATCCACAAATGTACATCCAAATAGCCAACAAATATCCACATCAATCCATCCGTAATATCCTACTGTACAAACCCCCTAACTAGCCATCTACGTACACTAACTACTCATCACCCCCTAAATGGATGGCGTCGCCGATGGGATCGTTCGAGTTCCGGTGGTTATGGCTACCCTGATCGCCTGGCGTACTCCGATGCGGGGGAGGAGTGGGGACGACGAAATCGGGCATCTGTGGCGGAGGCGGGGGCTCCTCTCCAGCTCGCTGGGCCTCCCAAGATTGCCGCATCCATCGGTACATCTCCGCCGTGGCCGCGTTGCTGGCCAGCTGCACCGAAGCCTGCTGCTGGAGCGCCTCCACCGCCCTCGCCAAATCCGCCTGCGTCCTCTGCAGCTCTGTCTGCAAGTCTCTCCTCGTCGAAGCCGCACGCTGCGTGCTGGGATTGGCCGGCGTGTACTTCAGAACCCCATCTCCCGCCGCGCCTAGGCCTCTCTGGTAGAAGTAGTTGTTGCCAGTCCCTACCGCCGCGTGCATGATCTAAGAGGCCAAGCGCGGCTCAAGGGTGTCGATCGTGGAGGCAAACTGCACGATCGCCTCGTCGGACGCCCCTTCCCCCAGCGTCTCTCGCGCGATCCTCAAGGTGATCGCGTCGGTCTCCGCATCTATTCTCGCCTAATTGACAAGAAAATATAATAAACGAATTAATAAAAAAAAAATATAAATTAATTTAATGAAACACTTTTATTGAAGATGGGCGAATACTTACCACTTGGTCGGGACGATGCAGATACATCTGCGCATGAATCCACGACAACGGGGTCGGCGGTCGGTCCCTCCTTGCAATCTCTGCCCACTGCCTCCAGGAGCGGGCGCCGCCGTGGTGGGGGTGCTCGTTCCTCTTGCGGTTGTCGTTGTTCGTCTTCGAGATTTTCTTTATTATAAGAACGAACATATAAACGCAAATATAAATTAGTAAGTAACTTAAAATATTAGGAACTAACCAAAAAAAAATTATTAACTAATTTAGTTTAATTAGTAACTAATTAACTAACTAATTTAATTTAGTAACTAACTAACTTACTAACTACCTAATTTAATTTAATTTAATTTAATTTAGTAACGAACTAACTAACTATGTAACTAACTAACTAACTTAATTTAATAACTAACTAACTAACTAATTAATTTAATTTAGTAACTACATAATTTAATTACTAAATAACATTAAAAAGTTATAGACTAGGCTAAATTTTCTTACCGAGACCCTGTCGCTCCCGAAGTAGGCTACCAGCCATAGCCACTCATACTCCCTGTACCGGAACTCGTGGGGGGTTGCACCTCGCCCCAAGCCCTTCTCCACATGGTACGTCCTGTGGTGCGTCGACAGCTCGTTCTTCCACTCGGAGTACCTATATTAACATAACACAACTGTTAGATATATTCGTACATCTTTAATCGTCTTCAATCTAACTCGAATGATAGTAAAATAACGCGAAACACATAACCTGTTCTTCAGCTGCTCGTCTCTCGACCAGTCCAAGGTAGGATGGACTCTAAACCATTGCTGTAATATTATAAATTAATTAGAAAATATTTTTATATAGTTATAAGGACTAAATTCATAAATGTTTATTTTCTATAATAAAAATACGATTTAACTCACCGACAGTGCATTGTACACTCGCGCCTTGATGTCATCGTGCACAGAGCCCCAGTCGGGCCACAACATTGGGACCCTGTCCCGCACGATCATGCCCGTCGCGTTGATATACTTGGTCGTGGTTTCTCTCCTCTCGATCGGGCGTCCATCCTCACCGGGACCGGGCAGGATCTCCCTGATCCCACCGGCGAGTTCCCTCTCCAGGGTCGACATGTTCGCTGGCCCTCTGGTCCTTCTCGTCCCCGCGGGTTTATTTACGAGGACGCCTGTTTCATAATTAAAATGAATACATGCCTAATAAAAATTCCGTACTAACTAACTAATTGACTAACCAACTACGTACATAATTTACTAACTAACTAATTTAATTTAGTAATTAACTAACTAAATAATTTACTAAATAATTTAATTTAATAACTAACTAGCTAAATTAAATTAATTTACTAAATAATTTAATTTAGTAACTAGATTAACTAGCTAAATTCTTTAATTTACTAACTAATTTAAATTACTAACTAACTAACACATTTAATTTACTAACTAACTAACTAATTTAATTTAATAACTAACTAACGACCTAACTAATTTAATTTACTAACTAATTATGAACTAAGCTTCGACGTAGTTAAATAATTAATTAAACAATCTAAATAATTAATTAAACTAACTAATTACATGCGTCGTTGTACTGTTTGTCCTTCTCACGAACACACCACAGGCCGCGGCAGTCCTCTGAGTCGAAATTCCTGTGGACGTAGGCCTCCTCCCAGGGAATCTCGTGCGGCCGGTCGTGCCTCCAAATCTGCCTCCCCTTAGCGTCGTACTCGGGGAGGGCAGGGAGGAACTGGACCATGTACATCCCCGATGGCGGAGACATACGGGGCGTGGACCTTGAGGGGCCTGATCCCCCTGTCGGTGGGCCCTGTCGCTGTGGACGTTGTCGCTGTGGGGGGACAGGGAGCATCTCTGGAGGGTCCTGATCGTCGCGTGGTGGGATCGGCTGCCGATCCTGGAACAGTGCTGAAGTGCAGTGGGGTCTGGAGGGTGCGGCTGTGCGTCCTCCTCTGACGCTCGAGATTGGGCCCGCTCCCGTCGACTCATACGATGAGCCCCCACGTGTATCGCTCGGGGTAAATCCCATCAACGTCTCCTCGCGCCTGTTCATTGGCCGGCGTAGGCCCCGACGACCGCTGGGTCCGCCCCCCCCCACGGCTATGTCCTGCCTGAGCTTCGGGGTCGCCCTCGCTCGGTCTGGCAATCCAGCGGTCTACAGCGCGGCGGTTTTCTGCACAATTAGTATATAAAATCCATAAATTTCACAACAATTCCACAAAAAAATAAAAAACTTCATTAAATATATATATACCTAATTATATATATACCTAAATATATTTATACCTAATTATATATATATATTCTGAAATATATATATATATATATATATATATAGATATATATATATCCTCCTAAAAATTCAGTATATATAACACAAAAAAATAAAAAACTTCATTAAATATATATATACCTAAATATATTTATACCTAATTATATATATATATATATATATATTCTGAAATATATATATATATATAGATATATATATATATATCCTCCTAAAAATTCAGTATATATAACACAAAAAAATAAAAAAATTCATTAAATTTATATATACCTAATTATATATATACCTAAATATATATATATATATATATATATTCCGAAATATATATATATATATATATATATATATATATATCCTCCTAAAAATTCAGTATAATTCTACAAAAAAATAAAAAACTTCATTAAATATATATATACCTAATTATATATATACCTAAATATATTTATACCTAATTATATATATATATATATATATATATATATATATATATATATCCTCCTAAAAATTCTTGTTAATTCCACAAAATTAAAAAAAATTCCACAAAATTCACAATTAGCCCTAAAACAATTATACCTAAATCATTTAACCCTAAAAAACAATTAACCCTAATTCAATCAAAAAAATTCTAATTCAAAACCCTAAATAATTCAATAAATCACAATGAGGGAGAGCCGGAACTACCTGACATGGTGGTGCGACGGGGACGAGGTCCGGTGGTGGTGCGGTGCGGCGGCGACGGCGGCTAGGGGCGGCGGCTGCGTTCGCACCTGTTCTGGAATGGGTGAAGGTTGGGAAGGACGGGGAGGGGTCGGTGGTGGTCGGGGAGGGTCGGGAGGGCTCGGGGAGGGTCGGTGGTGGTCGGTCGGCGTCGGGGAGGGTCGGGCGGCGATTAGGGTTTTGAGGGGAGCCGGTAGAAAATGAGGGAAAACGGTCTGCTTCGCTTTAAATCGAAGGACTATAGCCGACGATGTCCATTTGAATTCGTCGGCTATACTCTGACCCTGAATCCGGGCCGGGCCGAAGTTGGGCTTTGCGAGCCGAGGTACGGGCCAGGCCTTGGGCTGTGCGGGGGGCAGGCCGGTTATAGCCGACGAATTTAGCCATTTCGTCGCCTATAGTATGAATGTCGTCGGCTATACCTTTAATATCGTCGGCTATACTTCACGCGCTCAGCAGCCGTCCGATCTCCCCCATCCAACGGCGGACAATGAAATGGGGCGGATCGCAAGAGTTTAGCCGACGAAATTAAATATTTCGTCGGCTATTCCTTAGTCAAACTGCAAAGTCAAACCTCTAAACGCTTTAAAACGGCCATTGGCCCGTCTAAATGACGTTTTTTTGCCTGACCTTCAACAGAGAATAGTTTCAAATCAATGCGACGCAACTAATCGTATAAAAATTTTCCTCAAAATATTTACCGACCGTCAGGCTACCCATAGGAAAACGGAAGTAAAAAACCGCTAACCGCAACATTCGGCACACAGATTTTGTCGGAATCTTCTCATTTTTCAACCGTAGACGTATTTCAATATTTCGGTCATATCTTATTTCACGACACATTTTCATTTGAAGGGTCTACGTATAGTAACTATTTGAAGCTATACATTCACTTAAACACTTAGTAAACAAGTTAAGGAACATTAGTGCATATGTTACGATTTTGAATCTAAAAGTTTGGAAAATCTATTCCAACCGTCAGATATCACCGTTAAGATTAAATACATGTATGAAAAAAAATCCAACTACATCTGACAACGTTAAAGGCTCGATCGGGACGGTCAAACTGCAAAGTCAAACCTCTAAACGCTTTAAAACGGCAATTGGCCCGTCTAAATGACGTTTTTTGGCCTGACCTTCAACAGAGAATAGTTTCAAATCGATGCGACGCAACTAATCGTATAAAAATTTTCCTCAAAATATTTACCGACCGTCAGGCTACCCATAGGAAAACGAAAGTAAAAAACAGCTAACCGCAACATTCGGCACACAGATTTTGTCGGAATCTTCTCATTTTTCAACCGTAGACGTATTTCAATATTTCGGTCATATCTTATTTCACGACACATTTGCATTTGAAGGATGAAACAATGGTTTCGGTCAATATACTTTAGCCGACGAAATGCAAGTCGTCGGCTATACTTTAGCCGACGAATTGCAAGTCGTCGGCTATACTTTAGCCGACGACCTTCAACATTTTGTCGTTAGCCGACGACTTGCATATTAAATTATCCAGAATGGGCATTATAGCCGACGAAGTATGGTCCATTTCGTCGGCTATAATGCTTATCTTTCTGAAAATTTGCCATTTAGGGCCTGAAAATTGCCTATTTCACCTGATAAATTCCTGAACATCACACAAACAATTCAATACAATTTCCCATAAACTCCGAAAACGGTAATTAAGGACAAAAATGTATTCATACATGCATGCACCATCGTACACAAATACATACATAAATAGTATACTAAGGATGATAATCAGAATCATCCTCATCACTTGAGTCAGACGTAGTATAGTAGTTAATATCTGGCAACCGGTGCTCGTACTAGTCGTCTGAGTCATCGTCTGCCTAAGATAGACGATTCGGATTAACATCATACATGGGCGCCTGACCCCTAGGAAGTCGAACCACTCTGCCCGGCGTCACATTATTATCGCTGATGGTGGAGGATTTCGGAATGTCGACGGCGTTCGGCTCTTGGTATGCGGTCGCTTCTTGACACTCTGTGCTCACACCAAGTGTGGTAGCACTGTATATGTCTCGCTGAGACACATGGTTAACTACCTTCCACGTGCCTTTGTTCAATGGATCATCAAGATAAAAGATCTTTTTGGCCGCTGTGGCGAAAACAAAGAGGTCATCTTCATACACACTAGTGGCGGTATTCACCGAAAGTATGCCGTACTGATCGGTCCTTATGCGGTGCGGCCTAGTATCAAACCATCGACACTTGAACAAGTAGACTTTCATGCGGTTCCCATAAATGAGTTCAACAACTGACTGTAGGACACCGTAATAATCCACGCCCCCCTCTGCACCATCGACCATCACCCCACAATTCTGTGTTTTGCGTTCTCCGTCTCTAGCTTCACATATATACTTAACGCCGTTGACATCACACATTGGGCGGACTATGGAAGATATCGGCTTCATCGACAACAGCCTCAATTCCTCTGAGTAATTTATATGACCACCCTTCGCAGCCACGTGCATCAGCTGAAAAATATAACTCAAATCACTTGGTGTGTTTATGATTAAAGAATAGGGAACTGTAAAAGAAATCCATCTAATATATATATTTATACACTTACCCATTGTGGAAAATAGTCTGCAAACGTCATGTTGTGGTACTCGAGATCACCGCCAACTTCCTTGCAGTTAAGATGGGTTCGTTTCCAATATTGTACCTCCGGACAGTTTATTAGAACCCACCAGTGGGCAATCCCTACCTCATGGTCAGGCAACTTGTCCACACCCTTCTTCTTGAAGCTTCCGTATGGTACAACATCGTTGGCGACGATAGATAGGTTGAACTCGGGGTCATCTCGACTTGGATGTTGTGGGGGGTCCTCCATCGCTCCCAAGTATAACTTGGCGTACGTTACACACTCATGCGCAATGTAAGCTTCAGCAATACACCCCTCAGGCGCAGATTTATTGTGCACATATTTCTTGTAGTCTCCAAGTTGTCTGCAAGGTTAACAAGTGCATGTTAAGAGCATGCAAATTTTATTTAAAAACATGTATAAATCAAATTTATGAATAACATGTACCTTTCGATGGGATACATCCAAGTGTAGTGTACGGGACCGGTAAGCAACAATTGTTGGGGAAGATCGATCATCAGGTGAGGCATGATGTCAAAGAAGTTTGGGGGAAATATCCTCTCGAACTTGCACAAGATAAAAACGATTTCCTCATGCATTCTCATGAGGTCTGATTTTCTAACTTCTCTAGCGCATACCTTCTGGAAGAATCTTGACAACGCCACCAATGGCTCAACCACTTCATCCTCCAAGTACGCTCGAATGAAAATAGGGAAGAGGCGTTGAAGCAGTACATGGCAGTCGTGACTCTTCAATCCGTACATCTTGTTGTCTCGGTAGTTAACACACTTGCTTATGTTACCCGCATAGCCATAAGGATACCTGCATAGCCATTAACAACAATTAGATTTCATACAGTCCCATGCTTCTGGAATACATGCCTAATAAAAAGTTACCTGACATTACTCATCCATCCAAAGATTTCATGTTTCTGGTCCCTGGTGACGGTGTAAGGAGCTTGGGGCATTTTGCTCCTGCCCTCTCTCAACCACATATGGTCCCGCAGTCCCATATTTCTCAGATCAACGCGTGCCTTGGGGGTGTCTTTTGTTTTCTTCTCCCAATTCAAAACTGTGCCAACCACGGCTTCACACACGTTCTTCTCTATATGCATGACATCCAGGTAGTGTCTGATAGCCAACCTAGACCAATAAGGAAGTTCCCAGAAGATGCTCTTGTGTGACCAGAACCTATACCGATCGGGCCTCTCTGGAATCGTGCGCAACACATCGGGATGATTGCTAAGCGGACCAAAGTCATACTCATTCAACACTGCCAATATTTCCTCCCCTGTCCATCGCTCCGGTGCCCAGCCCCTTTCTTCAGTCCCATCAAAAGCCTGTGCATCGTCCCTAAATGGATGGTCATGCGGAAGCCAACAACGGTGACGCATCTGGACAATCTTGCTGCAATGAGGACTGGAGCAATCAACAGTCATGCACTCTGAACAAGCCCTGTAACCCCTGGTGACGCTGCCCGACAACATACCCCTCCCAGGAAAGTAACTGATCATGCCAACAAGCATGGCACGCATCCGGAACATCTCATTTTTGAACCGGTCGTAGACCAGGTGGCCTTTCAGACTCAAGTACCGAAGCTCCTCAATTACGGGTCTCAAATACACATCGAGACACTTTCCCGGATAACCTGGGCCTGGAATCAACAATGTGAGCATGTTATATTCCTTCTTCATGCACATCCACGGTGGAAGGTTGTACGGAATCAAAATAACTGGCCACACACTGTACTGAAGCTCTTTCTTGCCAAAAGGGTTGAAACCGTCGGATGATAGCCCTAGCCAAACATTTCGAACCTCTGATGCAAATTCAGGAAACTCCAACACATTCTTCTTCCAAGCCTCTCCGTCGGCGGGATGTCTAAGGCTGTCATCGTCAGGCACATTCCTCTCAGCCCACCATCTCATAGCTTCGGCCGTGAAAGTACACATGAACAACCGCTCAAGCCTATCAATCAGCGGGAAGTACCGAAGTATCTTCACAGCTTTCTTGTTCCCTTTAGGAGTGAACTTATACCGCTCTGTATTGCATACTGGGCAGTATTCAAGATCTGCAAGTCCTTCCCCGTAAAACAGAACGCAATCGTATCTGCATGCATGAATCTTGATGTAGGAAAGGCCGAGATCTTTAAGGATATGTCGCACCTTATGATGACTGGTAGGAAGCCGATGTCCGGGGGGCATCGCCCCACCCCATATCTTCAGCCAATCATCAACCGATTTGACAGTGCCTTTGTTCTCCGTTTTGATCTTCATCACTCCCATGACAGATTCAAGGACAGTCTTACTGCATCCGGGGTACAACGGAGTCTGTTGCAATGCGATCAGGTTGTTGTACTTTTCCATACCACTTGTGTTGACCGGTGATCGGGGTAATGGCTCGAGTGGCTCAATATCAGGGAAACACTCCATCTCCGGAGGAGGGAGTTGCACATCTGGTGCTTCATCAAAGACACCGCTCTCACGAGGAAACATATCGTTGATCCAGTTCGTTGTTGGATCATTGGACGAACTCCCTCTCTCGGCAAATTGTCCATGATCATGAGGACCCGCAAACTCTGGTTCACCGTGATAAATCCAATTAGTGTATAGGACCCAAAATCCATATCTAGCCAGGTGTTTCTCCACTTTCTCTATGGAAAAACGTTGTCGTGAGCTGGCACACTTGCAGTTTTTACACGGGCAATAATGAAGTGTAGTGTCTCCACAGTTAGCCATCACAAATTCCAGGAAACTCCTAACTCCATCATGATACGCCTGATCCCATCTTCCAAGGGTAATCCAACTCTTGTCCATCCTGTAAATTCAATAAATAAATATAATTATATATAGATATGTATATATGCACGTACTACGTACGTACGTACGTACTAATTAATTAAAAAATTCATCATTACACACACACATATATATATATATATACACACATCCCTAAATTAATTAAAACATCGTCAAGCTCCCTAATTAATTAAACACAATATATTTTTTATATATACCAACAATATATTTTTAATTACAATTACATTAATTAATATATATATACATTTTTTCATCAAATTCATCTAAAATCACCTCTAAATCAACAATCAATCACTAATCTTCAACAAAACTTCAATTCTATCTAACCAACATATCAACCCATTAATAATCTCATCTCAACTCATATATATATCAAATTAATCACACATTTATTCTAATTAAACTCTAAATTAACACACCTCTGCATATAACCAACTAAATCAACACACACAGCAATATACGTACCTTTCAAGCTTATGGCCGAGGTTTTGGACGATTTCAGAGCGTTTTCGAAATTTTTCGAAAAAATTTCGACGAAGTGAGCTCGCTGGTGCAGAATAGATCTGATATAAGGGTTATAGCCGACGAAGACCCTCCTCGTCGGCTATAACAAAAAAAATTTTGTCGGCTATAGTTATAGCCGACGACGTCAAGGAATAGCCAATGAGTCGTCGGCTATAATATTATAGCCGACGATGTGGCCGACGAAAGAGTAATTCGTCGGCTATAACCCCTTATAGCCGACGAAGTACTCTTTCGTCGGCCGTTTTTTTTCATATCGTCGGCTATGACCCCTTTTCTGGTAGTGATATATATACTCTTTTATTTTCAAATGTTGAATCAACTATATATATGTACATTCCCCGCTAAAATGTTTTCTTTTAAAATTATATTGCTAAAATTAATGATCAGAATGCACGTTACATCATATGTTGTCCTCATGTAAAGTGATTCATGCATGTAGACTTCAAGCATGCACCATGATTGACAGTACTGTTTCTGTCTGAATCCGTAGACTCATAGATACTGGTGGATCTTGGTGCGGTTCCTGCCTGCAAACCCTACTAACTAAGGGAATACCGGGCGGGGTCGGTCTATTCCGCTCTGATGCCTAAGTCAGTATGATTGGAATAAACTGATAACTTAAGCGGGAATGAGTAGTTTGTTGACAGTAGCCACAGAGGGGCTACATAGGCCCACAGACCCACAACCAGCATGCCCGGGGCCGGACTGAGGCCCGGAGCAGGATCACCAGCACCCGGACTCGAGGCCCAGCAGTCTACCTTGTGACCAGGGGCCCGGGAACCGGGGACGCCAACCTGCCTAACAGACCACCAGAACTGCCCTTTTATGTGCGAACAGAAGGAAACCAGTCTCACATCGAAGAATAAGACCAGACCTCACGCTCGACCACCTATATAAGGGCCTCAACTACCCTCTTTAATAGGTAACTGATCTCTCAAACTGCTTATCATTCTTGCTTAAGTTATCTATTCATCCCAACTGTACTAACTTAGGCATCAGAGAGGAGAAGACCGGCCCGCTCGGTATTCCCCTTAGTTAGCAGGTTCGCAGGAGAAGATCACATCTAGATTCATCCGTTTCTACTAGGCCTACGGGTTTGTGCAGAAACAATTGGCGTCGTCTGTGGGAAGAGTTAAAAGTCACGTAGGCATTATCAAAAAAAAAAAATGGCAGAAAGTTCGGAAGCGGGACGGGAAAGGAATGCACGAGAAGACCAGTGGGTCATACAAGAGCAGGTGCTCGTCACTACCCCGGTCGCTACGTGGGAACAGCACCCCGGCCAAGACAACCGGAACAACGACATCTATTGGGAGCCAAGCGGCACGCCCGGGGAATGCAACTGTAGCACGCACGGGAAAGGCCCGGCGAAAGGCGACCAACCAACACCCCAGGACTTTTCGCTGACATTCTCGGACGACCCGAGCGACAAAGAGGAGAGTCAGCTCGGTGACAGCGACCGGGACACCGCATACAACCCCGACCGGCATGATATGGCGGGGGAGATAGAGGCAATGAGAGCAGAAGTTGATCGCCTGCGTGTGGAGAGCGACCGGGATAGAGCAAAATCCAATGCCCGGTATAAGGAAATGGAGACAGTAAACGCCGCCCTGGTGGCTGCCCTGGAGAGAGGACAGCAGCGCAACGCCGCTATGGCAAAGGCACATGTACCCACACCAGGCCAACCTCAGCGCCTTGAGGCGGGACAGTCATCGGGTGGAAGGCCCAGCGACCCCAAGGGGGCGGAGTTCTCCGGCGGCACGGCTTTACCAAAGAGCAGGCCGGCACCCCCTCAATCACACGCTTCATTCCAGGATGAAGTCATGACCCCGACCGCGCTGGCACTACAGATACTCACCGACTCTGTGTCGGATCTAAAGGCCCAAATGGTGGCCAACGAGAGAAGGGCAGCGCGGTCGTTGGAAGGCGCACGATTCAACGAACGAACGGGCCCCTTCTCGCACCGGATCCTGGAATCAAGGAGGTCTGGTAACCAAAAATCCCTAAAGCTCACGTACTCGGGATCCGGCTGCCCATATCAACATTTGGATAGCTTCCGGTCCCAAACATGCGCCAAGGGCTACTCCGATGCTGTGTGCTGCAACATCTTCCAGGAAACCCTGTCTGGAGAGGCGCTCAGCTGGTTCTATGAGCTCCCGGCAAACTCCATCGAGGCGTTTGAGCAACTGGCCGATCGGTTTGTAGGCCGCTTCATCCTCCGGGTCGAGGGAGCCCTGATATCGACGATCCTCTTCAACTGCAGGCAAGCACCTGGCGAGGAGCTAAGGACGTTCGTTAACCGCTGGCAAACGGCGACGGCCGGGGTTTGGAACCTAGACAAGGGCATCGCCGAGATGGCGTTCAAACAGGGGCTTCGGCCAGGAAAATTTTTCTATGCCGTACGGGTGGAACTCTTGCAGGGGTACGATGAGCTAATGGCAATGACCATCAGGCATGCTCAGGCGGATCATGAAACGTATGGGCATCACCTGCTGAAGAGGAAGCGGGAGGAGCACCTTCCGACCCCCTGAGAAAACAAGGCCAGCCACCGGAGCGAGAACCGAGGCGCCCAACCAAGCAGACCCGGTAGAAATTGGGGGAACCAACCACAGCACAAACCCTATCCTGAAAAACCTCAGGGCGAGCACAGGCCGACGCAGTACCGACAAGAACGCCCCCTGGCGATCATGCCAGCAGAACGTCAAGAAGTCTTCACCACTCTAACCACTTCATACGAGGACATCTTGCACGAGAACGGGAACATCATTCCCCCACCGCCAAGGAGGAGGTATCCAAAAGGGAAACTCACCCCGGCGCGAACAGGCAAATACTGCTCCTACCACGATGAAGCTACCCATCGGACGAACAATTGTTTCGCCCTCAAGACAGCGGTGGAGGGGTTGGTTAGCAGCGGTCAGCTTCAACGGTATATAGGGGAAAGAAGGGCAGACCCCGACCGGGACCAAGATCAGGGCTGGTAAGCACGCCCGGACCCAGTGAAGGGTTAGGTGCTAGAAGTTTCAAACACAATCAGTTTGGCATACCAACGGTTCAGCCAATGTAACATTATAAGATATGTATGCCAACTATTTTAAGAGAAATCCAAGGCAAACCACCGGTACTAAAATATATGTCCAAAGGCAGGCAACAAAAAAAAAATACCAGTTCCAGCAAATTTACAACAAAAGAAAAAAAAGAGAAAGAGACGGCAAACAAAAAGCCTAAGGAGCCACGTCTTCCTCCCCAGCGGGCCCAGCCTGTCCACCGGTTTCCTCAGGTGGAACCGCCGCATCCTCCCTAATGGGCTCAGATGGCTTAGGTCCGCTCCCCCTTTCTAGCTGCTCCTCCTCTGTCTCCGGCTGCTCCTTTGCCTGCTGCCCATCAGCATCATCATCGGCCTGCGCCTTCGGTATTAGCGAGGTATTCAGGTACCCCTTCTCTTCCCACTCCACGTAGGCGTCAGCGATACCCGACTCCCTAGCCTTCTCCAGGAGCTCCAGAAACTGATCACTATCGCGATATTTCTGGACAACCCGCTGGAAAAGCTCCGGGTCCTCTTCTCCAACCGCAGCGGCAGTGGCGGCACGCACAGCGGCAGCTTCCACCTGGAGCTCATCCACTTTGGCCTCCAGCTCAGCCCTCTCCTCCTCAGCTCGCTCCTTCTCCTCCTCGAGGCTTGGAGCTGGCCCTCTAGCTTGGCCACCTGCCTCTTGGCCTCCTCCTCGAGGCTCCAGACCTGGCCCTCCAGTTTGGCCACCTGCTTCTTGGCCCTCTCCTCCAGTCTGACCTTCTCCCGCTCAAACCTGGATTTCTCAGCCTCCAAACGCTCACGAGCTCCGGTCAGAGCGGCCACCTACCTGTTCAACTCTGGCAGCTCTTCACTCGGGTCCGGCTGATACAGATTGTACAACAGCTACAGAACGACAGGGAGCCGATTATAAAAAAAAAAAAAAAAAAAAACAAGCCTGCAGAAGTTTATGAGCGGTACCGTAAACCCAAACAATTCTTACCCGTAGGAGCGACTCCTTGCTCTTCTGGAGGTTCTCCCCTGACAGGGCTCCAGCGGCCCCAGGCCTGTCCAGACCAAGGCCAGCCACATCTTCCACCAAATTCCGGACGAAGGGACTCTCCGGACCTCCCCTCCTCTGTTCCTCCACCGGAGCGGGGCTACTCTATCGACCAGCAGAACTTGAAGCAGCAGCGGCCCTGTCCCTAGTAGGACTCGTCGCACCGCTAGTAACCTTGAGCCGTTTCGCCAAGTTCTCACCAGACGACCGGCCAGTCAACGTCACCAGCTCGGAGGGAGGGACGTCTATGATCCTCCGCCTCTTCTCACCCAGGTCGATCGGTGAAGAGGATTGTGCGCCTATCAAAGAGACCCTGGTGACAAGCGGGACCGATCTCGGTCGGTACGGAATCCTATCTGTCCCGCCAGGAACCTTTGGTGGCCCTCCGGTGGTCTTCCCCTTTCCGGGTACCGCAGAGGGTACTGCGGGATGAGTCTTCACGCGCCTAAGGATGTAGGTGTCATCCGTAAGATCCAAGGCCACCGGTTCGGCATGAACGGTAAGCCGGCCAAACTCCCGATCCACCGAGGTCTGTGAAACAGCCTCCCCTTTCTCCTTCAACCTCCAGACAAGGTCCTCACCATCCATGGATAGTGTGTTATCGGGCTTGATGACCGTCCGGGAAGATGCACCTACAGAACAAACAAAGGGTTAGTATCAACTCAATCAGCGGGAACGTCACTACTAAAACCCAGCTACGCAACGGGATCCCGCCCGAGACAGCAGTACTCCAACACCTCCCGCCGTATGAAGTTGTAGGAGCTTCGCTCAAGACCGTCCCAGCACCTGAATATCGTGGCAATCCTATCCCGCTCCAACTCGGACAACACGAATGATTGGTCACCAAGGGGCTGGAAGGCACCAGAAACCCGGTACATCCTCCTCCTTTTCTGCCACTTCCCACCAGCCATCACCACCTTCTTCCTCCAGTTGTTGTCCACCCAGGAAGGCAGGTGGCTGATGATAGGCTGAAAGTGTCGGGCGCTAAAGGTTAGACAACTCTGACACCCTTTATTCTTCGAGAAAGACAATCTGTACAACGCCCGGAACTCGTTCACCGTAGGCATGCTCATCCCGGACAGTTCGTACAGACAACCAAGGCTCAGCAGCTGCCTCCACTGGTTTCCGGAAAACTGCGCAGGAGACACGTGCAGAGCGCTGAGCATGTATTGTACAAAGTCTAGCAGCGGAAGGGAGAACCCATGATGGAATTGGTCTCCATGAACATCAACCCAACCCTCCTCCGGGTTACAGGCCGATTCAACGGGATTCAGTGGCCGTAATTTCACCTCATCCGGGATGCTCCACGTCTCCCGGAAGGCGACAATCTCTGAAGGGCTCACAGTACCCTCCGGTTCATCACACACTAGAGCCCCTTCCCCACTCCCGATAGTGTAACTCACGGGCGAAGAGCCAGGAAAGCGTACCCCGTGCGGGATGCTCTCATGCCCAAGAGACCCGGACGAGGAGACCTCGCCCCGGGAGCGGGCAGCGGCTTCGGACTCCGGGGAATCCGAACCAAGCCAATCCTCCAACCTCTCCTCTTCGTCCACTGCAGGACGTCTGCCAGCCGATTCGGAAGTCCCATCAGAGCTCCCAGAAGCCATTTAACCTAGGGGGAGGAAAACAAAACCCCACTGCTGGTCAGCAACAAGCTAAAACAGCGCTTTCTACGGCTGCTCCCCAAATCTGCCGCAGATGCCCCGCTCAAAACAACTCACCCATTGGCGATAGAGCCCCCCCCCCCCCCCCCCCCCCAAAAAAAACACCAACCAAGAAAAAAAAAAAACAAAGCAAAGAAGGCGAAACTTACCGATTACTATGCACAACCGAGGAAAGTCAGTCCTGGGAAAACACCGAGCAATCGTAGGCAAGAACCAGAACGCCTGAGGCACGGGTAGCGCGAGGGCACCTTCACAGAATTTTCGCCGGATTCCTCTCCAACCTTCTCTTCTTCTCTCTAAGCCAAGAGTAAAAATAGCAAAAAATGAAGACAAATGAGGCCTTTTTATAGACGGGTCCGATGCCCTAGGCACCCCTGTAATCCCCCCAAAACACTCAATTGGGGCAACTCAAACGCCTACGAATCCAGGCACTCCATCTCAGATCGCTCCCTACTGACACGTGTCCCAGCATCGATAAAATCCCCACGCCATCATAACTGATTGGACCGATGGGCTTTCTCCTTAAATGCATGTCAGCCACTTGTCCCGCCTACATGCGGCAGTTGAGGGAGATACGGGCGAGAACCAAGGCGTCCACCCCCCCCCCCCCCCCCCCCCCACTTTCCCAAGAGCTAACCTCAAGTCATTGAACACTCCACCAGCCCACAGGCATTCCATTGGTAACAGGCATTCCATGGGTAACAGGTATTCCACCAGCTCATAGGCATCCCTCCGGTTATCAGGCATTCCACCGGTTATTCAGCATCCAACCAGCTCCAATGCATTCCACCAGTTTAGTCACTTTCCTTCACCCCACCGGGCAAGGACAAGCCAGCAATAACTCAAGGCTTCAAAGATATGGGCTTTATAAACCCGGGAGAGTTTACCTCTAACACAGGCAAAATCTTCCAGCAGGCTAAAAACCATGCATCACACTGAACTGTGATAAATATGGGGATCCATGGGAGACTTATTATCTCTACGCCACCCCACCGGGCAGATTGTTTCTCTAACACAGAACAAATCTCCCCGCAGGCACATTACCCCACGCTTATTCCAACACAAGCTGGGCCGAACCACTTGACTACTCCCCGGCTTGCCCCACCGTTGGCAACAATTTTACTGGGGGACTCGTTCCGACATGGCAGTCCACCGGTCGAGTCCTCATATCATCATCCCATGCACTCGTCCGGGTTTCACCCTGCTCCATATTCATTGCATGGCGGATTTCAACGCCATATCATCATCCCATGCACTCGTCCGGGTTTCACCCCACTCCATATTCATTGCATGGCGGATTTCAACGCCACGTTATCCCATGCACTCGTCCGGGTTTTCACCCCATTCCATACCCATGGCATGGTGATACTTGAGCACAACACCATTATTATTACAAACATACTCATAACTATCACATGTCATCACTAATAGGTACTCACATCACCACGCCTTTTCTGCCCGAACGCCCGGCCAAGCCCAATCTTCAATACGGACTTGGGGGACTGGACACCTTTGGGTCGCTAACCCTGCGGGTCTGCGGGACAGGAGCGAGACATATTAAGTCCCCATTCAAGATTGCACTTGACTGGGAATTTGGGGGACTTGTTGACAGTAGCCACAGAGGGGCTACACAGGCCCACAGACCCGCAGCCAGCATGCCCGGGGCCGGACTGAGGCCCGGAGCAGGATCACCAGCACTCGGACCCGAGGCCCAGCAGTCTACCTTGTGACCAGGGGCCCGGGAACCGGGAACGGCAGCCTGCCAAACAGACCACTAGAGCTTCCCTTTTATGTGCGAACAGAAGGAAACCAGTCCCACATCGAAGAATAAGACCAGACCTCACGCTCGACCACCTATATAAGGGCCTCAACTACCCTCTTTAATAGGTAACTGATCTCTCCAACTGCTTATCATTCTTGCTTAAGTTATCTATTCATCCCAACTGTACTAACTTAGGCATCAGAGCCCGGTATTCCCCTTAGTTAGCAGGTTCACAGGAGAAGATCACATCTAGATTCATCCGTTTCTACTAGGCCTACGGGTTTGTGCAGAAACATAGTTGAAGTATTGATTACCTATTAATGATGGCAGTTGGGTCCCTTATATAGGTTGTCGGGTGTGAGAACTGGCCTAACCCTTCGATGTGGGACTGGCCCCCTTCTGCACATATTATTGCACTGTTCCGGCCCTTGTTCCCTGGTTCCTGGGCCCAAGTCGCAGGTAAGACCTGCCTGGGCGCGGGTGCAAGTGTTTATGCTCTGGCCCCGGGCCCTGGACGGGGTCCAGGAGTGCTGGCTGCGGGTTTGGGGGCCTGGGTAGCCTCTCTATGGCTACTGTCAACAAGTCCCCCAAGTTCTCAGTCAAGTGCCATCTTGAATGGGGACTTAAATATGTCTTCCTTTACAGGCCCACAGACCCGCTGGGGTACTTACCCACCGGTACCCTAGGCCCCCAAGTCCGCGTTTAAGATTGGGCTTGGCCGGGCGTTCAAATAAACTTGTTATGATGATGCATAATGTGATGAGTGCATGGTTATGATGTTGATGCTGACAGTTGCATATGGGTACAAGATGTAATACGTGAGATGATAATGTGGCATTGAAATCTGCCATGCTATGTTCCGGAAAAACCCGGTGAAGATAGCGAATGGGATGATGTGACGTTGAAATCCGCCGTGCTATGTTCCGGGAAAACCCGGTGAAGATAGCGAATGGGATGATGTGACGTTGAACGAATCCCTCACGTTTTAGTACCGTAGCCGCAGAGGGCACCGGTTGAAAGTTTATGACGAGGTGACGAGGTGAAAGTGTATCACCTGGAAACGTGCCTTGTGTTATAGGAGTTCCTGGTGGGTGGTGTGGCCTGGAGTGATCCTGGGCAGCCGTCCCCACGTGTCACACAACCTCTTGTTCTTGCAGCCATATAGGATGTGTAGAGTTTTTAGTCTGCGGGAAGAGTTGTCCTGTATGAGAGGATCAAGTCTCCCGGGGTGAAACGGTCTTGTGTTGGCACCGGTCAACATTCTCGATTGGTTTCCCAGCCTTTGTTCTTACAGCCTATGGTATTGTGCAGGGTTTTTAGCCTGCGGGAAGAGTTGTCCTGTATGAGAGGATCAAGTCTCCCGGTGGGGTGGCGTGGCCAGGAGTAGTCCTTGGTTGCCGTCCCCAGCGTCGCTGTATTTGTTCCTGCAGGTGGGAAGTATGTGCAGGGTTTTTAGTCTGCGGGAAGAGTTGTCCTGTGTTAGAGGAACAAGTCTCCAGGGTTTATAAAGCCCGGTGGTATATTGGATCCGTTAGGTCGTACACAGTTGTCCGTAGGAATGTCTCAGTTCGCTGAACCGGTTATTCCATAGGATAGCGGTAAGCTAGTGTGAGCTTGGTCGGTGCGATACCGCATCCAATAGTTGAAGCTGGATAGATCGAGGACTAGAAACCGTTGAACTGGAGCAGGCACTACATTTGGAATATCGTAGCCTGTACATAAAATTGTTGCAGGGTTTTTAGCTTGCGGGAAGAGGTTTCCTGTGCTGGAGGAAGACTTCTCCCGGTGGGGTATCTAGATGTTTGGCTGTAAATGTGGAATAAATTCAACCGGTGGAATACTCCGTACCGTTGGAATATATGTTAGAGTGCCCCATACTTGTTGGAATGTTTCAGAGGTAACAATAATAATCGTGCAGGGTTTCTAGCCTGCGGGGAGAAGTCTCCTGTGTTAGAGGAAGAGTTCGTCCGGTGGGATACCTCGATATGTTGGAGTATTTCAACACTAGGTGGAGTAGGCTGTAGGTGGGACGGTTCGACTAAGTCCCCTGCTCTTTCAACTACCCTCCGCATGCGAGGCAGGTGGCTGACATACATTGAAGAGGGTATTCCATCAGTCCCATCAGTTATGATAGCCTGGGAGGTTACCAATACTGGGACACGTGCCGGTAGGAGACGGTCAGAGATGGATGGCCCGGATCCGCGGGCGCTTGAGTTGCCCTACCGAGTAGTTTGGGGGGAAATTCAAGGGCGCTGGGGCTGCATATAAACCCTTGCCTCTTCGTGTGTTTTTCGTTTGGCTGATAACTGATCCTTTGTTTAGCCTCGCTCAACACAATTGCTCGGTGCTTTCCAGCTGCTGCGTTTCCGTCATCGTGCACCCTAATCGGTGAGTCCCAGTCCTTTGCGGTTCTGAAATTGTTTTTCCTCCCCCTTTTTTGTTCGTGGATGGATCCAATGGTCGTTTGGTGGTACCTAGATTAGCCCTTTGGATAAGACCGTTGTAGTACCGGATCTGTGCGAGAACCGGGAACTGTTGGCTGAGATGCCTATCGCCCGGTGTGGACTGTGCCGGGGCACAATTTGCTTCGTACAGGCCTGCTGTGGTTGTTGTTTTTTTTTTTTTTAGATCGTGTTTCTGATCAGGCAAGGGTTTTTTTTTTTTTTTTTTCTAGGTTACATTGATTCTGGGAGCTCCAGTGAGGTTTCCGGATCGCCCGCCAGGCGACCGGTGAGGAAGAGAGGATGGAGGACTGGCTTGCCTCCTCTTCCTCAGGGCCTAGCCCCAGCGCTCTCTCGGCCGACGAGGCATCGACGTCCAAGTGGCCGGGACAGGAGGATGCTCCCTACGGAGTGTCCTTGGGCACTGCCCACCAAGGAGGGGCCCCGCGCCACATGATTGTGGACGGGGATAGGACCATAAGTTGTGATGAGCCGGAGGGATCTTTATCTCCCGGGGAGATTGCCACTTTTTGGGCGAGGTGGAATATTCCCGGAGAGGTAGATCTACGGCCCCTACATGCCGGAGAGTCGGCTTGCAACCCGGAGGATGGTTGGGTTGCCGTTCATGAGGACAAATTCCGGCATGGCTATCGATCCCGCTGTCGTACTTTGTGCAGTACCAGCTGAGTGCCATCAGGATATCACCGGCACAGCTACCCGAGAACTAGTGGAGACAACTACTAAGTCTGGGCTGTCTGTACTGGTTGAGTGACATGAGTTGCCCAACGGCGAATGAGTTTCGGGCATTGTACCAGGTGACATACTCGAAGAAGAGTAAGGCCCGCGGGTGTGTGAGCTTTTCCGCTCGGGATTTTAAGCCGGTGGTAGCTCGCTTGCCCTCCTGGCTCAACAA
Organism: Potentilla sterilis; assembly: GCA_963682095.1. NCBI lineage: Eukaryota > Viridiplantae > Streptophyta > Magnoliopsida > Rosales > Rosaceae > Potentilla > Potentilla sterilis. The sequence continues at coordinate 25,224,694 of OY821758.1, read as the reverse complement.
TAACTGGAGGAAGAAGGTAGTAATGGCAGGGGGGTTGGCAGAAGAGAAGTAGGGCATACCGGGTCCGCGCTGCCTTTCAACCGATCGACGATAAGTCGTATCGCTTATCTGAACTGGAGAGAGATAGGATCGCCCGGGTTTTTGGGTGCTGGTCGGACTTGGAGCGGAGTTCCTACAACTTCATCCGGCGGGAGGTGCTGGAACTATGTCACCTGGGGGGGAGTCCTGGTGGGTGGTCGAATGTAGGTTGTATCTCTGATCCTGTTGACCATATTCGTGTTGGCTAATATACTTGCCTTATGTTCTGCAGGTGTATCTTCCCGGACGGCAATTAAAGCTGACGAGACGTTGTCAATGGACAATCAGGATCTGGTCTCGAAGCTAAAGAAAAGAGGGGACGTCGCTGCGCGGTCTACGGTTGACCGGCGAACCGGGGGACTGACTGTACATGACAAACCAGTTTCGCTGGACGTTGCGGACGAGGATTACGCCATAATGTGCGTAAAGACTCACGCTTCGGGTCCCCAAGCGGCTTTCAGACCCGGGAAGGCTGTTGCTGGGCCGCCAAAGCCCCCAGGTGGTGCATCGAGGATTCCACAGCGGTTGGGCCCGGTGCCAATAGTCGCTAAGTCTCCTCTAGGTGCTGCCCAATCTTCTCCTTTACAGGTTGACCTAGGTGAAAGGAGGAAGAGGTCCCGGGAGATGCCGGCCTTCGCGGTTGTAACCTTCACCGGCCAGTCGGTTGGTGATAGTTTGGCCAAGCGGCTGAAGCTGCCGCGTAGTACCCCCACTACCGCCCAAGGCGATATTCCTGCTGCCTCTAGCTCTGCTGCTGCCGACACAGAAGCATCGGGGGTGGAGAAGGATCCTGCGGCGGACCTGGGTGACTCTTTCGCCCGGAGGCTGCTCACGGATGTGCAGGGAATGGAGCTAGAGAAGATTGTGGATCCGGCAGGGCGACCGGGGGAGACTGGCTGAAGACCAAGGAGGTGGCCCTCCAGGTAAGGATAGTTTTCCACTGGTATTGGTTCAACATTATTTCGTGCTCTGTTGCTTTATAACCGGTGCCTGTTAAATTGTAGCTGTTATACCACTTATATCAGTCGGATGCAAGTGAAGACCTACCGGAGCTGAAGAAGCAGGTGGCGGCGTTGACGAACGCCCTGGACCTCTTGGAGTTGGAGAAATCCAAGCTCCAACAGGAGAAGACCCGCTTAGAGGAGAGGGCCAGGAAGCAAGTTGCCAAGCTGGAGGCCCAGGTTGAGGCTCTTGAAGAGGAGAAGAAGGGTTTGGAGGATGAGAGGGCCAAGGTTGAGACCAAGGTCGAGGAGCTCCAGCGGGAGATGGCAACGGTATCTGCCTTTGCCGGCGGGGCGGTCGATGAAAATGATCCGGAGGTGTACCAACGGGTAGTGAAGAAGTATCAAGAAAGCGTTGAGCTTCTTGATCTGCTGGTCCAGGCCCGGGAGGCGGGGATAGCCGATGCTTATGACAACTGGAAGAGTAAGGGCTATCTTGACGTCTCAAAGTTGCCACTGCCGCAAGCGGACGAAGAGGAGGGTCTGGAGGGTGGTACCGAGCCAGCCGGTGAGGACCCCGCTGTCGAAAACGCCGATGATGAAATCGCTAGTGAAGGAGCTCCTGCTGAAGAGGGGGAGCAGGCGGAAGCGCCCTAGCAGGATCCAGACTTTGTACACTCCTGCCCTCTCTTTTTTTTTTTTTTTTTTTTGTAAATGCTGCCCTGAATTACAATGAATGGACATTTTGCCTGAGTTTGTGTTATGCCTTTTTCAATTTGTCTGGCTTAGCTACCCATGGATTGCGCTCTGTACTTAGTTGAAAATAAAGTTGGAATAGATAACTGCTGAAATTACACCTGCCGAACTGGTTGGGATGCCTAGCTAGTTGTGTTTAGAAGGGAGGAAAAAACTAGCATTTTACTCGGGCTAATAGGTTGTTGGATCGCTGAGCTTCTATACAGTGTAAGATTTCGACCGGTCGTGTGACCGTTGGTGTTGCGGGATAGGCATCTCGATTCCGCGCGGTCCCCACTGTCTGGGTTACCCTTGCTACCGCAACAAGTCGCCACGGCGGACTAGGCCCTCAATCGTGGTTTTCAAGGCAAGGCAATCGTTTGTGTGGTGCGTGGCTTCATCGTGGTAGGAGCAGTACTTACCGGTCTGCGCCCTGGTCAGGTTCCCCTTAGGGTGCTTTCTTTTTGGTGGAGGGGGGATGTTGTTCCCGTTCTCATATAGGATGTCCTCGTAGGAAGCGGTTAAGGTGGAGAATACCTCTTGTCGTCCCGCTGGCATTATTGTGAGGGGGCGGGTTTGTTGGTAGGGCGGGGGCTTGCCACCTCGCTGGGGGGTGTCAAGAGTGTCCCTCCAGCGCTGCTGGTTCGGCCAGCTCCTTGGCTTCCTGTCGGATGCGGCTCCTCGGTCGTAGCCCTGCTGCCAGTTTCTTGTCTCCTACCGGGCGGAGTCATGTTCCTCCTGCCTTCTCTAGTGTTGACGAGATCCATAAGTTTCGTGGTTCGCCTGGGCGTGCCTAATGGCCATCGCCATTAGCTCATCATAACCCTGCGGGGTCTCCACCCGCACAGCGTACGAGAATTATCCGGGCCGAAGACCTTGCTTGAAGGCCGATTCGGCAATCCCCTTGTCCAAGTCTCTGACCCCGGCAGTGGCCGTCTACCAACCGTTGACGAAAGCTCAGAGCTCTTCGCCGTCTACCTGCCTGCAGTTGAAAAGAATTGTCGAGGTCCGGGCCCTCTCGACCCGTAATATGAACCAGCCCACGAACCTGTCGGCCAGCTGTTCGAATGTCTCTATAGAATTCGCTGGCAACTCGTAGAACCAGCTAAGTGCCTCTCCGAACAAGGTCTCCTGGAATATGTTACAGCAAACGGCGTTGGAGTAGCCTTTAGCACACGTTTGGGATCGGAAGCTGTCCAGGTGTTGGTATAGGCAGCCAGCCCCGGAGTACGTCAGTTTTAGCGACTTTTGGGTGCCCGCTCTTCCTGATTCTAGTACCCGCAGTGAGAAGGGTCCGGGCCGTTCGTTGAATCGTGCGCTCTCCGGCGGTCTCGCAGCCTTTCTCTCGTTGGCCTCGATCTGGGCCTTCATCTCTGACACTGAGTCAGATAGTATCTGTAGTGCTCGTGCAGTCGAGGTGATCGTATGTTCCTCGAACGAGCCGTTAGTCCTCCGAGGAGTTGGGACGATCTTAGGTGGTGTCGCAGCGGCCGGGAACACGTCTCCCGCCACGCCGGTGTCCCTCTCTCCTCCCGATGACTGGCCCACCTCCTGGTGGGGAGGCTCTTTTGTGGGTGGTACGAATGACTTCACCAGAGCGGCATTGCGCTCCTAGCCTCTTTCCAAGGCCGCCACCAGTGCGGCATTGACCGCTTCCATGTCTTGATACCTGGTGGTGGCCTCCGCCCTGTCCCGATCGCTCTCTGCCCGCAAGCGGTTTACTTCCGCTCGCATCTCTTCTATTTCTCCCGCCATATCGTACTGGCCGGGAGTGGAGACATCGTCCAAGTTGTCGCTACTGGGTAGCCGATCTTCCCCTCGGTTCGGGGCCTCGGGGGACCCCGGCACGGGTTCCAAGCTCAAGACCTGGTGGGCTTCTTTCGGGTCCTTCCCGCGTGCAATCCTATCGTATGCGCCCATGGCTCCGTCCTGATCCCGGCTAGCGGCAGCGATCTGACTGGCCCCTCCAGTGGGCTGCCCCTGTCCTGCTTCCGGGATTTGGACAAGCACCGGCTCCAGAACCCACCGGTCCCCTGGATTTCCTTCCTTCCTTTCTCCTGCGCTTCCAGACATGTTTGCATTTTTTGTTTTTTTTTGTTTTTTTTTTTGCGACCCGTAGACTGATCGATTCCGTTCCCGTTTGTATGACAATACAAACTTTTTGTACTCTTCCCACAGATGGCGCCAATTGATTCTATCTATAAATAATTACTGGTGGATCTTGGTACGGTTCCTGCCTACAAACCCTGCTAACTAAGGGAATACCGGGCGGGGCCGGTCTATTCTGCTCGGATGCCTAAGTCAGTATGGTTGGAATAAACTGATAACTTAAGCGGGAATGAGTAGTTGAAGTATTGATTACCTATTAATGATGACAGTTGGGTCCCTTATATAGGCTGCCGGGTGTGAGGACTGGCCTCACTCTTCGATGTGGGGCTGGCTCCCTTCTGCACATATTATTGCACTGTTCCGGCCCCTGTTTGGGGAGCTGCCATCCCCGGTTCCCGGGCCCAGGTCGCAGGTAAGACCTGCCCGGGAGCGGGTGCAGGTGTTCATGCTCTGGCCCCGGGCCAAGGGCCGGGTCTAGGAGTGCTGGCTGCGGGTTTGGGGGCCTGGGTAACCTCTTTATGGCTACTGTCAACAGACACATTCACTGTTTACAAATAAGTTCGAGAAAAGCCTCAGAGCATAAGAAATAAACAATAAAACCTTATTTCCGAACAAGAGTAGACTAATTATCTAAGACCTAAATTGGTGTACACCTAGTAGATTGAGAAATCAAGTACCACTGCTTCACTTCCATGCTCAGATGACGTAGCCTAATATCTACGTCTCGCCGACACTCAATTCTACAGCCTTAGTGTCCAGGCCCAAGGCAAGATAAATCTAGCCTCAAAATGCCTAGATCCTGGCCCAATACCTGAGCCCAAGCGCAAACCAAGACCTGCCTCACCGGGACCCCTCGCTGCAAACACGATCATTGTTGAGAATCCTCCCGACGAAGCCATTAAAGTGCACTGATCCATGATCACTGCTCAGTCCCAAGGAGGGGTCGCCGCCAGTTGAGACCTAGGTCTCGAAAACCGAGGTCGCTCAAAGAAGAACGGAGCTCTCGCATTTTTATACTTTTGTTAACCCGCTAAAAGGTCTTTGATTCTTCCCGATGACTAATAATTCAAAGTTAGCCATTCACAAATTAGATTGTTATTTGACCTGACCCTTGAGTGATATAATCATCAACGATGGAGAAATATATCTATAGATAGGGAAGTCGCGGATAGAGGTTATCATACTTGAGATGAAATTTAAAAAATGTGTTTTCAAATTGTAATGTGACATTAAAAACCCATAATGCGCAATGATTGTTGAGTCTATAGGCACAGCAAGATCACTTCTTAGAATATAAACAAAATTTGCTTGAAATGCAAGCCTAAAACAAGAAATTATCGTACATCACCAATTTAGGAAAAATTTGCATGTAGTTTCACCCGTCACCACGCGCAACAAATTCAGTCAATAAAATCTAAGCGAAACTCACTTGAAATACAAGTCTAATCAAAACGAGAAACAATAACATCACCTTCTATGAAAAATTTTGCATGTAGTTTTCACTTTCCAACACGTACGTAATGTGATAGCTAGAGGACCCAAAGCAAGATCTAGTTTTTTGGATCAATTGACAGTCTTGATAACCTTAGTTGTTACCCTTTAATCTTGCTACAGAGTGTATCTAAATTGTGAAAATAAAAGCGCTATAAACGGTCTCTAAAAGGTGAATGTACTTTTGATTATTAAGTACTTAGGTGCCAGATAGGTATTTAGTACTCATAGGGAGTAATTCTTATTGTCGGCCCTCATGAGTGTTTTATTCCTTTTACTGTTTGCTGAGTGATACATTTCTTGACAACTGATTCAAAAAAATAATAAATATTAAAGAATATTAAGTTCGTTAATGGTAAAAACTGTTCTCGAAAAAAAAAATTGATAAAGACCAAACCAGAACTCGATTTTCATTACAACCATTTAATGGAATCTTCACACTCCGCTCGTCCGATAACAACAAAAGAAAGTCTTAACTTTTTTGGTCATTTCATATTAGGGAACAAATTAATTGAATAATTCAAAAAAATTTCATATCAGGTTACAAATTGGCTAAATAATTCAAAAAAATTTCATATCAGGTTACAAATTGGCTAAATAATTCAAAAATGAGGAGACCTAAATATCACCCTAGATTAAAAGGTAGCAATTAATGTGTAGATAACCGAAACGATTACTTCTTGAATTCTTTATCACATTGTGTGGTGGTCAAATTCATTTCTTAATCAGACCAAAAAATACAAAGAACCGAGTCTCACAAGAACAAGAGAAATGTAATAGACAACTTAGCCCTAGAGTATCCAGAACCCCACCCTCCTTCCAATTAACCTTCAAGTGCATATATAACCCTCATCCAACACTAGTATTATTCACAAGGAAAACACAAGAGGCGAAGAAGCAGATTAGATCGAATGTCTTCTCCTCTCTTTTCCTCTTTTTCTTTCAGACCCATCATCTTCAATTCTTCCTTTGTTAATTACTGATTCAAATATGGTGAAGGTTGTTCATCATGAAATATCAGAAGATGAAGGTGGAGATGAAGGTGGTGCTAATATAGCAGACCCTTGCCTAGGCTTCTATGTTATCGAATCAATGATTTACCAAAGGTAGATCTCATTAGGGTTGTCATGATTTTTACATATTATTTACCCCATTTCTTTTAAACCAAATATTCTTATTCATTAACCTGTGATATATATATAGAACTTTGGGGGTTATATAATCTGTATTGAAGATCGAGTACGTGATCCACTACAAATTTTTTTCTCAGGTTACCAGAGACATTGTCGTCAGCTTTCTCCTGGCGGGACACGATTTCATCCGGGAGGAGTCAGATTGGGTCATGGGTCCGGCCGAAGCAACTCCAAGCTTTGAGCAGATGCGGGAGATGCATTACTTGCATGCAGTGCTGTACGAGACAATGAGGCTTGCACTTCCCACCGGTGCAGTTCGACTGCATGTTTTCTCAAGAAGAGGATTTTTTTTTTTAAGAAAACCATAAATATCATAAATATATAACCCCATAACAGTCTTAAATTAGACAGGAGATTGTCATCCTCCAATACTGATGATTCTATTATCATCACATTGCATTACATGACACTACATTTTAGGAAAATGATTTGGGGCCTTATTGAGGTCTTGAAATTGTGGCCTTGATCCGATGTGGCATGCAATGTCATCATGACACATCACTAATTAGAAAAACTATGCCAAATCATTATCAAGCAAATAGACAATCATATCCCTCTCGATCTAACGGCTCTCTATTATTATATATTTTTAATAAAAATATCATATTTATAATTTTTTTTTGGGCCGATGATAAAAAAGTCATATTTACTATACCTAGTGATAAAAAGGTTGGTAACTGTTTCATAATGATAATTAGGTCACTTAACTAAAACTCTTAAAGCGTTGGCCTCAAAGTTGTAATTATTTACAACTTGTGCCACTGTGTATAACTGCTCGGTTTTATTGTTCCCGATCCCAATTTCATTCAACCTCCCTTTTAATTAATGAACTCAGTTTTGTTTTCAGTAACTGTCATTCCCTAATTCTCGTTCCAGCGCCGGCGTCGTCTTCGAGGTGTAGCATCATCGTCGCCAAACCCGACGGGACAAACTCACTGTCCTTCGCAGGCCGTGTCCAAGCCAAGCCCGACTCCAACGCCGCCAAAATCATCATCCTTCTCGGCCGCGTCAAAACCAAGCCCGACTCCAACACCGACGTCCTCAAGTCCAGCAAGTGAGTTTGATTGCATTCTTTAGGGATTTATAAGGTTTGAATTCAATTTAGGGATTCACTTTAGGTTTTGATTTGGTGAATTTCGGTTACATTAGGTTCGAATTTAATTTTGCATGTGAATTTCGGTTTGTTTTCTATATGATTTGTTCTGATTTGGTGAGATTTGGTGCATGTGAATTTGGTTTGTTTTCAAATTGAATTTCCGCTTCAATTTGTTTATGAAACATTCAGATTTTGGCATGGCTAATACAATGTGGAAGGTTTGTTTACGAATTTATGCAGTTGTGGAACTCAAAATGTCATATTATGTATGATAGTTTTTTATTCAGTGTGAAGTTGTGTCATTTTTGTTGAGAAACTGTCTTGGAAATTTGACATCTGCTGTATTTTCGAAAGGACCGAGTTTGTTTTACATGTCAAGTAACTGTTTTTGTAACTACTAGTGTAACTACTGGTGTAACTACTGGTGTAACTACTAGTGTAACTACATGTCAACTAACTGTTTTTGTAACTACTAGTGTAACTGTTGGTGTAACCACTAGTGTAACTACATGTCAAGAAACTGTTTTTGTAAACTACTGGTGTAGCTACTGGTGTAACTACTAGTGTAACTACATATCAAGAAACTGTTTTTGTAACTACTGGTGTAACTACTAGTGTAACTACATGTCAAGAAACTGTTTTTGTAACTACTGGTGTAACTACTGGTGTAACTACATGTCAAATAACTGTTTTTGTAACTACTGATGTAACTACTGGTGTAACTAGATGTAATCTCTATTTGATCTTGTTGTTAAGTTTGTTTGTGATTAACAACTGTTGTGCTTTTTGATTATTCTCTTTTGCTGGACATATAATTCTTAGTGTACCTATCGTTGTAACTATTATTTGCTTTTTTGTACTATTCAGGAACCCAATGACAGAACCAAAAGGTAAAAACATTGAATCCGATGACGACATGGACTATGAAAACAGAACCAAAAAGAAGAATGATTCCAGAACAAGAAAATCACCGAGAATTACGCATTTAAAGAAAAAATCAGTTGCTGATACGGAGCAGCAGGTAATGTAACTGTTATTGTAACTAGAAATGTAGATGATATGTAATTGTCCATATAACTATGATAGTACAGTTACATAGGCAGTTACTTGGGCTACTGTTCTTACAAGTATATGCATTTGCAAATGCTAATATTTTTCCTTCTTTAACAACAATGTGCAGAAAAAACAAACAAGAGCTAAAAGAAAAGTTGCGAAATCTAGTAGTGATGGAGAAGATGCTCAAAATCAACAGAAGAAGAAGAAGAAGAAGAAGAAGAAGAAGAAGAAGAAGAAGAAGAATAAAGGATCTGAGGAAGAAAGAAATGAAGAAAGTGAGGATGAGCAAGAATTTGGAATGGAAGACAAAAGAGTGGGGAAAATAGAAAGCATACAATACCGATGTCGTCTGCCAAACTTTGCAGCATTCAAAGAAGGAATAAATGAAGAGGTGGTTGAAGAATTAAGGAAGGGGCCTTTTTATAAGTTGTTTGAAGCCTTTTATGAACAAAAGGTAAGCAGCAAGGTGATTGGTAAAGTCGACAGGCAAGTGTGGTTGATTTTGGAAGTATTTGATCCCAAAGAAGAGGTGTTTGTGTTTGGTGGAAAGAAGTACATAATTACCGATATCATTACATCTGAAATTCTTGGATTGCCAAAGAATGGAGATCGGGTAGAAACTACTGAATTGGACCAAGAGGCTAAAGATATGTTGGTTCAGTTATTTGGTGAGAGGAAGAAAAAAGAAGACAGGGTTCAAAGAGACATGGTTCAAAGTGCTATTCAGAAACTACATGATCAGAAGCCGGAAGGTGAAGAAGGTAGAAAGAGAAAGATTAAGAATCTGGCCCGACTTGTTGTTTTAGAGATATGCATTGAATTTCTTTTCCCTAATGTTTCTGGATTTCTTTCATGGAAATTCGTGAGAGCTATTTGGGGTGACTATGGAAACTTTGCATGGGCTGTTGAAGTTGGAGCTTTTTTAAGAAAGACCATCTTACGACAGAAAAACAAGCGTGTGATAACCAAAAGCATCAACTCTGGAGGATGTGTCTTCCTGATTCAGGTAATTTTTTTCGATTCTATAAACTTCTTTATGTTTGTAACTATAAATGTAACTGCCACATATTGACTACTAACAAATTTTTTAATGTACTTTCTAGTATTGGCTATGCGAGAAGACAAAAGTTGTGGCGCCAATTGACACTACAAGAAAAAAGGGTTTTGCCGACGAAAAAAAAAAAAACGGCCGACGAAACACTTTTTTCGTCGGCTATTCCCAAGAATGGCCGACGAAAATTTTTGTCGTCGGCAAAAAAAAAATTTCGTCGGCCATTCCATGACTATTTTTTTTTTCGTCGGTAAAAATGAAAAATCGTCGGCTATACTCCTATAATGGCCGACGATTTAAAGTTTTCGTCGGCTATAAACTTTTGGAAGAATGGCCGACGAAAATTAATTATTTCGTCGGCCATAAGTTTTTTTTAAAATAATTATTTTACGAACAATGGCCGACGAAAATTAATTATTTCGTCGGCCATAAGTTTTTTTAAAATAATTATTTTACGAACAATGGCCGACGAAAATTAATTATTTCGTCGGCCATACGTTTTTTAAAAATAATTATTTTACGAACAATGGCCGACGAAAATTAAGCATTTCGTCGGCCATAAGTTTTTAAAAAAATAATTATACGATTATTTTTGACAGAAAACGACAAAAGAATAGCCGACGAATACTAGGTTTGATTTCGTCGGCTATGATTAAAAAAAAAACAAAAAAAGAGCAGTTTCCATTTTCTATCACTATCGACAAACCATTGCTTCATCCTTCAAATGCAAATGTGTCGTGAAATAAGACATGACCAAAATATTGAAATACGGCTACAGTTGAAAAATGGGAAGATTCCGACAAAATCTGTGTGCCGAATGTTGCGTTTAACTGTTTTTTACTCCCGTTTTCCTATGGGTAGCCTTACGGTCGGTAAATATTTTGTGGAAAATTTTTATACGATTAGTCGCGTCTCATCAATCTGAAACTATTCTCTATTGAAGATCAGGCCAAAAAACGTCATTTAGACGGGCCAATTTCCGTTTTAAAGCGTTTAGAGGTTTGACTCACCCGGTTGACCGTCCCGATCGAGCCTTTAACGTTGTCAGATGTAGTTGGATTTTTTTTCATACATGTATTTAATCTTAACGGTGATATCTGACGGTTGGAATAGATTTTCCAAACTTTTAGATTCAAAATCGGAACATATGTACTAATGTTCCTTAACTTGTTTACTAAGTGTTTAAGTGAATGTATAGTTTCAAATAGTTACTATACGTACACTCTTCAAATGCAAATATGTCGTCAAATAAGATATGACCGAAATAATGAAATACGTCTACGGTTGAAAAATGACAAGATTCCGATAAAATCCGTGTGCCGAAATAATGAAATCAGTCAAAACCCGGTTTACTGTAGATTTGGCGTCCGGCGTCCGAACGACGATTGTGATACCATTCCGGAAAGGGAACGACGCCAGGAATCAAACTCGTAGCTTTGCTACGATGTGTGGGCTTTTTCGGGCTTTCGAGTTCGTTTAGGGCCTCAAAACCGCAGTTTAGTATGTTTTCATAGAATAGCCGACGAAATATTCAAATTTCGTCGGCTATTCTCTAAGTATAGCCGACGAAACATTCAAATTTCGTCGGCTATTCTCTAAGTATAGCCGACGAAACATTGTATTTCGTCGGCTATTCTCTAAGTATAGCCGACGAAACATTGTATTTCGTCGGCTAAACTCTTGATCCGCGCCTTTTTATTGTCCGCCGTTGGATGGCTCAGATCCAACGGCTGTTGATTTTCCAAAGTATAGCCGACGAAATATATTAATTTCGTCGGCTATTCTCTAAGTATAGCCGACGAAACATTGTATTTCGTCGGCTATTCTCCTTCTAAATCTTTTAAATCTTCCTCCCGCCTTTTTTCTCTCATCCTTCCCCCCCCTCCTCCTCCTCCTCCGGCCTCCTCCTCCTTCCCCTCCTTCCCCTCCTCCTTCTCCTCCTCCTCCTCCTTCCCCTCCTCCTCCTCCTCCCCCTCCTCCGGCCTCCTCCTCCTCCTCCTCCTTCCCCTCCTCCGGCCACCTCCTTCTCCTCCTCCTCCTCCGGCCACCTCCTTCTCCTCCTCCTCCGGCCTCCTCCTCCTCCTCCGGCCTCCTCCTTCTCCTACTCCTCCTCCTCCTCCTCCTTCCCCTCCTCCTCCTCCGGCCACCTCCTTCTCCTCCTCCTCCGGCCTCCTCCTCCTCCTCCTTCAACTCCTCCTCCTTCCCCTCCTCCTCCTTCCCCTCCTCCTCCTCCTTCTCCTCCTCCTCCTCCGGCCTCCTCCTCCTCCTCCTCCTCCTCCGATCCGGTATTTTTTTTTGCCCAAAATGCAGTTATAGCCGACGAAATTGACATTATTTCGTCGGCTATAACTTTAAAATATTAATATATTCCGACGAAATAGCCGATGAAATAGCCCAATTCGTCGGCTATACTTCAGAACAAATAGCCGACGAAACCAAATTTCGTCGGCCATACTCGAACAAATAGCCGACGAAATCATTTTCGTCGGCCATAATTCGTCGGCCAAGGTTGGAATGGCCGACGAAATTTTTTTTTTCGTCGGCCATTGGTATTACCGACGGCGTATTACCGACGACTTATGGCCGACGAAATTTTCGTCGGCAGAGGGTATAGCCGACGAAAAAATGGAATGGCCGACGAAAAAATTTTCGTCGGCTATTCGGCCGTATCTGGTAGTGTGAGGGAAGAGAACATGAAACACACTTGATGAGGAAATGGGACCTTAAAGCATTGGCAAAAAAGTTAATGAACTATGATCTCAAAGCATACACAGTATGTGTTCTTTTACTCTCTATCAAGTAAATATAAATGTACATAGGATTGTAATTAGTGTGGTAACTAATGCATTGTAACTAGCATTGTAACTAGCAATGTAACTATGTATGTAACTATCCTATGTATCAAATACCACTACAAGAAAAAAGGGCTTTGCCGACGAAAAAAAAAAACTGCCGACGAAACACATTTTTCGTCGGCTATTCCCAAGAATGGCCGACGAAAATTTTTGTCGTCGCAAAAAAAAAAATTTCGTCGACTATTCCCATAAAATGGCCGACGATTTTTTATTTCGTCGCTAAAAATTAAAAATCGTCGGCTATTCTACAAGAATGGCCGACGATTTTTTCTTTCGTCGGCTATACCCCTATAATGGCCGACGATTTAAAGTTTTCGTCGGCTATACAAATTTAAGAAGAATGGCCGACGAAGTTGACAATTTCGTCGGCTATAAGTCTTTATATTTTCAGATCTGGACAGAAGCTGCCCATTTCAAAAAAAACGGGAGAAAGAGTGAAAAATCTGTGGGTATTGTTGAAATCCGTCCTCTCTTACATTGTGGAGCTATATATAGGTACGTATATGTGTATATATGTTGATTTTGAGTTTTAGTTGAGTTGATTTTGAGTTTTAGTGATTTTGATATAGTAAGTGATTTTTTGTTTTGTTGTTGTTTTAGTGTTAGAATGTATGTATATATGTTGATTTTGAGTTGTAGTTGAGTTGATTTTCAGTTAGAGTATAATTATGTGTTTTAATTTAATAATGTTATTTTAATTAGTGTTAAAATATATATAAATATGTTAATTAATGGTTGTTGATAGTGTAATGAACTTAAATAATGGTTGTTAATTAATGGTATATATATATATATGAGTTGATGTTGATAATAATATATATTGTAATATATATATGTGTTAATTAATTTATTATTAATTAAAGTTATACATATATATTATTATCATGCTATATATGGATCGAGATAAGAGTTGGATTTCGCTTCCAAGGCATGACCGACGATACACTACAGGAGTTGTGGATTTTATGCAGTTCGTCGAGGAAAATGCAAAGGAGAATTACCATTATTGCCCGTGCAAGAAATGTAAGTGTCGCAGTGATATGTGTCGATTTCTGATTAGGACAGTATGGGAGCACCTAAAGAGTAATGGGTTTTGGCCGAAGTACACACGTTGGATATATCACGGTGAGCCATCATTAGATGGATCGCATGATCATGGGCAGTATTTTGAGGCGGGCAGTAGTAGTACATCCAACGATCCAACAATGGCATTCGTCAACGACGTGTTTCCTTTTGAAAGCGGTGTATGTGGGGAACAATATATGCAGGACCCGGTGCAGCCGTTCCCACAAGTTGTCAACACTGCTGCCTTTGACAAGTACAACAAACTGATTGCATTGCAACAGACCCCTGTGTCTTCAAGTTCTGAGAAGACAGTTCTTCAAAGTGTGATGGAGGTAATGAGGATTAAAGTCGAAACAAAAGGGAGCATCAGGCAAGTAGATGAATATCTACAGTACACTTCTTCGTTGTTGGAGGAGCGTCATCGTAATCCTACCAATCACCGTCAGGTCCGAAGTATCCTCAAAGATCTAGGGCTTTCCTACATTAAGATCCATGCATGCGCATTTGACTGCGTTCTCTTCTGGGGTAAAGATGCAGAAGAGAATGACCTTGCTAGCCTTGATGCATGTCCGATATGTCAGTCTGACCGATATAAGTTGACGGGAGCAGGCAATAGGAAACCTGTGAAAGTGCTTCGGTATTTTCCGTTGAGAGATAGGCTTGAGCGGTTGTACATGTCAGAAACCACCGCAAAAGCCATGAGGTGGCACGGTGAGCGGGACGCGGGAGACGCAGATATCATGACACCCATCTCTGACGGAGCGGCTTGGAAGCATATAAACAATGAGTTTCCTTATTTTGCGTCAGATGTCAGAAACGTCAGGCTCGGGCTCTCAACCGACGGGTTCAACCCTTTCGGCACCATGAGTCTTTCATACAGTATATGGCCGGTGGTTTTGGTACCTTACAACCTTCCTCCGTGGATGTGCATGAAGAAGGAATATAATATGTTGACGTTGTTGATTCCGGGGCCTGGTTACCCAGGGAAATGTCTCGATGTGTATATGAGACCATTGATTGAAGAGCTTAAGGTATTGTGGGACGTTGGTCATCCCACTTTTGACAAGTACAAGCAGGAGACGTTCCAGATGCATGTCATGGTTATTGGTACCATCAGTGATTTTCCTGCTTATGGGATGTTGTCGGGCAGCGTTGTTAGGGATACAAGGCTTGTCCAGAGTGCCTCAGCGATTATGGGAGCACCCATTGCAACAAGATATGCCGAATGGGTCATCGTGTGTTCCTTCCGGCGGATCACCACTGGCGTTACGAGTCCGCCGCATTTGATGGAACCGAAGAACACGGCCGTGCTCCCAGAAGATGGACAGGAAGAGAAATTTTAGCAAGACTTAATGAGTACGATTTTGGGCCCCTCAGCAATCATCCCGATATTGTAGCGGAAATACCTGAAAGGCCTGAGGAGTACAAATTCTGGACACATAGGAGCATATTGTGGGAACTCCCGTACTGGTGTGAGTTGCTGATCCGTCACTTCCTAGACGTTATGCACATAGAAAAAAATGTTTCTGAAAGTGTGGTGAGCACAACGCTGAACTTGGAGGGGAAGACGAAAGACGGTCCTAAGGCTCGCACTGATCTGCAAAACATGAATATCAGAAAACCACTATGGTTGAAACAAGGGAAGAGAAAAATGCCTCAAGCTCCTTACACTGTCAAGCCTGAGCATAAATCAGAAATTTTCCATTGGATAAGTCGGGCCAAGTATCCTTCAGGCTTTGCTGGAAATATAGCCAAGTGTGTCAACAGACAATTCAACAATCTGTACGGGTTGAAAAGTCATGACAATCATATCCTGCTACAACGTCTCTTCCCTGTTTTCATTCGACCGTTCCTTCCTCGTCACGTTGTGGAGCCGTTAGTAGCGTTGGCAAGATTTTTCCAGAAGGTATGCACACGGGAAGTGAGAAAATCTAACCTCCGGGAAATGCAACAAGACATCGTTCATATCATGTGTAAATTTGAGATGATATTTCCTCCAAATTTTTTCGACATCATGCCTCACATCATGATCCATCTTCCTCGGCAGTTGTTGCTTACCGGTCCTGTGCACTTCACTTGGATGTATCCGATGGAAAGGTACGTATTTTACACCTTATGTTAATTTCCTCATCAATATATGTGATATAGTGTTAATGTATTATCATAACACTTTAAAAACTTGATTTATAGGCAACTTGGACAATACGGTGGTTTTGTCCAAAACAGATCCGCACCTGAAGGATGTATAGCTGAAGCATATATTGCGCACGAGTGCGTCACCTACATGAAGCTGTATTTCGGAGCGTTACAGGAAAGCATACAGGAAGATGTACCGTCACAGTTCAATCTTTCCATACTCTCCGACGATGTTGTACTCGGTGGAAACATGCCAGTTTCATACAAGTTGAAAGATTATGAGGTAGCCATTGCACATTGGTGGGTACTAATCAACTGTCCAGAAGTTCAGTTTTGGAAGGACATACATCTACGCTGTGAAGGAGTAGCAGGTGATCTCGATTACCACAACCAGACATTCGCAGAGTATTTCGGCCGCTGGGTACGTACCTTTAACACTATTCTATACGTGTTCATATATTATTGTGTATATTTATTCATATTTATAGTTGATTCTGATGGTTGCAGATGGACCTTATTGAAAATGATAATCACCCAAATTGGTCGCACGAACTCAGACTTTTAGCGAGGAGGCCGGTCTATTCAAAAATTTATGCGACGTGCAAGGTGAATGGTGTGTTATTTCGATGTGAAGACAGAGACCTCAGACTGAAAACACAAAATTCAGGGGTTATGGCACATGGTGGGGATGGTGGAGTTGACTATTACGGTGTTCTCCATTCAGTTGTGGAACTGCATTACGGGGAAGGCATGAAAGTGAACCTTTTCAAGTGTAGATGGTTTGACACACGGCCGCAGAGCATGAAAACCGATCAATACGGCATAACTTCTGTGAACACTAGTACATCATGGTATGAGGACGACCCGTTCGTTTTAGCCACATGGGTGAAACAAGTGTTTTATCTTGATATTCTCGCCAAGGGTGACCCGTGGAAAGTAGTCAACACTATCCACCATCGCAACATTTACCGGGCGTCTACACTTGGAGTGGCTGAAGAGAACGAGGAAGGGGGCACCGCGTATCAAGAGCCTAACTCAAACGGTATTCCTGACTCCTCTTTTATTCGCCTAGACACGCCGGTGCGAATTCGACGTGAAGAGCCACTGCTTGTTGATGTTGATCCAAATGAAGAAACTAACGAGGACTCTAGTGGTGAGGAAAGACATAGATTACCCCTATCGAGCAATTCAGAAACCGAAGAAGACTCATCCGATGATTCCGATTGCAATCCGACGGATTAAGTAATTTAAATGATGTAATCCTTTCATTTGTAATCAACTCATTTCTAATGAACGGGCGTGGGGATGAGCCTCCCAGCTAGGCTGGGTTCTAAACCCCTTAAAAAAAAATTGAAATATGTTGACTGTTGGGTTTCTGGTTTTTTATGTTCAATTTTGGTTATATGTGAACAGGACATCGGAATAGGAGAGGTGTAAAACCACTGATTTTTTTGGTTTTTTTTTCAGAGAATAGCCGACGAAAAATGCATTAGTTCGTCGGCCATTACAATAATGGCCGACGAAAAATTAAATTTTTCGTCGGCTATTCTCACAATGGCCGACGAAAAATTCATTATTTCGTCGGCCATAATTTTTTTTTAAAATAAATATTTTATTTTTGACCGAAAACGACAAAAGAATAGCCGACGAGTACTAGGTTTTATTTCGTCGGCTATGATTAAAAAAAAAACAAAAAAAGAGCAGCTTCCATTTTCTATCACTGTCGACAAACCATTGCTTCATCCTTCAAATGCAAATGTGTCGTGAAATAAGATATGACCGAAATATTGAAAAACGTCTACGGTTGAAAAATGAGAAGATTCCGACAAAATCTGTGTGCCGAATATTGCGGTTAACTGTTTTTTACTGCCGTTTTCCTATGGGTAGCCTGACGGGCGGTAAATATTTTGAGGAAAATTTTTATACGATTAGTTGCGTCTCATCGATCTGAAACTATTCTCTGTTGAAGATCAGGCCAAAAAACGTCATTTAGACGGGCCAATTTCCGTTTTAAAGCGTTTAGAGGTTTGACTTTGCAGTTTGACCGTCCCGATCGAGCCTTTAACGTTGTCAGCTGTAGTTGGATTTTTTTTCATACATGTATTTAATCTTAACGGTGATATCTGACGGTTGGAATAGATTTTCCCAACTTTTAGATTCAAAATCGGAACATATGCACTAATGTTCCTTAACTTGTTTACTAAGTGTTTAAGTGAATGTATAGTTTCAAATAGTTACTATACGTAGACTCTTCAAATGCAAATGTGTCGTGAAATAAGATATGACCAAAATATTGAAATACGTCTACGGTTGAAAAATGAGCAGATTCCGACAAAATCTGTGTGTCGAATGTTGTGGTTAGCTGTTTTTTACTTCCGTTTTCCTATGGGTAGCCTGACGGTCGGTAAATATTTTGATGAAAATTTTTATACGATTAGTTGCGTCTCATCGATCTGAAACTATTCTATGTTGAAGGTCAGGCCAAAAAAAGTCATTTAGACGGGCCAATTTCCGTTTTAAAGCGTTTAGAGGTTTGACTTTGCAGTTTGACCGTCCCGATCGAGCCTTTAACGTTGTCAGCTGTAGTTGGATTTTTTTTCATACATGTATTTAATCTTAACGGTGATATCTGACGGTTGGAATAGATTTTCCCAACTTTTAGATTCAAAATCGGAACATATGCACTAATGTTCCTTAACTTGTTTACCAAGTGTTTAAGTGAATGTATAGTTTCAAATAGTTACTATAGGTAGACTCTTCAAATGCAAATGTGTCGTGAAATAAGATATGACCGAAATATTGAAATACGTCTACGGTTGAAAAATGAGCAGATTCCGACAAAATCTGTGTGCCGAATGTTGCGGTTAACTGTTTTTTACTCCCGTTTTCCTATGGGTAGCCTGATGGTCGGTAAATATTTTGAGGAAAATTTCTATCCGATTAGTCGCGTCTCATCGATTTGAAACTATTCTCTGTTGAAGATAAGGCCAGAAAACGTCATTTAGACAGGCCAATTTCCGTTTTAATTTATAGGGTTTAGAGGCTTGACTTGGTAGTTTGACCAAACGTTTAGCCGACGAAATATTTGATTTCGTCGGCTATTTCCAAAGTATAGCCGACGAAATATTTGATTTCGTCGGCTAAACTCTAGTGATCCGCGCCTTTTTATTGTCCGCCGTTGGATGGGGGAGATCGGACGGCTGCTGAGCGCCTAAACTATAGCCGACGATATTCAAAGAATAGCCGACGAGTTCATATATTTAGTATAGCCGACGACTTAAAGCATTTCGTCGGCTATTCTTAAGTATAGCCGACGAAATCTTTTTAATTCGTCGGCTATACTATCGGGTATAAGTTTGTTGCAGCCGAACCCTATCCTCCATTTGCTGCATATTTCCAAATCCTCCGCCGCTCGCCTCCAACCGATCCTCCGCCGCTCGCGTCGTCGTCCTCCTCCCTCTTCCTCCTCCAATCCGGCAACCCCCTCCTCCCTCTTCCTCCTCCAATCCGGCAGCCCCCTCCGGCCTCCCTCTTCCTCCTCCAATCCGGCCCTCCCGCAGCCTCCTCAAATCCGGCCGGCCTCCTCCTCCCTTCCATTTTCGGCAGCAGGTTTTTTTTTTTCATTTATGTTAATTAATATTAATTTAGATATAATTTAGGTATTTAGGTTAATTTAGGTATAATTTAGGTATTTATGTTAATTTAGGTATAATTTAGGTATTTATGTTAATTTATGTATAATTTAGGTATTTATGTTAATTTAGGTATAATTTAGGTATTTATGTTAATTTATGTATAATTTAGGTATTTATGTTAATTTAGGTATAATTTACGTATTTATGTTAATTTAGGTAAATTTTAGGTATTTATGTTAATTTAGATAAATTTTAGGTATTTATGTTAATGTAGGTAATTGTTTTCAAATTTATTTTAATTGTATAATTTAGGTGTAATTGTATAATTTATACGTATAAATTGGTTTTTTAATTATATAAATTGATAACTTAATTGTATAATTTAGCTTAATTATATATATAGCTTAATTATATTTAATTAGAATTTATTATTTAATATAATATAATTTAATATGTTAGTATATAAATTGTTATATTAAAATATGTTAGTATTATTGGTTATTATATTAATTAGAATTTGTTATTTAATATAATATAATTTAATATCAATTAATGTATTAATGCCTCGGGCTTTAGATGGCCGATGCATTAAGAAACCTATTCGGAGGCCGCCGTGGCAGCAGATCTAGAGGTTCTAGAAATTTCGCCGGTTCCGCAGACTCCGAGAGGACCGCTAGCCAGCCTGAGAGGACCACCAGCCAGCCGCGGAGGAGTGTAGATTCATCCCAGCCGCGACGGACTGTGGATGCAGACCAGCCGCGACGGAGTGTGAGTTCTCGGCACCAGACCCTTCTCCAGGCGGGGCGGCCGTCGAGCACTTCACTTCCGCATGTCGGTCCCTCCGTGGCTCCGAGGTTTAGTCGGCAGCTATTTCACGAGGAGATAGCTGCCGACGTTCCTCAGGTTCGTATGCCTGAGGTTCATCGGGAGCCGATGCCCAGTCCGACTCAGTCTGCTGCTGACTCGACTGAGGCTCCTACTCTCCCAAACCAGCTCTTCCTCCCGTACAACATTCCGGCGATACCGGAGGTCGACTATCAGGGTGTGCCCATATGGCCTGATATGCCTCAGTACGTGAGTGCTGCGGAGGCATACCAGTAGCAGCCATTTGAGAACCCTGACCACCTTATTTCAGCGAGGAGAAAAGGAAAGTCGACAGACGAGTCATCCACTTCAGGTAACATTTGATTTTATTAATTAAATGTTTTATTAAAATTAACGCACTAATATTTAATTTTATTAACCAATCGTCGTTTTTGTGATAGGGACAGCCGCTAGCAGTTCACGGAGGAATACGAGAGGTGTCATATGTTTTGACACGCTCAGGAGAACTGTTGAGCGCAGCGGCAGGATTCAGATCAACGAACCTCCTAATCAGGAGGTTCCGGGGAAGAAAAAACGCGACTACTCGGGTTGCGTGGGGTCACTGACTAGGGACAGAGTCCCTATGTTGTGGACCCGGTGGGCTGATGTGCCCCAAGAGATCAAGAGAGAGGTGAACAACGCCGCGTCGGTGAGTAATTTAAAAAATTTAATTTATTTATCGTCATATTTAATAATTTTCGGTATTATTACAATTGTAAAACTAATAAAATATTATTTTTCAGACATTCTTCGAGATTGCCGAACACAGGCGGGATTGGGCGGACACCCAGCAGAACTCGAGGTACGTTTGTTTTTATGATATTATAATTATCTTATAATTATTAATATTTTATGATATTAATAATATTTCTAATGCACTTTTGTTTTTTTCGTAGGTTCAAAGAGTGGAAGAACGAGCTGCGTTCCCACTATAACGAATACGACTACCTTGGTCGTATGGGTACTCCCAGGGAGTTCATGTTCCGGGAGTACGAGTGGCGTTGGTTGAAGACAGTAGACTTCAACAACCCAGTTATGCAGGTAAATACTAAACTTCACTACAAATGTTTATTTTGTTAAAATTTTAATTATTAGTTTAATTATTTTATAATTATTACACTAATATTTTTTGATGCATTTTTCTAACATTTTATTATTTGTTTGAAGCAACGTTCTCGGATAAACTCTGAGAACCGCTGCCAGAACACAACCCCCCATCATGCTGGTTCACGGCCGTTTGCACAATATCAGGAGGAGGCGCTCAAAGATCATCCTGATAGCAACCCGTACGTGGAGACGTTCAAGATCGCTTATCCACAAGCGACAGAACAGCTCGTAAGTCGTTCATTACAATTTTAAAATTTTAATTATTAATTTTACTTAATTATATATTTGTTATAATATTAATTTTTTTTTCCCTTCCACTTAGGAGAGGGTCAACCGGGCCGAAGAAGAGGTGTTCCAGCAAGTAGTTCGGGAGACGCAACCGAACATTTCAGAGGCAGATCTGGAAGAAGCCATGCGCCATGTCGACCGGTCCAGTGTCCAAACGGCAGCGAGGATGTTCGACGCAGCCTTCCCAAACCGGACAAACAACTTCTACTGCCGGGGTTTGGGAAGTTCTGGACTAGGGCTTCTGAAGACCACTAAGGGAGGTTAAAAGAAGGGAGGCGGGGAGAGCCAGCATATGAGGGGGAAGTGCAGCGATTGGCCGCAGAATTGGCGACCTCGTCCCAGACAGTACAGGAGCTGCGCCGCAGCACACAGCAGTATCAGGAGGAGATGCGCCGCAGAACACAGCAGTATCAGGACGAGATGCGCCGCAGAACACAGCAGTATCATTTGGATATGGCCGGTTGGCATGCCGAATGCGAAAGAATTCGGCAACAAAACTACGACAGCCAACAAGCCTGGTGGTATGAGATGTTCGCGGCACAAAACCAAGGCCTTCCACCCCCGGCCCCGTTTCAGCGGTTAGCGGAACCTCCAATGCCTCAACCTCCCGAGTTCGGTCAGCAGGATGACGAGCCTGATGGAGAGCAGGATGCTGGGGATGACCTGCTGGACTTCAGTAGTTTAGGTGATGATTAGGGTTTAGGGTTTATGTATATTAGAACGAATTTAATAAAAAGGGTATTTAAACGTGTTTCTTGTTGGTGCAAATGCATGGACTGTTTTTGTGATTTGCAGGTTGCTTGGAATGGTAATTTAGAAAATAATTTAATTTTTTTTTTCCCAAATGTAAGAAAAGCCGACGATTTTGGCATTATTTCGTCGGCTATAATAACTATAGCCGACGAATTTTACCAATTTTCGTCGGCTATAAGTTGTATAGCCGACGAAAATTACATTATTTCGTCGGCTATAACTAATTAATGCCTATTAAATATTAATATATTTCGAGGAAATAGCCGACGAAAATTTATAAAATCGTCGGCTGTTGTTAACAACCAATACCCGACTAAAATTTATTATTTCGTCGGCTATACTTAATGAATTTCGTCGGCCATACTAGAAAATACCCGACGAAATTCGTCGGCAATTTCTCCCAGGTTTGGCCGACGAAAAATATTTTCGTCGGTACAGTCGTCGGCCATACTCTACTATAGCCGACGAATTCGTTTTTTTCGTCGGCCATTAGTATAGCCGACGGGGTTGTTCTGACGACGTATAGCCGACGAAAATTTCGTCGGCAGATGGTATAGCCGACGAAAAATAGCCATAGCCGACGAAATTTTTTTCGTCGGCCATACTTTCGGATCTGGTAGTGTACCTATAAATGTAACTAGCATTGTAACTAATGCATTGTAACTAGTGCATGTAACTATATATCATGGGTATTAAGAAACTATAAATGTAACTAGAATTGTAACTAGCATTGTAACTAGCAATGTAACTGTGTATGTAACTATCCTATGTATCAAATACCTATAAATGTAACTAACATTGTAACTAGTGTGGTAACCGTGCATGTAACTATATTGGGTATTAAGTAACTATAAATGTAACTAGCATTGTAACTACCCTGATAACTACAATTCATGCATACTAACTGCTTGCTGCAATTTATTTCAGAGATTGTTTACCAATGCGATATCAGATCCTAAAGACAGCGATGATGAAAATGAAGAGGCAAATCCCGGATCAAAGTTGATTGAGGATTTGACCGTTAAGGATGGAGAGCTGTAAAAAAAGGATAAGATTATTCAAGAAATACTTCTCGCCAACCAACACTTGGAGAAAGACTGGATAGAAAATAAGAGAAAGATTGAAGAGTTGGTTGCGCAAAATGAGAAGTTGTGGTTGGAAAATAGGAGTTTGAATGAGATTAGATTGGGGATGTGCAACAAAGAAGTTCAAGAACAGATGATGAAGCAGAAGGAAGAGATCAAGAAGCTGGAACAGGACAAAGAAGAGATGAGCAGAACAAAGAAAGATATGTTGAGAGAAATTGAAAAGAAGAATGAAGAAATAAAAAAGTTACACAAAATTATTGATGCACTGTCAAACTCTCAAAACTCACAACAAGGTGAAGAAATTGAAGAGCAAAAGGATGAGGAAGCTAAGAAAAAGGGTAATTTCTCATCTAAGACGTACCAAAGGAGAAAACGGAAACAAATTGAATAGATTGTTTAGATTATGTGTTCTTTTTCTATTTTTATTTAGAGTTGTATTTAGACAAATTTCTGGATTTGTATTTTAATTAACTTTTTAATCAAGTATAAAGTATTGAAATCTACTTTAAATCAAGTATTATATGTAACTGTACTTTGACGCATATGTAACTATTTATGTTAAGTGAGTGTATATTTGATATGTAATTGGCAATTGTCCAGGTGATTGTATTCGAAAAGAAACTGAGGAAAATGTTGAACAAGATGGACAGAAAAAGGCAGAGGAGGAGGGTAATCTCAAAACATTTTTGTTATTGTTGGGATTATCTTTCTAATTTTGTAACTAGAGTTGTAACTGTCAAGTGTAACTAGAGTTGTAACTCTATCAGTAACTGTCAATATTCATTAATTTGCAGGTTACACGATGGATGAAGATATAGTGGAAAATGTTGAACAAGATGGACATAAAAAGGCAGAGGAAGAGGGTAATCTCAAAACTTTTTTGTTATTGTTGGGATTATCTTTCTAATTTTGTAACTAGAGTTGTAACTGTCAAGTGTAACTAGAGTTGTAACTGTCAGTGTAACTAGAGTTGTAACTCTATCAGTAACTGTCAATATTCATTAATTTGCAGGTTACACGATGGATGAAGATATAGTGGAAAATGTTGAACAAGATGGACAGAAAAAGGCAGAGGAAGAGGGTAATCTCAAAAAAAATTTGTTATTGTTGGGATTATCTTTCTAATTTTGTAACTAGAGTTGTAACTGTCAAGTGTAACTAGAGTTGTAACTGTCAGTGTAACTAGAGTTGTAACTCTATCAGTAACTGTCAATATTCCTTAATTTGCAGGTTACTCGAAAGATGAAGGTCTAGAGGAAAATGTTGAACAAGATGGACAGAAAAAGGCAGAGGAGGAGGGTAATCTCAAAACTTTTTTGTTATTGTTGGGATTATCTTTCTAATTTTGTAACTAGAGTTGTAACTGTCAGTGTAACTATAGTTGTAACTGTCAAGTGTAACTAGAGTTGTAACTGTCAGTGTAACTAGAGTTGTAACTCTATCAGTAACTGTCAATATTACTTAATTTGCAGGTTACTCGATGGATGAAGATCTAGAAAGAGAGGTGTTGGAGTTTATGGAAGAAATCGAGCGGGATCATATGGAAAAGGCGGCACAGCGAGAAACTGAGAATGGTATGTAATTCATCAAATCTACCATGCTAAATTATGTAATTATCTATGAAAAAAAAAATTGTGATTTGCATCTGTGTGAAGAAGGCATGGAACTGTAGGTGTTGGTCTATCACTATTTATGTAACTCACAGTGTAATTGGTCATATTATGTCTGTTTAATATGTAACTATATTAGTAACTGTCGGTGTTCCTTACTCTGCAGATTACACGACAACATAAAAAATAGATACACTGATTTCTGAGGTTGTCAAAAGTATTGAACAAGAGGCACAGGGAAAAGGTAATTGCTTGTTCTTAATATTTTTAATATAGTACTCTATTATGAGTTAATTAACTTGTTTTATCTCTGTGACTTTGTTGTAACTGACTTGTACTGTTAGTGTAACTGTTGGTGTAACTGGACTGTTAATTTAATAACTCTAGTTTCATGTAACTGCTGTTGTAACTGACAGTGTTCCCTACTTTGCACAGGAGAAAATATGAAATCACAAGTACGATCTCCACCTCAATCAATTTCCAAAGAAGCTAGATCGTCACCGAAAACACCAGTGACCGAAATGCCGACATTTGATCTCATGCCAGGCATCATCTCTCCTTGGGCATCTTGGAAAACCCCACCACCACCTGAAATCAGCAACATGGATGCTCAGCCGCAAAATTACCAAATAGTTGCAACACCATCTCCTATCAGCTATATGTATCCTGAGGAAGTGGTACCGAAGAATAAAGAAGAGATCTGTTTGAAGATAAGAGATGAAGTATCTGGCAAGACTGCAGAGTCGATGGGGTTGTACTCATACTCATATATAGCACGGATTAAGAGCAGAAAAAGGGTGAAGACAAGGGATACAAGAAAAATATATTGGTGGGGAGAGGTGAAGAAAGACAGACAGAAGAAAGTAAAGAACAAAGAAGAACTCCAAAAGAAGATGAAACAGCAAATAGAGAAACAAGAGGGAAAAGTTAAGGGAAAAGGAGGCAAGGATATTAATGAAAAGAAGTATGAAATCAATGAAAAATGAGATATAATAGAAGTTATCAGCGACAGTGAAGTTGAAATCCCTAAGCCTAGACACATAGAAATTGAGGACTGGACGAGCTATAGAGTTTTTAATCTCATGGATGATAGCACAAAGAAGAAATGGACAAGATTATGGAACACTATTCCAGATGGGTAAAAACTTGAAGTCTCGGTTTAAACTTTTTTTTTTTATTTACTCGCAATGAAACTGTCCTTTCTAATATTTACTATAATTCGTCTCTGTAGAGAATTCGTTTGGAAAGGGACGATGCCTGGGTTGGAAATTTCAAAACATGATCTGAAAGAGTTGTTGATAGAGAATGGAGCAATTGGAATGAACGTGATAGACGGCTATGGAGGTGTTTTAAACGACAAATATTATGTACATGATTCTTCAGGTCACCCTACACCAAGGTGTATGCCAAGCTTGTCATGGGTAAGGCCCTGGAAACACCTAACTACATGTAACTGCTTTTGTAACTACTGGTGTAACTAGTAATGTACCTGAAAAATGTAACTACAAGCAAAAAATAATAATAATGTAACTAGTAATGTACCAATATAAAATAAACTGTGTAATTAGTGTTGTACCTGTTACTGACTTTAAACACCTAACTACATGTAACTAGTAATGTACCTAAAAAATGTAACTGCTTTTGTAACTACTGGTGTAACTAGTAATGTAACTGAAAAATGTAACTACAAGCAAAAAAGAATAATATTGTAACTAGTAATGTACCAATATAAAACAAACTGTGTAATTAGTGTTGTACCTGTTACCGACTTTAAACACCTAACTACATGTAACTAGTAATGTACCTTAAAAATGTAACTGCTGTTGTAACTACTGGTGTAACTACAAGTAATAAATAATAAATAATGTAACTAGTAATGTACCTATAAAAAGTAAGTGTTTTTGTAACTAGTAATGTACATGTTGCTGACTATACTTTTGTGTAACTGTTTTGCTTGAATTAGTATTCGGTGGAGAATCTACATACGAGGAACCTTCACTATTACATGTGCGAGAAGCTGTTTGAACATTTAGGAGAATCAACAATGTTGTTTTTCCTGATGACACATCAGAATCAATTTCACCACACATTATTAATGTTTCAAACGGATCCGCCCCAATTTTTCCACCTCGACTCATTGCAGCCAAGAAGAATAAATCGTGACAACACTTGGAAAGATGCAAAAAAAATGGTAAGCAGATTTTGACCAAGTCTAATATGTACTGCATGCAACGAGAAAGTATTTTCTTTAGTTTTCTCATGGTTGTTTTATGACACTTAAATTGCAGGCAAAAATGATTGAAATTTGGATTATGGCAGTAAAAGATCAAGCAGAGGAAATGCTTAACGAGGGTTCTAGGATGAAGTATCACGATTCAAGCACCCATGAAGAATTGATATTGAAGAAAAAGAAGCTCACTGCAAAAGATGTGAAGACGATCAGATACATCCAAGCAAATTTTGAAGAGAGCGAGATCTGTATCCATAAGTTCAAAACAATAAAAGGAGAAAGCCCACCTCAACAACAACCCTCCTCGTAAGTAAAGGTTTTTTTTTCAACTTATAAGTTGAGGTCTATGCACAGAAGTCATACATAAAAAATGTAACTGAAGATGTAACTAGAAATAAATAATATAACTGACAAGGTAACTGTGTAACTATGTATGTAACAGGAAATTTAACTTTTACAGTAACGGGTTTTGTTTTGTAGCTACATATGTAACTGACTAGATTTTTTCTTTGACAAACAGATTAGATTGCGGCGCATTTGTAATGTACTACATGAACAGGCTTGCCGATGAGAGAGATTTTGAAGATAAGCCAGATATTACGAAGTTTCGATCCGAAGTGATCAAGAAGTTACTGAATCATCAGAAAAGTTGGATATCGATACAAGATAGGAGAAGAAGACTGTCGTTTAAGTAGACTGTTCATTGATTTTCATAAGCTTTTAGGGAACTATGTTATATATACTCATAGTTATTTAAAATTGTTGACTTGTAACAATTCAAGTAACTAGTCATGTAACTAGACTAAATGGTTATGCAACTGATTATATGCATTTTCGTTTCATCATATAACTGATTAAAGTGACAAAAAGAGATGTTTCATGTAACTAGTAATGTAGCTAACAAAAGTAACTGTGCATGTAACTGTTTCTGTAACTACTTGTGTAACAACTGGTGTAACTACAACCAAACATGAATATATGTAAATTGCTTCTGTAACTACAAGCAAACATGAATAATAAATGTAACTAGTAATGTACCTATGAAAAGTAACAGTGTAACTAGTAACGTACATGGTGTAACTACTGGTGTAACTACATGCAAACATGAAATATATGTCATATATTTCCTTTAAACTTTGCAGCGTGCCGCTGCACAGCAATGGCAGCGTTCCGTTGCACAATGAAATTATATTAAGTAACTATAAATGTAACTAGCAATGTAACTAGTGTCGTAACAGTACATGTAACTATATTGGGTATATAGTAACTATAAATGTAACTAGCAGTAACTATCCTTGATAAATCAATTCACCACATGAACATTACAATATTTCTAGAGTTTATATATGTCATATATTTCCTTTAAACTTTGCATCGTGCCGCTGCACCGCAATGGCAGCATTCCGCTGCACAATGAAATTATATTAAATAACTATAAATGTAACTAGCAATGTAACTAGTGTCGTAACAGTACATGTAACTATATTGGGTATAGAGTAACTATAAATGTAACTAGCAGTAACTATCCTTGAGAAATCCATTCACCGCATGAACATTACAAGATTTCTAGAGTTTATATATTTCATATATTTCCTTTAAACTTTGCAGCGTGCCGCTGCACAGCAATGGCAGCGTTCCGCTGCACAATGAATATATGTAGAAGAAAATTTCTTAAGGAAATGTAACTGGAAATGAAAAAAAATGATGATGTAACTATTGAGATAAAGTAACGAATGAAAGAACAAGTCAACGATTCTTTCACTTTCCTAATGTCGAATATAATCCAAGTCAGAAACCAAATAGCTATAATGTAACTATCAGCATAACAAGAAATGTAACTGTCGCTATATCGGATTTTTACAACTCGTTCTGTTGTGTCTGCCATATTTTCCACACCTGCCGCACTTTATCTGTTTTCTCAGTACTTCATCCTTACTTCTGGACCTTTGTTTTTTTGGTTTTCCGGGTGGTCTCCTTGTGAATGGCGGTTGTACAAAAATACTAGACTTTGGAAGCTCCAACGGCTTGGCAATAGAAGAAACAGGATTGATTGTATAAGAATAGGTTTGACGGTATTTCTCCACCTTGAAGCAAAAAAGAAGAGAATGATTAGCTCAAAATTAACTACAACAAAACAAGAATAATAATGTAACTAGTAATGTACCTACAAAAAGTAACTGTGTAACTAGTAACGTACATGTTGATGGCTATAAACTTCTAATTTCATGTAACTAGTAATGTACCTATAAAATGTAACTGTTTCTGTAACTACTGCTGCAACTACAAGCAAACATGAATAATAATGTAACTAGTAATGTACCTATAAAAAGTAACTGTGTAACTAGTAGTGTACCTGTTGCTGACTATAAACACCTAATTTCATGTAACTTGTAATGTACCTATAAAGTACTTTTCATGTGACTGAATATGTAACTACTGGTGTAACTATAAAAAAAAAAAAAAGGAATAAACTAACAAGATGAACAAGGATGAAAAAAACACCTGGTAAAACGGAGTGACATATGAATACAGTGAGGCACCAGCATTTTGCATAACAACAAGACCGTGCGAACAAGGAAAACCATGAGAACTCCATTCACCACACGAACAATATGAGGTTGCCAAATTCACTATAACTCTATATTTCTAACAATGAACTTCATAGAGATTAGTATCTGATCTACTAACTTTCCAATGTCTTCCTTCGGCCAAGTTTTCCTTGAGCTTCTTTTCCATCTTCGGACACAAAAAAGAAAACCATTCTTTTGCTTCTTCTTTTCGAGAAGAAATCATCTCCATGTTCTTCACACGAATACCTTCATTCATCTCAACAATAGGAAGATATTTCAAAGGCAACACCCAATTGTTAAAACACTCTGCCAGATTGGATGTCATTTCACCAAACCTGTCCCCATTGAAAAAAGCCACACACCAGCTCTCCTTCGGAAGATCCTTCAAAAAATCTTCAGCTGGTTTGCCACCTTCTGCCCTCAACAATGCCATATTGCTCTCATACATATCCGGTGTGCGAGAATAAGCACAAGACATAAACAACTGCGGGATCCTCTGCTATAGGTAGCAATCCTTAGCATACAATTGAGTCAGATTCTTAAGAAGGTGCCTAAAACAAAATCCTAAAGAGTTATTAGGAAACACTTTTGGATATGCACTAAGAAGGCCACTATTACGATCGGAAACAAAAGTGACCCGCCTTGTAGAATACCTAGCCAACTCTTGAGATAAGCATTGGAGGAAAAATGTCCAATTGATTTCAGATTCAGAATCCACAATAGCATAAGCTACTGGATACATACCTGGAAAGAAAAAAAAATGATGTCAGTTTTGTTAGATGCAACACTTGTTACACCAATAGTTACACCGTAACTATTAGTGTAACTATTAGTGTAGCAGAAAGTGAACAAAGTCACACAAGTTATTAACTGGTCATGTAACTGACTTTGTAACTACACAAATAACTGGTCATGTAACTACCCATGTAACTGATTTTTGTAACCCCAACTAACTGGTCATGTAAGTGACTATGTAACTACACAAGTAACTGGTCATATCATGCAATTGATAATGTGCATTGTCGTAGCTATCAAAAGTAACTGTGCATGTAACTGATTCTGTAACTACTGGTGTAACTGTCAGGATAACTGTTAAAAGCAATTTGTAACTATACAAGTAACTGGAAATAAAATAATGTAACTTTCAGCAGAAAACTGTAACTATTAAAGTAACTGAAGTGGTAAATGGAAATAAATAATGTAGCTGAAAGTGAACAAAGTCACACAAGAAATTGAACAAAGAAGGAAGTGAACAAAGTCACACAAGTACCTTGATTACCATCCTTTGCTGTTGCAGCAATAAGCTGACCTTGATACTTATTGGTGATGAATGTGGCGTCTATGAACAAAAGGGGTCGGCATGATAGAAAACCTTTCATCCAAGAAGAATAACAAACAAACATCCGTTGAAAACTTTTTGTTTCAGAGCAAATATTCAGTTCGATTCTAGAACCAGGGTTGGATTCCACCGTTCGCTCACAAAACCATACTAACTCAGAATACGACTCTCCTTCATCACCAATCACAGCTTCCCTTGCACGCTCTTTACCGTACCATGCTGTACGATAAGGAACATCTATTCCAAAATCAGTTTTTAAGTCTCGACATACATCTGCAGCCGTCTTGTTTGGATTCTCTCGAAGCTTGTCAAGCATCACATACTTTATAATCTTGGAACCCATCATCCTACTACTCTGAAGGCGAATAACACTACAACAGCTATGCTCATTCACCAATTTCATAATCTGAAAAAAACCGTTGAACCTGCACAAATATAAACAAAGTGTTCATGTAACTACCAATGTAACTATGTATGTAACAATAAAATCGAATCCAATGAATTGATTTCACCACAAAATGTGACTATATGTATAACAACAAAAGTAACACATAAGACCTAAAGCTGAAAATCATGCAGTTCAAAATGTAACTATAAGTGTAACAACTTATGCAACCATGCAAAGTAAACATATCAAAACTGAAGCTAAACTTCATGCAACCGATATTGTCACTATAAGTTTAACAAGTATTGTAGCTACAAAAAGTAACAGAGCAAAACTAAAGCTAAACTTAATGTAACTATGATTGTAACTATAACTTTAGTAACTGAACTTTATGTACCTGCACAAGGATGCCTTCACAAACCAGCCACAGCCGTCAGAAACTTTCTTGGAACAACAAGCTACAACAGTTTCTTTATTATTCCGCAAAAACTGAAGATCAAATCCAAACTCCACAGCATACATACGCAGCTTCAATCTAAAATATTCCACCCCACCCTCAAAAATCTGACCCACTGAATGAATAAAAGACTCCCAGCCATGAGTGCGA
The DNA here is from genome assembly GCA_963682095.1 of Potentilla sterilis. Lineage (NCBI taxonomy): Eukaryota > Viridiplantae > Streptophyta > Magnoliopsida > Rosales > Rosaceae > Potentilla > Potentilla sterilis. Next base: position 25,192,412 of record OY821758.1, on the reverse strand, counting down.
TATACCTTCGGCTCCTCCCGCTTATAGCAACCCAAATACTGATTCTCCTCAAGCAAAACACTGCTATCATCAATATAATTGTTACTAACCACACTCTCTAAACCAGAAACACTGGAATCCTCATATAAAACATCGACATCAACAAGGTCTGAGTTGTAACGTGACATAAGTCTACAAAGTATTTTCATATCAATGTCATTTTCCAATTGATATACTGTAACATCAGGATGGATGGTAAATCGAAGCTTGAAGACTATTCTATTCAAATCTGGATAGCGATCTCTTACGCGCTTGCAAAAATCTAAAAACGAGCAATTATCCGAGAATGAAACTGCTGCTCCTTTACCACAACATACAAGCTTTGCTGTGTAGTTACAGTCCATTGCGCCTGCAAAAACAAAACATAAAAATATAACTATAAAGTGTAACTAGTAATGTATCTATAAAATGTAACTGCTTCTGTAACTACAAGCAACCAGGAATAATAATATAAATAGTAGTGTACCTATAAAAAGTAATTGTGCATGTTATATTGCTTTTGTAATTGCTTTTGTAAATGTAACTATAAATGTAACTAGCAGTAACTATCCTTGAGAAATCCATTCACCAAATGAACATTACAAGATTTCTAGAGTTTATATATTTCATATATTTCCTTTAAACATTGCAGCGTGCCGCTGCACCGCAAGGGCAGCGTGCCGCTGCACAATGAAATTATATTAAGTAACTATAAATGTAACTAGTGTCGTAACAGTACATGTAACTATCTTGGGTATCAAGTAACAATAAATGTAACTATAAATGTAACTAGCAGTGTAACTGGAGTGGTAACTGTGCACGTAACTATCCTGGGTATAAAGTAACTATAAATGTAACTAGCAATGTAACTAGTGTTGTAACAGTACATGTAACTATATTGGATATAGAGTAACTATAAATGTAACTATAAATGTAACTAGCAGTAACTATCCTTGAGAAATCCATTCACCACATGAACATTATAAGATTTCTAGAGTTTATATATTTCATATATTTCCTTTAAACTTTGCAGCGTGCCGCTGCACCGCAATGAATAATAATGTAACTAGTAATGTACCTATAAATATATTTCATATATTTCCTTTAACAATGAATAATAATGTAACTAGTAATGTACCTATAAAAAGTAACTATAAACACCTAATTTCATGTAACTAGTAATGTACCTATAAAATGTAACTGCTTATGTAACTACTGGTGTAACTACAAGTAAATAAGAAAGAATTATGTAACTAGTAATGGACCTATAAAAAGTAATTCTGTAACTACTGATGTACCTGTTGCTGACTATAAACATCATACTGAAAACGTAGGTCTATTTTGTTATATGTATACGAATTCTGTATCACTGAAAAATATCATATAATGTATATACCAATTCTATTCAGTGGTGCTGCGAATCTTCATCGAAGTTTGCAGCGGTTTCATTAGGCATGCAAGACACGAGAGAGAGAGAGAGAGAGAGAGAGAGAGAGAGAGAGAGAGAAAAATGAGGAAACTGACCTAGTCGATGAAGGCGTCGAAGAAGCGGCGATTGTCAGGGGAAATAGCACAGACGAGGAGGCCTTTGTCGACAGCGGAGCACTAGTAATCCTAGAGCTAGAGGAAGAGGCGACGGGAGAGGCAAGGGAGGGAATCAAAATCGATAAAAACTTCGAAGAAGCAGCGATCATCGGGGAGGACAGCGCAGATGAGGAGGCTTTGTCGACGGCGGAGCAATCGTAGTCATGGAGCTAGAGGAAGAGGCGACAAATGAAATCAAAATCGATGAAGGCTTCTCGGCAATCGTCGGGGAGGACAGCGCAGATGAAATCAAAATCGATGGAGGCTTCTCGGTAGATGAAATCAAAATCGATGAAATCAAAATCGACAAATGAAATCAAAATCGACGAGTGCGGCAACAAATGAAATCAAAATCGATGAAGGCTTCTCGGCGATCGTAGGGGAGGACAGCGCAGATGAGGAGGATTTGTCGACGGTGGAGCACTCGTAGTGATGGAGCTAGAGCAGGAAGAGGCAGCGGCGATAATTGAGATCGGCGAAAGTGACGAAGGCTAATTCAGAATTCAAAATGGGAAACAAAGAAAATAGCGTGGGAGCCAAGAAAGGAAATAGCGTGAGATCGGTGTTCTGTTAGAAGAGAAAAGAGTGGAGCTGTTATAATCAAGGGTAAAAAAGTCATACAAAAAATTAAATTCTGACCATTTTATCATTTAATATAAGATAATTAGACTATTTTATCATTTGTTATAAATAGAGCTGACTTTTTTAACAGTTCAAAAAAAAGAGTGAGTTAATTATCATTAGTGAGTGTAAATGGTATTTTTTTGTCATTTGCCCTTTTTTTTTCTCTTTTTTTTTTATTGCAATAATATTTAAATTTAAAGTTCAAAATATAATTTGAATATTTAGTATTAATAAAAATATACTTTTTTATGTAAACTAAAAGAATATTTGAATATATATATATATATATAAAATAAATATTGGTTCCAAGAAAAAATAAATTTTTCTAAGAAATTCAAATATATACATATGTAATTTGTTGAAAATAATTTCGATATAAATTATCTGTTTTTTTTTTTTTTTAATTTGTTGAAAAAAAAATTGATAGAGAATATATGGTATATATAGCATATATAGCTAACGCATTAAAGTATTGATGGAGACAGAATTAAGGAATTAATTGTATTAAAAGTCAAGAATTAAAAATCAAGAACCATAACTTCCTCATTGATAAACTAAAACGGAATTTTTTTAATAGTAAATATCATACATATAACCCTTAAATAGATTTAATATAGTTTATGTAAGGTAACTAATTAATCTGAATTAAATTTTATTGCATAATTTGATATTCTTATTAACTAAATCATTATTAATAAATTAAGTTTCTTAATTTAAAAGATAAGTTACATCATAATAGCCCACAACAATAAAATTTACAAAATTTTAAGGTTAAATAAAAAATTACGATAGTAGAAAATCCGTATAAGGTAACTATATGATTTCAATGAAAAAAAATTATTGTGATTTATTTCCTAAATTGGTATCCTTATTAACTAGGGAACACAATTGATGGAGGTTTCTCCAATTATGATATTGATTTGAAAAGTTTTGTGCGAGTTACCTAACATATTTACATACTCACGAGCTCTTTGATAGTTTGTCCAGATAATTTTCAGGCGGTATAAATTATAAGTATACTAGTTTTCAAAATATTTGATAATTTGATATATTATCCAAACAAAGTTTTAGAAAGTGTTCTTTAAATGTCAAGTGAGACTTCATTGATAATTGTTCATTTATTTTCACATATATGGAAAAACAATCATAATACTGGAGTTCTCCAATGAACATTAGGTTTATAACACACACCAGAAAGCAGAAAAAAAGTGTGATTAAGGAATGTCTAATAAAAGTCATCATCAACATTAACATATACTAAGATAATGTTTTACACGACTACATAAGTACTAAGTGTACATAGTAATGAGTTCATAAGGAACCTTTTCCTCATGCATATTCACATTAATATAGAAGTGAAGCTAGCGATTATCGATATTGCGATTATCGATATTGCGATTTGAAGTCCGGAACATATCTTATCATAATGCACAAGTACTAATTAGTCAATCATGAGCTCGTAATGTTCACTTACAATCTTTCCCTATTGACATATTCATGTTAGAGTAAAAGTCATTTTTCACACATAAATCTAAAGTCAGCTAAGATGTCTTATAATGACAAATAAATACTAAATGGTCAATAATGAGCTAGTAATGTTCATTGGGGAAACCTTCTCTAATAACATGTTTAGCCTAAAATGAAACATCCACATTGCAATTTATACGTCTAAGTATCTAACATGGAGCGAATTTGCCGACTACCCCAACTTGAGTGGTCAAATATGCCTCTCATAGATTCATTTACATATGCCAATTCCTTATATCCATGGCTAGTTATAGTAAATTTTACTAATTAATGACTTATATTGTGGTATGTCCACTGAAATGAATATTCAGGGTTTATTGTCTATGAATGAGTTTAACGAATTATAAACTTAGATTTAATCATGAAAAATTATCTAAACTCTAAACTAAAATAAAATCTACGCTCCACATTGCAATTTACAATCTACTAACACGTCTAATAGTCAAAAATTATACATACTCAGAGTTTCAACTTAATCATACTGATATCAATCTAAACCGTTGGAGTTTAAGTATTAAAGATAGCAAGCAATCATGAAATTGCTAAAACGTATGAGTACTGGTATTCTAAACATATAAGACGTTGCCACAAATAATAACAGACAAGTACTAAATAGAAGATAATGAGGTGGTATATTCACTTGCAACATTTCCCTAATGGTATATATATTGACTATATTCACATTAAAATAGAAGTCGAAGTCGTCATTCACATTGATACATAAAGTTAGAATTATGTCTTATAGTAACATATGTATTCTAATTAGCCGATAATGAGCAAGTAATATTCATTGGGGAATCTTTCCCAAATGATATATTTCCACTAAAATAGAAGACAAGCATTATCCATATTGCTATTTGTAGTCAGCTAACATGCCTTATAACCGTAAAAGTACCAATTAACTGATAATGAGCTAGTAAAGTTCACTAGAAATATTTCCATAATGTTATATTGACAGTATAATAATTAAAATAACTATTAAGTAACTAATTATGAACTAAAGTTCACCAAAGGCATTTCATTGACTTTCCCTAATGGTGACATACGTATTGAACGTGTCCTATATATTCGTTATTTTTAAATTTCTCATTATGGTGGTGCAATTTTACTTACTTTCCAACTTTAGGCCAATTTAATTACTTTGCAATTTTAGGGAAATTTGATTAAATTCCCTAATCATAGATATTTTGCAAGTTTAGGGCAATTTAATTACATTACCTTATGGTGCAAATCAACTATATATGATAGCATCCATACACGTCACATTTGTATTTTATAAGATATACCTAAGCTGCATGTTCTATTACATTCATGTTTACTGAAAAGAATAAAATGAGAAAAAGTATTATATTGCTAATGAAACTCAATAAATTTGTCGTAATCTCTTGTTCATGGAATGCATTAATAAGGAGTTTTTTTTTATTGAAAATAAAATTCATAAATTTGCATATCGTTCTGTCGCTTTTTTGATGATCTCATGCCTGAGCTCATTGTGGTGGCTTAAAATAATTGATGACGCTATCTCAAGGCGATATTTGTCAGCCATGTCCTACAATTTATGAGAGCAAAGTTAGACAATTATAATATTCTCAAAAAAAAAAAAGAATAAAAGCAATCATGAAGCATAAAGTACCATAATTCTTTTAATACCTTATTGATATCTATGATAATTTTACCATACCACGACTCTATTATTTTCATCAATAATACTCCACAATCCCAACTGAAGATCAATCAAACTTAAATAAATTAGGTGTACACGTACATACGAATCGTGTTACATAATGATCTAATCTTACAAGGTATACAAAATTTACTTACAGATTGTCTTGCCTTACGACCTTTGCAAGAGGAATCTTGTCGGTAGAGTACATCTTGTGATCGAAAATCACCTCACCAAAATCTTTAGATAGTTCCTCTAGTACAATCAACTGCAAGATAATAAATCACCTCGATTAATAATTTTTTTTCTATTTTCAAAATTCAGAAAAATAAATAAATTAAGATGCTTAAGATTAGTGCACCAACCACTCCATCTATGATTTTATCGACGTCTGACAACATTTTGTCATACAAGGAATCCAATATCTCAATCTTGTGCTCCATTAAATCAATAGAAAAAGCCAACCAATGGGCGTGTAAGTATACAGGAAAAATCAACTACAAATAACCATATAAATTAATTAGTTTAAAACAAGAGAAAAATTGAATTTAAAAAATAACGCATGTTATACTCATACCCATTTGCAACTAAATATATTATAGCCACATCTAGATGGACGACATTGTTGAGAAAATATTCTCTTTGCGTCACGCAACCTTGGTGATGGATCTTTGCTGTTCTTTGGAAATTCCGTTATATATTGGCCATGGCTCTGAAAGTAAAATAATATTATATAAATATTTATATAAAAACAATAAGTACACACATATATACATACATGTGTGTGTGTGTGTGTGTGTGTGTATATATATATATATCACAGAAGAAGTAAAACTCACCGCGAGGAATGTAGGAAATACATAACGATCATTGGTCTCTCTGTTGAGATTGATCGGCTTAATATACATGTTAAGCACTTGGTCATTCAACCAACTGTGGTCTTGAAGTACAGCAATCTCATTGCGATTAATGGAAAACCCATCGATGATAGAAAGTACTTCGTCCTTCCCGTCACACATTACACTCTTATCAAATATGTAATCAATTACTTGTCTTTCAAGGATACTTGGTGTCTTCGTAAATACACAAAATAATCATTTATTAGTTTGATCAATTCCATATAATATACTTAAACTATAACATACTGAGGAAGTAAATACCAGTCTATTTGTTCCAGATTGCTTTTCAACCTCCATATAGCCGATAGCTGACTTTGGTGCAATACTGCCAATTGAGCTTACCTATTTACACCAAAGAAACATACATGAAACATTTTTAAATTTTAGGAATAATTTACTGCACCGTAGTTGATTTTTTTTTTAACTTACCAGATTTAACAATTGTGAGAAACTGCAAACACCGGGTGACAAATAACTTATACTTACTGCATCTCCATTGATGTAATCACCTCCAATGTTACATTCCATCTTCACCTAATTTAAGATTAGAGATACCTTATATGAATATATATATATATATATATATATATATATATATATATATAAAAGGAATAACTTATACTTACTGCATCTCCATTGATGTAATCACCTCCAATGTTACATTCCATCTTCACCTAATTTAAGATTAGAGATACCTTATATGAATATATATATATATATATATATATATATATATATATATAAGGAAAAATTACATTAGGTGTTTTCTAATTTTATTTTTGTACTAAATGAGGAAAAATAAATATATATATATATATATATATATATATATATAAGGAAAAATTACATTAGGTGTTTCCTAATCTTCACCTAATTTAAGATTAGAGATACCTTATATGAATATATATATATATATATATATATATATATATATATATATAAAAGGAAAAATTACATTAGGTGTTTCCTAATTTTATTTTTGTATTAAATGAGGACGGCATTAAAAATAAGGAATATAATTTGTCTTTCTAATTATTTATTATGATTATGGAGTAATATAAGAAAAATGTGTTTGACTATTTCTAACACATAGAGGTAAATTTTGGTCATTTAACGTTACTATAAAATATTGCTTGAAAAATAAAATGCTTGAGATGTCTATTAAGAAGTTTGAGGAATGTATATATATATATATATATATATATATATATGAATATCTATGGAAATAATAACTTACATTCTGAAAGATGTGTCCTGATAAGTTTGGAGACAAATTGTTAGTGTACGTATAGAAGTTTTCCTGCTACCAAAAACAAGAGTACATATAATTATGTAAAGTAATAAAGTTGAAAAAAAATATATAGAATTGAAGGCATTAAACAAAAACATTACATTTGGAGGTGTTATGGGATATCCGCCATTGCTTATTAGAGTATAATTGATGTCGCTTGGTGTCTTGGGAGTTTTAGGAGGATCATAGACATGTGGTGGTGTGGAGTTATTAACTCTAACATCACATGCATCTTCATAATCTGCTGTGTTTCTGGAACGTTGCATTGAAATATAGTTAATGTTCAATATGTAATTCATATTCATATAAATTGTTTAATATCACGACATGTACACCTAATGTCATTTGAATCTTTATCAAACTCAACATAATGATGTATATGGCCCTTTTTTTTCAGCTTCTTCTTCAATAATGCTTGCAAGACTACTTTCTGTTTTTTTCCTTTTTTTTTCTTTTTATAACGAGACTCCACGACCATGTGGGTACAATGTACACCTTCTTCTTTTGCAGGTCCTGAGTTACAATACACATTTGCCCTTAATTCATCCTGAAACTCCTTGAATTTGGCATTTGTGTAGGCATCCCAAAATTGTTTCTCAAACTTTAGACCAGTAAATGGTTCTATTCTTTAGTACATTGTATTAAATTCTTCTTGCTCTTCTTTTTCAATCTTGTCTGCCATGGCTGCTCCATATTGTTCTACAAATATTTTCAAAGTGGTTGTCGACTTCACAAATTTATCAAAGAATGAATTAATACTTTCACTCCGTTGCGTAGTTGACATTCCAGCCCAAAATGTATCTTTCAAATATATAGGTGCCCATCGATGTCTTTCTGTATACAACCCATCTAACCACGTATCTCCATTTGGAAAGTACTTCTCACGCATGGCTGTCCATTCTCTCTCAAAGTCATCCATAGTTAATGTTTCATATACTGCATCAGTCATAATACTTTTTACCTCCTCATAGCTTTTTTTGTAACCCCTGAGTTTCTTTGGAATTTTTTGCATAATATGCCACAAGCACCAACGATGTTTTGCATTTGGAAACACAACCTCAATAGCATTCTTCATTGCTGCACATTGATCAGTAATTATAGTATTTGGAGATTTTCCCTTCATGCATTTTTTCCATTCCTCAAATAACCATATAAATGACATTGTAGTTTCATCACAGAGTAAGCCACAGCCTAATAACAAAGACTGAACATGATGATTTACTCCAACGAAAGGTGCAAATGGCATGTCATATTTATTCGTCAAGCATGTCGTGTCAAATGTGATAACATCTCCAAAATCTTCACAAGCTGCTCTACTCCTAGCATCAGCCCAAAAAACATTCCTTAGTCGACCTTCTGCATCAATATCCATAGAATAAAAAAAGTTTGAATTATTCTTTTGCATCATAATAAAATACTTGTGAAGAGCATCTGCATCACCACTCTGAAGTTTCAAGTTTGTTCTCTTGCTTAGAAAGTTTCGTGCATCCCTCTCAGAATATCTCATATTTTCATATCCTTCTTTTTCAGTCAATATAGCATGAATACTTTTGGATGGTCGAACACCAGCATCTTGATTAGAAGAAAACCTGTCTTTTGAATGTTGATCAATCCCCCTATATTGTTTCATACGTGTGATTGTTTTGGGATACAATTGATTATTGTGCTCTAGACATACGGTGGTCAATTTGTAGTCTCCATCTGAATTTAGCACTGCTCGAATACGTGTAGAACACCCAGTTATCTGTGAAGATTTCGGCTCCTTTTGTTTGACAGATTTGCCTCTCAATGCACTTGAACATACAAGTTGCACATACTTAATTGCTCCATCTCTTTTTGAGTTGGATCTTTTTCTAATTGCCCAGCCTGTCTTCATAGCATAATCTTCGCAATACTCATACATAGCATCATAGCAACTAAATTGCATTCCTATTTTTGGAATATCTCCATCATCTGATTCAATTTCAGTAAATGCAATTCCGTCATCATGTTCCTCCATATATGGTACTTGTGAGGCATCCGTTCTATCCATTAATCTTGGTCCAGAGTACCATGCATGATGAACAATAATTGTTAATCAACTAGAAGATTATCGCTAGTAGTGAACGAACTAGAAAATGGAAGATGATATACCTTTGTATGTCGTTGGCCAAGCTTTAGATGACAACTCTCGATGTCTTTCCCTTTTTTCTTTCTTTTTTTTCTTCTGTTTGTGGCTAGTGGCTTCAGTCAAATTGAAAAAGTTTGAGTTTTTGCCTTCTATATCAATGAATGGACGTACAAATATGGATTTTCGTAATCTCTTAATTGTCATGCGTATACACTGAAATAATTTAGGCAATAATAGTTCCAAAATTTGTGATTCTACATAAAAAAAAATCCTACTATATATTGTTTTCATCTAGCTGATTTAGTTACCATTTTTAATATAAATGATTTAGTTGTCTTTTCTTTTCATCGAGATCATATAGTTACCTTATATGAATATGCAACTATCGTAACTTTAGATTTAACTTATAAAATATGGTAAATTTTATTGTTTTTGACTATTATGGAATATCTTATCTTTTAAATTAATAAACTTAATTTATTAGTAATGATTTAATTAATAAGGAGATCAAATTAGGCAATAATTATAACAAATTATTTCATTGAGATGAATTCGTTACTATACATTGAACTATAATAATCTATTTATGGTTTACATGTATGATATTTAATATTAATAATTTCCTTTAGATTGACTCATTAAAATTTAATTCTTGACTTTTTAATGCATCAATTTCATCTTAATTATGCCCCATCAATACTTTAATATGTTAGATATAATGTATATACCATATATTCTCTATCGAAATTAAAAAAATAAAATTATTAAAAAATAAAATCATTAAAATAAATCTTTATCGAATTTATTATAGCCGAATTATATATATATATATATATATATATATATATATATGTTGAAGGAAAAACGTATTATGTGCCTTCGTCAATGTAACAGACGATAGATAATTATGTAGTCATTATTGTCATTAATGTATTTCCTATTACCGTTGTAATACTCACCCTATATAAAGGAGATTATCAATGAAATGAGTAGACCAATTCCGATTATTCTACAACACGTTATCAGCACGTAGCTTTACTCGCTGAGATTTTTTTTAGCCAAGAAAAAAAAGCCTGAAAAAAAATATTCAGAAACCCTAGGTTTTGTCTCTGAAAAACAAAATCAAAACCCTAAATTTTCTTTTCTGCCGGCAACAGTTTGCCGGAAATCCCCAGAAACTTATTTTGCCGACAAGCACTTCGTTGGCAAAAGGAAGGCTATGCACTCTGCCGACGAAGCTTTGTCGGCAGAGAATGAAAAAATATCATGGCACCCAGATATCTGCTCTGGGCACCCTCACCTTCTCCGATCGGCGACGCAGCCTTGAAAGCTGCCGATCGACCGCCACTACACCTCGCAGCATCGTTGACGAACCGGCGCCGCCACCGATCTGCGCTGCTCTACCATCACCAGCGCGCGTACTCAGGTCGCTCGGCCTTGATCTCCGACTCTGCGGCTCCGATCCGCTCGCTCGGCCTCGTCGACTCCACCAGCTCCGACGCTAGCAGCGCCGCATCCGCCCTAGCCCAGCCTCGCCAGGCCTGCACCGATAGCATCGACGCTAGCAGCAGCCCCCCCCCCCCCCCCCCCTTCGCCGCTCCTCCGATCGCCTCGACGATAGCAGCAGCCCCGATCCTCCTTCGATCGCCGACGACGCTAGCAGCAGCCCGGAGCCCCGAGCTTTCGACCCGAGGCTCCCCGATCCGGACCCAGATCAGTCCAGCCTTGATCGGACCCAGATCAGCCTTGATCCGAAGCCACCTGATCCGGCCATCGACGCCGCTCGCAGAGCTCGACCCGATCGGCTGATTTGCAGCTCGACCTGACCCGACCCGACCCGGTTCGTCCTAGATCCGACCCGTGAACAGGATACGGATATTTACCATTTCTGGTAAATTAAGGTTAGTTTTCAAAACTTACCTTAGTGAAAAAAATTACTGTTTCTTTTTTCACAGATTAATGAAATTAATTATAAATGTTAAATATGATTGTCTATTTGATATTTTTATTGCCTACATAAATGCATATATATATGTTTATGATAAATTAAGCATTAAAATTTATATAGGCAACATTTTTCATTTAGATGTTATGTTGAAATTAATGCGACATATATTTATGAAATTTGAGCATCATTATATGTCTATTTTATTACTGTTAAATAATTGTTTTATTTAACATGTTATTTGCCATGATAATGCAATTTCATGAGCATTGTAATATAAAGAAAAAAGGACAAACCTACTACTGTGAAAAAGCATTTTCACGAAGCAAGAAAAATATGACCATTACAAATTTCGGTCTTGAAATCCAATTTTTATTTCTTGAAAAGGATATCTTATTAATTGTGTAAAAAGCAACAATAATGGAATTTCATTAGCTTCGCATGCAATGAAAACGGAGAAACCAAAATTTTACTGTGATAACGTAATTTCACAAAGCATCGGATTTACCATAATGTATCTTGGTTTATATTAGTTGTCGTGAATATCATTTAGACCGCGAAACTAATACATTTTATTCTTCCTATATTTTATAGATGGTTCAACCATCACAGTTTGACTTTGACACATTGGACTCTGAAGAACTTGAGTACCAAATTCCCCTATTAAGCCGACTAAGGCTTGAGCATGGTATATTTATGCAAATTGCTTTATGTAAATAGCTAAATAAATAATTTCAATATCTTGAACGACAATGTAAGGTCTAAGAAAAAAATCCCTGAAATTTAATTATGCAAAGTAATGCAATCACCCTAAAACAAAGGGCAATGATGATGTAAGTTATGAGAAAACAAAGAGTAATGACGATGTAAGGTCTTAGACAAAGAAATTTCCTGAAACAAATTTTGCAAAGTAATGCAACAACCCTAAATAAAAAAACAATGACGATGTAAGGTCTTAGAAAAATATATATATATATTCTTGAACAAATTGGGCAAAGTAATGCAACGACCCTAAAACAAAGGGTAATTACCATGGACGTAAAATTCATATAATCATCCAAAAGTAAGTGGAAACAATGTAACATTTAAAAGATGACATAGGGGACATGTCATGTGCAGTGAAGCACTTTGTCATTGTTGTAAATCAATAAAGTATTGATACGTATATTACAAACTAGCAAAGAATTAGCTGTGACTTATAATAAGTATAAAGAATCATACGAGTATGCGGATTTTGAAAAAGTATCTTCAATATCCAACAAGAACATTGAAAATGCATTTACAACTAAAGGCATACAATATGGGAAGAAGATGTCAATGACACATCTCATCATTGCAGCTATTAAAAGAGCCAAAAGGATTTGACTCCATCCAAGATAGACTTTGATTAGTTTATTTTTAAAATTTCCAAGATATCCTTATAAAGGCTATTACGCCTAAATTAGACTTTTTGTCGTAAAGTTTCTATCTCTAAATTGGACAAGACTAAATGTAATCGTTGGCATGCTAATTTATGAATTTTCTCTAAAGGAATTGAGATTATTCAAACTTTATTCATGATATACATGATTCAATTTTCTGTATATAACTTTGCAAAGTATTGCATAAAGTAAAGTAACATATCATAATATAGGCATGACACAAAGAACCGTGTGCAAAAAAAAAAAACGCACCATGTAATCCCTAGAATAATAGTACTGAAGGACAATGGTACTCGTATATCACAAAATAATATAATAGTACTGAAAAACAGTAGTAGTATATCAATAGATATAATGAAAGTGATAAGGATCGGTATATCTGTTCCTTTGGGATTCATAATGCACCTGCCTAACTGGGATTACCATAGCTTTTATTACAATCCCCATCGAGTTACTCTAAAGAACTTGAGTTACGTTTCGATGTATATATTGAGCATATGTCAAATTGACAATTTATGCGATAAAAGAAAATTGAATTTTGTTTTCCACATTATAAAGAAATTTACGCCACGATTTGTCATGTGAAAAAGATACAAGTGAGAATTCATTTGAGCTCCTTTGCATTACCTCTAAATGACTGCGAATGAAACGAGTATTAGAGAAGATTCTATGTCAACTTAGTAGGTTCTAAGTAACCGCTAATTAAATCCAACGTCATAAGAAAATGATCTTTTGGAATTCTGACATAGATTGGCTTTGATATGATGATCCATACATTAAAGAAACTACTATGGACACCCATATTTTTGGATAAATAGAAGCAAACACCAGAAGAATATGGTTCACACACGAATCTGAGGACGATCAATGAAAACTTTATCATCAAATATTGTCATATAGGGTTGAAGACGTATGTTCAATTCCTAAATTCCGCCGCTCCCCCAATGTGGCATTATAATATATTTGATGCACAAGCATATGCATTTATACCTTATTATGCTTCTCCTATCCGTCATGATTTTATGGATAAAAGTACATCATTCAAAGCCTATTCGTTAAAGCAATTATGATTGAGATCATCATATGCAAAGGACACATGATTTTCTCATTATGTTGTTATATTGAATCAAAAGAGGATTCAGTGGATCGATTCAACCAACTTGCGGACACCATAGATATTTTATGGTGTTGGTTGTTGTGTCGACACACTGGTCACGTGTCATGACACCATCCACAATTAAAATTTATGCTGCTTATGCTAGAAAGTCAAAGCACCTAGGCCGGGTTAATTTCCGTAGGTGTGATGATTTTATGGCTTATTATAGGGGATTTGTAATGGACATCATATTCCTATATAAAAATCCAATTGGTCTCACGGAAAACGACTACAGTAATAGTCTTAATATTGGTAAAGCACACCAATACTTCCGTTTTGGGTTATGCAATTTTTGCATGCAGCGTTACTTTTTCATCTATGGCCATCATCATTGAACCAATTTACACCATAGCTAGTGACTATGTGTGAGGATTTTAAAGGATTTCAAACGAACTTGTAATCCTTGAGCTCTTTTGGATTGACACGGATCTACAATCTTTGAGCTCCATTAAATGTTTTTATGTGCCAAAATTGCGCCGCCACAGCGCACAATGATGGGTCCATTGAGATGAATAAATATTTATGCTGGATATGAACTTCCAGCTATAGTCCGCTATGTCGAAACCTTGACAGGCGATCTCTTCACCGCTAGATTTGCGGAGTGTCACTTTGATGAGACAGTCTTCCCGTCGTTAGGGGGAGATAAGAACAAGCATGTTCAAGTGGAACGACAGGAATTGTCGTGGTTTGTCCCCACTGTGTCTCATCTCGATCCCCAAAAATCACACAAAGTAAGGTGTGTAGATATCTTATACATTAAAGTGACGAGATCATATAAACATGCTGCAAATATACCTGCAAGGATTGTGTTTTATCAAAAGGACATGGTACCACCCAAGAGGAATTGGGTATTGTACTGCCACCATGGATGGTGGCATGGTGACGCCATAAGTGGCATAAATGGTGTCACAGGCCGTGGCTCTCCAAGGAAGAGGGGGAGGCCACCTTAAGTTCGATACATACTTGTGTAAAGGAAGAAAACAAGTTTGGCACAACCTGATCTATTGATCAGTGATACTCAAATCCGTCTCATGAGAATATTTATGGATTGTGGTTATCATTGGGGGACGCCTCAAATGTTAGAACCAATCCTTAAAGTATAGAGATCTCTACAAACACATTACACTAGTGTATATGAGGACGTGGAATAATGAGTCTACTATCGAACCATACTTCGTTGAAAAATGTCAACTTAGTAAACTGGCCTAATGGAAAGAAGCGATCCAGTATAAACAAAGAGATAGGTATTTGGGCAGGTGACGCCGACACCGCAAATATAAACCCTATCAAATATATCTTTGTTAGAATGCGTAATGAGAATAAGAGTATGCAAACTCACCTTATGGCGCAAGGTCTCTCAAAAACGCACTGGAATCGACTACGAGGGGATATTCTCTCGTAATGGACTACGATGAGACAAACTCTCGTAATGGATGTCATTGCACTCCACTACCTTGTCAGTTTGGTAGTTTCTGAAAAACTGAACATGCAGCTTACGAAAAGTGATCAAAACATATATCTCTATGGGGATCTAAATTAAGAGATATACATGAGGATCCTAAACGGACTTGATCCACCCAAATCAAGTGACTCTAGATCACATGAGTACGTTTGCAAAAGAAATTGAAACGTTCACTAAAGTGACTACTTGATTGGAAAGGGATTGATAAATTATGCCCTTGCGTTTTCATTATGGATATATATGAACTCTAAATGAAATAAGAGAAACTCAGTGTATTGTAAATCCTAAGTTGAGAATGAAAAAGATTTTGGGAATACACAGTCTTGAAATGGAACTCAAGGACTGTAATGATGGTGATCATCCATCAATCGGCTTAGGCACTCTAAAGAATAAAGTGAGGCCTACAGATATTCCCATGATCAGTCGGAGTCTTTACTCTAACAATAGATCCGTTTTTCATCTAAAGGAAGATGACGAAGAAGTATTGGGAAATGAAATTCCTATACAAGTGCAATGACACATGATTGTACTTAAACATAATATGTAAGACTCGACCTCTCATTCGATGTAAATTTGTAAAGCTATGTCTAGCTATGCGCCTACGCAACGCAAATCGTTCTTTCATTAAAGATATGAAAGATTTGGGCTTATTCAATCTCTACATAGAATGTGACATGATAAAGAAATTATCCACGTCATAGCTAACTATGCGTAAAGAAAAACGCATTAAAGGTGAGATAAGAAAATCTGTTATTACAGATCAATTTCTAATCTCTTAATGGTTCACCCATACTCTAGACGAAGTTATGACTATTTTGTTATATGAAGGTCATACCATGAGTGAACCTGATGTTCAATATGATCCTATGTATTCGGCTCATGAACAACCTTATCCTCAAGATCAAAGTAAATCAAGTTGGATCTGAGGACGATGTGGCAAGATTTAGTTACTAAATCATTGCTCAAAGTCACATTTGGAAAAACATGTGGAAATGCATAAGTATGCTAATAAGACTGAAGCTCCCTTGATCAAATGAAAGAATCAGGGAGAAACTCATGATTAATGTAAAAATCAGGGGGAGGTGCAGACATCAGGGGGAGTCTAGCACATACATGTTGTTTTCAAATGTATTAGGTGCGTTGTGCTCTTTTTCTCCTTAGACCAAAGTTTTATTTTCTCCCATTGGGTTTTTGTTACTTGGCAAGGTTTTTAATGAGGCAACACCACATGCACCATGTTACCCCTGACTCGGCACAAGGGGGAGTGTTGAAGGAAAAACGTATTATGTGCCTTCGTCAATGTAACAGACGATAGATAATTATGTAGTCATTATTGTCATTAATGTATTTCCTATTACCGTTGTAATACTCACCCTATATAAAGGGGATTATCAATGAAATGAGTAGACCAATTCCGATTATTCTACAACAATATATATATTATATGTGATTTCTTAGATGAAATTATTTTTTCTTAAAACCAATAATATATATATATATATATATATATATATCAATATACCAATATACTTTCAGTTTAAATATATAAAAAATAGTATAATTTCACAAAATTCAATTTTTAAATTATTTATTGAAATTTAAATATAAGAAATATTGCCATAAAAAAAAAAGAGAAAACAAAATATAATATTATTATTAATTTATTTATTTTATTAAAAAGACATAATAATTTAAATCAGTTAGATCGAAAAGGGTATGATTGTCTATTTACTTAAAAATGATTTAACAGGTTTTTCTAATTGGTGATGTGTCGTGATGACATAACATGCCACGTAGGATTAAAGCCACAAATCCAAGACCTCATTGAGGCCCCATATCAGGGCCCTACATTTTATTACCACTGCAGCTAAATAGAACATAAAGACGTTACTTAAATGGAGATCCACTAGCCTTGACTACGACATTGTGCCTGTCCAATGCCTCGTTTGCAGCAAATTGCTGCAAGGCGCCTTTAGTGAACGGAGGGATCAAACGGTATCGGAGATCCATAAAACATCACTGTACCAGCGAAATCCAAAAAGTAAACACGCCTTTGTCGCCACAGGGGATTGCATATTCGCCTTTCAAGAAGACGATGTGTTGCCTGATGGTACTTTTGTCAAGACAGGGACTAGAGTAACTTACCATCTGATGGAGATGAAATGCGTGGTGGCTACCCTTGTTGGGAGGTTTGATATTTGAGTTTCACAACCCGGTCAAGCACCACCGTGAAACCATTGTGAGCCAAAGAATTAAGGATCTACCAAAAAGAATAGGAGGGATATTAATTTAATCATTGATTTTAGTTAGGGTTAAGAGGCTACGTTTAGTTAGTTCACATTTCCTTTTTGTTGATCTTTCATGCTCGTCTGGTTGTAGATACGTATGTATGTACGTGTTGTGATATATAAATTAATCACTGAGGCACAATTATTTTCTTCATGGTCGTCATTAACGTTGTTGATAGCATTTGCACTACTACGTACGCATAAGATCTAATTCTTCAGGTATCATGGGATCGAAGATATATGAAACTCTTCTAATAATTTCATGTGTTGAATCACCTACATAATATGCACTTTCCCTACCCCCACAGGGACTTTGGTTATTAGATTGTTTTTTTTTTTTTTGAATCAGTTGACAAGAATTTATTAATCAGCAAACAGTACAAGAAATAATACACCCTTGAAGGCCGACAATAAGAATTACTCACTATGAATACTAAGGACCTATCTGACACCTAGGTACCTGATAATCAAACGTACGTCCACCTAGCCTTCTAGAGACCGTTTATAGCACTTTTATTTTCACAGACTCTACTTCATATAGTAGCAAGATTAAAGGGTAAACACCATACAAGGGAGTCTGTGTTTGATTCAAAAACTTAGATCCGGTGATGGGTCATAAAAACCCAATCCATCCAAACTCGCACCTGAGTGATGGTCCAAAGACAGTAAAACCCAAGTTCAAGGAGAGAGGACCAGTCCAGTAGCCCCATAGGCCCACCCAAGTTCAACCCTAGTGACCTAAACTTTTCCAAACTATCAGCCGGCGCCAATGCCGCGGTCATGTCGACCACCGCCATCAGCACTCCGCCTACCACTGCCGTTATGTCGACCACCGCCGTCATGTTGTATCAAATATTTTCGACCAGCAAACCAGGGCGTCAACCCATCACCCCTCTAGGGTTATTCAGCATCATCTCCACCATCGACGACAACAGCCCGCCATTGGCAACGCCGATTCCCAATTCAGGTTTCAGCGATAACACCACACCACCGACGACATCTCCATCCTTCTCATTGTGGCCGAAATTGACCCGAGGAAGCTTACCGGCACCTAGGCTCACCCGAGCCGAATCTCCTCATTGTGACGGCAAACCTCCCATCCTCAAAGCGCTGGGACGAAGGCTAGACATGTTGATGGGTGGAGATTTGGAATCTGATTTGGGATTTTTGGTAGGGTTTTGTTCAACTCCGCCCTCACTCTTCACGGCGGTGGAAGAGAGAAAAGCAGAGCGAATATTGGGGGATTGTCCTTATAATATTGAGCTAAGTATATCTAGTTCTTTAGCGGACATATAGAAAAGACTTTACTAATTATATTGTTATTTTGACCTGACCCAAGTGACATAATCATCAACGATGGGGAAATATATGAAAAAAATAGGCAGGAACTGTAAATTATCATACCTGAGGTGAACTATAAAACTTGGGCTCTAAAATCGTACTGTGACATTAAAAACCCTAATGGGTAATGATCGGTTGTTTTTCTAGTGGAAACTACCACCATTAAATCAATAGTCAATGGCTTGAGTATATAGGCACTAGAAGTTCATTCATTAAAATCTAAGTTAAACTCAATTGAAACGCAAGCTCAAAACGAGAAAGAATAATTAACATCACCACCTTTGGAAAAAGTTGCAAGTGGTTTCACGTGCCAACACGCACAACAAGTTCACTGATTAAAATCTAAACGAAACTCGCTTAAAACGCAAGTCTAAAATGAGAAAGAATAATATCCCCTCCTAAGAAAAAGTTTACATGCAACACTTGCCAACACGTAATTTGTGATGGAGGACTAGAAACGTCTTAGAAAGGTTCTGAAAGTCATCTCCACACAAATAGGCTTGTACTGTATAAAAACATTGTGATCCACTAAGCAGGCACTCGATCATGTCCAAATCAATGAGAGAGCAATCATTTCTTATGCACAAGTCCATAGGGGGTAACAAAGACCTAGGCTAGAAAAAGATGGCATACATGTCCAAACAAAAATTAATCCTATAAATAACTTGTCATATATACGAAGCTCATTTTAAGTTCACCGTTTTTCCAGTTCCCCGCCCTCTTTCCCTACCTCTCCTCGATCGTCTACGTCCTCTACCTCTACCTCTACTCCTTCCTCTTCAACCTCTGAAAAACGACTTTCTGAAATTCATCTCCGCGTACAAGTGAATGGAATAACTCATCACAAAGAATGCAACTAGCTAGCTAGTATTAATGGGTATTGTCTTGTTATTAATTGAAGTACACTTCTATGTGTTTCAAAAAAACAGTCCGCTTCTATTATTGTCAAGTCACACTTGGGACACTGCTATGGAGTAGTGTAGATTCGATGTGTTCCTTGGGGAAGAGACGAGGAGTACAAGGAAATTGCAGATATTGCAACATAGTCGGCACCTGGGAGCACTTACGGGGTTGAACCATAGTATAGTTTTTTTTTTTTTTTGAAAAAAAGGGGAAAGAAAACATGTTCATTGACTTACGTCATAACGACCATAAAGATCAAACATATAAGATGATAAGCCATCTCAAATGCAAACTACTGCTACTTCGAAACCAAATGCGTACGGAGACGCTTATTGAAAACTTTAAAAGCTCAAAGGTGTCCAAAACAAGCAGACAAACTAACCAAGAAAATAAATACAAAACAAGCAAAATGACCATCCAAAACCAAGCTAAAGAACTCTGAGCTCGAATCAGGCCTAAGGATCTCAATTGGTGTACCTTTTATCGAAGAGTCAAACTCAAACTAGGGTTTGGAAAGGATCTTTGATTTTCAGTCGACCATCATCTTCGCCGATCAACCTCCGGCGGTCGGACGCGGTCCTCTGCCATAGAACAGCAGTGCAAGCCCAATCAGAACAAGCCGCTGTTGGTTATGGTTGAGAGGCTTGACGCAAACCGGTTTTCACCAACCAAATCTACAAACTCACGAAATCTAATCCGACGTTGGAGAGTCGAAAGGAGACTTCGCTTCAGTAGCTCGATTTGAGTTCTTGATCCAGTTCTCTGTCCAACACTTGAAAGCTACGCTGCGGTCCGATCTTTGATCATGGACCTCTACCGAATGCGTAGGCTATCACCTACACCGTCGAAGACCACAACCTTCTTTCCGAACGCTGCCTAAGTCTTCACCGTTGCTCCAAAACTACAGCACCTCCTTAGCCACTTCCTCAAACCGTCGCCGAAACACCTCCCTGTCTCGGAAGAACCACTCTGAAACGTCCTATTGCAGACGAAGCCAGACACCGCCGCGGCGCTATCACACAAAACCTAGTTTAGGTTATGGTATCGCTCCGATATCTCCGGAGTCTTTTTTGCATTGTAAGCTAGGTTGCTACGAATTTATATACTTCAAGTTAGAAATCATAAACTTTAGTACACGACATTAGAACCGGAACCACAATTCATACACGACGTTAACTTAGCTACCGTTGATCAAATTCATGTATCATTTGTAAAAGAGTAAAAATCTAAAATGATACTTGGACTATTGCAAAAGGTACTTTTTAGTACCTACAAATTTTTTCTACCTGAAATGGTACCTCAACTATTGCACCGTTACCTAATATGATACTTCCGTTAGTTTTTCCGTTACAGTCGCCTACGTGGCATGAATAAATACACAAAATGGTACCCAAGCTATTTCAAAAATATTTTTTGGTACCTGTATATTTTTTTCTAATACTTCAAATAAAATCTCTAAATTTAGTTTATGATACCAAAACATATACTAGTTAAACTCATAAACAAATTATTATTATTATTATTATTATTATTATTATTATTTTGATAGTAATAAAAAAGTATTATTATTTTGATATATCAATATTTTCTTTGTAAAAAAAAAATCTTGTTGAAGGAAAAACGTATTATGTGCCTTCGTCAATATAACTGACGATAGATAATTATGTAGTCATTATTGTCATTAATGTATTTCCTATTACCGTTGTAATACTCACCCTATATAAAGGGGATTATCAATGAAATGAGTAGACCAATTCAGTATTTCCTACAACACGTTATCAGCACGTAGCTTTACTCGCTGAGATTTTTTTTTTAGCCAAGAAAAAAATGAAAAAAAAAACAGAAAAAATCTGCCGAAAAAAAAAAGAAAAAAAACCCTAGAAATGTTTTCTTCTCTTCGCCGCCGTAGCAGCACCCTGCTCCTACGCCAGCCCACCTCCGACGAGATCGACCACCCAGAACCACCGCCCCCCCCCTAAGCCGTCAACCTAGTTCGGTCGACGACCTCGCACCGCCCGTCATATCTGGTTCCAAACCCAGATCGACACCATCGATCCTCTCCAACTTCGACGCAATCTGCTCTGAGCACCCATGTTCATCCCGGATCCAGTCGCCCACGACGACATCCCATCGCCGCTCGCCGATGAAGCCACGACCCCGTAGCCCCGATGCCGTCGCCGGTCAACCCAGACGAATCCGTCGACGCATCGCCTCACCACCTCCGCTCGACCTCGCCCCGGATCGGATCGCCTCGCCCCGATCGCCTCGCCACGATCGTCCACTGCTCGGACGACCCCCGATCGCACCCCTGCTCTGCAGAGCCGACTCCGGCTTGCCCTCCGCTCCGCGCCCCTGCCGCGACGCCTCCGCCGCTCCTGCCTTCAGATCGGACCCGACCTCTGCCGACAAAGCTTCGTCGGCAGAAGCTTGATCTCGACCCGGATTTGGGCCTGATCCGACCCGGCCTAGCCCTTTGGGCCTGACCCAACCCGAAAAAAAGAAAAAAAAAGGATTTTTTTTTTTTGGGGTAAAATACAAAGGTAATTTTTGAAATTACCGTACAGTAATTTATATTTACTGTATAACTATTTACTATATAACTATTTACTGTTTTTCGAATTTAATAGTAAATATGAATTTTTTTTTAATTTATATGGTAAATGTGAAATATATATGATTGAAGTGACTAATCATATGAATATTGTTTGTTTTTATGTGACTTATCAATTACGATGCGGCGATTAATATGTGACGACTATTTGGAGTCGGAGATCGAGCAATCGCTTAATATGCAGTTTATTTGGCAAACTAACAAGTAAGATCTAATTAACGTTATCATTTTCATTAGATCGTTAATGATATAATGCTCAAACTTATCTTATTATATTATGACATATATTTATGAAATTTGAGCATCATTATATGTCTATTTTATTATGTTAAATAATTGTTTTTATTTAACATGTTATTTAATTTGAGCATTGCCATGATAATGCAAATCTCATGAGCAATACAATATAAAAATGGACAAACCAATTATTGTGATAAAGCATATTCACGAAGTAAGAAAAATATGACCATTACAAATTTTGGTCTTGAGATCCAATTTTAATTTCTTGAAATTTTTTTTTTCATCATGGATATCTTCTTGATTATATAAAAAGCAATGATAATGAAATTTCATTAGCTTCATATGCAATGAAAATGGAGAAACCAAAATTTTATTGTGATAACGAAATTTCATGGATTTACCATAATGTATATTGGTTTATATTAGTCGTCGTGCATGTCATTTAGACCACGAGATTAATCCATTCTATTCTTCCTCTATTTTATAGATAGGTCTAACCATCACAGTTTAGTTTTGACATATTGGACTCTGAAGAATTTGAGTACCAAATTCCCCTATTAAGCCAACTAAGGCTTGAGCATGGTATATTTATGCAAATTGCTTTATGTAAATAGCTAAGAAATAATTATAATATATTCAATGACAATATAAGGTCTGAGAAAACAAAGGGTAATGACGATGTAAAGTCTGAGAAAAAAATTATTTCTTGGAACAAATTGTGCAAAGTAATGCAACAACCCTAAATCAAAAGGCAATGACGATGTAAGGTCGTAGAAAAATATATATATATTCTTGAACAAATTGGGCAAAGTAATGCAACGACCCTAAAACAAGGGGTAATTACCATGGACGTAAAATTCATATAATCATCCAAAAGTAAGTGGAAACAATGTAACATTTAAAAGATGACATAGGGGACATGTCATGTGCAGTGAAGCACTCTGTCATTGTTGTAATTCAATGAACTATTGATACGTACATTATAAGCTAGCAAAGAATTAGCTACGACTTTCAATAAATATGAAGAATCATATGAGTACGCGGATTTTGGAAAAGTATCTTCAATATCCAACAATAAACATTGAAAATGAGTTTACAACTAAAAACATAACATCTGGGAAGAATATGTTAAATGACAAATCTCATCATTGCAGCTATTAAAAGAGCAAAAAGGATCTGGCTCAATCCAAGATAGACTTTGATTAGTCTACTTTTAAACTTACAAGATATCCTTATAAAGGCCATTACGCCTAAATACGACTTTTTGTCCTAAATTAGACTTTTTGTCTTAAAGTTTCTATCTTTTAATTGGACAAGACTAAATGTAATCGTTGGCATTTTTTGAATTTTCTCTAAAGGAATTGAGATTATTCAAATTTTATTCATAATATACATAATTCAATTTTCTATATCTAACTTTGCAAAGTATTGCATAAAGTAAAGCAACATATCATAATATAGGCATGAAACAAAGAACCGTGTGCAAAGAAACGCACAATGTAATCCCTAAAATAATAGTACTGAAGAACAGTAGTACTATATCAATAGTATATGATAATGATTAGTATATCAAAGAAAGTAATAAGGATCAGTATATCTTTTCCTTTGGGATTCATAATACACCTGCCTAATTGGGATTAGAATCTCTTTTATTACAATCCCCATCGATTTACTCTAAAGAACTTGAGTTACGTTTCGATGTATATATTGAGCATATGTCAAATTGACAATTTATGCCATAAAAGAAAATTGAATTTTGTTTTCCACATTATAAAGAAATTTACGCCAAGATTTTCATGTGAAAAAGACACAAGTGAGAATTCATTTGAGCTCCTTTGCATTACCTCTAAATGACTGCGAATGTAAACGAGTATTAGAGAAGATTATATGTCAACTTAGTAGGTTCTAAGTAACCGCTAATTAAATCCAACGTCATAAGAAAATGATATTTTGGAATTCTGACATAGATTGGCTTTGATCTGGTGATCCATACATTAAAGAAACTACTATGGACACCCATATTTTTGGATAAATAGAAGCAAACACCAGAAGAATATAGTTCACACACGAAACTGAGGACGAACAAAGAACATTTTATCCTCAAATATTATTTCGATACAATCCATGTAGGGATGAAGACGTGTGTTCAATCCCTATATTCCACCGCTCCCCTACGGTGACATTATGATATATTTGATGCACAAGTACATGCACTTATATCATATTATGCTTCTTATCTATTGTGATTCTATGAATCGAAGCACATCACTCAAAGCCTATTAGTGAAATTATGATTGAGATCATCATATGCAAAGGACACATGAGTTTCTCATTATGTTGTTATATTGAATCAAAAGAGGATTCAGTGGATCGATTCAACCAACTTGCGGACACCATAGATATTTTATGGTGTTGGTTGTTGTGTCGACACGCTGGTCACGTGTCATGACACCATCCACAATTAAAAATTTCTGCTGCTTATGCTAGAAAGTCAAAGCACCTAGGCCGGGTTAATTTCCGTAGGTGTGATGATTTTATAGCTTATTATATGGGATCTGTAATGGGCATCATATTCCTATATAAAAACCCAATTGGTCTCACGGAAAACGACTACAGTAATAGTCTTAATATTGGTAAAGCACACCAATACTTCCGTTTTGGGTTATGCAATTTTTGCATGCAGCGTTACTTATTCATCTATGACAACATCATTGAACCAATTTACACCATAGCTAGTGACTATGTGTGAGGATTTTAAAGGATTTCAAACGAACTTGTAATCCTTGAGCTCTTTTGGATTGACACGGATCTACAATCCTTGAGCTCCATTAAATGTTTTTATGTGCCAAAATTGCGTCGCCACAGCGCACAATGATGGGTCCATTGAGATGAATAAATATTTATGCTGGATATGAACTTCCAGCTATAGTCCGCTATGTCGAAACCTTGACAGGCGATCTCCTCACCGCTAGATTTGCGGTGTGTCACTTTGATGAGACAGTCTTCCCGTCGTTAGGGGGAGATAAGAACAAGCATGTTCAAGTGGAACGACAGGAATTGTCGTGGTTTGTCCCCACTATGTCTCATCTCGATCCCCAAAATCACACAAAGTAAAGTGTGCAGATGTCTTATACATTAAAGTGACGAGATCATATAAACCTGCTGCAAATATACCTGCAAGGATTGTGTTTTATCAAAAGGACATGGTATCACCCAAGAGGAATTGGGTATTGCACTGCCACCATGGATGGTGGCATGGTGACGCCATAAGTGGCATAAATGGTGTCACAAGCCGTGGCTCTCCAAGGAAGAGGGGGAGGCCACCTTAGGTTCGATACATACTTGTGTAAAGGAAGAAAACAAGTTTGGCACAACCTGATCTATTGATCAGTGATACTCAAATCCGTCTCATGAGAATATTTATGGATTGTGGTTATCATTGGGGGACGCCTCAAATGTTAGAACCAATCCTTAAAGTATAGAGATCTCTACAAACACATTACACTAGTGTACATGAGGACGTGGAATAATGAGTCTACTATCGAACCATACTTCGTTGAAAAATGTCAACTTAGTAAACTGGCCTAATGGAAATAAGCGATCCAGTATAAACAAAGAGATAGGTCTTTTGGGCAGGTGACGCCGACACCGCAAATATAAACCCTATCAAATATATCTTTGTTAGAATGCGTAATGAGAATAAGAGTATTCAGACTCACCTTATGGCGCAAGGTATCTCAAAAACGCACTGGAATCGACTACGAGGAGATATTCTCTCGTAATGAACTACGATGAGACAATCTCTTGTAATGGATGTCATTGCACTCCACTACCTTGTCAGTTTGGTAGTTTCCGAAAAACTGAACATGCAGCTTACGAAAAGTGATCAAAACATATATCTCTATGGGGATCTAAATTAAGAGATATACATGAGGATCCTAAACGGACTTCATCCACCCAAATCAAGTGACTCTAGATCACATGAGTACGTTTGCAAAAGAAATTGAAACGTTCACTAAAGTGACTACTTGATTGGGAAGAGATTGGTGAATTATGTCATTGCGTGCTCATTATGGATATACACAGACTCTCAATGAATTATGAGATACTCTATGTATTGTAAATCCTAAGTTAAGAATGAAAAGATCTTGAGAATACACAGTCTTGAAATGAAACTCAAGGACTGTATTGATGGTGACCATACATCAATCGGCTTAGGCACTCTAAAGAATAAAGTGAGGCCTCCATATACTCTCATGATCAGTCGAAGTCTTTACTCTAACAATAGATCCGTTTTTCATCTAAAGGAAGATGATGAAGAAGTATTGGGAAATGAAATTCCTATACAAGTGCAATAATGCATGATTGTACTTAAACATAATATGTAAGACTCGACCTCTCATTCGATGTAAATTTGTAAAGCTATGTTTAGCTCTGCGCCTACGCAACGCAAATCATTCTTTCATTAAATATATGAAAGATTTGGGCTTATTCAATCTCTACATAGAATGTGACATGATAAAGAAATTATCCACGTCATAGCTAACTATGCGTAAAGAAAAACGCATTAAAGGTGAGATAAGAAAATCTGTTATCACAGATCAATTTCAAATCTCTTAATGGTTCACTCATACTCTAGACGAAGTTATGACTATTTTGTTATATGAAGGTCATACCACGAGTGAACCTGATGTTCAATATGAACCTATGCATTCAGTTCATGAACAACCTTATCCTCAAGATCAAAGTAAATCAAGTTGGATCTGAGGACGATGTGGCAAGATTTAGTTACTAAATCATTGCTCAAAGTCATATTTGGAAAAACATGTGAAAATGCATAACTATGCTAATGTTACTGAAGCTCCCTTGATCAAATGAAAGAATCAGGGAGAATCCCATGATTAATGTAAAAATCAGGGGGAGGTGCAGACATCAGGGGGAGTCTAGCACATACATGTTTTCAAATGTAATAGGTGCGTTGCGCTCTTTTTGTCCTTCGACCAAAGTTTTATTTTCTCCCATTGGGTTTTTGTTACTTGGCAAGGTTTTTAATGAGGCAACACCACATGCACCATTCTATCTCTGACTCGGCACAAGGGGGAGTGTTGAAGGAAAAACGTATAACGAAATTTCACGGATTTACCATAATGTATATTGGTTTATATTAGTCGTCGTGCATGTCATTTAGACCACGAGATTAATCCATTATATTCTTCCTCTATTTTAAAGATGGTTTAACCATCACAGTTTAGTTTTGACATATTGGACTCTGAAGAACTTGAGTACCAAATTCCCCTATTGAGCCAACTAAGGCTTGAGCATGGTATATTTATGCAAACTGCTTTATGTAAATAGCTAAGAAATAATTATAATATCTTCAATGACAATGTAAGGTCTGATAAAAATAAATTTCCTGAAACAAATTATGCAAAGTAATGCAACAACCCTAAACCAAAGGGCAATGACAATGTAAGGTATGAGAAAAAGAAATTTCCTGGAACACATTTTGCAAAGTAATGCAACAACCCTAAATCAAAAAGCAATGACGATGTAAGATCTTAGAAAAATATATATATTCTTGAACAAAATGGGCAAAGTAATGCAACGACCCTAAAACAAGGGGTAATTACCATGGACGTAAAATTCATATAATCATCCAAAAGTAAGTGGAAACAATGTAACATTTAAAAGATGACATAGGGGACATGTCATGTGCAGTGAAGCACTCTGCCATTGTTGTAATTCAATGAACTATTGATACGTACATTATAAGCTAGCAAAGAATTAGCTGCAACTTACAATAAGTATAAAGAATTATACCGGTATGCGTATTTTGAAAAAGAATCTTCAATATCCAACAAGAACATTGAAAGTAAATTTACAACTAAAAGCATACAAAATGGGAAGAAGATGTCAATGAAACGACTCATCATTACAGCTATTAAAAGAGCAAAAAGGATCTGGCTCAATCCAAAATAGACGTTGATTAGTCTACTTTAAAAAAAATTTTAAGATATCCTTATAAAGGCTATTACGCCTAAATACGACTTTTGGTCCTAAATTAGACTTTTGGTCTTAAAGTTTCTCTCTCTAAATTGGACAAGACTAAAGGTAATCGTTGGCATGTTAATTTTTTGAATTTTCTCTAGAGGAATTGAGATTTTTCAAATTTTATTCATAATATACATGATTCAATTTTCTACATCTAACTTTGCAAAGTATTGCATAAAGTAAAACAACATATCATAATATAGGCATGACACAAAGAACTGTGTGCAAAGATATAATATAGGCATGACACAATGGACTGTGTGCAAAGAAATGCACCATGTACTCCCTAAAATAATAGTACTGAAGGACAATAGTACTAATATATCACAAAAAATAGCATAATAGTACTAAAGAACTGTAGTACTATAATGAAAGTGATAAAGATCTAAATATCTTTTCCTTTGGGATTCATAATACACCTGCCTAATTGGGATTACAATACCTTTTTATTACAATCCCCATTGATTTACTCTAAAGAACTTGAGTTACGTTTCGATGTATATATTGAGCATATGTCAAATTGACAAATTATGCGATAAAAGAAAATTGAATTTTGTTTTCCACATTATAAAGAAATTTACGCCACGATTTTTCATGTGAAAAAGACACAAGTGAGAATTCATTTGAGCTCCTTTGCATTACCTCTAAATGACTGCGAATGTAAACGAGTATTAGAGAAGATTATATGTCAACTTAGTAGGTTCTAAGTAACCGCTAATTAAATCCAACGTCATAAGAAAATGATCTTTTGGAATTCTGACATAGATTGGCTTTGATATGGTGATCCATACATTAAAGAAACTACTATGGACACCCATATTTTTGGATAAATAGAAGCAAACACCAGAAGAATATGGTTCACACACGAATCTGAGGACGATCAATTAACATTTTATCCTCAAATATTGTCATATAGGGTTGAAGACGTATGTTCAATTCCTAAATTCCGCCGCTCCCCCAATGTGGCATTATAATATATTTGATGCACAAGCATATGCATTTATACCTTATTATGCTTCTCATATCTGTCATGATTTTATGGATAAAAGTACATCATTCAAAGCCTATTCGTTAAACCAATTATGATTGAGATCATCATATGCAAAGGACACATGAGTTTCTCATTATGTTGTTATATTGAATCAAAAGAGGATTCAGTGGATCGATTCAACCAACTTGCGGACACCATAGATATTTTATGGTGTTGGTTGTTGTGTCGACACGCTGGTCACGTGTCATGACACCATCCACAATTAAAATTTATGCTGCTTATGCTAGAAAGTCAAAGCACCTAGGCCGGGTTAATTTCCGTAGGTGTGATGATTTTATGGCTTATTATATGGGATTTTTAACGGACATCATATTCCTATATAAAAACCCAATTGGTCTCACGGAAAACGACTACAGTAATAGTCTTAATATTGGTAAAGCACACCAATACTTCCGTTTTGGGTTATGCAATTTTTGCATGCAGCGTTACTTTTTCATCTATGGCCATCATCATTGAAACAATTTACACCATAGCTAGTGACTATGTGGGAGGATTTTAAAGGATTTCAAACGAACTTGTAATCCTTGAGCTCTTTTGGATTGACACGGATCTACAATCCTTGAGCTCCATTAAATGTTTTTATGTGCCAAAATTGCACCGCCACAGCGCACAATGATGGGTCCATTGAGATGAATAAATATTTATGCTGGATATGAACTTCCAGCTATAGTCCGCTATGTTGAAACCTTGACAGGCGATCTCTTCACCGCTAGATTTGCGGAGTGTCACTTTGATGAGACAGTCTTCCCGTCGTTAGGGGGAGATAAGAACAAGCATGTTCAAGTGGAACGACAGGAATTGTCGTGGTTTGTCCCCACTGTGTCTCATCTCGATCCCCAAAAATCACACAAAGTAAGGTGTGTAGATATCTTATACATTAAAGTGACGAGATCATATAAACCTGCTGCAAATATACCTGCAAGGATTGTGTTTTATCAAAAGGACATGGTACCACCCAAGAGGAATTGGGTATTGCACTGCCACCATGGATGGTGGCATGGTGACTCCATAAGTGGCATAAATGGTGTCACAGGCCGTGGCTCTCCAAGGAAGAGGGGGAGGCCACCTTAGGTTCGATACATACTTGTGTAAAGGAAGAAAACAAGTTTGGCACAACCTGATTTATTGATCAGTGATACTTCAATCCGTCTCATGAGAATATTTATGGATTGTGGTTATCATTGGGGGACGCCTCAAATGTTAGAACCAATCCTTAAAGTATAGAGATCTCTACAAACACATTACACTAGTGTACATGAGGACGTGGAATAATGAGTCTACTATCGAACCATACTTCGTTGAAAAATGTCAACTTAGTAAACTGGCCTAATGGAAAGAAGCGATCCAGTATAAACAAAGAGATAGGTCTTTTGGGCAGGTGACGCCGACACCGCAAATATAAACCCTATCAAATATATCTTTGTTAGAATGCGTAATGAGAATAAGAGTATGCAAACTCACCTTATGGCGCAAGGTCTCTCAAAAACGCACTGGAATCGACTACGAGGAGATATTCTCTTGTAATGGACTACGATGAGACAAACTCTCGTAATGGATGTCATTGCACTCCACTACTTTGTCAGTTTGGTAGTTTCCGAAAAACTGAACATGCAGCTTACGAAAAGTGATCAAAACATATATCTCTATGGGGATCTAAATTAAGAGATATACATGAGGATCCTAAACGGACTTCATCCACCCAAATCAAGTGACTCTAGATCACATGAGTACGTTTGCAAAAGAAATTGAAACGTTCACTAAAGTGACTACTTGATTGGAAATGGATTGATGAATTATGCCCTTGCGTTTTCATTATGGATATATATGAACTCTAAATGAAATAAGAGAAACTCAGTGTATTGTAAATCCTAAGTTGAGAATGAAAAAGATTTTGGGAATACACAGTCTGGAAATGGAACTCAAGGACTGTAATGATGGTGATCATCCATCAATCGGCTTAGGCACTCTAAAGAATAAAGTGAGGCCTACATATATTCCTATGATCAGTCGAAGTCTTTACTCTGACAATAGATCCGTTTTTCATCTAAAGGAAGATGATGAAGAAGTGTTGGGAAATGAAATTCCTATACAAGTGCAATCACGTATGATTGTACTTAAACATAATATGTAAGACTCGACCTCTCATTCGATGTAAATTTGTAAAGCTATGTTTAGCTCTGCGCCTACACAACGCAAATCGTTCTTTCATTAAAGATATGAAAGATTTGGGCTTATTCAATCTCTACATAGAATGTGACATGATAAAGAAATTATCCACGTCATAGCTAACTATGCGTAAAGAAAAACGCATTAAAGGTGAAATAAGAAAATCTGTTGTCACAGATCAATTTCAAATCTTTTAATGGTTCATCCATACTCTAGACAAAGTTATGACTGTTTTGTTATATGAAGGTCATACCATGAGTGAACCTGATGTTCAATATGAACCTATGTGTTCGGTTCATGAACAACCTTATCCTCAAGATCAAAGTAAATCAAGTTGGATCTGAGGACGATGTGACAAGATTTAGTTATTAAATCATTGTTCAAAGCCGTATTTGGAAAAACATGTGAAAATGCATAACTATGTTAATGTTACTGAAGCTTCCTTGATCAAATGAAAGAATCAAGATGAATCCCATGATTAATGTAAAAGTCAGGGGGAGGTGCAGACATCAGGGGGAGTCTAGCACACACATGTTGTTTTCAAATGTAATAGGTGCGTTGTGCTCTTTTTCTCCTTCGACCAAAGTTTTATTTTCTCCCATTGGGTTTTTGTTACTTGGCAAGGTTTTTAATGAGGCAACACCACATGCACCATTTTACCTCTGACTCGGCACAAGGAGGAGTGTTAAAGGAAAAACACATTATGTGCCTTCGTCAATGTAACTGACGAGAGGTAATTAGGTAGTCATTATTGTCATTAATGTATTTACTATTACCGTTGTAATACTCACCCTATATAAAGGGGATTATCAATGAAATGAGTAGACAAATTCCGATTATAATTATGTAGTCATTATTGTCATTAATGTATTTCCTATTACCGTTGTAATACTCACCCTATATAAAGGGGATTATCAATGAAATGAGTAGACCAATTCAGTATTTCCTACAACAAATCTATAAATTTGTTCTGTTTATAGAGGAAGTCCAATATTTGGTAATGGAATAATATACGTTTATAATAATAGTATTTATAGACATCTCTATCATAAGGATACAATACAACATATAACTATATATCATGTTTATAAAAAAAAGTATATTTAAGAGTTATAATAAAATAATATGTGTGTATGTGTTTAAATTATATATCTCTAACCATTGATCATAAACTAAATTTTGAGTTAAAAAAAACCTCAGGTACTATTTTGGGTATTTACCAAATTCAAATTCATGCCACGTAGGCAACTTTAACGGAAAAACTAACGGAAGTACCATATTAGGTAACAGTGCAATAGTTGAGGTACCGTTTCAGGTAGAAAAAATTCGTAGGTACCAAAAAGTACCTTTCGTAATACTTCAGGTACCATTTTAGGTGTTTACGCTTTGTAAAATTTTTCCTAAAAAAAAGGGAAATGCCAAGCACAATGAACACTTTGCTTAGTTTACCTCTGGTGGCGATAGCAGGTAGAAGTTCAACGACAATTGTTTTGGTGCAATGGGTAGCGAGGTTGGAGGAGATTGACTCAACTCCGGTGTTTGCTTGCTTGGTTTTGCTAGAAATTTGTTAGCTTCGATTAGAGCCATTTGAAATCTCACATCTGAAAAGTGAAGAGTTATTGTTGGGTTAGAAGGACTGGTACCACACACACTAATGTCAAGGACTTTTGTGTTAAAACCCCATACCCAACCTTCAGCAAAGTCAACTTTGTGATCCTGGATAAGGCTGGGCTCGGTCCCAGACCGACCTATTTGGTCACGGGACCGGGACCGGGACAGGACACAGAATTTCGGGCCGGTTTTTTTCTTAAAAATTCAAGGACCGGTTAGGGCCCGGTCCATCGGTCCTGCACTCCTGCTGTCCTGCATATAAAATTATAAAGTTATAAACACTAAAGTGACTAAACAGTACCAAATTATGTATAGACTAAACAGGAAAACACTAAACTGAACTACCGTATAGACTAAATCTATAATTTAACAAGTACAGGAAGAACCAAATCTATAATCACTGGTGTCAGCCTGCCAGGTGCTTCATCTACAAACTATAATTACTATATAAATTAACTAGTCCTAAGTCCTAAGTTGAGCAATTCTAAGTCCTCATACAGATAGCAAAATTGAGGACAGAGTAACAGACCAGCCTTCACAGGTCCTCAGTGAGACATTTTTATCACCCTTCTTTATTAGTTGTTTCAACCAAATATTCCTTGTAGCTGCATTTCATTCATTTCATTAAGGTTCAGTTTATCCAAGAACATCTATTCCATACACTACAAGGAGGCACTCGCACATTCTTAACATATAGTAAATTTCTGCTCCCACAAACCAATATGCTTATGCTTATCATCTACCGTATCACCCTTTCAATAACCAAACTTTTCCGAGAGACCAGTTAGCTTGCTGGCTTCCAAAACTATTGCAGGATGTCACCAACTCTCATGCTAAAGAATAATGACTTGACGCTTTTATACTAATCAAGAGACCATGAATTGGCACTGTCAAGTTAACCATGAACTGGTCACATACCAGCGTCACCAGCCTTCATAATTAAATAGTCACAATGTACATCAATCTAACAAATAGCAAAGTTGAGCAATTGATTTGCAAAAGCACCACTGCACCAGTGATTTCAACTCCAGAACAGTATGACTGAAACTTAAGAATTAAGAACTTACGGCGAAACGACGAATTGGGCGAAGTCGGCGAACTGAGTTGAAGAGACGATCAGCCGAAGAGTCGAAGAGGCGGAGCCGCGGAAGAGTCGAAGAGGCGAACTGAGCCGAGCCCGAAGAAGGGGAGAAATGTCGAAGACAAGGACAGGGTTTGTCAGAGGAGAAGCGACGCGAACTGGAGAAGACGAACTGGAGTCTGAGATTGGAGAAGACGAACTGGAGTGGAGAGACGCAATTTAGGCCTTTAGAGCATCTCCAACAGCTTCTCCATTTTCTTGATTTTCTCAATTTTTAATGATTTTAGGTCTTTTTTCACTCCAACAGCTTCTCCATCTCATTCTCTAAAATAGGGAAATAGATGAAAGAAAGCAATACATTCTCCAAATTTACAGAATCTCTAAAACAATTTGGAGATAACTACAATATTAATTTTCACGTATTCCAACAACTCACAACCAACCAATTTTCAGCAACATTAATATCTATCTTGCTTAAATAATTTTTATAATTCAAAACTACTTTTTCTTAAATGATTTGTTTTAAATAGTTAATATTTTGTTGTTGTAATAAATGCATAAATCTGCAAAATAAGGAAGCTGTTGGAGTTGAAGCATAAACTTTTTAGAGATTTTAACTTTTGCTTCCCTATTTTGCAAAAATTTTGGGGAAGCTGTTGGAGATGCTCTTAGGCTTTAGGGATTTTAGGGCAGTAACTGTAGGGGTTTTTAACATTTTTAATTTTTTTTTACCATTCGGGCTTTCGGGCTTTTTTTCTCAAAATTATGATGGACCGAGCCCGGCCCGGCAAATGGAAGAACCGGCCCGGCCCGAGAAAAGTATGTAAAATTGATTTCATAAACCGGCCCGAGCCGGCTGGCTCGGCTCGGTTTTTCCAGTCCAACTGGTTTCCACCAAGTTTAGTGCTCAGCCTTAATCCTGGATACAATTAGGAAGTCTGCTACCGCAACTAAATTTGAGAATGATTTCAACCTTTGGCGTTTGAAGATGCGAGCCCTATTAGTTCAACAAGGGTTATTAAAGGCGCTAAAAGGAGAGAATGCTTTGCCAACTACTTTGTCAGACGAAGAAAAAGAAGACACATTAGAACGAGCACATAGTGCAATTTTGTTATGTCTATCTGATGAGGTTCTACGTGAAGTCGCCAATGAGACGACTGCACCTGGATTGTGGCTAAAGCTGGAGAAATTGTATATAACCAAATCCCTCACCAGTCGGTTATATTTGAAGCAACAACTATCACTACCAGAAAAGGGGCTATAGCCGACGACGCCATCTCGTCGGCCGTTTTCATTAAATCGTCGGCTATAGTCATAGGCGACGATACTTCGTCGGCTATTATCTCGTCGGGAATGCTCCGTCGGCTATAGTATAGCCGACGACACTGAGGGTAAGTCGTCGGCTTATAAAACACGCGGTATAGCCGACGAATAACGCGTCGTCGGCTATACTTCGAACATTGCCGACGACAGGATCGTCGGCTTCAACAATTACGTAATTGCCCCTAACCCGGAAGTATAGCCGACGACAATATCGTCGGCTATACGTCCGCCATATCCGACGACACTATCGTCGGCTATACGTCCGGCATAGCCGACGAATTAATCGTCGGCCATAACAATCGCCGGTACCAGGAACGGCTTTTTTTTGCCGGAAGCCGGGAGGGTATAGCCGACGATATATGGCCCATTTCGTCGGCTATAACCCCTAAATATTTAAAAAAAAATTAAAAATTTAACTCGGGCCCAATTTCACTTCGTCTTCGGTTTGGCTGCAGAAAATCCACAAACAAACATCCAAATATCCAACAAATATCCACATCAATCCATCCCTAATATCCTACCTACTGTACAAATTAACCCCCTAAACTAGTCATCTACTCATCATCACCCCCTAAACGCGTAGCGTCGTCGACCGGATCGTTCGAGTTCCGGTGGCTATGGCTATCCTGATCGCCTGGCGTACTCCGATGCGGGGGGGGGGGGGAGTGGGGACGACGAACTGGGGCATCTGTGGCGGAGGCGGGGGCTGGAGTCCAGCCTGCTGGGCCTCCCAAGATAGCTGCATCCATCGGTACATCTCCGCCACAGATGCGTCTCTGGCCTGCTGCGCCGAAGCCTCCGCGGCCCTCGCCAACTCCGCCTGCTGGAGCGCCTCCACCGCCCTCGCCAACTCCGCCTGAGTCCTCTGCAGCTGCGTCTGCAAGTCTCCTCTCGTCGAAGCCGCACGCTGCGTGCTGGGATTGGCCGGCGTGTACTTGAGAACCCCATCTCCCGCCGCGCCTAGGCCTCTCTGGTAGAAGTAGTTGTTGCCCGTCCCTACCGCCGCGTGCATGATCTGAGAGGCCAAGCGCGGCTCAAGGGTATCGATCGTGGAGGCAAACTCCGCGATCGCCTCGTCGGACGCCCCTTTCCCCAGGGTGTCTCGCGCGATCCCGAAGGTGATCGCGTCGGTCTCCGCATCTATTTCCGCCTAATTGACAAGAAAATATAATAAAAGTATTAATAAAAAAATTATATAAATTAATTTAATGAAACACTTTTATTGAAGATAGGCGAATACTTACCACTTGGTCGGGACGCCCCGGATACATCTGCGCATGAATCCACGACAACGGCCTCAGCCGTAGGTCCCTCCTCGCAATCTCTGCCCACTGCCTCCAGGAGCGGGCGCCGCCGTGGTGGGGGTGCTCGTTCCTCTTGCGGTTGTCGCTGTTCGTCTTCGAGATTTTCTGTATTATAAGAACGACCATATAAACGCAAATATAAATTAGTAACTAAATTAAAATATTAGGAACTAACCAAAATAAAATTATTAACTAATTTAGTTACTAACTAATTTAATTTAATTAGTAACTACTTAACTAACTAATTTAATTTAGTAACTAACTAACTTACTAACTACCTAATTTAATTTAATTTAATTTAATTTAGTAACGAACTAACTAACTATGTAACTAACTAACTAACTTAATTTAATAACTAATAACTAACTAACTAATTAATTTAATTAAGTAACTACATAATTTAATTATTAAATAACATTAAAAAGTTATATACTAGCAGGCTAAATTTTCTTACCGAGACCCTGTCGCTCCCGAAGTAGGCTACCAGCCATAGCCACTCATACTCCCTGTACCGGAACTCGTGGGGGGTTGCACCTCGCCCCAAGCGCTGCTCCACATGGTACGTCCTGTAGTGCGTCGACAGCTCGTTCTTGCACTCGGAGTACCTATATTAACAAAACACAACTGTTAGATATATTCGTACACTGCCAATAAATATATTTATACAAAAAAAAGCGAAACACATAACCTGTTCTTCAGCTGCTCGTCTCTCCACCAGTCCAAGGTAGGATGGACTCTAAACCATTGCTGCAATATTATAAATTAATTAGAAAATATTTTTATATAGTTATAAGGACTGAATTCATAAATGTTTATTTTCTATAATAAAAATACGATTTAACTCACCGACAGTGCATTGTACACTCGCGCCTTGATGTCATCGGGCACAGAGCCCCAGTCGGGCCACAACAGTGGGACCCTGTCCCGCACGAGCATGCCCGTCGCGTTGATATACTTGGTGGTGGTGTCTCTCCTCTCAATCGGGCGTCCATCCTCACCGGGACCGGGCAGGATCTCTCTGATCCCACCGGCGAGCTCCCTCTCCAGGGTCGACATGTTCGCTGGCCCTCTGCTCCGTCTCGTCCCCGCGGGTTTATTGACGAGGACGCCTGTTTCATAATTAAAATGAATACATAGTTAAATAATTATTTAAACTAACTAATTAAATAATTAATTAAACAATCTAAATAATTAATTAAACTAACCAATTACCTGCGTCGTTATACTGCTTGTCCTTCTCACGAACACACCACAGGCCGCGGCAGTCCTCTGAGTCGAAAGGCCTGTGGACGTAGGCCTCCTCCCAGGGAATCTCGTGGGGCCGGTCGTTCCTCCAAATCTGCCTCCCCCTGGCGTAGTACTCAGGGATGGCAGGGAGGAACTGGACCATGTACATCCCCGATGGCGGAGACATACGGGGCGTGGACCCTGAGGGGCCTGCTCCCCCTGACGGTGGGCCCCGTAGCTGTCGCTGTGGGGGGACAGGGAGCATCTCTGGAAGATCCAGATCGGCGCGCGGTGGGGTCGGCTGCCGATCCTGGAACAATGCTGAAGTGCACTGGGGTCTGGTGGCTCTGCGTCCTCCTCCGACACTCGAGTCAGGGCCCGCTCCCGTCGACTCATACGAGGAGCCCCCACGTGGATCGCTCGGGGTCAATCCCATCAAGGTCTCCTCTCGTCGACTCATAGGTCGGCCTAGGCCCCGACGACCGCTGGATCCGCTCCCCCCACGGCTGGCTCCTGCCTGAGCGTCGGGGTCGCTCTCGGTCCGTCTGCCAAGACATCAGTCTACAGCGCGGCGGTTTCCTGCACAATTAGTATATAAATTCCATAAATTTCACAAAAATTCCACAAAAAAATTAAAAACTTCATTAAATGTATATATACCTAATTATATATATACCTAAATATATATTTATACCTAATTATATATATATATTCCGAAATATATATATATATATATATATATCCATATATATATCCTCTTAAAAATTCTTGTTAATTCCACAAAATTAAAAAAAATTCCACAAAATTCCATAAATTTCACAAAAAAATAAAAAACTTCATTAAATATATATATACCTAATTATATATACATAAATATATTTATACCTAATTATATATATATATTCCGAAATATATATATATATATATCCTCCTCAAAATTCCACAAAATTCCACAAAATTAACAAAAATTCCACAACATTCCATAAATTGCACAACAACCCTAAATTCCACAAAATTTCACAAAAACCATAACTTTCACAAAATTTCCAAAAAAAAATTAAAAACTTCATTAAATGTATATATATCTAATTATATATATACCTAAATATATTTATACCTAATTATATATATTCCGAAATATATATATATATATATATCCATATATATATCCTCCTAAAAATTCTTGTTAATTCCACAAAATTCCATAAATTCCACAAAAAAATAAAAAACTTCATTAAATATATATATACCTAATTATATATATACCTAAATATATTTATACCTAATTATATATATATATATATATTCCGAAATATATATATATATATATATAAATATTTCGGTAACCTCCTAAAATTGCACAAAAATTCCACAAAAATCATAAATTGATGCCTAATTCCACTAAATGTTCCACAAAAATCATAAATCAAAAATTCCACAAAAATTCCACAAAAATCATAAATCACAAAAATTTCGGAAAAATCATAAATGAAAATTGCAAGAGGGGCAGGGGACTACCTGACATGGTGGTGCGACGGGGACGAGGACGGGTGGTGCGGTGCGGCGGCGACGGCGGCTAGGGGTGGCTGCGTTCGGATCGACTGAATTCGGGTCCGGGACGGGTCGGGCAGGACGGGGAGGGGGCGGGGAGTGGACGGGTAGGGCCGGGGAGGGTCTGTCGATGTCGGGGAGCCTCCAGATCGGCGGTCGGTCGGCGTCGGGGAGTGGTGGGCGGCGAATCGGGATTTAGGGTTTATGCAGAATGAGGGAGAGGCGCCTCTGTTTCGGTTTAAATCGAAGGACTATAGCCGACGATTTAATTTTAATTCGTCGGCTATAGTCATAGCCGACGAATCTCGTCGGCTATACTCTGACCCTAAATCCGGGCCGGGCCGAAATTGGGCTTTGGAAGCCTGTTATAGCCGACGAGTTAATTTTATTTCGTCGGCTATACTATAGTCGACGAATTTCGTCGGCTATACTCTGACCCGAAATCCGGCCCGGGCCGAAGTTAGGCTTTGCGGGCCGGTTATAGCCGACGAAGTCAAGTATCTCGTCGGCTATAATATGAATCTCGTCGGCTTTACTTCAAGCTCTCAGCATCCGTCAGATCTCGCCCATCCAACGGCGGACAATGAAACGGCGCGGATAGCAAGAGTTTAGCCGACGAAGTTAAGTATGTCGTCGGCTATTCTTTGGTCAAACTGCAAAGTCAAACCTCTAAACGCTTTAAAACGGAAATTGGCCCGTCTAAATGACGTTTTTTTGCCTGACCTTCAACAGAGAATAGTTTCAGATCGATGAGACGCAACTAATCGTATAAAAATTTTCCTCAAAATATTTACCGAACGTCAGGCTACCCATAGGAAAACGGAAG
This sequence comes from Potentilla sterilis, assembly GCA_963682095.1. Taxonomy (NCBI): domain Eukaryota; kingdom Viridiplantae; phylum Streptophyta; class Magnoliopsida; order Rosales; family Rosaceae; genus Potentilla; species Potentilla sterilis. The sequence goes on along the minus strand of OY821758.1, from coordinate 25,151,138 downwards.
TAAAAAACAGCTAACCGCAACATTCGGCACACAGATTTTGTCGGAATCTTCCCATTTTTCAACCGTAGACGTATTTCAATATTTCGGTAATATCTTATTTCACGACACTTTTGCATTTGAAGGGTCTACGTATAGCAACTATTTGAAACTATACATTCACTTAAACACTTGGTAAACAAGTTAAGGAACATTAGTGCATATGTTCCGATTTCGAAACTAAAAGTTTGAAAAATCTATTCCAACCGTCAGATATCACCGTTAACATGAAATACATGTATGAAAAAAAATCCAACTACATCTGACAACGTTAAAGGCTCGATCGGTACGGTCAAACTGCAAAGTCAAACCTCTAAACGCTTTAAAACGGAAATTGGCCCGTCTAAATGACGTTTTTTTGGCCTGACCTTCAACAGAGAATAGTTTCAGATCGATGAGACGCAACTAATCGTATAAAAATTTTTCTCAAAATATTTACCGAACGTCAGGCTACCCATAGGAAAACGGAAGTAAAAAACAGCTAACCGCAACATTCGGCACACAGATTTTGTCGGAATCTTCACATTTTTCAACCGTAGACGTATTTCAATATTTCGGTCGTATCTTATTTCACGACACTATTGCATTTGAAGGGTCTACGTATAGTAACAATTTGAAACTATACATTCACTTAAACACTTAGTAAACAAGTTAAGGAACATTAGTGCATATGTTCCGATTTCGAATCTAAAAGTTTGGAAAATCTATTCGAACCGTCAGATATCACCGTTAAGATGAAATACATGTATGGAAAAAAATCCAACTACATCTGACAACGTTAAAGGCTCGATCGGTACGGTCAAACTGCAAAGTCAAACCTCTAAACGCTTTAAAACGGAAATTGGCCCGTCTAAATGACGTTTTTTTGCCTGACCTTCAACAGAGAATAGTTTCAGATCGATGAGACGCAACTAATCGTATAAAAATTTTCCTCAAAATATTTACCGAACGTCAGGCTACCCATAGGAAAACGGAAGTAAAAAACAGCTAACCGCAACATTCGGCACACAGATTTTGTCGGAATCTTCCCATTTTTCAACCGTAGACGTATTTCAATATTTCGGTAATATCTTATTTCACGACACTTTTGCATTTGAAGGGTCTACGTATAGCAACTATTTGAAACTATACATTCACTTAAACACTCGGTAAACAAGTTAAAGAACATTAGTGCATATGTTCCGATTTCGAATCTAAAAGTTTGGAAAATCTATTCCAACCGTCAGATATCACCGTTAAGATGAAATACATGTATGAAAAAAAATCCAACTACATCTGACAACGTTAAAGGCTCGATCGGTACGGTCAAACTGCAAAGTCAAACCTCTAAACGCTTTAAAACGGAAATTGGCCCGTCTAAATGACCTTTTTTTTGCCTGACCTTCAACAGAGAATAGTTTCAGATCGATGAGACGCAACTAATCGTATAAAAATTTTCCTCAAAATATTTACCGAACGTCAGGCTACCCATAGGAAAACGGAAGTAAAAAACAGCTAACCGCAACATTCGGCACACAGATTTTGTCGGAATCTTCCCATTTTTCAACCGTAGACGTATTTCAATATTTCGGTCGTATCTTATTTCACGACACTTTTGCATTTGAAGGGTCTACGTATAGTAACAATTTGAAACTATACATTCACTTAAACACTTAGTAAACAAGTTAAGGAACATTAGTGCATATGTTCCGATTTCGAATCTAAAAGTTTGGAAAATCTATTCCAACCGTCAGATATCACCGTTAAGATGAAATACATGTATGGAAAAAAATCCAACTACATCTGACAACGTTAAAGGCTCGATCGGTACGGTTAAACTGCAAAGTCAAACCTCTAAACGCTTTAAAACGGAAATTGGCCCGTCTAAATGACGTTTTTTTGCCTGACCTTCAACAGAGAATAGTTTCAGATCGATGAGACGCAACTAATCGTATAAAAATTTTCCTCAAAATATTTACCGAACGTCAGGCTACCCATAGGAAAACGGAAGTAAAAAACAGCTAACCGCAACATTCGACACACAGATTTTGTCGGAATCTTCCCATTTTTCAACCGTAGACGTATTTCAATATTTCGGTAATATCTTATTTCACGACACTTTTGCATTTGAAGGGTCTACGTATAGCAACTATTTGAAACTATACATTCACTTCAATACTTGGTAAACAAGTTAAGGAACATTAGTGCATATGTTCCGATTTCGAATCTAAAAGTTTGGAAAATCTATTCCAACCGTCAGATATCACTGTTAAGATGAAATACATGTATGAAAAAAAATCCAACTACATCTGACAACGTTAAAGGCTCGATCGGTACGGTCAAACTGCAAAGTCAAACCTCTAAACGCTTTAAAACGGAAATTGGCCCGTCTAAATGACGTTTTTTTGGCCTGACCTTCAACAGAGAATAGTTTCAGATCGATGAGACGCAACTAACCGTATAAAAATTTTCCTCAAAATATTTACCGAACGTCAGGCTACCCATAGGAAAACGGAAGTAAAAAACAGCTGACCGCAACATTCGGCACACAGATTTTGTCGGAATCTTCCCATTTTTCAACCGTAGACGTATTTCAATATTTCGGTAATATCTTATTTCACGACACTTTTGCATTTGAAGGGTCTACGTATAGCAACTATTTGAAACTATACATTCACTTAAATACTTGGTAAATAAGTTAAGGAACATTAGTGCATATGTTCCGATTTCGAATCTAAAAGTTTGGAAAATCTATTCCAACCGTCAGATATCACCGTTAAGATTAAATACATGTATGAAAAAAAATCCAACTACATCTGACAACGTTAAAGGCTCGATCGGTACGGTCAAACTGCAAAGTCAAACCTCTAAACGCTTTAAAACGGAAATTGGCCCGTCTAAATGACGTTTTTTTGGCCTGACCTTCAACAGAGAATAGTTTCAGATCGATGAGACGCAACTAATCGTATAAAAATTTTTCTCAAAATATTTACCGAACGTCAGGCTACCCATAGGAAAACGGAAGTAAAAAACAGCTAACCGCAATATTCGGCACACAGATTTTGTTGGAATCTTCCCATTTTTCAACCGTAGACGTATTTCAATATTTCGGTCGTATCTTATTTCACGACACTTTTGCATTTGAAGGGTCTACGTATAGTAACAATTTGAAACTATACATTCACTTTAACACTTAGTAAACAAGTTAAGGAACATTAGTGCATATGTTCCGATTTCGAATCTAAAAGTTTGGAAAATCTATTCGAACCGTCAGATATCACCGTTAAGATGAAATACATGTATGGAAAAAAATCCAACTACATCTGACAACGTTAAAGGCTCGATCGGTACGGTCAAACTGCAAAGTCAAACCTCTAAACGCTTTAAAACGGAAATTGGCCCGTCTAAATGACGTTTCTTTGCCTGACCTTCAACAGAGAATAGTTTCAGATCGATGAGACGCAACTAATCGTATAAAAATTTTCCTCAAAATATTTACCGAACGTCAGGCTACCCATAGGAAAACGGAAGTAAAAAACAGCTAACCGCAACATTCGGCACACAGATTTTGTCGGAATCTTCCCATTTTTCAACCGTAGACGTATTTCAATATTTCGGTCGTATCTTATTTCACGACACTTTTGCATTTGAAGGGTCTACGTATAGTAACTATTTGAAACTATACATTCACTTAAACACTTGGTAAACAAGTTAAGGAACATTAGTGCATATGTTCCGATTTCGAATCTAAAAGTTTGGAAAATCTATTCCAACCGTCAGATATCACCGTTAAGATGAAATACATATATGAAAAAAAATTCAACTACATCTGACAACGTTAAAGGCTCGATCGGTACGGTCAAACTGCAAAGTCAAACCTCTAAACGCTTTAAAACGGAAATTGGCCCGTCTAAATGACGTTTTTTTTGCCTGACCTTCAACAGAGAATAGTTTTAGATCGATGAGACGCAACTAATCGTATAAAAATTTTTCTCAAAATATTTACCGAACGTCAGGCTACCCATAGGAAAACGGAAGTAAAAAACAGCTAACCGCAACATTCGGCACACAGATTTTGTCGGAATCTTCCCATTTTTCAACCGGAGACGTATTTCAATATTTCGGTCGTATCTTATTTTACGACACTTTTGCATTTGAAGGATCAAGCAATGGTTTCGGTCAACATCCGGGCCAGGGGTTATAGCCGACGAATTACAGGTCGTCGGCTATACTTTAGTCGACGACCTTCAACATTTTGTCGTTAGCTGACGACTTGCATATTAAATTACCCAGAATGGGTATTATAGCCGACGAAGTATGGTCCATTTCGTCGGCTATAATTCTTATCTTTCTGAAAATTTGCCATTTAGGGCCTGAAAATTGCCTATTTCACCTGATAAATTCCTGAACATCGCACAAACAATTCAATACAATTTCCCATAAACTCGGAAAACGGTAATTAAGGACGAAAAATGTATTCATACATGCATGCACCATCGTACACAAATACATACATAAACAGTATACTAAGGATGATAATCAGAATCATCCTCATCACTTGAGTCAGACGTAGTATAGTAGTTAATATCTGGCAACCGGTGCTCGTACTCGTCGTCTGAGTCATCGTCTGCCTGATATAGACGATTCGGATTAACATCATACATGGACACCTGACCCCTAGGAAGTCGAACCACTCTGCCCGGCGTCACATTATTATCGCGGATGGTGGAGGATTCCGGAATGTCGCCGGCGTCCGGCTCTTGGTATGCGGTCGCTTCTTGACACTCTGTGCTCACACCAAGTGTGGTAGCACTGTATATGTCTCGCTGAGACACATGGTTAACTACCTTCCACGTGCCTTTGTTCAATGGATCGTCAAGATAAAAGACCTTTTTGGCCGCTGTGGCGAAAACAAAGGGGTCGTCTTCATACACACTAGTGGCGGTATTCACCGAAAGTATGCCGTACTGATCGATCCGTATGCGGTGCGGCCTAGTATCAAACCATCGACACTTGAACAAGTGGACTTTCATGCGGTTCCCATAAATGAGTTCAACAACTGACTGTAGGACACCGTAATAATCCACGCCCTCCTCTGCACCATCGACCATCACCCCACAATTCTGTGTTTTGCGTTCCCCGTCTCTAGCTTCACATATATACTTAACGCCGTTGACATCACACATTGGGCGGACTGTGGAAGATATCGGCTTCATCGACAACAGCCTCAATTCCTCTGAGTAATTTGTATGACCACCCCTCGCAGCCACTTGCATCAGCTGAAAAATATAACTCAAATCACTTGGTGTGTTTATGATTAAAGAATAGGGAACTGTAAAAGAAAGCCATCTAATATATATATTTATACACTTACCCATTGTGGAAAATAGTCTGCAAACGTCGTGTTGTGGTACTCGACATCCCCGCGAACTTCCTTGCAGTGAAGATGGGTTCGTTTCCAATATTGTACCTCCGGACAGTTTATTAGAACTCACCAGTGGGCAATCCCTACCTCATGGTCAGGCAACTTGTCCACACCCTTCTTCTTGAAGCTTCCGTATGGTACAACAGAGTTGGCGACGATAGATAGGTTGAACTCGGGGTCATCTCGACTTGGATGTTGTGGGGGGTCCTCCATCGCTCCCAAGTACAACTTGGCGTACGTTACACACTCATGCGCAATGTAAGCTTCAGCAATACACCCCTCAGGCGCAGATTTATTGTGCACATATTTCTTATAGTCTCCAAGTTGTCTGCAAGGTTAACAAGTGCATGTTAAGAGCATGCAACTTTTATTTAAAAACATGTATAACTCAAATTTATGAATAACATGTACCTTTCGATGGGATACATCCAAGTGTAGTGTACGGGACCGGTAAGCAACAATTGTTGGGGAAGATGGATCATCAGGTGAGGTATGATGTCAAAGAAGTTTGGGGGAAATATCCTCTCGAACTTGCACAAGATAAAAACGATTTCCTCATGCATTCTCATGAGGTCTGATTTTCTAACTTCTCTAGCGCATAACTTCTGGAAGAATCTTGACAACGCCACCAACGGCTCAACCACTTCATCCTCCAAGTACGCTCGTATGAAAATAGGGAAGAGGCGTTGAAGCAGTACATGGCAGTCGTGACTCTTCAATCCGTACATCTTGTTGTCTCGGTAGTTAACACACTTGCTTATGTTACCCGCATAGCCATAAGGATACCTGCATAGCCATTAACAACAATTAGATTTCATGCATATATAGTCGTCCAACAACAGATGGATTCTTTAGGGAATACATGCCTTATAAAAAGTTACCTGACATTACTCATCCATCCAAAGATTTCATGTTTCTGGTCCCTGGTGACGGTGTAAGGAGCTTGGGGCATTTTGCTCCTGCCCTCTCTCAACCACAAATGGTCCCGCAGTCCCATATTTCTCAGATCAACGCATGCCTTGGGGGTGTCTTTTGTTTTCTTCTCCCAATTCAAAACTGTGCCAACCACGGCTTCACCCACGTTCTTCTCTATATGCATGACATCCAGGTAGTATCTGGTAGCCAACCTGGCCCAATAAGGAAGTTCCCATAAGATGCTCTTGTGTGACCAGAACCTATACCGATCCGGCCTCTCTGGAATCGTGCGCAACACATCGGGATGATTGCTAAGCGGACCAAAGTCATACTCATTCAACACTGCCAATATTTCCTCCCCTGTCCATTGCTCGGGTGCCCAGCCCCTTTCTTCAGTCCCATCAAAAGCCTGTGCATCGTCCCTAAATGGATGGTCATGCGGAAGCCAACGACGGTGATGCATCTGGACAATCTTGCTGCAATGAGGACTGGAGCAATCAACAGTCATGCACTCTGAACAAGCCCTGTAACCCCTGGTGACGCTGCCCGACAACATACCCCTCCCAGGAAAGTCACTGATCGTGCCAACAAGCATGGCATGCATCCGGAACATCTCATTTTTGAACCGGTCGTAGACCAGGTGGCCGTTCAGACTCAAGTACCGAAGCTCCTCAATTACGGGTCTCAAATACACATCGAGACACTTTCCCGGATAACCTGGGCCTGGAATCAACAATGTGAGCATGTTATATTCCTTCTTCATGCACATCCACGGTGGAAAGTTGTACGGAATCAAAATAACTGGCCACACACTGTACTGAAGCTCTTTCTTGCCAAAAGGGTTGAAACCGTCGGATGATAGCCCTAGCCAAACATTTCGAACCTCTGATGCAAATTCAGGAAACTCCAACACATTCTTCTTCCAAGCCTCTCCGTCGGCGGGATGTCTAAGGGTGTCATCGTCAGGCACATTCCTCTCAGCCCACCATCTCATAGCTTAGTGTTTAGAACATTGTTTGGAGTCAATTGAGTATAATTTAGTGTTGATTTGGTTGGTTTTTGGAGAAAATTGGATTTGGGGAGTTTGGGCCGCCGTTTGCGGCGGCTGCGGAGGCGACGGGGACGAGGTCCTGAGGTGGTGGCGATGGTGTTGGGTGCTTTTGGTGCCGATGGGAGGTGTTTTTAGCCTCCGTGGCGGAGCTGCCGGCGGCGTGAGGAAGACAATGAATAGTGAAACCGGTAAAAAGTAAAAAGTAAAACGGTAAAAAGTGAATATTAAATAGTAAACAGTAAAAATAAAGGTAAACAGTAAAAGTAAATGGTAAATAGTAATTCTGACTTTGACCATTTACTGTTGACTTTCCAAATTACTGTTTGACTTTCAGAATTATTGTTTTACCTAGAATAATTACTGTTTGACCATTATAAGTTACTGTTGACTTACCGTAAAAAGGTAAAAGCTGTTTTACGACAAATTAACTAATAAAAGAGTTGATCGGACACGATGTGGGTGTCCTGAGTAATTTCGGACGTTGATTTTCGGTATTGAGGCGTAATTCTTATACCGATAAGTAAAAAGGGAAATTAGGGAGGTTTCGTGCGAGTGAGGACGTCCGTAGATTAAACGTTTATGATTAAATTTCGAGTTTCGTAATATTTAGAATTTCGTCCATGTTACAGGTCGAGGGGTGACTCGACGTGACGAAAGCTCGGAATAGCGGCGCGCTCGGCAGTACTGTGAGTGGATTTTATTTTAAATAAATGCATGCATAAATATTTTATTGAAATGAAGTTGATATTAATTAAATGATTTCTTGAGCTGGTTGATAATTATCGAAATTATATGATTATGATATTTGAGCATTTAATGTTTAAAGGAAAATATGGGTTTGGGGTATGTTGACAGTAGCCGCAGAGAGGCTACAGCAGGCCCACAGACCCGCAGCAAGCGCACCAGGGCCCGGCCCAAGGGTCGGGACCGGATCACCAGCACCCGGCCTCGGGGCCTAGCACTCTATCCTGCCTCCAGGGACCCAGGGGCCGGGGGAGCCAGCCTGCCTAAGAGGGCACCAGAAGGTATAAACAGAAGGGAACCAGTCCCACATCGAAGAGTAAGGCCAGCCCTTACCCCCAACCACCTATATATGGGCCCCAACTACCCTCTTTATTAGGTAACTTATCTCTCTCCCTGCTTACATACGTGCCTTGGTTATATATATATTCCAACTATACTAACTTAGGCATCGGAGAGGAGAAGGCCGGCCCGCCCGGTATTCCCCTTAGTGAGCAGGATTGCAGGAGATCGAGTTGGATTCATCAAGTATCTACTAGACCCCCGGGTTTAGGCAGAAACAATTGGCGCCGTCTGTGGGAAACTTGAACGAAAAGCCGTGTAAGCAACACCGTTGGGGAAGAGATCGGAGATGAGTCAAGAGAAAGAGACCACCGAGGGGGGACGCCTTGCAGTAGTGCAGACGCTCACCTCCACCCCAGCCGTCACGCGGGAGCCGCGCGGCGACCGGGGCAACGGTCAAGATGGAGAGAGCTGTGGGGGATCATCCGGCGTGCCGGATCCCCACCGCGACAACTCGCGAGGTAAAGGCCCGGCAGAGGTGGAGGACAGCCCAGAGCGACGGGGCTTCGCCTTAACGTTCTCAGATGATTCAAGCGATCGATCTGAGAGACCGGACCGGGACCCTACGTACAACCCCGACCATTGCAGTATGGCGGGAGAACTACGGGCGATGGCCGCAGAGGTCAGTCGTCTAAGAGAAGAGAGCGATAGGGACATAGCCAAGTCCAACGCTCGGTACGAAGAGATGGAGGCGGTGAATACTGCCCTCGTGGCCGCCCTGAAAAGGGGTCAGCAGCGCAGTGATGCCATGGCCGAGGCACATGCGACACTCCCGCCGGTCCCACCTCAACACACCGAAGCAGGACACTCTTCGGGCGGACAACCCGGTGACCCCGTACGGCAGAAGTCGCCAGCAGGCGCAGGCTCGCCGAAGAGCGCGACAACCTCCCGCCAGCCCGGCGCTTCGTCAGTGGATGAAGCTGAGACTCCGACCGCGCGAGCGCTGCAGATGCTGGCCAACACCGTGTCGAGCTTAAAGGCCCAAATGGAGGCCAACGAGAGAAGAGCCGCGCGGCCGATGGAGGGCGCCCGGTTTAATGAGCGCATGGGTCCCTTTTCGCACCGGGTCATGGAGTCAGGAAGATCTGGCAACCAGAAGTCTCTCAAGCTCACCTACTCAGGATCCGATTGCCCGTACCAGCATCTGGACAGCTTCCGGTCCCAAACCTGCGCCAAGGGCTACTCCGATGCAGTCTGCTGCAACATTTTTCAGGAGACTTTGTCCGGAGAAGCACTTAGCTGGTTCTACGAGCTTCTGGCAAACTCGATCGAGGCATTCGAGCTGTTAGCCGACCGGTTCGTAGGTCGCTTCATTCTCCGAGTCGAGGGAGCCCGGACGTCGACCATCCTCTTCAATTGCAGACAAGCCCCCGGAGAGGAGATGAGAACCTTTGTCAATCGCTGGCAGACGGCTACGGCCGGAGTTCGGAACCTGGACAAGGGCATCGCCGAGATGGCGTTTAAACAAGGGCTCCGAGCGGGCAAGTTTTCCTACGCCGTCCGGGTAGAACTCCCGCAGGGGTACGACGAGTTGATGGCTATGGCCATCCGGCATGCTCAGGCCGATCATGAGACCTACGGGCATCACCTACAGAAGAGGAAGCATGATGAGCAGCAGGAAGACCATCCCCTGGAAGAGAACCCCCCGCCCGCCCAGGAAGCCAAGCCCAATCAGCGGACCGATAATCGCACCGCTCGGCCCAGCCGGAATGCCAACAGCAGAAACTGGCCACAGCAGCAGCAGAGGTCCTATTCTGATAAGCCCCAGAATGAGCACAAGCCGGCACCGTTCCGCCAAGAGCGCCCCCTAGAAATCATGCCAGCACCACCACCGGCCAATCAAGAAGTCTTTACCGCTCTCACCACTTCCTACGAGGATATCCTACTTGAGAACGGGATCGTCATTCCCCCACCGCCCCAGAGAAGGTTCCCCAAGGGGAAACTTACAACGGCGCAGACGGGCAAGTACTGCTCTTACCATGATGAGGCTACTCATCGAACGAACCAGTGCTGCGCTCTCAAGACAGCGGTGCAGGTTTTGATTGATAGCGGCCAGCTCCAGCGGTACGTGGAGAAAAGAAGAAAAGACCCCGACCAGGAACGTGACCAGTCCTGGTAAAACCCGCTAGCACCGAGCGGTTAGTTTGGCATAGTTCGCGGTTCAACCGTTGTAAAAACAAATATATATGCAAACTACTTTTGAGAAAATTTCACCGACTCTGCCAGTTCCAGTATATTCATATTCAAGCAAGTATACAAGCAGTAACCGACCCGGAAAGATTACAAGGAAAAGGGCAAGAAAATCCTAAGGAGCTACGATTCCGCCTTCAGCAGGCAATTCGCCAGCCTCTCCTGCGGTACCCTCGCCGTCGACATCAGTTCCGGTGTTGACTTCGGCTCGGGCAGACTCAGCACCGTTGGTAGAAGAATCCAAGTTCGAGCGAATCGCTTCACCCGGCTGCCCCTCCACCGCCTCCTGATGGATGTCCGACTGCTCATGGATATCTCCTTCAGCAGCAGTCGACATCAGGGAAGTGTCTAACCATCCCTTCCCCGCCCATTCCGTGTACGCATCCGAGATGCCCTCTTCCCTGGCCTTCACCAGAAACTCCAGGAACTGATCGCTCTCGCGGTATTTGAGAACGACCCGCTCGTAGAGTTCCGGGTCATCTTCCCCGGCCGGAGCAGCAGAGGCGGCGCGCAGAGCAGCAGCTCCCACTTGGAGCTCGTCCACCTTGGCCTCCAGGTCGGCCCTCTCCCTCTCCAGGCTCCGGTTCTGCTCCTCCAGCTTCTTGGCCCTCTCCTCCGATCTGGCCTTCTCCCGATCCGAGCGAAACTTCTCCACCTCCAGGCGCTGCCGGATCTCCGATAGAGCAGTTATCTGTCTCTGCAGCTCCGACAGCTCCTCGCTCGCGTCTAGTTCGTACAGACTGTACAGCAGTTGCGCAACACCAAAGAGTTAGTCAAGCAGCAAAAGAAACAAGCCACAGGCAGTATAGTGGTGCCATGCAGTACTCACCCGAAGGACGGATTCCTTGCATTTTGGACGATTTCCGCCCGCCAGGGCTCCAGCAACCCCGGGTCTGTCCAGGCCAAGGCTGGCCAAGTCCGCCGCCACCTGCCGGGCGAGTGCACTATCCGGGTTTCCCCTCGGTGCCTCCGCAGGCGCTGGACTACTCTGCCGAGCAGCAGCAGCAGCCTTCTCCCCAGCAGCGTTGGTCTGCGCACCGCTGGTTATTCTGAACCGTTTGGCCAGGTTCTCCCGTGCCGACCCACCGGTAAGCGTCACCAGTGCGGCGGAAGGAACGTCCCCGCCCTTCCGTTTCTCTCCCCGGCCTTCCAGAGAAGAAGATCGTGCGCTTTCCTGGGCGATGCGAGCCACGTGCGGCACAGACACCGGCCGGTTGGGGATCCTGTTCATCCCACCGGGAATCCTCACTGCCCCCCCGGTACTCTTGCCCTTTCCAGGCGCCAGGAGGCCTGCAGCATGATGGGTCTTCACCCGCTTTAGGACATAGGCGTCGTCATCGACGTCCACGGCCCTCCCCGTCCATAGAGAGAGTGGTTTTGGGCTTGATAGTCGCCCGGGAAGATGCACCTGCAAGGAAAGCAAACGGTTAGTATTTTGCAAAAGACTAGCACAAAGTATCACCGCTCAAGGGCTTCCTACACACCGGGACCCCGCCCAAGCTGGCAGTATTCCAGCACTTCGCGTCGGATGAAGTTGTAAGAACTCCGTTCCAGATCGTCCCAACATCCGGTTATGGTCGAGATCCTCTCACGCTCCAGATCGGATAGCTCGTACGACTGATCGCCAATGGGTTGGAAGGCGCCAGGAACCCAGTACTCTCTACTCCTCGCCTGCCACTTCCCGCCCACCATCACCACCTTCTTCGTCCAGCTGTTGTCTACCCATGAAGGCATATTGGTGACGATCGGTGGAGGTTTCCGGGTATTGAAGGACAGGCAACCATGGGACCCCTGCTTCCTGGAGTATGACAACCTGTACAAGGCCCGGAACTCTTTTACCGTGGGTATATTTATCCCAGAAAACTCGTACAAGCACCCAAGGCTCAGTAGTCGTCTCCACTGGAGCCCAGGAAGCTGTGCGGGCGACACTTGCAGTGCACTCAGCATATACTGCACGAAATTTGGCAGCGGGAGCGAGAGTCCATGCCGGAACTGATCCTGATGCGCGGCAACCCAACCTTCTTCTGGGTTGCAGGCTGACTCTCCAGGATTCAAAGGCCGTAGCAGAACTCTATCCGGGATACCCCACGTTTCCCGGAATGCTGCAATCTCTCCAGGGGTCATGCTCTCCTCCGGTTCATCACACACCACAGCGTACTTCCCTCTGCCGATGGTGTAGCTCACGGCCGGAGCGCCTGCAAGGCGCACCCTTTGCGGTATTTCAGTCTCCGAGGATTCAGCCCCGGAAGACGAAGACGAGGACGGAGTCGAAACCCTGCTCCCAGAGCAGTCAGCGACTTCGGTCTCCGGAGATTCCGAACTGAGCCAGTTATCCAGCCTCTCCGCATCATCCACGAGGGGACCCCTGGCAGCCGATTCGGAAGCCCGGTCAGAACCTGAAGATGACATCTTAACCTAGGGGAAGAACACAAAACCCTAGCGCTCGTCAGCAACAGGCTACAACAACGCCTTCTACGGCCTCTCCCCAAGTCCGCCGCAAAGCAGTTCCTTCAGCGGCAGAGATCCCTCCCCCCCCGCCGCAAAACAAACAAAGCCAAAAACAAGAACAACACCGAGGCAAAGAAATCAAACAAACTTACCAATTAGTATGCTCAACCGAGGACAATCGGCCATGGGAAAGCAGCGCGCAATGGTAGGGAGTGTTCAAGAAACGGATCTCGTGGGGCAAGAAGGGCTCAGAGTGCTCGCCGGATTCCTCTCTTTCTCTTAGTTTCTCCAAAGCAAGAAGCAACAACAGAAAGAAGAGCAGAAGAGGCCTTTTTATAGAGGGGAGCAGTGCCCTAGGCAATCTAAATCCCTCCAAAACAGGTAATCAGAGCAACTCAAACGCCTGTGAATCCAGGCCCTTCATCTCAAGACCGCCCCCCGCTGGCACGTGTCCCAGCATTGGAAAACTGCCCATGCCATCATAACTGACGGGACTGATGGACTTCCTCCTTAAATGCATGTCAACCACTTGTCCCACACGCTGGCGACAGGAAGGTAGGAGCGGGAACCAAGGAGTCAGGCCCTCCCACTTCCCCAGATTCCATGCTTGCACGACAATCTTCGCTGCATATCTCGAAGACCTCTCTCGCGGTTATGATCATTCAACCGCTTGGAGAGTACGCATCCGGGTATGAAGCCTCGTCTCGATACGGCAGGACGCCCGGTCGAGGACCGCCCGGCACCATGGCAGTTCGCGGTTATGATCATTCAACCGGCTGCATGGCTTCTTCGCTGCATATCTCGAAGACCTCTCTCGCGGTTATGATCATCCAACCGCTTGGAGAGTACGCATCCAGGTATGAAGCCTCGTCTCGATACGGCAGGACGCCCGGTCGAGGACCGCCCGGCACCATGGCAGTTCACGGTTATGATCATTCAACCGGCTGCATGGCTTCTTCATCGCATATCACCGGAGGACTCGTCTCAATATGGCATAATGTCCGGACAAGGGTCGAGATCCACCCGGTCCGTAGCAGTTCGCGGTTAGGTATCATCCAGCCGTCTGCACGCCATCCTACTGGAGACCTCGTCTCGATATGGCATGTCGCCCGGTCGAGGTCCGTCCAGTCGCATCTCTCTTGGGGGACTCGTCTCGATATGGCAAAACGCCCGGTCGAGTTCCACCCACCGGTTACGGCGCATCCAACCGGCTCGAGAGCATATTCCGGGAATAGGATCCACCCGGTACCATGGCATTTCACTGGGGGACTCGTCTCGATATGGCAGGACGCCCGGTCGAGTTCCACCCAGTACCATGGCTGACCCCGGTAATGAGAACATTCGACCGGCTTGGGCTTCATACACCCGGGTGAGTTTACACTAACCCATGTACGCTTGTCCAGCAGGATAAAAACCCTGCATCGCACCAGCTGCGGCAAAAGGGGGCTGCACGGCGAGCTTTGTCACCTCAACGCCACCCCCCTACCGGGAACATAATGCACCTGGCCCCATGGCATCTCACTGGGGGGACTCGTTTCGATATGGCAGGACGCCCGGTCGAGTTCCGCCCAGCACCATGGCTGACACCGGTCGAGAATATTCGACCGGCGGGCTTATAACCCCGGGTGAGTTTGCATCTAACCCATGCACGCTTGTCCAGCAGGATAAAAACCCTGCATCGCATTGAAAGGCGATCAAACATGGGGCTACACGGCGAGCTTTGTCACCTCAATGCCACCCCTTTACCTCAACGCTTATTCAACACAAGTTGAGAAGAACTAGCAAGTGTTCACCGGTGCTTCAAACAGCCCGCAACACCGGGGAAATCTCCCTGTAGCCTAGCAATGGGGAACTCGTTTCGATATGGCAGGACGCCTGGTCGAGTTCCCATACTCCTGGCCTCGTCTCGATATGGCATGTCGCCCGGTCGAGGTCCAGTACTGAATTTCACCAGGGACCCGTCTCGATATGGCAGAACGTCCGGTCGAGGTCCCATGAACTTCACCCCGTCCTTTTCGGCAGATCGCCCGGTAGAGGCTCAGTGAATTCCGTTTCGGCAGATCGCCCGGTAGAGGCTTAGTGAACTCCGCTCCGCTTCGATTCGGCAGATCGCCCAGTTGAGGCCCAGTGAAGCTCCGCTTCGTACCGATAGGGCAGAGTGCCCGGCCGAAATTCCGTGCACATTTCTTGCATGGCGGATTTCAACGCCTCATTATCATCCCATGCACAAAATCTCCTGCATGGCGGATTTCAACGCCTCATTATCATTTCATGCACACATCTATTGCATGGCATCATAACATCATGGCATCATCTCATACACTCACCGGCTTCCACCCGGCTCCATGCTCATAACACCACAACACTTGAGCATATTATTGCTTATATTGCAAATGTGCTTATAAACTATTGCTTCCCATCGGTAACAGGTACTCACCTCGGTCACCCCCAATCTTTAACGCGGACTTGGGGGACTGGGCACCGGTAGGTTGGTAGCCCTGCGGGTCTGCGGGACAAGAGCAAGACAGATTTAAGTCCCCATTCAAGATTGCACTTGACCGGGAACTTGGGGGACTTGTTGACAGTAGCCGCAGAGAGGCTACAGCAGGCCCACAGACCCGCAGCAAGCGCACTAGGGCCGGGACCGGATCACCAGCACCCGGCCTCGGGGCCTAGCACTCTATCCTGCCTCCAGGGACCCAGGGGCCGGGGGCGCCAGCCTGCCTAAGAGGGCACCAGAAGGTATAAACAGAAGGGAACCAGTCCCACATCGAAGAGTAAGGCCAACCCTTACCCCCAACCACCTATATATGGGCCCCAACTACCCTCTTTATTAGGTAACTTATCTCTCTCCCTACTTACATACGTGCCTTGGTTATATATATTCCAACTATACTAACTTAGGCATCAGAGAGGAGAAGGCCGGCCCGCCCGGTATTCCCCTTAGTGAGCAGGATTGCAGGAGATCGAGTTGGATTCATCAAGTATCTACTAGACCCCCGGGTTTAGGCAGAAACAGGGTATATGTTTACTACTATTTTGAATAGTACGTAATTTTAATCGGAAATGAGATTTCTGGAAATAGTATGGTTTGATAAAATCATATTTGAGCATTCTAAATATATTTATATTGAAAAGACCGGAAATGAGATTTCCGGGGATTTTATGATTTCATCATTTGTGATTTTACGACATGTGAGACATGTCGATGTTATATATATTTATTTACTTCGAGGCTACTGTTTTAATTGATTATGTATATAAGCCTCAGATGTACGGTTGAGGACCGTACGGATTGTGGATTAAATGGGGGAAGCGTGTTTTCAGATTTGATTTGATTTGTTTTTACACCACGTATTTGGGTCGTCATATTTGCTAGCTAGCTGTAGCGTGGGACGTTGGTTTAGTAGCCTGAGATGGTTCCGACCTTTAGCCTAAGGGGCTTAGGTCGTCATAGTTGTCCACGCTGGATTAGAAGCCCTGGGAGGTTCCGACCCAAGCCCGAGAGTGAGAGGCTCCTGTTTATGGTGTAACCACTTCCCAATTGTTTCGTTTGTTGGGCCAATGAGATTGACTTTGTTTTTATGTTGGTTTTCGGGAATATTTTCTCTTATGAGACTTTCATTTATTTAATAAATTCCCGAACTAGTGAGGCTGGATTTTAATATGAAAATATTTGGAAACGTGCTTGTGGAATTGGCCCAGCTATTCATCATTTGGTTTTCGAAAATTAATATCTTGAAAAATATTATTTGTTATTTGAGATATCAGCGGAGCTGATTAATTATTATGATTTTCTTAAACGTGGGACGTTTTATGAAAATGCATGCATTGTGGTTTTAATTATAAAATAGTGGGAAAGTAAATATAATACTTTTTATATATGATATTGTTTTTATCCACTCACTCTAACGTTCGTTTTTAAATTACTTTCCCCTGGGCCCTTCGGTTTAAATCGCCCAGTGTGCAGAGTAGTGGTCAGAGGTCAAGAGTACTCGGAGTCGAGGCATAACTGTCATCGTGGTTGCTTCCGCTAGGTGGGATCTGTGATCCCTTACTCTTTTATTTTTATATTATATTTCTTGTTCTATTTCCAGTTCATTGTATTAGATTACTCTGAGTACCTGTGAGCCAGTTGAGTTAGATTTTGTATTTATTTGTGGCGGTTGTTGTGATTTGGGGAGCAGGTGGCTCCAGGTGTTGAGGATGGAACTGGATTTAGAAGTGTTTTTGGTTGTTGCAGGTCTTAGGGTTGTCCACCCTAAGATTGACTTTATCGATTTATCGATAGAGTTAGTCTTAAGGTGGTCCCCGCAGGATCTTATCCGGATTTCAGGTGAAATCCGGGCGGGTCCTAACATCAGGGTAGCACAATTATTGGTGCTCCATTAGTTGCCTCTTCATCAAGTCCATATTTAGTTATTGGTACAAGTGTATTTGTTGAGGGCCAGTTTGACCAGTTATGTGGAGATTGGATAGTGAGACACCACACTATTTTGATGACACCACGTGTGAGTATTGCATATTTGTGGATCCCTCTTAAAGAAAGTGCTTAACATGCTTTCTAATTTGAATAAGTGTAAAGACTTCGGTGCTGAATCCGTTAATTCCTACTACTTGGTTAATTAGTCTCCATCGACTACATCTTGTTTGAAGACTCCAATTAAGGTATGGTTCGGTACTCATGCTGATTATTCTAATATTAGTTGTCATGTTGGTGCTCATGTGATTGATGGTGAACTTGAGTAGAGGGAAAAATTTGGATTCTATGGATTTGCATATGGGGTGAATAATTATGATTTGTGGTGTGTTCAGTCTAAGTCACCTAAATTTGTAATCAGCCAAGTTATGAACTTTGAAAAGTATGTCATGCTATTTGAAGAAATGTCTATTGGTATAGGTTCAGACCACGGAGTTATTATGCAGGTGGAGCTTGTTCAAGCTTCATGGAAAGTGCCAGTTTACACTTTCATTCAGTCTGGTCAGGAGGTACTTGTTTTTGTTGGTGATATTGAAGATAAGCAAGTTCGGTTCTACAATGTTGCATTGTATGAAGAAATTCAGTCACTTCGTCGGAGTCATCTACTTTTGATCAAATCAGATCCTGTTTTCAAGTTCAAGCTTGGCTTGGGCTTGATTGCTATATGCAATTAGTACCCTTCGGGGTTTGATGGAGGAAACTTTGGGAGGAGATTTTACTTTGGAGGTTTTGGTTAATTTAAGCCAAGGTGGAGATTGTTGGTTTGTGACTTAAATTAATAAGCCCATCAATTATCTTTTGGATTAAGCTCATATTATTGATCGACCTAACCCTATTAGGTTAGAGAGTTTGTCTAGCACTGTAAATACCTGTTTTATGTCACCAATTGTGAAGAGAGAGAAAAAAGAGAGCCGCAACTTTGGGGGTTTGAGAAGAAGCCGTAGTTTAGGGTTTTATAGAAATTCTTTTTCTATTTGGTGTTTCTCTTTTGGTGAGTGTATTTGGGTGTAATTGGAGTTTTGGGTTTGAGTGTTAAACACCTTGTAATCTCATTTTGATATTAGTGGTATCTCCTCATTGTTTTTGCCCGTGGATGTAGCCTTTTGATTTAGGGTGAACCACGTAAATCTTTGGTCTTCTGGATTTTCTGTTTATTTATCTTTTCTCAAATTATGGTGCTTCATACTTGTTTGTCCCTTCCGCACAACAATTGGTATCAGAGCCCAAGTTACACTTGGGACTTGGAATCTCGTACAATCGATTTAAAATTTGGTGGAGCCTATTCAGCCTACGTTTGGATTAGGATCACAAGATTTGGATTTGGATGCTATGTGGTCGAGGTGGAGCTATTTGTATTCGGATCGTGAGACAACTGGTGATGACTCGAATCACGCCAAGGTGGAGATTGTTAGAAATTTTTTGGCTTACATTAGAGCCATTGGAATCTCACATCTGAAAAGTGAAAAGTTATCGTTGGGTTATAAGGACCGGTACTACACACACTAATACCGAGACATTTTGCGTAGAAACCTCATACCTGATCTTTAGCGGGTGGCTAAAGTGGGGGAGTATCAACATTATTAGACTCGTGTGTGTGGGATCGTTGGACGCTTCCGCACAACAAGATTAAGATCTAGAAGCATCACCCGGGGACAACTCTATTAAGATTAATTGATTACATCCTGCTGACTTCCTGTAAGCATTTCTCACATCTCAAACATTTCAATTGAAACCATATAACAAAGACCATACAAGTTTCTTCACATATGACAATTTGATTATATATGAGTAATCATTAGATAATTGTAATTTAAAGCTACTTACGATGTTTTATCTTGCTGCGGGCATCTGAAGTCAAAAATTAATTTGTACGATTGTTCGGTAAAATGATTGTCAAGAATCCATCTTCTTGTTTCCTTTTCCTCTTCCGTCATTTTTACCTTCTCCTCAACCAGGGCACCCCTATCAATGCGCACAATTTTTTCTCTATATTCTTCCGGGTCCTGACTATCAGGGAACTGATTTGAAAGATGCACATCTCTAACGAACCGCCTTATCTCTTTCGCCTGTAGGTTGGTTTTAATTAAAACAAGGGATTCCATACTAACCACTATTCCAAAAATTAATAAATGTGTCATTAAAATACTCACCAATGTTTCTGCATCCTTAGTAGCATAGTGATCCGCGTGTTCGGCCCTTTTTGGTGTCATGGGGTTCATGTGCCTTAAGCATTTCTTCTCGTTGTCTATGATCATCAATGACCAGTGATGGTGTATGTGGTGGTGGATAGGAATGAAGACTTGCTGCTTAGAGAACATTGACCACAATGGGTCTATAAATTGGGTTTCGACCTCCAATTTATAGCCTTCAAACTCACCTTGTTGTCCCCCTTCTTTGTATTCTCTTTCCTTAGCAGCATTAGCCAATACAAAATGCTGTATATTTCACCAACAATGATGAGTTCATATGAGTGTTTTGGAATGAATCATGTTCTTTTACATTTTTCCTTTTCTAAATGTAACTAAGTAGCATCATACCATATAGATCATACAAGATTCCAGAAACATGTTCACTAACTAACTCCGACTAATGAGGTTACTGACCATCATCACTATGATTACTGACCCCCAGTAATCGATTACTGGGGGTCGGTAATCGATTACTGACCCCCAGTAATCAATTACTGACCCTCAGTAATTGATTATTGGGGGTCAGTAATCGATTACTGGGGGTCAGTAATTGATTATTGGGGGTCGGTAATCGATTACTGACCCCCAGTAATTTCACATACTAACTTCCTGCTGACTTCCTGTAAGCATTTTCTCAGATGCCAAACAATTCAAATGAAAGCATATAACACAGATAGTAACAGTTTCTTCAAAGATGACAATTGACAATTCAAAAGGGGTTCAAAATATGAGTGTTTTACAGAATATTTAACTTCAAATGCTTACCGCTGCGTCAAACCCTAGAAATGCCACTGCTCTAGAATTACGATTCGCTTTCAGCTTTTGTTTCACCATATGGAGGTACACCTTCATTGGCTGCAAACATATAAATATGAATGTTACTGGGGGTCAATAACCACGATTAGATAATGTTATTGGGGGTCAGTAAGATGTCTCACTTCTACGACGACGTCTCCCTCTCTAATGATTCTCGCCAAATCCTCCCGAGTTATTGCAACCAAGCACTCCTTAGTATTCCAGTAGTTAGGGCTGTTTTTTATAAAAAAATAAACTATTAATTTTCAATCAGTAAGTAAAAACAAAAAAATCACTAATTATTGATCCGATTACCTATTTTTCTCGTCTTTGTGTTCATTGAACCAAGACTGATAGTGTCGTGCCACATTCTCATCAAGATTTCTCCAGGTTGCCGTCTTGCAATACACATTTGCAAGAACTATACTATTCTTGGGCTTCTGAATCTTTGGTGCTTTTTTGGCTGGGTACTCAAAGTCTTCTTCTGGCTTTTTTTTTGCCTTCCTCCTAAATACCTTCACGTTCCTCTCTATTGAATGTGAGTCAGCAGTTTTCTTCTTTGGTTCCCTTTGGCCTTCTACTGCACCTTGTAAAAATGCTGCAATCGAGTTATCTACTTCTTCCTGAGTTTGTTCAATGAAGATGGCCACCTTCTCACTGGTAATGTTTGTCTGCATGTTAAGTTAATGTCAGCAAAATATACCATCTAGCACAAAACAAATTATTACTGACCATCAGTAAAATTGTGATTATTGGGGGTCAGTAAAACATTTTATTGCACTAAACCATGAGTAATATTCCCTCACCTTGGTGCTTGTCTCCTCTCTCTGAATCACTGACCTTTCCAAATTACTCCTCACAGCTTCATCCACCACATTTGCCAGAGTGTCTAAATCTAATGTACCTAACGAACCGTAATCTTGTGTGGTGTCCATCACCACATCCGGTTCTTCTACATGTTCAGCTTCATCCTCTACTCTTCGTCCTTCGTCACGACCTTCTCCCATTTCACTGTTCTGATCCTCATTCGGATACTCTTGCTCCTTTTTTTTGTAAACCACGATTTGCATATCCTGAGCACGACTGTCGGCTGTGCTCTTTTCATTGCGGAACTTCATTCTTAACTCATGGATAGTCTTCTCCAAAATCTTCTTATCTTCTTCTAGGCGCTTGATTTGCATGTCGCCTTTTTTGACCATCCGTAACAAATCACCATTCTGCCTCAAGAGTTCTTCATTTGCATTTCTTAGCTGGTTAAGCGGCTCTTTCAAGTCTGTTTCGGCTGCCCTCACTTCCAACTCTTGCAAAAGTGCTCTCATTTTAGCATTCAGCCCATCGTTTCGCTCTTCTTCCGCTTTGCTTGCTTGAGGAACCTGCAACCTCAGTAATTAGATACAAATTTCAAGTTCCTGCCCAAAGATTACTGACCCCCAGTAATTGATTACCGACCCCCAGTAATTGATTACTGACCTCCAATAATCGATTATTGAGGGTCACTAAACGATTACTGGGGGTCAGTAACCAATTACTGGGAGTCAGTAATCAATTACTGGGGGTCAGTAATAAATTATACTCATTTCAGCTGACTTAAACACTGTAACCATTTACGCCGATCCCAAACAATTTAGCAGGATATGATACTACCTACTAAATCATAGCAATCTTACCCCTTCATTGAAGCTTGGATTATTATATTGATCATCTTTTCTACTGTCCTCGTCTACAAAGCAGGTCCGCGCTGGATATGGTCCATGCTCCAACAGTTCCTGACATAGTCATAAATAACTGTTATTACACATATTTTTTTTAAGGTAAACTATATATGCACTAAAGTTAATGGTTATTACCTCTGTCATTTTTGGGTTTGATAACCACTCTTGCTCATTCAACACATGCATGGTTGACCATCGAATGAATGTGGGTTTCTCATTCATTTTCTCTCTAATGTGCGGACGCGCCCTTGTGTTTTCAAGGAACCAGTAAATGATCAGTAGTGTGCAGCCATTGTACGTTTGAGGCTTTTCCTGATTGTACTTTGCAATTCCATCCAGGAGGAAGTCGATCACCATTTTTGACCAGTTGTATCTATCTATGTTATCCAAGTCTTCGCATAATGTAATCAGCTCCCAATCAAGATGTGTCCCTGTTTTGCTGAAGAAGAATACTGCAAACAAGTACATTATTATCATCGATGCAATCTTCTTCGGATCCATCTTCTTTTTCTTGAGCTCATTCCTCAGCGCCGACTCTATCTGGTTTCGTTTTATGGTGTCGTTGGGTTTGTCTCGCGTGAAAATTGCAGATGTTTTCTTCTTGGCATTGCCCATAGCTTCGAAATCCAACCCCTCCTTGGTGATGTGAAATAACTGATGCACTTCCTCAACTTTGATTGGCTTCTCTTGTTGTCCGAATTTGAACACCTTGGTCTTCTTGTCGAATTGCTTCAATATGATTTCCAAATCTGATTCTTTTTTTCTGACTTGATAGTCTTCAATCTTACCATCTTTGAAAGCTGCAATCATATCCCAGAAACATGTTTGTTGGAGCAGAAACCAAGATTCTTCTGGTACTTCTTCCTTTAAATCTCTGATCAAAACATAAAATTGGTGCAATGCACATTTTTGTGGCTTGCATTGCACTCTTGGCAACTGATGTGCTCTCTGCTCCTTCAATGCTTCTGGTTTGTTGTTTGATGTTTTCAGTTGTTGCTTCTGTAAAGGAACAAAAACGGAAGGATTAGCATTCATTTTGATGTTTACTGACCCCCAGTAATGGATTATTGGGGGTCTGTAATCGATTACTGACCCCCAATAACCAATTACTGACCCCCAATAATCGATTACTGGGGGTCAGTAATTGGTTATTTGGGGGCCAGTAATCGATTATTGACCCCCAATAATCGATTATTGACCCCCAATAATCAACCAAAAAAGACAATTGAGATACAAAGTTACTGTTTTTTTACCTTTTTCTTCTTTGCTTCTGCTCCACGTTTACCTTCTTCTTCATTCTTCTTCTTCTTGCTTGAGTCATTCTTCTTTGCTTTTTTGGTTGTTGCTCCACGTTTACCTCCTGCTTCATTATTTTCTCCCTTCTTTTTTATTGCATTGCGCGTTCTATGTTTAATGGTGAACTGCTTCGTCGTTTCATCATCGTCCTCCTCATCATCAACACTTTCACTCCTGATATCATCATCACTAGCAGACTTGTCATCTTCATCACCATCAGATTTGTCACCATCACTTTCCTTATTGTCACCACTATCACTCCTATCATCATCATCACCATCATCTCCGCCATCGTCATGACAATCACCTCTATCATCTTCAAAATCATCTTCATCTGGCTGATCAACTGCCTTTCTGCACATATGATACAGACACAATTATGTAAGCAAATAATAACGATCACTGACCCCCAATAATTACGATTACTAACCCCCAATAATAAGCATTACTGACCCCCAATAATCGAGGTTATTGACCCCCAACAATGGAGATTATTGACCCCCAATAATCATTCAAACCGTAAACCCAATCTAATCAGTAAATCCTGGAATCATCAAACAACCACTAAACCCAATTTCAACTTAACACAATGAAAGCGCATTCATGTCAGCATGAATTTATTATTGACACCCAACAATCGAGATTATTGAACCCCAATAATCATTCAAACCGTAAACCCAATCTATTCAGTAAACCCTGGAATCATCAAACAACCACTATAACAAATACAGATTAACACAATGCAGGTGAATTTTACCTTTTACGCGGCGCCATATTCAGTAACCGATCGATTGGCCGAGCGAGAGCAAGAGACAGTGAGCGAACGACGGAGATTTTTGGGGAAAGAGTTTAGGGTTTAGAGTGAGTAGAGATACAGCGGGGAGAGAGAGAGCGAACGAGGGAGAAACGGGGAAGAGTGGAGAACCGGGAAGAGAGGGAGAGAAAGCTGCTGCTGTTAACCAATTATCGGGGTTAATTGGTTAGGGTAAACGGGTTAGGGTAATATGTTAAATTGGGTAGTTTAGACATTTTCTTAAGATTCATTGGGTTGGGATATAAACATTGAAATAGGCAATTTTTAAACACATTTTGTGCAAATGGTCTTTTTCCCTAAAATCTAAACGAAACGCACTTAAAGTGCAAGTCTAAAATGAGAAAGAATAACGTCTCCTCCTAAGGAAAAATTTACATGTAGTTTCACATGCTAACACGCAATTTGTGATAGAGGACTAGAAACATTTTAGAAAGGTTCTAAAAGCCATCCCTACACTTGTACTGTTTAAAAACATTGGCACCAGCTTTGAGTATCCAAATCAATGAGAGAACTAACCTTTCTAAGCATAATGTCTACACGGGTAACAACATCATTGCCAATTATTCCTCCCTCCATAAGACTAAACCAACACTAGGAGGATTCACAAAAGTGACACACTTACGGAAATTGATAACTGGCTTTCAAAGTCCATGCCGAAATAGAATCAGGTTATCATCCTGGAATAGGTGTAATATCTGCTTTGCAGGAAGAGCAAGATTGAAGTGATGAATATCTTTAAAACCCATATCTCCATCCAGTTTTAGGTAAATTCAGGTGATTAGGTTGGATATCTCATGTTCTAGCTAGTTTTTTCTTTCCCACCTCCAAACTCAAACGCAGTTTCTTAGGAGACGTACATCACCGACCGTAGCCACTTTTCATTTGCCAAATAGAGGTTTAGCTGCAGGACTAGTCATGATCTCCTCAAGATGGGGATGTAACAAATTGTGCTGGTTGGTTGAGCAAATTTCATTAAAATGACCTGAATGAGAAGTTTTTTTCCAACAATTTTTTTTCCTCTTTTGAATCCAACTAATTTTACAATTTTGTGTTAATATTTATCAGTAACAAGATTGCTTTTTAAAATTACCACTAGCAAGTTTCCATCCAAAACTAACAGAATCCGTTAACTCATAAATTACAAAATTACCCTTAGAAATCAATACCACTGAGCCTCAAAAACCAAAATATTCTAATGCTATTGACTCTCAGAAAATTTACCTCCGCCGTCCTCCGCCGCGATTCTAATGTTACTGACTCTCAGAAAATCCACCTCCGCCGTCCTGCGCCGCGATTCTAATGCTACTGACCCTCAGAAACTCCGCCGTCCTCCGCCGCCCTTCCAATATCACTGAGCCTCAGAAACTCTACCGTCCTCCGCCCGCTCCAATACTACTGAACTTCAGAAAATCCACTTCCGCCGCGCTTCCAATACCACTGAGCCTCAGTAATCAAGATCTGAGCCAGATCTGATCAAATCTCAACCATAACCAATACACAAAGCAAAAAACCCAACACACAAAATCAAACCAACACACAAACCAACACACAAACTCAGAGAGAGAGAGACACTACCAGAAAAAGACTTTTCCCGACGAAATTAAAAAAAAAAACGGCCGACAAATTAAAATTTTCGTCGGTACTTCCAACGAATAGCCGACGATTTTATTTTTCGTCGGTGGAAAAACAAAATCGTCCGCCGTAGTTTAACCATAGCCGACGATACTTTTTTTTCGTTGGTATAAACAAAAATCGTCGGCTATATTCATATTTCAGTCGACGATTTGGATTTTCGTCGGCCTTTCTCTGAAACATTAGCCGACGAAAACTTTTGAAATTTTGGCCGACGAAATTGACATTTTCAGATCTAGACAGCAGCTGCTCATTTGAAAAAAAAAGAAAAAAAAAAGGGAGAAAGAGTGAAAAATCTGTGGGTATTGTTGAAATCCGTCTTCTCTTACATTGTGGAGCTATGTATAGGTACGCATATGTGTATATATGTTGATTTTGAGTTTTAGTTGAGTTGATTTTGAGTTTTAGTCACTACCAGAAAAAAGGCTTTTCCCGACGAAATAAAAAAAAACGGCCGACGACATAAAATTTTCGTCGGCTATTCCTAAGAATGGCCGACGATTTTTTTTTTCGTCGCTAAAAAAAGAAAATTCGTCGGCTATTCCCCTAGAATGGCCGACGATTTTTTTTTCGTTGGTAAAAAAAAAATCGTCGGCTATATTCATATTTTAGTCGACGATTTGAATTTTCGTCGGCCTTTCTCTGAAACTTTAGCCGACGAAAACTTTTGAAAGTTTGGCCGACGAAATTGACATTTTCGTCGGCTATAAGTCTATATATTTTCATATCTAGACAGCAGCTGCTTATTTAAAAAAAATGAAAAAAAAGGGGAGAAAGAGTGAAAAATATTTGGGTATTTTATACGATTAGTTGCGTCTCATCAATTTGAAACTATTATCTGTTGAAGGTCAGGCAAAAAAACGTCATTTAGACAGGCCAATTACCATTGCTAAGCGTTTAAAGGGTTGACTCACACTACCAGAAAAAAGGCTTTTCCCGACGAAATAAAAAAAAACGGCCGACGAAATAAAATTTTCGTCGGCTATTCCAAAGAATGGCCGACGAATTTTTTTGTCGTCGCTAAAAAAAAAAATCGTCGGCTATATTCATATTTTGGCCGACGATTTGAATTTTCGTCGGCCTTTCTCTGAAACTTTAGCCGATGAAAATTTTTGGAAGTATGGCCGACGAGTACTAGGTTTGATTTCGTCGGCTATGATTAAAAAAAAAACAGCTTCCATTTTCTATCACTATCGACAAACCATTGCTTCGTCCTTCAAATGCAAATGTGTCGTGAAATAAGATATGACCGAAATAATGAAATACGTCTACGGTTGAAAAATGACAAGATTCCGACAAAATCTGTGTGCCGAATGTTGCGGTTAACTGTTTTTTACTTCCGTTTTCCTATGGGTAGCCTGACGGTCGGTAAATATTTTGAGGAAAATTTTTATATGATTAGTTGCGTCTCATCGATTTGAAACTATTATCTGTTGAAGGTCAGGCCAAAAAACGTCATTTAGACAGGCCAATTACCATTTCTAAGCGTTTAAAGGGTTGACTCACCCGATTGACCGTCCCGATCGAGCCTTTAACGTTGTCAGATGTAGTTGGATTTTTTTTCATACAGGTATTTAATCTAAACGGTGATATCTGACGGTTGGAATAGATTTTCCAAACTTTTAGATTCAAAATCGGAACATATGCACTAATGTTCCTTAGCTTGTTTACTAAGTGTTTAAGTGAATGTATAGTTTCAAATAGTTACTATACGTACACTCTTCAAATGCAAATATGTCGTCAAATAAGATATGACCGAAATAATGAAATACGTCTACGGTTGAAAAATGACAAGATTCCGATAAAATCCGTGCTGAAATAATGAAATAAGTCAAAACCCGGTTTACTGTAGATTTGGCGTCCGGCGTCCGAATGATGATTGTGAAACCATTCCGGAAAGGGAACGACGCCAGGAATCAAACTCGTTGCTTTGCCACGACGTGTGGGCTTTTTCGGGCTTTCGAGTTCGTTTAGGGCCTCAAAACGGCAGTTTAGTATTTTTTCATAGAATAGCCGACGAAACATTGTATTTCGTTGGCTATTCTCTAAGTATAGCCGACGAAACATTGTATTTCGTTGGCTATTCTCTAAGTATAGCCGACGAAACATTGTATTTCGTCGGCTATTCTCTAAGTATAGCCGACGAAATACAATGTTTCGTCGGCTAAACTCTTGATCCGCGCCTTTTTATTGTCCGCCGTTGGATGGCTCAGATCCGACGGCTGTTGATTTTCCAAAGTATAGTCGACGAAATATATTAAATCGTCGGCTATTCTCTAAGTATAGCCGACGAAATCTTTTAAATCGTCGGCTATTCTCCTTCTAAATCTTTTAAATCGATTCCTCCCGCCTTTTTTCTCTCCTCCTTCCCCCCCCCCTCCTCCGGCCTCCTCCTCCTCCTCCTCCTCCGGCCTCTGGCCTCCTCCTTCCCCTCCTCCGGCTTCCTCCTCCTCCTCCTCCTCCGGCCTCTGGCCTCCTCCTTCCCCTCCTCCTCCTTCTCCTCCTCCTCCTCCTTCCCCTCCTCCGATCCGGTATTTTTTTTTTGCCCAAAATGCAGTTATAGCCGACGATTTTGGCATTATTTCGTCGGCTATAATCTCTATAGCCGATGAATTTTACAAATTTCGTCGGCTATACAACTTATAGCCGACAAAAAGTGCATTATTTCGTTGGCTATAACTAACTAATACCTATTAAAATAGTAATATATTTCGAAGAAATAGCCGACGAAAATTTATGAATTCGTCGGCTATACTTAATGAATTTCGTCGGCCATACTCGAAAATACCCGACGAAAATCGTCGGCAATTTCTCCCAGGTTTGGCCGACAAAAAATATTTTCGTCGGTAAATTCGTCGGCCATACTCTACTATAGCCGACAAATTGGTTTTTTTCGTCGGCCATTGTATTACCGACGGGGTTTTCCCGACGACTTATAGCCGACGAAAAATTGACATAGCCGACGAAATATTTTTCGTCGGCTATTCCCTCAGATCTGGTAGTGTCACCCGGTTGACCGTCCCGATCGAGCCTTTAACGTTGTCAGATGTAGTTGGATTTTTTTTCATACATGTATTTAATCTTAACGGTCATATCTGACGGTTGGAGTAGATTTTCCAAACTTTTAGATTCAAAATCGGAACATATGCACTAATGTTCCTTAACTTGTTTACTAAGTGTTTAAGTGAATGTATAATTTCAAATAGTTACTATACGTCCACTCTTCAAATGCAAATATGTCGTCAAATAAGATATGACCGAAATAATGAAATACGGCTACGGTTGAAAAATGACAAGATTCCGACAACATCTGTGTGCCGAATGTTGCGGTTAACTGTTTTTTACTTTCGTTTTCCTATGGGTAGCCTGACTTTCGTTAAATCAATTTTGTAAAATTTTTATATGATTAGTTGCATCTCATTGATTTGAAACTATTATCTGTTGAAGGTGAGGCCAGAAACTGATGTAGGAAGGATGGCAGCAAACATTGAAGAGCAGATTGACCGTTGCAAGTCAAAATCCGGTTTACTGCAGATTTGGTGTCCGGCGTCCGAATGACGATTGTGATACCATTTCGGAAAGGGAACGACGCCAGGAATCAAACTTGTCGCTTTGCCATGACGTGTGGGCCTTTTCGGGATTTCGAGTTCGTTTAGGGCCTCAAAACGGCAGTTTAATATGTTTTCATGATTTAAATTTTCTAATTTGTTTTGGATTCGTTTTGTTTTAATTCCTTGGGCTTTTAGGTTTCCTTGTTAGTTGCCCTAGGGTTTCTTTTCAGTATTTAAGCATCCCTTTGGAATCACATACAATTAATTAATCATATTTTATCAAAACCCTACGAGTTTTCTCTTGATTCCTGGTGGATTCCAGACCTGTTCTTTAGAGTACGACGTTGATTGTACTCTCCATTCATTGAGGGTTCGACGTTGATCAACCCTTCCACACTTCTACTGCGTCAGAAACCATCGTTTAACTAGACTAATTTCCATTTTTAAGCGTTTAGAAGTTTGACTTAGTGGTTTGACCTATAGTTTAGCCGACGAAAATTATATTTCGTCGGCTAAACTCTTGCGATCCGCGCCTTTTCATTGTCCGCCGTTGGATGGCTTAGATCCGACGGCTGTTGATCTTCCAAAGTATAGCCGACGAAATATTGTAAATCGTCGGCTATTCTCTAAGTTTAGCCGACGAATATTATATTTCGTCGGCTAAACTCTTGCGATCCGCGCCTTTTAATTGTCCGCCGTTGGATGGCTCAGATCCAACGGCTGTTGATCTTGCAAAGTATAGCCGACGAAATCTTTTAAATCGTCGGCTATACTCTCTGTTTTAAATCTTTCAGCTCGCCTTTTTTCTCTCCTCCTCCGGAAAAACTCCTCCTCCTCCTCCTCAAATCGGCGCCGGCGTCCTCCTCCTCCGGCACCCTCCTCCTCCGTCCTCCTCCTCCGGCATCCTCCTCCTCCTCCGGCCTCCTCCTTCCCCTCCTCCTCTGGCATCCTCCTCCGGCATGACTATGGAAGATTGCATATTCAGTTGAACCAAAGCATAATTTAATTTTTTTTTTCCCCAAAATTTAAGAATAGCCGACGAAATTGACCTTATTTCGTCGGCTATAACTGTTATAGCCGACGATTTTTACCAAATTTCGTCGGCTATAACTTTTATATATAGGAGAAAGGTCTCTGTAGTTTGGGACTTTTCCTTGTTCAAAACGGGATAAAAATCTTCATGCAATAAGGACTCCTAATTCGATATGGTTTAGGCTTTTCTCTTCCCTTCTTGAACTAGGGTTCCCTTGTCTTGGCCGGCCTAGGGTTTCTCCACACATTCTTCACACGTTTTCATCTTCCTTAAAGTTCTAGGACACGGCTTGGGGACTTGCAGCCTCTCGGAAGGTTCTCTCGGCAGAATGCAGGCTATCGACAGCGTATCGGCAGTGTGCAGCTTCTCGGCAGCGAGGCTAATCCAGAGTCTGGCGAGGTTAACTGGAGGCTCTCCTTGGCAGGGCATGTGTGTGTGTTGCG
Source organism: Potentilla sterilis (assembly GCA_963682095.1). Lineage (NCBI taxonomy): Eukaryota > Viridiplantae > Streptophyta > Magnoliopsida > Rosales > Rosaceae > Potentilla > Potentilla sterilis. The sequence goes on along the minus strand of OY821758.1, from coordinate 25,120,066 downwards.
CATAAGGCATCAGCGGGGGCTCGGCTGCAGCGCAGCTGCAGGATTCATGATGTGAGCCGAAGCTCGCATGCAATAATAACCCTACAAAAATATCGTTAGTAGTATGAGCAAGTAGGGATCGTTCTAGGCCGGGGATTAAGGGTACCTGAAATATGAAATTGTTAGACACAAACATATTCACATATATACAAGAAACGTCACACACATGGGGGTATAAAGTGATTCGGCAGCAAACTGCCTCTATTGCTAGGTTCGGCAACAATAAAAACAGAAAATAAAATCCTAGATCTAATATTTACAAGTTTGATCATCATCTCTCACGCATCACATAACACAAAACACTCTTTAAAACATAGATTCATATGCAAGAAGGTAAGAGACAAGTATTTAGCATGTTCATAATTCAAATTCGTTTCGACCGCAACTAGAGCTCTCGCTCTGTACCTAGTTACTAGACTTCCTCAAGTTCTTTTAGGACAAACTTTCGCTCTAGCCCTAAAGATTTTTATGCTAATCCGGTTAAGACTTAACATATATCGCACAAGAGTCTTAAATCGAAAACATGCAAATAAGCAAGGTTGTCAATCATTTTATTTAACATGCAAGTTTTAGCTAAGGTTTTATACCCTAGGTGAGCACAACAAATCAAAACAACCGCTAGGCCTATAGTTTTATTCATTCTACTCAGGTTAGATGAAACCTAACACCTAGATTTACATGCAAACAACAAATGCTTAAACACAACTAATGTTTCGGTTTATAAGGAACATCCTTAACCCACTAACCAATTTAAATCCTAAACATGCTTTTAATACTATCGCCCTGGTTATCTAAACATACAAAATCCATGAATTAAAGATTGCAAAGTCATCACATAAATTCCAACAAGAATCGCAATCTATGTTCATCATACAAAACCAAACGAAAACAAAGTATTTTTATAACAATACATGTGACTAAACCGAAATTAAAAATACAAGGCATAGGGATGGATCACACTTTAGAAACCTTGGAGAGCTTCGTCTTGGTGTGGTGGAAGAGATTCGGCAGCAGCTATGGCAGGGAATGGTTCGGTGGTGTGTGGTGGTGAGATCGGGTGACTTTGTATTTAGGGTTTCGGGTTAGAACTTTGGGTAGAAAATTTGGTAGAGTTTTGGCTAGTGCTTTGCAAGAGATGAGATGATGATTTTTCTGAATAAGAGATGGCTATATATAGAGGAATAGGGGTGAGAGGCTGCCGGCCACAAGAATGCAAAAAGGTAGGTTTTGGTTTTCCTACTAGGTTTATGTTTCCTTGTTGAATAAGTATTTGCATTCTTGATTTTCTTTTTCTGATTTTTCTTCAAGGCTTGGGCTGCACATCTTCATGGACTTCTTGTATGATCTTGGACTTCAATTGATAGGTCTTGATCCATTGAAAATGCCCCACAATGCCGGCAGCACACAGAGGCAGCAATCTGCCAGAATCGGCAGCTTCTCCTAGTGTGACTAGGAGAACTTGTTTCTTCATGCTTTTCTTCAATGCCATGGCCTAGTGTCTTCCTCTTCCCTTCATAAAGCTTGGACCATCTTCACATATGCATTTGTGCACCATTTGGTCCATTAAAAACAGAAAACACAAAAAGGGGGCAGTAGGTTCCTGGAATCGGCAGATTTGACCTTGTTGTAGTAATTCCGGCTTATCTTCCTCCGTGGAGCTCCGATTGATGCGATTCCAAGTCTCACGTAAACTAGACACATAGGGCCATCTCCCCATAAAATATCTCAGCCAAATTCCAAGTAAGTCGTCGGGAATGATTTTTCGAAGTTGGGACACAGTCCCAGGAAAATCCTGGCAGCCCCTGGATTGGAATGTTCGGACTGCCGTTTTGCAGCCAAGTTTTGGGTGACTTCCCGAACTCCGAATGATCTGAAATTTTAACACAACATTCCTCAACATATGAATATGAAGCACACAAGATTTCATGGAATTCGGACAAGGATAGGTCATACTTTTGCACATCTCAAAATCACGAAAAAGACACATTTTGCAATATTTTCCAGATTTCTCAAACTTAGTCATTTTTCGGATTCTTAACCATTTTTCACAAAACTCTACCAAAATTGACACTAACTATATTATGACTCGATCTTAGACAAATAAGGGTTAAACAAAGCATAAACGAGGGCATAAGCATGTAATATCGTCACACATTGTGCTCCTATCAACTACCCCACACTTATCCTTTGCTAGTCCCTTAGCAAACTAAATTAAACTAAGACTCTAAACAAACTATTGCCCCTAACAATTTGTCTCAGGCTCGTATGTACACATAGCTTTCAGGTTGAATGCATGAGAATGCTAAGCACGAAAATTCCAAGTTTCATGAACATGCGACATCAATATGAACATATAAGAGCAAAAGGTAAGCATGTAAACATGTCAAAGCTAATCCAATCCTCCTCACTAGGCATACTCTCTTCTTTTCTCTCGAAGCATGGTAATTCACTCATAAGTATATGCAAGCGAAAGATAATGAATTACAAAGAGTGACTTGCATATATCAAAGAAACGAAAAGCACTTTGTAAATTTTGATGGAAAAACCTCATATGATAACTATATGCACCAATGAACCAAAACCATATGCTTACTCTTGAGATAATCTCCACAATCAAATTTAACCATCTTAAGAATCATGAAAAAGATCAATAATAAGGTTGTAATGGGGCTAGGCTAAGAGGTATTCGCTATTTGGATAAGGAGGCTCAAAACGTCACTAAGGCCTTAGCAAAGCTCGAATCTCCTTATGTCTTCTCGCCGAAAGGGTCAAATTTCTTCTTGTTGGACCCATACTTCATTCTTTTTTTCTTTCCATAAAACATTACAACAAAAAATCTAGACAATAGCCATACACAAAATTTTTCTTTTCCATTGCCTATGTCGTACCCTTCTTTTTCATATTTTTTTTTCTTTCTTTTTCTCGGCATTTTTCTCTCTTTTGATCCGAGCATTTTTCTTTTTTTTTTTTTTTATTTCTAAGGGTACGGCATGCATACATACTTTTCATAAATTCATGGCTAAGTCTACCCCACACTTGTTCTTCTTCATCACTTCACGCAAAAACGCCTTCAAAATTCAAGCCTTGCCAATACATTGATCAAGGGTAAAGGCACAACTATACTAAGCTCATGGAAAGTGTTTAAGGGTGATGAAAGAAAAGGCTCAACATAGGCTCAAAGGGGTTTACTAAGGTGTCCCACGACGGGCTCCAATAGGGCACATGCTTTATTTGGCTTTGGTGGTGAACCTAAATGATCTTTATTCAATCACATTCAAAATCAAGGTATTTTATGATATAAAAGTTTCGAAAATCAACAAGAGTAAGTTCTAGCATACTAGAGTTCATTAAAAAGCTATGGCACATAGTCATCGAATAATCAAAGAATTATGAGGTTTCATGCTTCCTACGAATCTATTGAATTTTATCTTTTTATCGCTCAAGAAGAAAGCAAATTGGCTCTAAAGCTCACATAGGTTATTATGGAAACAAACTAGCTAAAACATGCATGCTTCGTTAATCAACAAGTCCTACATGCTCCTACCAATGCACAAAATCCATGAAACTCACAATTTTAAAAGTATGCACAACCATCATCTATGTATGCAAAGAGGAGAAAAACATCATTGACATATTAGGGGCATCCTAAGACTCAAAAACACACAAATTTAAACACTCTATTTTTATGGAACAATTTTCTGAATTTTTCTCTTCTAAACTAAGCACACAAAAAGCAAAAATAAAAACGGAATACGTTATCCCACCCCACACTTAGAAAATTACATTGTCCCCAATGTAAGCACAAAACAATATCAATGAATTTCCTAAGCATGCAATCGACTAACATATACCAACAAATCATCACAAATCAAAGAAAAATAGAAGGGTTAAGAAAATTCAAACTCTCGGTGATGGCTCCTTCACTTTTCTTTGATCGACATGGGTTGCCTCCCAAGTAGCGCTTTGTGTTTATAGTCCATAGCCTAGACTTTTCACCGTGGTTGCATGTGTTCATCGTGCTCCAAAACATCCCAAATCGGCAAGAAGAAGTTCAAGAAGAAGTGTATTGCAACTTGTATCCGAATCTGTCCAAGTTCCTGTATCCGGTTTGGGTGGCGTGTCCGACCCTTGTCCTTTCGTTTCTAGCGTATCCGAGGGCGTGTCGCCCTTGTGTCCGGCCTTGTATGGCCGTATGTCAACCCTGCCGGCAATGGCAGGTCCGGCAGGTGGTGGTGGTGAGGCCTGGATCGGCTGCTGCTTCTCGGCATCTTTGTGTGAGACCGGTTCTTCCATGTGGGGGCTGCCGGCATTGTCCTCTTGATGGCTCAAAAGTGGTGCGTCGTCAACAAGGCACTCCTCAATGATGTGTTTGGAGGAAGACTCATTAAATGGCTTGAGACGATGACCATTTACTTTGAAAATATTGCTCGAGGTGAGGCTTGAAATTTCTATTGCACCATGAGGAAAAACTTGAGTGATGATGTAGGGACCAACCCAACGTGAGCGTAGCTTACCCGGAAAGAGTCGAAGTCTTGAGTTGAATAAAAGAACTTTTTGCCCCACTTCGAATGTCTTTCCTCGTAACATCTTGTCATGGTAAGCCTTTGTTTTCTCCTTGTATATCCAAGCGGCATCATAAGCTTCATTGCGAATTTCTTCAAGTTCATTGAGTTGAAGCTTTCTATGAAGACCGGCATCATCAATGCTCATGTTGAAGGCCTTAATTGCCCACCATGCCTTATGCTCAAGCTCAACCGGTAAGTGACATGCTTTGCCATAAACTAACCGAAAAGGAGACATCCCTATCGGTGTTTTGTATGCGGTCCTATAAGCCCACAAAGCATCATCGAGACGATCACTCCAATCCTTCCTTGAAGGTCCAACCGATTTCTCCAAAATGTTCTTGATCTCTCGATTACTCACCTCGGCCATACCACTTGTTTGGGGATGATAAGGTGTAGACACCTTATGTGTGACGCCATACTTCCTCAATAAGGCTTCAATGGTGCGGTTACAAAAATGGGATCCTCCATCGCTAATCAAGACTCTTGGAATTCCAAAACGGGAAAATATGTTGGTCTTGAGAAACTCGGCTACCACTTTGGCATCATTGGTGCGTGTAGCCCTTGCTTCGATCCACTTTGACACATAATCAACCGCAAGCAATATGTAGAGAAAGCCCTTACTTGAAGGAAACGGTCCCATGAAATCAATACCCCATAAATCAAAAATTTCCACCTCCATGATAGGCGTGAGCGGCATTTGGTCTCTAGCTCCAATGTTCCCCATTCTTTGGCATCTATCACATGCTTTGCAAAACATGAATGCATCCTTGAAAATTGTAGGCCAAAAGAATCCACACGAAAGTACCTTCAAAGCCGTTTTCTTTGGTCCAAAATGACCTCCACACGCCTCACTATGACAAAAAGCAAGGATGGAGCGATGCTCATTTTCCGGCACACATCTTCGAATCACTTGATCACCACATTGCTTCCATAAGTACGGATCATCCCACAAGAAGTGTCGAGCTTGCTTCCTTACTCTCTTTTGTTGGTGGCTCGGCATCTCTTTGGGAAATCGGTTTGTGGCTAGAAAATTTGCAATGTCGGCATACCAAGGCTCATGTACTTCAAGTCGAAAAAGTTGCTCATCCGGAAAGGTATCACATAGGGGCAGCCGATCCTCCTTGTGCACAAGTCTACTCAAATGATCGGCTACGACATTCTCTACTCCTTTCTTGTCTTTGATCTCAATATCGAACTCTTGAAGCAAAAGAATCCATCGAATAAGCCTCGGCTTAGCATCCTTCTTTGTCATAAGATATCTCAAAGCGGCATGATCACTATAAACAATAACCTTGGAATTCAAAAGATATGATCGAAACTTTTCCAAAGCAAATATTACCGCTAAGAGTTCCTTCTCCGTTGTTGTGTAGTTGAGTTGTGCATCGTTGAGAGTCCTTGAAGCATAGTAAATGGCGCATGGCTTCTTATCAATTCGTTGTCCAAGTACCGCTCCAAGTGCATAATCACTAGCATCGCACATCAACTCAAACGGCTCGTCCCAATTAGGGGAAACAAGAATAGGCCGGTGCCGAGCAAAGTAGCATCTTTAATCGGCAAAAGGCTTCCTCACAAGCTTCCGACCATTCAAACGTCACCTCCTTTTGTAACAAGTTGCTCAATGGCTTGGCAATTGAAGAGAAGTCCTTGATGAATCGTCGATAAAACCCCGCATGGCCAAGAAAACTTCTCACATCTTTCACACACCTAGGGCTCGGCAATGCTTGAATTAGCTCCACCTTGGCTTTGTCAACCTCTAAGCCTCTTGCCGAAATTATGTGCCCTAGAACAATGCCTTGCGTGACCATGAAGTGACACTTCTCCCAATTAAGCACAAGATTTGTCTCTACACACCTCTCAAGTATCTTCTCCAAGTTCCCCAAACATGCATCGAAGGTGCCTCCATACACACTAAAATCATCCATAAACACTTCGATAATGTCTTCAATAAAATCCGAGAAGATAGCATACATACATCTCTGAAAAGTGCCGGGTGCGTTGCAAAGTCCGAATGGCATCCGCCGATATGCAAAAGTGCCAAATGGACAAGTAAAAGTGGTCTTCTCTTGATCATCCGGGTGTATCATGATTTGATTGTATCCACTATATCCATCAAGAAAGCAATAGTAAGAATGACCGGCTAACCTCTCTAGCATTTGATCCATAAACGGCAAAGGCATGTGATCCTTCCTCGTTGTAGCGTTGAGCTTCCTATAATCGATGCACATCCTATGACCGGTTACAAGTCTTTGTGGCACAAGCTCATTCTTCTCATTCTTGACAACCGTTACACCACTCTTCTTCGGCACTACTTGCACGGGAGATATCCACTTACTATCCGAAATTGGGTAGATCACCCCACAATCAAGCAACTTGATAATTTCTTCTTTCACAACTTTCATCATGGGAGGGTGAAGTCGACGTTGAGCTTCCTTTGTCGGCTTAGCTCCTTCTTCTAACAAGATACAATGAACACAAGTAGTAGGGCTTATTCCCTTGATATCCGCTAAGGTCCAACCTATGGCGGTTTTGTACTTCTTAAGCACACAAATCAAATCTTTCTCTTGCTTCTCACTAAGCATTGAAGACACAATCACCGGTAGTGTATCTCATTCTCCAAGATAAGCATACTTTAAATGACTAGGGAGTTCTTTTAGTTCTAACTTTGGGGCCTCTTCCACACTTGGTCGAAATTTTGTTGTGGCACTTGGAATTGACAAGAACGAATCAAACTTTGCATAAGGCCGAGCTTCCAACTCGGCACACACTTCCTCTATGCTCGGCACCATCATGTACGGCTCCACTTTGGCTTGCTCGGCAATGATGCTTGGCTCGGCCTTGACATGCTCGGCACGGCTTGGCTTGGTTTCTTTCATAACTCGTTCTCCCCTCTTGTCAAATCCGACCCCTTGCTCAATCGCTAATTGCTATGCGTCGAGCGAGGTCGACATAACTTGCTCGACCTCCTCCAAAACATCAATGGCACAACCCTCCTTTAAATCAACATTAGGGAACTTCATGGCGTCAAACACATTGAACTTTATCATCTCACCATCAAATTCCATAGTTAGGTTGCCCTCGGCCACATCTATCTTTGTGCGCGCGGTCCTCATGAATGGTCGCCCTAAAAGCAATTGAGTGTTGTTGACCGGCGAATCCTCCATCTCAACCACATAAAAATCGGCGGGGAATATCAATTGGTTGACTTGCACCAACACATCCTCTACATAGCCCTCCGGATATTTGCTTGAGCGATCCGCAAGTTGAATGATGACATTATCCTTCTTGAGAGGCCCTATACTCAATGTTTGATACACATTGAGTGGCATGACATTGATCGATGCTCCCAAATCCAACATAACATCCTCAAATCGAGTATTGCCTATGACACAAGGCACATTGAAGCTTCCCGGATCCTTCATCTTTGGTGGCAATTTTCTTTGAATAACGGCCGACACCGTCTCGCTCATAGTTACCACACGAGTCTCCCTAGTATGCCTTCTAGCCGTGCAAAGCTCCTTCAAAAACTTAGCATACTTCGGTACTTGCTTAATGCATTCCAACAAAGGGATGTTGACTTGCACTTTCCGGAAAATCTCCAATACCTCTTCATCAGATTTATCTTTCTTTGTTCTAGCAAAGCGTGAAGGGAATGGGGCACTAGATGATGATACCCCTCCCTTGCTTGCTTGGTTCGGCAATACCTCATTCTTTGATGTTGCGGGATCGTACTCGAGCTTGTTGCGCAGCCCCTTATCTTGCATATCATGTCCGGCACCATGCCCTTGCTCGGCAATTCTCCCTTTCTCGGCAGCAACAACCCTGCCGGCAATGCTATGCTCGGCTTCTTCATGCTCGGCTGCTGCCCTGCCGGTTGTTCCCCTCTCGGCCTCAAGCATGTGGCTGCCGGCAATTGCAGGTCCGGCAGCCTTCTCATCCTCCTCAATACCCTTGAAAGTCACTCGCTTCTTCTTTGGACTTGTTGGAGGAAACAACTCTCTTCCACTACGAGTTTGAATCACTTTGGCTTGCTCGTTCCTCGGATTGGGAATAGTATTGCTTGGCAACATCCCTTGCTCATTGAACCTTCCCATAAAATCCACAACTTGCCCCATTTGAGTCTTGAGTTCACCAATGTCCTTTTGATGATTTTGTTGCCCCGCGAGTAATGCTTGAGTAGCACTCGACAACGATTGAAGCAAAGCATCGTAGTTAGGGTTGCTCGTGGCTTGGCCTTGGCTCGGCCCTCCTTGGCCTTGGTACGGCACAACTTGTGCATGTGGCTGGTTCGGCACTGCCCCAAAATTCCCTTGGTTCGGCTGATAAGGTTGCCGAGGCACAAATGGTGGCCTCGGTGCAAATGGCGCTCCTCCTTCTCTCGGTTGCATAGGTGCCCTAAGCACGTTGTCATTATTCGCCCATCGAAAGTTCGGATGATCATTGAACCTTGGATTGAAATTGCCAAAACGCTGGCCTCCTTGAAAACCAATGGCATTGCACTCCTCTACTCCCTCATTAACTCCAAATTGAGGGCATTGTTCGGTTTCATGGCCCTTGGTGCAAATACCACATACACTAGCACGCTTCTTCATCAAATTACTCACCAAGTCGGTGAGCTTGTCCACTTTCTCCTCTAACTTTGAGCTCGAAGAAGTTTCATGCACTTTCTCATTCCTTTGCACATTGCTTCGTGCCATGCCAAATTGTTGGTTGTTCAAAGCACGAACTTCCAACAAACTTCTTGCCGCTCCGGCGTTCAACTCCAAAAAGCTACCTCCCGCGGCCGAGTCAAGAAACTCTCTCTCCATGACGCGCAATCCCTCATAGAAATATTGCAGCAAGAGTCCATCGCTAATGCCATGCGATGGACACAAAGAAACTAGGGATTTGAACCTCTTGTAATAGTCGAAGAAAGTCTCATCTCCGGCTTGCTTCACACTAGTAATTTGCTTCCTCAGATCAGTGATACGTGAAGCAGGAAAGTACTTGAGCAAAAACTCATCCATCATAGTACTCCACGAAACAATGCGACCACTAGGCACCTCAAACAACCACTCCTTTGCTTGATCTTCGAGAGAAAACGGAAATGCCTTCATCTTGAAGTGTTGCAAATCGGTCCCTCTTGGACACATAGACTCCGTGGTGAAGTTAAACCACTGTAGATGCTTGTTAGGGTCCTCACTCGGCATTCCATAAAATGATTTCAGCTTATGGAGGAATCCACTCCTCAATTCAATCTCTCCAGTCTTGTCAGTTTCCAAAGGAGGATAAGTGATATTCGAAGGAGCAACTCCAGCTCCAGCAACATGACCATTCTGTGATCTGATTGATGCCATGATCTCTTCTTCTTCTTCTAATTCGGCAAAGGCCTCAAACTCTGGATTCTGAAGATCACACGATGATGACACAACTGATGGTGAACTCGGCACTGATGATGAAATGGACGGCACAATAGGTGAACTCGGCAAGGATGATGGTACTGATGAACTGGTTGGTGACGATGGAGGTAATGGCACAAAACGAGCAATAGCGAGTTCTTGCTCTAAACGTTGCAAACGGCCTTGAAGATCTCTTGCCCAAATACTAGATTCGGACATGCACTATTTCTGAAATTTGCAACATTTAAACAAGTTAGAACCTTATAAAGAAATAGAAGACAAGAATATACATCATTACAAGCCACGGCATTGGCGATACAACAAATTTCAACAATGATTACACACATATAGACAATCGGCAAAGCACAAAATTCACACACGGCAACAATACATTTCGGCAAAGTACAAATATGGTTCGGCAACAAGATATCAAAAAGTCCATGATCATGTAATCGCTAAGTCTAATTTCTTTTAAATTTGTTCTAACTCTCGAAGTACGTGGAGCAGAGGAGATAACGGTGCAATGGACTGATACAGCCCCCGGTAGTATCATGCTTAATCCGATATACCTCAAGAGTTTGAACCACACAACATGTTTTATCTTTGAAGAAAATAGGCCACATATGTCAAGTTATGTTCTAGCGTCTAAAGTGAGGTGATGCTTCGGCACAAGCTGTCGACTAGGTCGTGCGGATTTTACGTTTCAAAGGTCATTACAATCACGGAGGGCGAACCCCCTACAGGAACCAGGCAGGACTCGTTGTTGGACACCACGGAGGGCGAACCCCCTATCGACTCACTCACCGAGAATGAACATCAGTCTATGGGCCTTGAGATCCAGTTAAACAAACCTGAGAACCATATCTATGATCATAACTTCCCCATACTTTGTAAAACAAACACGGATCCCTAGCGGTCTCAAGTGTTGATTAAAACCGCCCTCAACCTCATAGAAGTAATACTATTACCGAAGAAACGCTTATATGCGTGGGGGGGAAGTATCCCGCGTTTCCCAATCTACATAGAAACGCCCTCCGACATAGCACCATTCACATGAAGGGTTTTGGTTATGATCAACAAAAGAGGCTTCACCTACATGTTACACTTTAGAAACTACAATAAACTCAAACATACACAACATATCAACTTCCTAGAAATTAAACTAAGTGATTACCAACATACATCATTATACATCATGCAACTTTCGAAATTTAAACTCTACATGCCGAAGCATATTTCTACTTTACAAAATCCCAAAATAAAATTAAAAGTTACAACTTTACAACTTCACAACAAAAATTTCCAGCAATCATATATACACAACAATAACATAAAACAAGTTTTTATAATCCCCGGCAACGGCGCCAAAAATTGATGTGAGCCGAAGCTCGCATGCAATAATAACCCTACAAAAATATCGTTAGTAGTATGAGCAAGTAGGGATCGTTCTAGGCCGGGGATTAAGGGTACCTGAAATATGAAATTGTTAGACACAAACATATTCACATATATACAAGAAACGTCACACACATGGGGGTATAAAGTGATTCGGCAGCAAACTGCCTCTATTGCTAGGTTCGGCAACAATAAAAACAGAAAATAAAATCCTAGATCTAATATTTACAAGTTTGATCATCATCTCTCACGCATCACATAACACAAAACACTCTTTAAAACATAGATTCATATGCAAGAAGGTAAGAGACAAGTATTTAGCATGTTCATAATTCAAATTCGTTTCGACCGCAACTAGAGCTCTCGCTCTGTACCTAGTTACTAGACTTCCTCAAGTTCTTTTAGGACAAACTTTCGCTCTAGCCCTAAAGATTTTTATGCTAATCCGGTTAAGACTTAACATATATCGCACAAGAGTCTTAAATCGAAAACATGCAAATAAGCAAGGTTGTCAATCATTTTATTTAACATGCAAGTTTTAGCTAAGGTTTTATACCCTAGGTGAGCACAACAAATCAAAACAACCGCTAGGCCTATAGTTTTATTCATTCTACTCAGGTTAGATGAAACCTAACACCTAGATTTACATGCAAACAACAAATGCTTAAACACAACTAATGTTTCGGTTTATAAGGAACATCCTTAACCCACTAACCAATTTAAATCCTAAACATGCTTTTAATACTATCGCCCTGGTTATCTAAACATACAAAATCCATGAATTAAAGATTGCAAAGTCATCACATAAATTCCAACAAGAATCGCAATCTATGTTCATCATACAAAACCAAACGAAAACAAAGTATTTTTATAACAATACATGTGACTAAACCGAAATTAAAAATACAAGGCATAGGGATGGATCACACTTTAGAAACCTTGGAGAGCTTCGTCTTGGTGTGGTGGAAGAGATTCGGCAGCAGCTATGGCAGGGAATGGTTCGGTGGTGTGTGGTGGTGAGATCGGGTGACTTTGTATTTAGGGTTTCGGGTTAGAACTTTGGGTAGAAAATTTGGTAGAGTTTTGGCTAGTGCTTTGCAAGAGATGAGATGATGATTTTTCTGAATAAGAGATGGCTATATATAGAGGAATAGGGGTGAGAGGCTGCCGGCCACAAGAATGCAAAAAGGTAGGTTTTGGTTTTCCTACTAGGTTTATGTTTCCTTGTTGAATAAGTATTTGCATTCTTGATTTTCTTTTTCTGATTTTTCTTCAAGGCTTGGGCTGCACATCTTCATGGACTTCTTGTATGATCTTGGACTTCAATTGATAGGTCTTGATCCATTGAAAATGCCCCACAATGCCGGCAGCACACAGAGGCAGCAATCTGCCAGAATCGGCAGCTTCTCCTAGTGTGACTAGGAGAACTTGTTTCTTCATGCTTTTCTTCAATGCCATGGCCTAGTGTCTTCCTCTTCTCTTCATAAAGCTTGGACCATCTTCACATATGCATTTGTGCACCATTTGGTCCATTAAAAACAGAAAACACAAAAAGGGGGCAGTAGGTTCCTGGAATCGGCAGATTTGACCTTGTTGTAGTAATTCCGGCTTATCTTCCTCCGTGGAGCTCCGATTGATGCGATTCCAAGTCTCACGTAAACTAGACACATAGGGCCATCTCCCCATAAAATATCTCAGCCAAATTCCAAGTAAGTCGTCGGGAATGATTTTTCGAAGTTGGGACACAGTCCCAGGAAAATCCTGGCAGCCCCTGGATTGGAATGTTCGGACTGCCGTTTTGCAGCCAAGTTTTGGGTGACTTCCCGAACTCCGAATGATCTGAAATTTTAACACAACATTCCTCAACATATGAATATGAAGCACACAAGATTTCATGGAATTCGGACAAGGATAGGTCATACTTTTGCACATCTCAAAATCACGAAAAAGACACATTTTGCAATATTTTCCAGATTTCTCAAACTTAGTCATTTTTCGGATTCTTAACCATTTTTCACAAAACTCTACCAAAATTGACACTAACTATATTATGACTCGATCTTAGACAAATAAGGGTTAAACAAAGCATAAACGAGGGCATAAGCATGTAATATCGTCACACATTGTGCTCCTATCAATTCACGTAGGGCTGCATTGGCACGTTGGTGCGCTGCACCTTGGCATGAACAGAATAGCTGCCGTGCAGGCGTACATTGTATCTGACACATGTGCAGCAACGGTAAGACAAGCTTCGACAGCGGTAGGCAGGTTGCAGCGCAGGTTGAGTGCCCGTATCCGATACAAAATGTCAGTATTGGATACGTGATGACTTAGGCCAAAGCCTCGGTGGATACGCCTGGGATACGGCTCAGATACGTCTGGGCTTGTCTTGGATACGAGGTGTCACGTGTCGGACACGGCTCGACATTGCGAGTGTCAGCGGTCGCGCGTCTCGGTAGGCTGCAAGCCATGCTCGGCAGGTTGCATGTCAGGTTGTGCGGCAGCGCGAGTGTCAGGCTGCGAGTGCTGCGCAGCGACACAGGCTGCAAATAAGCGAGGCTGGCACTGCAGCCTATCAGCAGGGGCTGGGGCTGATTCTTGCTTTCTTCTTGGCAGATTTGACCTTTGTGTCTTCTGTTGAGCATAAATTCCTTCAGAAAATAGCTATTAATACGATTCCAAGTTCTGTGAAAACTAGACTCAGAGATCTTTCCATTCATATATAGCACGCCATCTAGTTACAAGTGAGCTGTTCTGAAAAAATTCTGGAAGTCGAATGATGTGCCCAGGAAATTCCTGGAACTTACTTGATCTGATTTTGCATAACAATTCTCGGCAGCTTCTTTAGCTCCGATTACTCTAACGCTTTCTATTGCTCAATCATCAATGTATATACTGCTCATAAGAGAAGAAAATTCCATCAAAAGTAACATGGAAGCTTTACATATTCAACAAAACATTTAAGGACTCTGATTCTTAGCACTTAGTCAAATTTCTGTAAACTTCCGACTTTTAAGCACGATTTTATTAAAACTCTACCAAAAGCTCATGACTCTATAGTATGACTCGATCTTAAGTAACTAAGGGGTAAACAATGTATAAATGTAGGCATAAACATATTAAGAACGTAGCACTTTGTGCTTCTATCAACTACCCCACATTTATCTTTTGCTAGTCCCTTAGCAAAACTAAATTAAACTAGACTCTAAACAAACTATTGCCCTAACGATTCATCTCAGGCTCGTATGAACACATAGCTTTCAAGTTGATTGATGAAAATGCTAAGCACAAAAATTCCAAGTTTCATGAACATGCAACATCAATATTAACATGTAAGAACAACACATAAGCATGTAAACATGTATAGCTGATCCGAATCTCCTCACTAGGCATACTCTCTTCTTGTCACTCGAAGCATGGCATTCACTCATAAGTATATGCAAGAGAAAAATAATGAATTACGATGAGTAACTTGCATAAATCATGAAAAACAAAAGCTCTTTGTGAATTTTTATGGAAAACCTCATTTAACAACTATGTGCACCAATGAACCAAAACCATATGCTTACTCTTGAGAAATACTTCACATTGTAAAATATTTTTCAAGACTTAATACCATGCTTAAATCGAACCGTGCCTATGCAATTCTTTCTTTTCTCTCGGATACTTCTTTTTCTCTTTTCTTTTCCGAACAAAAACTTTTCTTTTCTTTTATAAGGTATTCGGCACATAAATTTTTCATACATATTCATGGCTAAGTCTACCCCACACTTGTTCTTCTTCATCACTTCACGCGAAAACTCTTTCAAAGATCAAGCTTTGCCAAGACTTTTAAAAAGGTAAAGGCATAACTATACTAAGTTCATGGAAAGTGTTTAAGGGTGATGAAAGAAAAGGCTAAATGTCGGCTCGAGGGGGTTTACTAAGATGTCCCATGACGGGCTCAAATAGGGCGCATGCTTTTTTTGGCTTTGGTGGTGAACCTAAAAGATCTTTATTCAATCACTTTCAAAATCAAGGTATTTTATGATGAAAATGTTTTGAAAATCAACAAGTTAAGAGTAAGTTCTAGTATCCTAGAGTTCATTAAAAAAATATGGCACATAATCATTGAATATGCAAAGAATAATAAGGTCTATATATTAAGCATGCTCGAAATTTTCAGAATTTTGACACTCATGAAGAAACCAATTTGACTCTAAAACTCACAAGGTTATAGGGAAACAAACTAGCTAAAACATGCATGCTTTATTAATCAACAAGTCCTACATGCTCCTACCAATGCACATTATCCATGAAACTCACAATTTTTAAAGTATGCACAACTATCATCTATGTATGCAAAGAGGAGAAAAACATCATTGACTACTTTAGGGGCATCCTATGACTCGAAATATTAAATAAACACTCTATTTTTGTGGAACATTTTTCTGAAATTTTCTTTGCACACTAAAACCTAAACGGAATACGTTATCCCACCCCACACTTAGAAAACTACATTATCCCCAATATAAGCATAAAACTATAGCATGCAATTCCTAAGCATACGACAAGCTAACAAATTCCAACATATCATCACAAACCCATGAAAAAGAGAAGGGTTAAGAAATTTCAAACTCGCGGTGATGGCTCCTTCGTTTTTCTTGGTCGTATGGGGTTGCCTCCCCATTAGCGCTTAAGTATTTTAAGTCATTAGCCTAGACTTTTTACCATGTGTATTGTGTTCATCGTGGTCCAAAATAATGGATCTCAGAGGCTAGAAGGTAGATGAGGAGTGTTTGAAATACGTTCTCCGTTTCGGCAACGTTTTCCATGCTATCGACAACATTAGTGTCAATGTACTTGAATTCGGCAGTAAGGTGTGCAAGCTGCTCGGCAGCGTTGGTGTCAAGCTGCGAGGAGTTCTCGATAGCGCTCTCGGCAGGATTGTAGGCAGTACCGGCATTGTGCGCATCATCGTCAGGGTTCAGCGCAGTGTCAGTGTCTTCAGCGTTGGGGCTGTTCTCAGTTGCGTCGGTATGCGCTGCATTGGCAGTGTGCGTATCAGCGTGATCGGTGGTTGTCTCAATACCGGCAGTGTTAGCAGGCTGCGAGGAGTGTGCTGCGGCATCGGCATCGGTAGTACTATGTTTCTCGGTAGTATCGGCAGTGTGGGCATCAATATCGGCAGCCTGCTCGGCAGCTTTGGCTGCAGCGGCCATGGCAGGGGCTGGACTATCGGTAGAAAGCTGCGCGTCGATGAAATCGGCAGCTTCTACTGGTTACATGGTGAAGGCTTCAAAGTAAATTTTGAGACGATGTCCATTTACTTTAAATGTGTTACCCGAAGCTTCATTGTAGACTTCAACGACACCATGTGGAAAGATTTGAGTGACAATGTAAGGTCCTACCCAACGTGACCGTAACTTGCCCAGAAAGAGTTGAAGCCGAGAATTAAACAAAAGAACTTTTTGCCCTACTTCGAATGTCTTCCCACAAATCATCTTGTCATGATACGCTCGCGTCTTTTCTTTATATATCCATGCGGTATCATAATCTTCATTGCGTATTTCTTCTAATTCATTGAGTTGAAGTTTTCTATGAACACCGGCGTCATCGATGTCCATATTGAATTGCTTAACCGCCCACCATGCTCGATGCTCTAGCTTTACCGGCAAGTGACATGCTTTTCCATAAGTTAACCGAAAATGAGACATACCTATTGGCGTCTTATACGTGGTTCGATAGGCCCACAAGGCGTCATCAAGTCGATCACTCCAATCTTTCCTTGTTGGTCCAACGATCTTCTCAAGAATTTGTTTGATCTCTCGGTTGCTCACCTCGGCTATGCCACTTGTTTGGGGATGATACCATATTTCTTCATATTTCTTATGAGTGACTCCATATTTCTTCAACAAAGCTTCTATTGTACGGTTGGAAAAGTGGGAACCTCCATCGCTTATCAAGACTCTAGGAACTCCAAAACATGTAAAGATGTGAGTCTTAAGGAATTCGGCAAATACCTTTGAATCATTGGTGCATGTGGCTTTTGCTTCTATCCATTTCGACACATAATCAACCGCTAGTAAAATGTAAAGGAAACCTTTGCTTGAAGGAAACGGTCCCATGAAGTCAATACCCCAAAGATCGAAAATTTCTACCTCAATGATAGGCGTGAGCGGCATTTGGTCCCTCGGCCCTATGTTGCCGATCCTTTGGCATTGGTTGGATATTATGCACGTTATATGTGCATCCTTAAAGAGTGTAGGCCAATAGAATCCACAATTAAGTATCTTTAATGTCGTCTTCTTAGGTCGAAAGTGACCTCCACATGCTTCGTTGTGACAAAAGGCAAGGATGGATCGATGCTCTTCTTCCGGAACACATCTTCGTATCACTTGGTCGCTGCATTGCTTCCATAGGTATGGCTCGTCCCACACGTAGTGCCGACTTTGCTTCTTGATCTTGTTCTTGAGATGCTTCGGCAATCATTGGGGAAATTGCCGAGTTGCTAAGTAATTTGCAATGTCGGCATACCAAGGTTCTTGTGTCGCATCAATCCGAAAGAGTTGCTCATCCGGGAAGTTCTCCAATAGGGTTAGCCGATCCTCCTCTCTAACAATATGACTCAATTGATCGGCTACAACGTTCTCGCTTCCTTTCTTATCCTTTATCTCAATGTCAAACTCTTGAAGCAATAGGATCCAACGAATGAGGCGTGGCTTGGCATCTTTCTTTGTCATGAGGTATCTCAAAGCGGCATGATCACTATACACAACAAGTTTGGAATTAATAAGATAAAAACGAAATTTTTCCAAATCAAATATTATCGTTAAGAGTTCTTTTTCGGTTGTGGAGTAATTGAGTTGAGCATCATTGAAGGTCCTCGAAGCATAGTGAATCACGTTTGGCTTCTGCTCTATTCTTTGGTCGAGCACGGCTCCCCTGGCGTTATCACTTGCATCAAACATTAACTCAAATGGAAGCTTCCAATTTGGTGAAGACAAAATCGGGGCCATGCATAGCTTCTCCTTCAACCTAATGAAAGCTTGCTCGCATGCTTCATTCCACACAAACGGCACATCTCTTTTTAGTAGCTCAGTCATTGGCTTTGCGTCTTTAGAGAAATCCTTGATAAATCGTCGATAGAAGCCGGCATGTTCAAGAAACGATCGCACGTCTCTCACATTCTTTGGCGAAGGCAAGTGTTGGATGAGCTCCACTTTGGCTTTGTCTACTTCCATGCCTTGTGCCGAAATAATGTGGTCGAGTACTATCCCTTGTGTCGCCATGAAGTGGCACTTCTCCCAATTAAGCACAAGGTTGGTCTCAACACACCTTTCTAGTATCTCCTCTAAGTTCTCTAAACATGAGTCGAAGTCGCGTCCATACACGCTAAAGTCATCCATGAAGACCTCGATTTTATTTTCAATAAAGTCGGAGAAGATGTTGTACATGCATCGTTGAAACTTGCCGGGTGCGTTGCATATGGCATTCTTCGATATGCAAAGGTGTCGAATGGACAAGTGAAAGTGGTCTTCTCTTGATCATCCGGGTGTATCATGATTTGGTTGTAGCCACTATATCCATCAAGAAAACAATAAAACTCATGGCCGGCTAATCTTTCGAGCGTTTGATCCATGAATGGCAAAGGCATGTGGTCCTTCCTCGTTGTTGCATTGAGCTTCCTATAGTCGATGCACATGCGATGGCCGGTCACAAGTCTTTGAGGTACAAGCTCGTTTTTCTCATTCCTCACAACCGTTACACCACTTTTCTTTGGAACTACTTGCACGGGAGAGATCCACTTGCTATCCGAAATAGGGTAAATAACTCCACAATCTAAAAGCTTGATAATCTCGTCTTTTACTACCGTCATCATTGGAGGGTGGAGACGGCGTTGGGGCTCACGGCTTGGCTTTGCTCTGATGAGTCGCCTAAGCGAGCATCAAGCAATAATAACCCTGCAATCGTTAGTAGTATAGAAATAAGTAGGGATCGTTCTAGCCGGGGATTAAGGGTACCTGAAATATGAGAATGTTAGCACAATTTATTCACACATATATATATATATATATATACACACATATTCACACGAGTTCAACATGGGGGATTTGATATGAGGTTCGGCAGCAAGGGCTGCCTCTATATCTAAGACACGAAAATAAACCTAAACTACTATATACAAGTGATCATCATCTCTCACACAAAACAGTTCATATAAAAGACTCTTTAACAAGTAGATTTGCATGCAAGAAGGTAAGAGACAAGTATTCAACATGTTCATGACCTAAATTAGTTTCGACCCAACTAGAGCCTCCAGCAGTTTTCCAATTGTTAGACTTCTTAAATTCTTAGAATCTACTCCAGCGTATGACTTCTAAGGTGATGCTAATCTGGTTTTACGCATTTTAACATTTAAGCATATGAGCTAAATCGAAGACAAGCAAACAAGTAAGGTTGTCATTCTTCTTATTTAACTTGCAAGTTCTAAGGTTGTTAGACCTAGGTGAGCAACACAAAACAAACTACTCCAGCGTATGACTTATTCATATTACTCTATCACATGAAACCTAGCACTTAGAATTACATGTTTTAAACAACAAATTCTTTAAACAAAACTAGTGTGTCGATTTAATGCCCTAACCTTAGTTCTAACCAATTTTTAGTCCTAAACATGCATATAATACCACTGCTCTAATTATCTAAACACACAAATCACACAAATTAAAACTGCAAAAACAACTTACATAAACTTCCACAAAGTTGGTTCATACAAAAGTTTAGCAAAAACCAAGAAACGAAACAAGTTCTTACAAGATAACCAAACCAAATTAAATACAAAAGCCATAGGGGGAGTGGATCACACTTTTAGAACCTTGGAAGACTCTTCAAGACGTGACAATAGGATGCTTGCTGATCGGCAGAACCAAAGATGAAGGAATCAGCAGAACAACAAGGTGAGAGGTACGGCAGTTTGGTGGTGGTGATGGTGATGGGTTTTGGCTAAGTATTTGGGTGTTGGTGCTTGAGAGACTTGGTAGAGCTTTATGCTAGTATTTTATGCTTGAGATGAGATGATTTTCAGAATGGCAAAGTGAGGCTATATATAGAGAAAAGGGTGCCGGCAGCCCTTGTTGCATAAGGTAATCAGAAAACCTAGTGGAATAAGGTTTTGAAACCTTCCTTTCATAGTTCAATTAGGTTTTCTTTTTCTTAATTTTTCTTCAAGGCTTGGGCTTCACATCTTCATGGACTTCTTGAATAATCTTTAGAATTCATTGGATAAGTTTTGATCCACCGAAAATTGCCCCAAACCCGCCGGCATGCAGATCGGCAGCTTAGCAGTCCGATCGGCACCATCTCCTGGCTTGACTAGGAGATGCACTTTTCTTCATCTTTTTCTCCATTGCTTTAGCTTGGTGTCTTCCTCTTTCCTTCCTTAAGCTTGGACTATCATCATATATGCATTTGTGCATCAATTTGTCCATCGGAAACAGAAATTGCGAAAAGGAGGCAGTAGCATCCTGGAATCGGCAGAAACGACCTTGTTGTAGTAACTCCGATATATCTCCCTCCTCGGAGCTCCGATTGATGCGATTCTAAATCTCAGATAAACTAGACACACATAGCTACTTCCATATAAAAAATTTCGATCAAATTCCTTGTGAGTCGTCGGGAATGATTTTTCGAAGTTGGGACACAGTCCCAGGAAAATCCTGGAAGTCCCTGGTGATCTTTGCTCGGACTGCCAAGTTGCAGCCATCTTTTGGGTGACTTTCCGAACTCCGATTGATCTAAAATTTTAACACAACATTCCTCAGTATATGAATAATAAGCACACCAAATTTCATTAAATTCGGACAAGGATAGATCGCATTTTTACTCATCTCAGAATCACGAAAAAGATAACTTGCATTATTTTCCAGATTTCTCAAACTTAGTCATTTTTCGGATTCTAAAGCATATTTGATTAAAACTCTACCAAATCGACACTAAATTATATTATGACTCAATTTTAGATAAATAAGGGAAAAACGAAGCATAAACGAGGGCATAAGCATATAATATCGTCGCACATTGGGCTCCTATCATGCTCCTTCCTCGAGGAAGATGCGATGAACACATGTTGTAAGGCTTATTCCCTTAATATCCACCAAGGTCCAACCTATAGCGGTTTTGTGCTTTTTAAGTAGACGAATCAACTCCTCCTCTTGCTTCTCATTAAGCTTTGAAGATACGATAACCGGCAATGTGTCTTCTTTTCCAAGATAAACATATTTTAAGTAACTAGAGAGCTCTTTTAATTCTAACTTTGGGGCCTCTTCCATGCTTGGTCGAAATTTTGTTGTGGCATTTGGAATTGACAAGAATGAGTTGAGTTTGTACGGTGGTGTTGCTTCAAGATCGGCAACCACTTCTCTCATGCTTGGTTCGGCTGCATAGTCTTCATCTTCTATCCCAACTCGTGCTCCCTCCCTGTCAAATCCGATCCCGAGCTCTATGGCTCGTTGCTATGTATCAAGAGAGGTCGACATAACTTGCTCGACCTCTTCCAAAACGTCATCAACGTGACACTCCTTAAGCTCGGCGATAGGATATCTCATTGCATCGAAAACATTGAACCTTATCACGTCACCATCGAACTCCATAGTCAAATTTCCTTCTGCTACATCGATCTTCGTGCGTGCCGTCCTCATGAATGGCCGGCCAAGTAAAAGTTGAGTGCTATTAACCGGCAAGTCTTCCATCTCCACAATGTAAAAGTCAGCAGGAAATATCAAGTGGTTGACATGCACGAGTACATCTTCAACATACCCTTTCGGATACTTGCTTGAGCGATCCACGAGTTGAATGATGACGTTGTCCTTCTTGAGAGGGCCTATACTCAACGTTTGATATACATTGAGTGACATGACATTGATCGATGCTCCCAAGTCTAGCATGACATCATCGAACCGAGTGTTGCCAATCACACAAGGCACGTTGAAACTTCCCGGATCCTTCATCTTTGGTGGCAAGTTTCTTTGAATAACTGCCGACACCGTCTCACTCATAGTCACCACACGAGCCTCCCTTGTATGCCTTCGTGCCGTGCAAAGCTCCTTGAGGAACTTTGCATACTTAGGCACTTGTCTTATACATTCCTACAACGGGATGTTCACTTTTACTTTCCGGAAAATGTCCAACACTTCCTCGTCGGACTTATCTTTCTTGGATTTTGCAAATCGGGAAGGGAAGGATATGCAAGAGTTCAGCACCCCTCCCTTGTTGGCTTTAATTGGCACACTTTCCTTCAACAAAGTTGCGAGATCTTTCTCTAGCTCGTTGCGCATGGCCTCTTTCTCAGTAGCAACACGCTCGGCTGCAGCCCTATCGGCAGGTTGCAGCTCGACTACATCGGCAGAGCTGCGCGCAGCAGTATCGGTAGCATCAGCAGAGCTGTCAGCTGCAGCATCGGCAAAGCTCTTCCTCTTCTAAAATTTTGCCGAAAGTCACATTCTTTGGATTTCTTGGTCGTGGCTCATTCAACACTTTTCCACTACGTGTTGTGATGAATTTGGCATGCTCATGCCCCAGATTTTTAATAACTCCGCCCGGTAGCTTCCCTTGCTCGGTGATCTTTCCCATGAAGTCTACGACTTGCCCCATTTGAGTCTTTAGCTTGGCTATGTCTTTCGAGTGCGTTTGTTGTCCCGCGAGCAATACTTGAGTTGCACTCGAAAGATATTGAATTATTGCATCATAGTAGGGGCTGCTTTGTGCGGTTTGAGCTTGGTTCAGCATAGGTTGAAACGGCATGGCTTGGTTGTTCGGTTGCATAGCTTGGCTCGGCCCTTGGTTCGGCTGAAAAGGCTGCCTCGGCACAAAGGGTGCTCTCGGTTGGTATGGAGCTGCATTCGGTGGCCTTTGGACGTTGTCATTGTTTGACCATCTAAAGTTCGGATGATCGTTGAACCTCGGATTGAAGTTGCCGAACCTTTGTCCTCTTTGAAATCCAACGACATTCACCTCTTCCTCACTTAATCCAAATTGAGGGCATTGCTCGGTTTCTTGATTCTCGGCACAAACTCCACACACTTGTGCTCTCTTTCCTCGCATTAAACTTGCTACCATATCCGATAGCTTATCAACCTCGTTCTCCAACACCGAACTAGTAGTCTCATTCACTTTGTGCTTTAAGGCATTGTCTCGCGACATGTCAAATTGTTGACTATTCAATGCTCGGATCTCCAACAAGTTCTTGAGCGGTGTAGGATCAAGTTCAAGGAAAGAACCTTGAGCAGCCGAATCTAGGAACTCCCTTTCTATGAGACGCAAGCCCTCATAAAAATACTGAAGAAGTAGCCCCTCTCTAATGTCATGAGATGGACACAAAGCAACGAGGGTTTTATACCTCTTGTAATAATCAGAAAACGTCTCATCTCCTCCTTGCCGAATGCTCGTTATTTGCTTCCTCAAATCAGTGATACGAGATGTCGGATAATACTTGAGTAGAAACTCATTCACCGTCGTTCCCACGATGTGATACGACCGGTTGGTACCTCGAATAGCCACTTCTTGGCTTGATCCTCAAGTGAAAACGGAAATGCCTTCATCTTGAAGTGTTGAATATCGGCACTTGTAGGGCACATGCTTTCGGTAGTAAAATTGAACCACTGAAGATGCTTATTCGGATCCTCTCCCGCCAAGCCGTGATACGGCCTCAATTGGTGGAGAAATCCACTCTTCAATTCAAACTCCCCACTCTTGCCGGTTGCACATGGAGGGAAAGTGATGTTCGCGGGTGCGGTTCCTCCTCCGGTGACATGGCCATTTTGAGCACGGATGGAAGTCATGGTTGGTGGCTCGGCAAAGTTAAAATCAAACTCGTCGTGAGGATAAGTGATAGCTAACAACTCCGGTTCCTCTAACTCACAAGACGATCAAAGGCTTGATGAAGTAACAATGGAGGGTGAGTTCAAGCTAGAGGGAGGAGATGGTGACGCCGAGCTAGATGATGGTTCGGGTGGGGGTAATGGCGTTGCAATGGCGAGCGTGTGGTCTTCGTTGATTCGTTGCAAGCATCCTCGGTTATCTCTTGTCCAAAGATTAGGTTCGGACATGCATTATCCTGAGTAGTTCAACGAGAAGCAAGTTAGAATCATTGAAGACAAATAGAAAGCAAGAATATACAAGAACAATACAAGCCACGGCATTGACAATACAAACAAGTTTCAAACATTTACAAACTATAAACACACGACAAGAGGAGCAAAAACACAGGAAAATAAATATGGTGGTGTCGAAATTTCTAAGTCTAATTGCTTTTAAATTTGTTCAAACTCTCAAAGTACGTGAAGCAGAGGAGATAACGGTGTAATGGACTGATGCAGAGCCCCCGGTAGTATCATGCTTTATTTGATATACCTCAAGAGTTCGAACCTACACAAAACGTTTTTGTTTCAAGTCTCAAGGCTCACTAATGCCGAATTCATTCTAAGCTTTGAAGCTCGGTGGACATGCGGCCTAGGTACTATCGTCTAGACAGAAGGTTTCGTGGTTTCAGAAGGCTAGGCGTGTCATCCGAAAATAGCTCAAGGCAAGACTCATTTGTTGATAACCACAGAGGACAAGTCCCCTATCGCCCCTCCTCAAAAGAGAAGAGAAAACAGTCTGTGGGCCTCTGAGATCTAATTTGACAAACTGTTGAGTCTAAGTCGGGACACCACACACTAATAGGCGAACCTTTTGCCCCTTACTCAGTTAAGAACCTCGTGTTGACAGTACCACAAGTGTCAATAAAAGCCGCCCTCAACCTCATGAGACCTCGAAAGATAACATGAAAGGTTAAGGCTAATATCAACAAAAGTGAACTTAATTACCTATTCGTCTTCCCCTCAAAACTCAAAGCAAACTCAACACAAATAAACCTCTAAGCTTCCTAGCAATTTAACTAAGTTATTACATCATAGCACAATTGGCAACATCAAACAAACTTTCGGAATTTAAACTCTACATGCCGAAGCATATTTCTACTTTATAACAAAACTTCCAACAAAATAGTTACAATACACGACATTTATATAAACAATTAACATTTAAACATATCAAGCTTTTATAATCCCCGGCAACGGCGCCAAAAATTGACGGGTGCCATAACCGGGGTAATAACACGCGCAAATAATACCCTACAAAAGACGTTAGTAGTATAAAGCAAGTAGGGATCATTCTATCCGGGGATTAAGGGTACCTGACATGTAAAAGGTTAGAAATACATATTCACAATTATACACAAACAATGAAACGAAATCATGGGGAATTTAGATGAGGTTCGGCAGACATGCCCTAGACCTAGACACAAAATTAAATCTTAAATCTAATATGTACAAGTTTGGTCGACATCTTTCACACAAGAAACATTTAGCACACAATTCTTTAACAAGTAAGACTCACACAAAAGAAGGTAAGGAACAAGTGTAGACACAATTTAGACTTCAATCAGTTTCGACCACAACTAGAGCTTCCGCTATGTACCTAGTCATTAGACCTCTAATGTTTTTAAGACGGAACTTCCGTTGTGGATCCTAAAATTTATGCTATCATTTTCCAACAAATAATACTGAAGCACAAGAGTCTAAAATCGAAGACACGTAAACAAGTAAGGTTGTCAATCATCTCATTTAACATGCAAGTTCTAAGGTATTATACTCTAGCCGAGCAACACAAATCACAGAAACAGTCACGTTCATCAAGTTCGTTATTACTCTAGCCGATTAAACCTAGCACCTAGATTATGTTCAAGACAACACTAAGTACCGATTTTCATGCCCAATCCTTAGTTTACTAACCGATTTTAAGTCTTAAATATGCATCTAACACCACTGTCCTAATTATCTATATGTGATTATCTTACACGTTTATATTATAAATTAAAATGCAAAGACTTCTTTGAACCAAAACTTAAACCTAAAAGACTCAAGAGACAATTCAAATATAATTTTAACATGTAAATCATAAAACCAAAACTCAATCTGAAACATACATATACATAATATTCGAAACCAAAAATACATGCAAGTTTCATAGACAAAACCTAACATAACTACCTAAAATAAAACAAGTCGAGAAGGGGGTAGAGATGGATCGGATCACATTTTTCGGAGCCTTGAGAAGATCTTCAAATCGTGCTCTTGATAATGGAATGGAAGCTAGAAATCGGTTCGGGTGATAGGAGTTTTGAGGTGGTGCTGATTTTTAACTTGCGTTTCTAGGTAGGATCTTTGGAGAATTTGATAGAGCTTATGGCTTTGTGTTTTGTGCTAAGATGTGACAAGTTTTCATGTATGATGCCGACCTCTATATATAGGAGAAAGGTCTCTGTAGTTTGGGACTTTTTCTTGTTCAAAACGGGATAAAAATCTTCATGCAATAAGGACTCCTAATCCGATATGGTTTAGGCTTTTCTCTTCCCTTCTTGAACTAGGGTTCCCTTGTCTTGGCCAGCCTAGGGTTTCTCCACACATTCTTCACATGTTTTCATCTTCCTTAAAGTTCTAGGACACGGCTTGGACACTTGCAGCCTCTCGGAAGGTTCCCTCGGCAGAATGCAGGCTATCGACAGCGTATCGGCAGTGTGCAGCTTCTCGGCAGCATCGACAGCGAGGTAAATCCAGAGCCTGGCGAGGCTAACTGGAGGCTCTCCTTGGCAGGGCATGTGCTTGTGTTGCGCATAAGGAATCAGCGGGGGCTCGGCTGCAGCGCAGCTGCAGGATTCACGTAGGGCTGCATTGGCACGTTGGCGCGCTCTGTCTTGGTATGAGGAGGATGGCTGCCGTGCAGGCGTACATTGTATCGGACACATGTGCAGCAACGGTAAGACACGCTTCGGCAGCGGTAGGCAGGTTGCAGCGCAGGTTGAGTGCCTGTATCCGATACGAAATGTCAGTATCAGATACGTAATGACTTAGGCCAAAGCCTCGATGGATACGCCTGGGATATGGCTCGGATACGTCTGGGCTTGTCTTGGATACGAGGTGTCACGTGTCGGACACGACTCGACATCGCGAGTGTCAGCGCTCGCGCGTCTCGGCAGGCTGCATGTCAGGTTGTGCGGCAGCGCGAGTGTCAGGCTGCGAGTGCGGCGCAGCGGCACAGGCTGCAAATCGGCGAGGCTGGCACTGCAGCCTATCAGCAGGGGCTGGGGCTGGGGCTGATTCTTGCTTTCTTCTCGGTAGATTTGACTTTTGTGTCTTCTGTTAAGCATAACTTCCTCCAGAAAATAGCTATTAATGCGATTCTAAGTTCTGTGAAAACTAGACTCAGAGATCTTTCCATTCATATATGGCACGCCATCTAGTTCCAAGTGATCTGTTCAGGGAAAATTCTGGAAGTCGAATGATGTGCCCAAGAAATTCCTGGAACTTACTGGATCCGATTTTACATAACAATTCTCGGCAGCTTCTTTAGCTCCGATTACTCTAACTCTTTCCATTGCTCAATCCTCAATGTATATAATGCTCATAAGAGAAGAAAATTCTATCAAAAGTAACATAGAAGCTTTACAGATTCAACAAAACATTTAAGGACTCCGATTCTTAGCACTTAGTCAAATTTCTGTAAACTTCCGACTTTTAAGCACGATTTTATTAAAACTCTACCAAAAGCTCATGACTCTATAGTATGACTCGATCTTAAGTAAATAAGGGCTAAACAATGTATGAATGTAGGCATAAACATATTAAGAACGTAGCATTTTGTGCTCCTATCACATGTCATCTACATTCTGAAACTGAACCATGAAAAATCCGCGACCCAAAGGATAGAGCGTCCAACCCTGTAAACTCGGCCATCGAACCACTAATTGCGAAACCAATTCATGTGTTTTGATTGATGCCAAATTACGTGGGAGCACTACCTTTACGACTAGGCATGATTTGCACCTCTCCAAACGCCGGAGGTAAGGAGCCTCGGATATACAGACTGAGACTATGCCATTCTCAACACATGGCGAATGAAGATCATCAATGCTAAAACCAAGCGGAGGACCGGGCTTTGGCCCCGTTACAGAAGAAAAAGACGGCCTCACAGGAGGCATGGGCACAACAGAGGCAGTAGTAGCAGTGGCAACAGCATAAGAGGCAGTAGTAGCCGTCTTCAATGCAGTGGCAGCGACAACGGCAGGGGTAATGGTGGCAGAGGCAGCGGCAGCGGCACAAGCAGAGGCAACAGCGACAGGGGAAACAGCAGTAGCATTAGGGACGACGGCAACAAAGGCTGCAGTAGTGGAGTTAACGTTGGCATGGGAAGCAGCAGCACCGACCAGAGGCCCGGACGCAGAGGCGAGGACAGGAGAAGCACCGAACAGAGGCCCGGACGCAGAAACTGATTGCGTGGCCGCATAAACCAGAGTCCTTGGCATGCCAGAAATCGACGTCTTCAATGCAGGTTTGGTCATGGCAGATATGACGGCTGCGCCGGAGTGATCAACGACTATCAATGGCGTCGCCTACGCCGGACTAGGTTTCTACAAAATTCGCGATACAGACGAAGATTTGGCAAGTCTTGATATAAGTAAAACTAATAAAGAATATTAAGTTCCTCAATTATAAAGACCAAACTAGAACTCGATTTTTGTTACAACCATTCAACGAAATCTTCATACTCATCTCGTCTGATAACAGCAAGAGAGAAGGGTCTTAACTTTTTCCTTCATTACATATTAGGTAACAAATTGATTAAATAATTCAAAAACGTTGCATAATAGGTAACAAATTGACTAAATAATTCAAAAATGAGGAGACCTAAATATCACCCTAGACTAAAAAGTAGCAATTAATTTGTAAATAACTGAAACGATACTTTCTTGAATTCTTTATCAGATTGTGTGGTGGTCAAATCTATTTCTTAATCAGACAAAAAAATACAACGAACCGAGTCACACAAAAAGAAGATAAATGTATTCAACAACTCAGCCCTAGAGTTTCCAGAATCCTCTTTCTGTTGAAGGAAAAACACATTATGTGTCTTCGTCAATGTAACTGACGAGAGATAATTATGTAGTCATTATTGTATTTACTATTACCGTTGTAATACTCACCCTATATAAAGGGGATTATCAATGAAATGAGGAGATCAATTCTGATTTTCCTACAACACGTTATCAGTACTTTGCTTTAGCCTGAAAAAAAAAAATAACCTAAGTTTTGTCCCTGAAAAAAAAAAAAACCAAAACCCTAATATTTTTTCTGCCGGCAAAGAAGGCAAACCCTAGAAATTCTCTTCTGCCGGCAACATTTTTGTCGGCAACGAAGGCCTCCTTCCCCAGAAACTCTTTTACAATAAATGCCAAGCAATCTGGCGACAAAATATTTGTCGGCAGAGAGTGTCAATACTCAAGGCACCCAGAAATTTGATATGGGCACCCTCCTCCGCCGTCGCCCTCGACCGGACGTTGAAGCTTGAACCCGTAACCCAGCGCCGCCGTGGCCTAGCAGCATCGACGTGGATCGTCGATCGATTATGCAACCGCCGTCACGTTGCGCCGCGGCCTGCCTAGCACTGCACGACGATCCTTCTCCGCCGTTCCTGCACCGTTAGCCTCGACGCTAACAGCGCCGCATCCGCCCTAGCCCAGCCTCGCCAGGCCTGCACCGATAGCATCGACGATAGCAGCAGCCCCCCATTGCCGCTCCTCCGATTGCCTCGACGATAGCAGCAGCCGAGGCTCCCCGATCTTTCGACCCGAGGCTCCCCGATCCGGACCCAGATCAGTCCAGACTTCATCGGACCCAGATCAGCCTTGATCCGAAGCCACCTGATCCGGCCATCGACGCCGCTCGCAGAGCTCGACCCGATCGGCTGATTTGCAGCTCGACCCGACCCGGTTCGTCCTAGATCCGACCCTTGAACAGGAAACGGATATTTACCATTTCTGGTAAATTAAGGTTAGTTTTCAAAACTTACCGTAGTGAAAAAAATTACTGTTTTGTTTTTACAGATTAATGAAATTAATTATAAATGTTAAATATGATTGTCTATTTGATATTTTTATTGCCTACATAAATGCATATATATATGTTTATGATAAATTAAGCATTAAAATTTATATTGGCAACTTTTTTTCATTTAGATGTTATGTTGAAATTCATGTGACATATACTTATGAAATTTGAGCATCATTATATGTCTATTTTATTACTGTTACATAATTTTTTATTTAACATGTTATTTAGTTTGACCATTGCTATGATAATACAATTTCATGAGTATTGTAATATAAAGAAAAACGGACAAACATAATACTGTGATAAAGCATTTTCACGAAGAATGAAAAATATGACCATTACAAATTTCGGTCTTGAAATCATTAGCTTCACATGCAATGAAAACGAAGAAACCAAAATTTTACTGTGATAACGTAATTTCACAAAGCATCGGATTTATCATAATGTATCTTGGTTTATATTAGTTGTCGTGAATGTCATTTAGACCACGAAGCTAATACAATTTATTCTTCCTATAAAATGAGATGGTTTAACCATCACAGTTTGGCTTTGACACATTGGACTCTGAAGAACTTGAGTACCAAATTCTCCTATTGAGCCAACTAAGGGTTGAGCATGGTATATTTATGCAAATTGCTTTATGTAAATAACTAAGAAATAATTATAATATCTTGAATGACAATGTAAGGTCTAAGAAAAAGAAATTTCCTGAAAAAAATTATGCAAAGTAATGCAACAACCCTAAAACAAAGGGCAATGACAATGTAAGGTATGAGAAAACAAAGGGTAATGACGATGTAAGGTCTGAGAAAAAGATATTTCTTGGAACAAATTGTGCAAAGTAATGCAACAACCCTAAAACAAACAATTACCATGGACGTAAAGATTTCTATAATCATCTAAAAGCAAGTGGAGACAATGTACCATTTGAAAAGATGACATAGGGGACATGTCATGTGCAGTGAAGCACTCTGTCATTGTTGTAAATCAATGAAGTATTGATACGTATATTACAAACTAGCAAAGAATTAGATGTGACTTATAATAAGTATAAAGAATCATATGAGTATGCGGATTTTGGAAAAGTATCTTCAATATCCAAACAAGAACATTGAAAATGAATTTACAACTAAAGGCATACCATATGGGAAGAAGATGTCAATGACATATCTCATCATTGCAGCTATTAAAAGAGCCAAAAAGGATTTGACTCCATCCAAGATAGACTTTGATTAGTCTATTTTTAAATTTCTAAGATATCCTTATAAAGGCTATTACGCCTAAATTAGACTCTCGGTCTTAAAGTTTCTATCTTTTAATTAGACAAGACTAAATGTAATCGTTGGCATGCTAATTTTTGAATTTTCTCTAAAGGAATTGAGATTATTCAACTTTTATTCATGATATACATGATTCAATTTTCTGCATATAACTTTGCAAAGTATTGCATAAAGTAAAGTAACATATCATAATATAGGCATGACACAAAGAACCGTGTGCAAAGAAACGCACCATTAATCCCTAGAATAATAGTACTGAAGGACAATGGTATTAATATATCACAAAAATATCACAATAGTACTGAAGAACAGTAGTACTATAATGAAAGTGATAAGGATCGGTATATATGTTCCTTTGGGATTCATAATGCACCTGCCTAACTGGAATTACCATAGCTTTTATTATAATCCCCATCGAGTTACTATAAAGAACTTGAGTTACGTTTTGATGTATATATTGAGCATATGTCAAATTGAAAATTTATGCGATAAGAGAAAATTGAATTTGTTCAACACTTTAAAGAAATTTATGCCACGATGTTCATGTAAAAAGACACAAGTGAGAATTCATTTGAGCTCATTTGCATTACCTCTAATGACTACGGATGTAAACGAGTATTAGAGACGTTTATATGTCAACTTAGTGGGTTATATGTAACCGCTAATTGAATCCAAAGTCATAAGAAAATGATATTTTGGAATTTTGACATAGATTGCCTTTGATCTGGTGATCCGTACATTAAAGAAATTACTATGGACACCCATATTTTGGATGAATAGAAGCAAACACCAAAAGAATATGGTTCCCACACGAAACCGAGGACGACAAAAGAACATGTTATCCTCAAATATTATTTCGATACAATCCATGTAGGGTTGAAGACGTGTGTTCAAACCCTAGATTCCACCGCTCCCCTAAGGTGGCATTATGATTGATGCACAAAGTACATGCACTTATACCATATTATGCTTCTTATATATCTATTGTGATTTTATGAATCAAAACACACCACTCAAAGCCTACTCCTGAAATTATGATTGAGATCATCATATGCAAAGGACACATTGGTTTCTCATTATGTTGTTATATTGAATCCAAAGAGGATTTAGTGGATTGATTCAACCAACTTGCGGACACCATAGATATTTTATGGTGTTGGTTGTTGTGTCAACACGCTGGTCACGTGTCACGACACCATCCACTATTAAAATTTATGCTGCTTATGCTAGAAAGTCAAAGCACCTAGGCCGGGTTAATTTCCGTAGGCGCAATGATTTAATAGCTTATTATGGGATCTGTAATGGGCATCATAGTCCTATATCAAAACTCAATTGGTCTCACGGAAAACGACTACAGTAATAGTCTTAATATTGGTAAAGCACACAAATACTTCCGTTTTGGGTTATGTAATTTTGCATGCAGCGTTACTTATTCATCTATGGCCATCATCATTGAACCAATTTACACCATAGTTAGTCACTATGTGTAAGGATTTTAAAGGATATCAAACGAACTTGTAATCCTTGAGCTCTTTTGGATTGACACGGATCTACAATCTTTGAGCTTGATTAAATATTTTAATGTGCCAAAATTGCGCCGCCACAGCGCACAATGATGGGTCATTTAGGATGAATAAATAATCATGATCAATACGAACCTCCAACAATAGTCCGCTAAATTGAATCCTTGACAGGCGATCTCTTTACCGCTAGACAAGCGGAGTGTCACTTTGATGAGACAGTCTTCCCGTCGTTAGGGGGAGATAAGAACAAGCATGTTCATGTGGAATGACAGGAATTATCGTGGTTTGTCCCCACTGTGTCTCATCTTGATCCCCAAAAATCACACAAATTAAGGTGTGTAGATATCTTATACATTAAAGTGACGAGATCACATAAACCTGCTGCACAATATACCTGTAAGGATTGTGTTTTATCAAAAGGACATGGTACCACCCAAGAGGAATTGGGTATTGCACTGCCACCATGAATGGTGGCATGGTGACACTATAAGTGGCATAAATGGTGTCACAGGCCGTGGCTCTCCAAGGAAGAGGGGGAGGCCACCTTAGGTTCGATACATACTTGTGAAAAGGAAGAAAACAAGTTTGGCACAACCAGATCTATTGATTAGTGATACTCAAATCCATCTCATGAGAATATTTATGGATTGTGGTTATCATTTGGGGGACACCTCAAATGTTAGAACCAATCCTTAAAGTATAGAGATCTCTACAAACATATTACACTAGTGTACATGAGGACGTGGAATAATGAGTCTACTATCGAACCATACTTCGTTGAAAAATGTCAACTTAGTAAACTGGCCTAATGGAAAGAAGCGATCCAGTATAAACAAAGAGATAGGTCTTTGGGCAGGTGATGCCGACACCGCAAATGTAAACCCTATCAAATATATATTTGTTAGAATGCGTAATGAGAATAAGAGTATGCAGACTCACCTTATGGCGCAAGGTCTCTCAAAAACGCACTGGAATCGACTACGAGGAGATATTCTCTCGTAATGGACTACGAGGAGACAATTTCTCGTAATGGATGTCATTGCATTCCACTACCTTGTCAGTTTGGTAGTTTCCGAAACACTGAACATGTAGCTTACGAAAGTGGTCAAAACATATCTCTATGGGGATCTAAAATAAGAGATATACATGAGGATCCTAAACGGACTTCATCCACCCAAATCAAGTGGCTCTAGATCACATGAGTACGTTTGCAAAAGAAATTGAAACGTTCACTAAAGTGACTACTTGATTCGGAAGGGATTGATGAATTATGCCCTTGCGTTTTCATTATGGATATACACGAACTCTAAATGAACTAAGAGATACTCTATGTATTGTAAATCCTAAGTTAAGAATGAAAAAGATCTTGGGAATACACAGTCTTGAAATGGAACTCAAGGACTGTAATGATGGTGACCATCCATCAATCGGCTTAGGCACTCTAAAGAATAAAGTGAGGCCTACATATACTCCCATGATCAGTCGAAGTCTTTACTGTAACAATAGATCTTTTTTTCATCTAAAGGAAGATGACGAAGAAGTGTTGGGAAATGAAATTCCCTATACAAGTGCAATAACGCATGACTGTACTTTAACACAATACGTAAGACTCGACCTCTCATTCGATGAAAATTTGTAAAGCTATGTTTAGCTCTGCGCCCACGCAACGCAAATGGTTCTTTCAAATACTTAAAGATATGAAAGATTTGGGCTTATTCAATCTCTACATAGAATGTGACATGATAAAGAAATTATCCACGTCATAGCTAACTATGCGTAAAGAAAAACGCATTAAAGGTGAAATAAGAAAATCTGTTCTCACAGATAAATTTCAAATCTCTTAATGGTTCATCCATACTCTAGACAAAGTTATGACTGTTTTGTTATATGAAGGTCACACCACGAGTGAACCTGATGTTCAATATGAACCTATGTGTTCGGTTCAACCTGATGTTCAATATGAACCTATGTGTTCGGTTCATGAACAACCTTATCCTCAAGATCAAAGTAAATCAAGTTGGATCTGAGGACGATGTGGCAAGATTTAGTTACTAAATCATTGCTCAAAGTCATACTTGGAAAAACATGTGAAAATGCATAACTATGCTAATGTTACTAAAGCTCCCTTGATCAAATGAAAGAATCAGGGAGAATCCCATGATTAATGTAAAAATCAGGGGGAGGTGCAGACATCAGGGGGAGTCTAGCACATACATGTTATTTCCAAATGTAATAGGTGCGTTGTGTTCTTTTTGTCCTTAGACCAAAGTTTTATTTTCTCCCAATGGGTTTTTGTTACTTGACAAGGTTTTTAATGAGGCAACACCACATGCACCATTTTACCTCTGACTCGGCACAAGGGGGAGTGTTGAAGGAAAAACACATTATGTGCCTTCGTCAATATAACTGACGAGAGATAATTATGTAGTCATTATTGTCATTAATGTATTTACTATTACCGTTGTAATACTCACCCTATATAAAGGGGATTATCAATGAAATGAGGAGACCAATTCTAATTTTCCTACAACACTTTCCACCCTTCAAGTCCATGTATAAACCCTCATCCAACACTAATATTATTTGCAAGAAAAACACTAACAACGAAGAAGCAGATTAGATCGAATATCGTCTCTTCTCTTTTCCCTTTTCCTTTCCGAACCATCATCTTCAATTCTTCCCTCATCAATTACCGATTCATATATGATGAAGGTTGTTCATCATGAGATATCAGAAGATGAAGGTGGAGATGAAGATTCTGCTAATATACGAGAGCCTTACCTAAGCCTCTAGCTATGTCATCGAATCAATGATTTACCAGAGGTATATCTCATTAGGATTGTCATGAGTTTTACTTATTTACTATTTTAATTTTAAAACAATGTTCCTATTATTAACCTATGTAATATAGAATTTTGTCGGTTATAGTTATACATTCTTTATTAAAGATCGAGTGATCAACAACATCTTTAGTTTTTGTTTTTTTTTCTTTTCAAGAAAAGCAGCTCAAGGAAGCGGTCAGAATGATCGATGATCTGGCCAAAGAGATGATACAAGAGGGTCGGGAAATGGGCTTTGCCGCCAAAAACGACCTGTTGTCGCAATTCATGGCTACCGTGGACGATGACCAGTACCTCAGAGACATTTTCTCCCAGGCGACCAGTACCCAATGTGAAAATCTTGAACTCACATTTCTTGTCAAAGTGGTACATACGTCGGATTCTTGTATCATATGCACGGGGAAGATGGAAGAGCTGTGAACCATTGTGAGCCAAGGAATCAAGGATCTACCAAAAAGATTAGGAGGAAAACTAATTTCATCATAGATTTTAGGGAAAAATTCACCCATGGTACCCAAACTTACCTCGCTATACAAAAAAGGTACCCGAACTTGAAAAACGATCACCATGGTACCCAAAGTTTTAAATCCTATTATAGAGGTACCTAGCGTGTTTTGACCGGCTGGCTTCCCGGTTTTTGATGACGTGGCAGTTCGCATTTTGATTCCGAGGGGCAAATCTGTAATCTCCGCCTAACAAACTACGAGTGGAGGTACCTAAACTCTCACAACCATATTATGGAGGTACCTGCACTATGGTGTACCACAAAATAAAATACCCTTTCAATCGTCAAAATTGAAAGCAATTTGTGGAGACAATCAGAAAGCAGAAGCCAATTAGCATAATTAAAATACCTTAAAATACCCTTTAAAGTTTTAATTTTATTTTGACGATTGAAATAGGTCAAGGGTTGACTTTTTGGTAAATTAACCTGACCGAGAATTTTAATTCTCGACGAGGTGGGGAACGGTAAAACGAGTTTGTGGACACGTAGTGAGTTGAAATTGGTATTTTCGGGAAAAAGTTCTGACGTAAAAATCGGAGGGGAGAAAATTCTAGAAACGAGCGGAAATTTCTAGAAAAATGAATATTCTTAATTAAAGGAGAATATTCCTTTCCTTTTGGGGGATATTTTTTCTCTCTCTCTCTCTCTCCTCCCCCTCTCTCTCTCCCCGATCGGCGACCCAAGCTCTCCCCTCCTCCAGCTATCTCAGCCGTCCGGCCGAACTGGACCGCCGCACCGGTCACGTTCGGACCGGCTCGGCCTCCCCTTTCTTTCTGTAGCGGCGACGTGGTCCCAATCGCCGCCGTTGGGCTAGGTTTTTCGGGAGAGGGGTCGACTGTGTCGACCCGAAATCTTCACCTCCGGCCACCGATCGGCCAAATTCAAGGGGGGAAAAGGGAAACTTCATCCTGCTCGACAACTCCATGGAAGGAGTTAGCCCGAATCCACCTCGGTAAGTAGAAATTCAAATTCGAATTTCTAGGGTTTTTGGGGTGAAATTGGAAAGTGTGATTTTGATGTTTTTGATGAATTTTGAAGTTAAATTCGTGTTTAGGAGGTGGTAAGGAGTTGATTATGTATAATTTGGTGTGGAATTGGTCGATTTTTGGAGGAATTGGAAATTTGAAATTTCTGGGCCGCCGTACCGGACGCCGTTTGCGGCGGCTGGGGCTGTGTTTGGCGTCGGGGATGAGTTCCCGAGGTGGGGGTGATCCTTTTGGGGGAATTTGGATTCGATTGGTAGGGTTTTGGCCACTCTGGTGGCGGAGCTGCCGGCGGCGGCGCGGCGGGGCCACTGTTCCGGTAGCGTGAGGAAGAAGATGAACAGTGATAGGTAAAATGGTGAAAAGTAAAATGGTAAAAAGTAACAGTAAAAGATAAATAGTAAAAGTAAAATGATAAACAGTAAAACAATTGAATAGTAATTGAGAATCACTCGGGGTTATAATGGACATTTGCCACTTGGAATCAAAATGCGAACTGCCACGTCATCAAAAACCGGGAAGCCAGCCGGTCAAAACACGCTAGGTACCTCTATAATAGGATTTAAAACTTTGGGTACCATGGCGATCGTTTTTCAAGTTCGGGTACCTTTCTTGTATAGCGATGTAAATTTGGGTACCATGGGTGAATTTTTTCCTAGATTTTGGTTATTGTTAAGATGTTAGATTTAGTTAGTTCAGATTTCCCTTTTGTTGATCACTCATCTGGTTGTAGATATATAAATATGTACGTGTTGTGATTTGTAAATTAATGAGTGAGGCACAATTTTTCTTCATGGTTGTTAACGTTGTTGATAGCATTTGCACTACTATGCTTGAGATCTTATTCTTCAAGTACCATGGGATGTGGGATCGAAGATATATGGAACTCTTCTAATTTCATGTGTTCAATCACCTATATAAAGTGCACTCTCCCATGCAGTTTCCCTACCACAAGGTTTGTGATTACTAATTAGAATACTGATATTTTGACCCGCGACCCAAGTGACATAATCATCAACGATTGGAAAATATATAAAAAGATAAGCATGTCGGGACTGGAAATTATTATACTAGAGCTGAACTCTAAAAACTAGCTCTCAAATCTTATTGTGACATTAAAAACTCATAATGGCCAATGATTGACTAAGTGAAATTAAAACGAGAAAGATTAATTAACATCACCTCCTTAAGAAAAATTTGTAAGAAAAATTTGTATGTAATTACACGTGCAAACATGCACAACAAGTTCACTCATTAAAATCTAACAAAAACTCGCTTAAATTGCAAGTCTAAATCACGTGCCAACATGCACAACAAGTTCACTTATTTAAGTCTAAGCGAAACTCAGTTGAAATGCAAGTCTAAAATGGGAAATATGTAAAAAAAAATAGGCATGTGAGGATGGGAAATTATTATACCATAGCTGAACTCTAACTCAAATCGTATTGTGACATTAAAACCTAAAATTGTTGTTTTTCTAGTGGAAATTAATATCGTTAAAATCAATGGTCAATGACTTGAGTATATAGGGACAACAAGTTCACTCTGGAAAAATTTGCATTTAGTTTCACATGCCAACACACACAATAAGTTCACTCATTAAAGTTTAAACGAAGTTAGCTTGAAATACAAGTTTAAAATGGGAAATATATGAAAAAGATAGGCATGTCGGGACTGGAAATTATCATACCATAGCTGAACTCTAAAAACTGGGCTCTTGAATAAATATATGACATTAAAAACCCATAATGGGCATTGATTGTTGTTTTTCTAGTGGGAATTAATATTTTAAAAACAATACTCAATGACTTGGATATATATATATAGGCACAACAAGTTCACTAATTGAAATCTAAGCAAAGTTCGAAACGCACGCAAGTCTAAAACAAGAAAGAATAATTAACATCACCTCCTTAGGAAAATAATTGCATGTAGTTTCACATACCAACACACACAACAAGTTCACTCATTAAAATCTAAGCGAAACTCGCTTGAATTGCATGGAATTATGATACCAAAACTAAACTCTAAAAATTGGGCCCTCAAATCGTATTGTGACGTTTAAAACCCATAATGGGCAATGATTGGTGTTTTTCTAGGAATTAATATCTTTAAAATCAATAATCAGTGACTTGAGTGGGGGTGTGTGTGTATATATATATATATATATATATATATATATATATATATATATATATATATATATATATATATTGTTCGAGGAATGATAATTTCGTAACTTTCGTGGTGTGTCTTGACCTAATTAGACTAGATATGTAGTATCTTTAGTAGATAAGGAATCTCTGATTATTCGGGATACTTGATGTAATGTCTATATAAAGGCCTCCTTATCAATTAATAAAACAACGCTTTGTTTATCCTTTGTTTCTCCTACAACACGTTATCAGCATGTGGCTCTAGCCATTGTTTAATAGCCCTGAGAAAAAAAAAAATTCAGAAACCGTAGGGTTCCGATCTGAAGAAAAATTCAAAAACCCTAAATTCTCTTTTCTGCCGGCAACCCCTTCGTCGGCAAAGAAGACCCCATCAGAAGTTTTCTTCTGCCGACAACCTCTTTGTCGGCAACAAAGGTCAAAACAACTTATGGCGACAATTTGTTCATCGGAAAAGAAAGAAAGAGTCAGATTCCAGTTCTGCCGGCGACATATTTGTCGGCAGTCGCTCTGAGCACCCATGCCATCGACTCCCTCGACTGCGTCCATCCTAGTCGACGGTCGAGCCTCCATCAATGCCTCCCCGTCGCGAAGCAGCGCATCATCGTCGCCCCAGCCCACTGAATCCGATGTGGGCATCCAAATCCGGCGCCCAGGCGATGTCCCCTCTGATGTTCGATGCCGCCCCGCCACAAGGCCGCCGTCCTGATCTGCTTTCCCAGCCCTGAGACGACGACGCTAGCCCAGCCCCGCACGCCACCCTCTGCAGCAAGCGCAGACGAACGCAGGGCTGGCCCAGACGACGTCGCTCGATCCGGATCCGATCTGCTACAGATCCAACAGACCCGGTTCTGCCCGACCCGACCCGACCCGTCTGCAATGGGTTTCGATCTGGATCATTTGATCCGACCCAGTCCAAATGGTAATTATTTTTATCTCAGATTAAAAGTTTTTTACCCTACGGGTTAAAACAGTTATTGCAGTAATTCTCTAATTAGTTTTACTGCCTGTATATGGTGAATATGACTAAACATATGCTCTTCTTTTCCATGAAACTTATTGCACGACGCATCGCGATGAAATTGCGATGATTATTTCGTTGCACGTACATGGAAGAGCATCTCAAATTTGCACAAGGATCAGAACCGGGTCCTCAAGCGCAATTTATATTTTTACACAGTTCATTTGGCGAACTAGCAAATATGATTTAATAAAAGTTCCCGTTTTTCGCAATTTCAATTATTTGAATTTGTATGTTAGAACTTGTGTGTTTTTCAGGACAATACAAAGGGACCCCACCCACCCCAGCGTATTACAGTATTTAAGGGGTAACTGTGATGCTACCGTCCAAAGTTGGGGTTGTGGCTGGGATGTCACTGTGAACCACAACTCTTCGTGACTATTTTATCATGATTCCGACAGAATATTGTCGATGCTTGTGACGATCCTAAGGGAGTCACAAAGGGACAAACTCACGATGTGCGACGGAAATTGTCGCTGTAACATCAATATGTGACGGAAATTGTCACAACAGATATTGAATTGAGTTACCATAATCTTGGTCTTGACCTAAATTCAATACCTTCTCTCTTGTTCTTTTGAGAAAAAAAAAAAATTGACCGCACAATACGCCCAGAAAAACAGAGGGGGAGGCTCCGCCTC
This sequence comes from Potentilla sterilis, assembly GCA_963682095.1. NCBI lineage: Eukaryota > Viridiplantae > Streptophyta > Magnoliopsida > Rosales > Rosaceae > Potentilla > Potentilla sterilis. Next base: position 25,078,760 of record OY821758.1, on the reverse strand, counting down.
GAAACCCCCATGTCATAAAGAAAAAAAAAGGGCCATTGAAAAAAAAAATAGAATCATGTCATTGATATGGTTCTACATCGGTTCAACAATTGCAAATAATGCAATCATATGGTCAATGTATACAAGAGATATATGGAAGAAGATGAGAGTATATCCTCATGATTACGGATTTCAAAAGCAAAAGATAATTTGCAATAAATATGAAGCATTTGACTTCAATTTCATAGTCTGAGTGACTACAAATCCATTGATTTTGTGAAGGCATAGACCTCACATGTGTGAGTAATGCTACTTAGTCGATACACTTATTAAGGTCAAAACCTCGATGTAACCGTTGGCATTTAATCTTAATTCTCTCATATTGTTCAAGTAAATGAACGGACGAGAATTTTATGATGCATACATGGTTCGATCCCCTAAATAGCTATATGTGAATGCAATGTATCGCATTACACATTTACATGGCATGTTGATTTGAGTTCACTAATCTAATTGGTGATGTTAACTCGAAAATCACAAAGATAAACGAGCCTATGCTCGTTAAGAAATGAATAGACATGATTGCGTACATGCGTGGATGCATGCGCATTGCCCGGCCTCGGCTTCGGCACTCTTGCGCACACCAAAGCTTGCATGCCTTGCCTAGCATCGGTTTCGGCCTTGGCTTGGCTTGAACACCGCTTGGCCAACAGCTCCGCCACAACCACATGATATTGCCACCTCCGTCTCCGAACCTTGGCCTGCACAACGGCCCGCCTAGCCTCGCCCCGGCCTCGGCCCTGGCGTTGGCATGCACACAGCCCAGCCTACAGCCCTCTCGGCCCCATAAGTCCATACACTTGCTCCGGCACATCTTGGCTTCGGCCTAGGCATGCCTCAGGCCCTTTGCATGGCATCGGCCTCATCAGGTCCTTGCTTTATGCCTAGGTAAGCCTTAGCTTCGGCCTCGGCTAGCCATCGGAAACTCGCATGACCTCGAATCCGACATCAAGCTTCGGCCCCATAACCCTTTGCCTTTGCCTCGACATGCCTTGGTTTTGGCCTTGGCGTGCTTTGACACTTGCTCGGCCTCGGCCCGCCCGTGCACTTTCTCGGCTTCGGCCTTGGCAAGCATTGCACCCGCTTATACATGACCCCGACCTCTCTCTTGCCTTGCTTCGGCTTGGCTTCCACTCTAGCTTGGCTTCGGCCTCAGATAGCTAGCTCATGGCCTCGGTCCTTGATACTTAGTTTTTAGACATTTATGTCTATATAGTATCGATGTTGGCTCATTTGGTTGTTTTCCAGCTCTATCTTTGAGAGTTAATGGATGTATTTACTACGCTTTTAAGCATGCCTATGTTTTATCTTGTGATATTACACGCCATGTAACGCACTCTATAGGAATTGAGTATATATTCCGATAAATATGACTTGGCATAAAACTTTGTCTCTACTCTCTTATGAATGTATCATAGAGACATTGAGTGTGTAGCTAATCTTCATGGATTTTATAAATCCATTGTGACTATGATGACTACATCATCACACATAATCATAGAACATTCTCATGCTCAAAATTTACATGTCTTATGACATTATGATTCAAAGTCACATATGCTATCTATGCATAAAGAAGCAATCGAACCTTGCTCACTATTTAAATATATTTGTGCCAACGTTTATCACCTTGAAATTCATTGTGAAAATTGAATTGATTTCTTATGTATCGCTTCTAATGAATGCGCACAACTTATGACACTACCAGAAAAAAGGCTTTTCCCGACAAAATTAAAAAAAACGGCCCACGAATTAAAATTTTCGTCGGTAATTCCAAAGAATAGCCGACGATTTTATTTTTCGTCGGTGGAAAAGCAAAATCGTCGGCTATGGTTAAACTATGGCCGACGATTTTATTTTTTCGTTGGTATAAACAAAAATCGTCGGCTATATTCATATTTCAGTCGACGATTTGGATTTTCGTCGGCCTTTCTCTGAAACATTAGCCGACGAAAACTTTTGAAAATTTTGGCCGACGAAATTGACATTTTCGTCGGCTATAAGTCTATTGAAAAATACATATTTTATTTTAGACAGAAAACGACAAAAGAATAGCCGACGAGTACGAGTGTCTCTCATCGGCTATGATTTAAAACAAAACAAAAAACAAAAAATGACCAGATTCTATTTTCTATCACTAACGATAAACCATTGCTTCATCCTTCAAACAGAAAAAAGTCGTGAAATAAGATATGACCAAAATGATAAAATACGTTTACGGTTGAAAAATGACAAGATTCCGATAAAATCTGAGTGTCAAAAGATGCGGTCAAAGGTTTTATTCCTTCATTTCCCTAATGGTAGCGCTACCTTCAGTAAATATTTTGAGGAAAATTTTTATACGATTAGTTGCATCTCATCGATTTGAAACTATTATCTGTTGAAGGTCAGGCAAAAAAAGGTCATTTAGACAGTCCAATTACCATTTCTAAGCGTTTAGAGGTTTGACTTACCCGGTTTACCGTTCCGATCGAGCCTTTAACGTTGTCAGCTGAAGTTGGATTTTTTTCCATACATGTATTTAATCTTAACGGTGATATCTGACGGTTGGAATACATTTTCTAAACTTTTAGATTCAAAATCAGAACATATGCACTAATGTTCCTTAACTTGTTTACTAAGTTTTTAAGTGAATGTATAGTTTCAAATAGTTACTATACGTAGACTCTTCAAATGCAAAAATGTTGTGAAATAAGCTATGACCGAAATAATGAAGTACATCTACAGTTGAAAAATGACAAGGTTCTGATAAAATCTGTGTGCCGAATGTTGCGGTTAACTGTTTTTTACTTTCGTTTTCCTATAGGTAGCCTGACGTTCGTTAAATCAATTTTGTAAAATTTTTATATGATTAGTTGTGTCTCATTGATTTGAAACTATTATCTGTTGAAGGTGAGGCCAGAAACCGTCGTTTAACTAGACTAATTTCCGTTTTTAAGCGTTTAGAGGTTTGACTTGGTGGTTTGACCTATAGTTTAGCCGACAAAAATTATATTTCGTCGGCTAAACTCTTGCTATCCGCGCCTTTTTGTTGTCCGCCATTGGATGGCTCAGATCCGACGGCTGTTAATCTTCCAAAGTATAGCCGACGACATTCAAAGAATAGCCGATGAAATATTTTAAATCGTCGGCTATACTCTCTCGATCCGCGCCTTTTTATTGTCCACCGTTGGATGACTCAGATCCGACGGCTGTTGATCTTCCAAAGTATAGCCGACGACATTCAAAGAATAGCCGACGATTTAAAATTTTTCGTCAGCTATTCTTTCTGCTATAACTGCTGAAAGTCGGGAACCCTAAACCCTTTTCTCTCTCGTCCTCCTCCTCAAATCTCCACCGCTCTCCTCCTCCTCCTCAAATCGACGTCGGCGTCCTCCTCCTCCTCCGGCCTCCTCCTCCCCTAGGTAATTTTTTTTTTTTTGTGTAATTTATTTTAATTGTATAATTTAGGTATATAATTTAGATATTTAAGTGTGTGTGTTAAATTGTTATATATATTGGTTATATATATAAATTGTTAGATTAATTATATATATAAATTTGTAGATTAATTATATAAATTGTTATATATTTGTTAATATATACACATATTTGTATATATATATATATATATATATATATGTTAATGTATATTTCAATTGTTATATATAAATTGTTAAATTAATTTTATATATAAATTGGTAGTCTAATTATATAAATGGTTATATTTATGTTAATATATAAATGGTTATTTGTATGTATATATATGTTAATGAATAAATATAGTTATATTTGTATATAAATGGTTATATTTATGTTAATGCATGGTTAGTATTATTTAAAATTAGTTAAATTATAAATATTAATTTGTTAGTATATTTTAAAATATGTTAGTATTATTGGTTATTATATTAATTAGAATTTGTTATTTAATGTAATATAATTTAATATTAATTAATGTATTAATTTATTTGTTTCCAGATGGCCGATGCATTTAGACAGCTATTCGGAGGCCGTCGTTCCAGATCTAGGGGTTCTGGAAGTTCTGGTGGATCCGGAGACTCCGAGAGGACCCCTAGCCAGCCTGAGAAGACCACCAGCCAGCCTCAGAGGATCGATTCATCCCAGCCGCGGAGGAGTGTGAACAGCCGGCACTAGACCCTTTTATCGGCGGGGCGGCCGTCGAGCAGTTCATGTCCCCCTCTCCGGCCAGATCCTCCGAGATGTAGTACGCAGCTATTTCAAGACGACAGAGCTCCAGACGTTCATCAGGTCCGTATGCCTGAGGTTTATCGGGAGCAGATGACGAGTCTTGCGCCGTCTGCTGCTGACTCTACCGACGCGCCTACTCTCCCTAATCAGCTATACCTGCCATACAACATTCATGCCATACCCGAGGTCGACGAGCGTGGTGTGCCCATATGGCCTACTAGGCCTCAGTACGTGAGTGTTGCGGAGGCATACCATTATGAGTCATTTGAGAGACCTCCTGAGCTCCTGATTTCGGCGAGATTAAAAGGAAAGTCGGCAGAAGCGTCATCGAGTTCAGGTAACATTTGATTTTATTAATTAAATATTTTATTAAAATTAACGCACTAATATTTAATTTTATTAACCAATCGTCGTTTATGTGATAGGGACCGCCGCTAGCAGGTCAAACAGGAATACGAGAGGTGTCATATGTTTTGACACACTCAGGAAAAGTGTTGAGACCAGCGGGAGGATCCAGATCAACGAACCCCCTAATCAAGATGTTAAGGGGAAAAAACGCCGCGATTACGCGGGTTGCGTGGGAGCACTAATTTGGAATAGAGTCCCTATGTTGTGGACACGGTGGGCTGATGTGCTAGAAGAGATCAAGAGGGAGGTCAACAACGCGGCGTCGGTGAGTAATTTTAAAAACTTAATTTCTTTATCGTAATATTTAATAATTTTCGGTATTGTTATAATTTTAAAACTAATAAAATATTATCTTTCAGGCATACTTCGAGATTGCCGAACACAAGCAGGATTGGGCGTACACGATGTAGAACTCGAGGTACGTAATTCCTCATCTTATAATTTGAAATATTTTATGATATTAATAATATTTCTAATGCACTTTTGTTTTTTCCGTAGGTTCAAAGAGTGGAAGAACGAGCTCGGTACCCACTTTACCGAATACGACAAATATGGTCGTATGGGTACTCCAAGAGAGTTCATGTTCAGGGAGTACAAGTGGCGTTGGTTGAAGACAGTAGACTTCAACAACCCAGTTATGCAGGTAAATACTAAACTTAACTATAAATGTTTATTTTGTTAATATTTTAATTATTAGTTTAATTATTTTATAATTATTACATTAATATTTGTTGATGCATTTTTCTAATATTTTATTATTTGTTTGAAGGAACGGTCTCGGATAAACTCTGCGAACCGCCGCCGTAACACAACCCCCCATCATGGTGGTTCTAGGCCATTTTCACAATATCAGGAGGAGGCGCTTAGAGATCATCCTTTAAGCAACCCGTACGTAGAGACGTTCAAGAAGGCTTATCTATCAGCGACAGAAGAGTTTGTAAGTCGTTGATTACGATTTTAAAATTTTAATTATTAATTTTACTTAATTATATATTTGTTAGAATATTAATTTTTTTTTCCCGTTCAATTAGGAGAGGGTGAACCGGGCCGAAGAAGAAGTGTTGCAGGCAATAGTTCGGGAGACACAACCGAACATTTCAGAGGAAGATCTGCAAGAAGCCCTGAGCCAAGTCGACCGATCGAATGTCCAAACTGCAGCGAGGATATTCGACGCAGCCTTCCCAAAACGGTCAAACAACTACTACTGCCGGGGTTTGGGAAGTTCTGGAATAGGGGTCCTGAAGACCACTAAGGGAGGTCAAAAGAGGGGAGGTGGGGACACCCAACAGATGAAGGGGGAAATGCAGAGATTGGCAGAAGAAAATGCAAGATTGGCGGCCCAGTTCTAGAGATCACAGGAGCAACAACGCAGAACACAGCAGTATCAGATGGAAATGGAGCGTTGGCATGCTGAATGGGAGACAATTCGGCGACAGAACTACGCTGGCCAACAAAACTAGTGGTATGCTATGTTCGCGGCACAACAACAAGGCCTTCAACCCCCGCCCCCATTTGAGCCGTTAGATGAACCTCGAATGCCGAGAGCTCCTGAGTTCATTCAGCAGGATGACGAGCATGATGGACAACAGGATGGTGGCCAAGATGTATAGTTTAGGGTTTAGGGTTTAGGGTTTAGGGTGGCCATGATGTATAGTTTAAATAATTAATGAAAAACGTGTTTCTTGTTGGTGTAAATAATTAATGAAAAACGTGTTTCTTGTTGGATTGTCATTGTGAATTGCAGGTTGCTTGGAATGGTAATTTATAAATCAATTTAATTTTTTTCCCCCAAAATGTAAGAACAGTCGACGATATTGACATTATTTCGTCGGCTATCACTACTATAGCCGACGATTTTTACCAAATTTCGTCGGCTATAGCTGTTATAACCGACGAAAATGACATTATTTCGTCGACTATAACTAATTAATGCCTCTTAAAATATTAATATATTCTGACGAAATCTGCATGTCGTCGGCTATATTTCAGAACAAATAACCGACGAAACAGAAGAGATCGTCGGCTATATTTTAAGATATCGTCGGCCATATGTGAAAATATCCGACGAATTTCGTCGGGCATTATGCCAAGGTTTGGTCGACGAAATGTATTTTCGTCGGTGATAACTTTGGAATGGCCGACGATGTCGTTATTTTCGTCGGGTATATTTTTACCGATGCCCTTTTAACGACGAATAATAGCCGACGAAATTTTTATCGATAGAAGGAATACCCGACGAAAATTTTGAATAGTAGACGAAATTTTTTTCGTCGACTATTCTGTCCGATCTGGTAGTGTGAGTCAATATTGTGAATATATTTAACGTATATTATGCTTCGGATTTTTTGAATCGGCGACTCATATAGACTCTAATGAACATCGTCCGAAATTTTGGCCATGTTTTGATGATCGATATATAAAAGTTACATGGACATCCTTTCTTTTGAGCAAAGAAGCTATTGTGATTAAGGATGGCATTAAGATCACCCAAATCTTCCTCCAAGTCAATGGAAGCACTATTTATGCATTTAAAAGTGCATATGACCCCCCTTATGATCCTGCATTAGCTATGCTCAATATTTGAAAGCCTAATCTTTAGCAAAATTTTGGACTAACGCCCTCCAACGCTAAAGGCAATGATACATAAGATGATGGCTTTGATGCCTTCTCAGAGTTCAATTTGAGCCACAATGATACTATGGTGATATACCTAATAGTTAAACTCAAGCCATAATACTTAGATGCTATGAAGCACCTTGATAATGATTGAAAAGTTGAAGAAAACCTAGAAATCTCGGTTTTCCAGCTCGCGGACTCATCATTGGACTGACCGGTTCACCTACTTTTAGGCCGGTTCTTGAGGTGAAATTTGGTCCACCGATTCCTAACATCTATGGTTATCTGCTCATAAAAGTTCAGGGTCATTGGACACCTAGAAGGTGGTGAACTGCTCGACAAACGTTCACTGACCTCCGACGACTGTTCTGACCGGTTCCGGCAATGAGGCAGGCGGCGTTGGAATCCTTACACACGTGCCTACCTACTGTTAAAATTTTGTGGCATTTGGTGTGCCAAAACTTAGTGAAACGTTCCAGGAAGCATACATGCATGTTACATTTTGTAACGGAATGCATCTTGTTAACGTATAAGTGTTAACAATCAATACCCTTTACCGTCCACATACTTTATGTGCCATATTGCTCCACCACAAGAGCTTAATAATGGGTATTTGTCTTTGAATAACACATAAGCTTCCACCAATAGTCTGCTATACGAAAACCTTAACAGGCGATCTCATTTATATCACTTTTTGATGAGTCAGTCTTCCCGTCGTTAGGGGGAGATAAGAAAAAGTATGTTCAAGTAGAACGACTTGGCATTGCCGTGGTTTGTCCCAACTGTGCCTCATCATGTTCCTTTAAGTCCCATAAATCAAAGTGACGAGACTTGATATACATGTTGCAAAGAGTAAACTATTGGTCTTTCAAGGAAAAGATCGGAATAGTGATAGGAGCATAAAATGCGACGTTCTTAATGCGTTTTACCCTCGTTTATACTTTGTTTTAACCCTTAATGTTGTAGAATCGAGTCATACAATAGAGTTACGAGTCATTGGTAAAGTCACAATGAAATAGTGCTAAGTATAGATAAAAATGTACAAAATGCTAAAAGCCGATTTATGAAGTCTTAAGAGATGTTTCGTTGAATCTGTAAAGCTTCGGCTGTATTTTGATGCATTTTTATCCTCTTATATGCAGGAGATATATTTATGATTGAGCAATGGAAGGAATTACAACAATCGGACAAAGAGAAGATGCTAAGAATTACAAAGCACAAATCGGTGCAAAATCCAGTAAATCCAGTAATTTCCTGGGCACATCACCCAAATTCCAGATATTCTCCAGGACGATTCATAAGGAACCAGAGTGCGAGCCATATATACATAGAAAGTTCTATGAGTCTAGTTTCTACAGAACTTAGAATCGCACCGAAAGATTTCCTGAGGAGAGAGTTATGCCAATCGCAACACCAGAAGGTCAGATCAGTAGAGTCCCTGCCGAGAAGAGTAAGTTACGGCATGCCGAGAAGCATGTTGTGTTCCAGCTGCAAGCAAGGACTCCTATCACTACAAGGAGAGGTTCCTGAGCTCATTTGAAGAATAGAAAAGTTGGCAAAACAAGAAAGTTTCAAAATAGGAAAGAAGAATTTGTCTAATCCTAGCAAGAGAAGGAAAACCTAATTCAACTAGGAAAAGGAGAACTTTGCCGGTTGCAATTAGGAGAACTCTCCAAGTCCATTGAGGAGAGGTGATGCCGAATCCTTGGAGGAGAAGAGAAGACAAAAATCTTCAATGAATCATCATCAAAATCGGCAAAGAAAAATTCCTAGAAGAACAAAGAATGCAACAAAACTAAAACCAACAAGGATTGGTATTTTCTTGCCGGCTAGTAAATGTTTAGGATATACGCGAAGTTAATTCTAAATACTTAATAAGTCTAGAAACAATTAGATAACCGCGAAGGCCCTAATTGAAATCGGAATTGAGTAGAGTCTAGGAAACTTGAATATAGCTGTCGATTGTCTTGCATGATTTCTTATGTGTTCTTGTGTGTTTTTGTGCTATGCTTTGTGTGAAAGATAATGATCACATGTAAATAATAGTTGTAGGATTTATTTTCGTATCCCTTAGTTTTTAGGGCAGCCTTGCTGCCGAACCTCATCTCAATCACCCATTTACGTTTTATTGTTTATTAATATGTGAATATATGTGTTTCTAACGTTTTTCATGTCAGGTACCCTTAATCCCCGACTAGAACGATCCCTACTTGCTTATACTACTAACGATCTTTTGTAGGGTTTATCATTGAAGTGCCGCTTCGGTGACGCGTCAATTTTTGACGCCGTTGCCGGGGATTATAAAATCTTGATATGTTTGAATGATTATTGTTTTGTGAAATTTTCGTATTTTGTAAATTGTATTGTAAATATTTTGTTGGAAATTTTGTTGTAAAGTAGAAATATGCTTTGGCATGTAGAGTTTAAATTCCAAAAATTATATGATGTTTTCCGAATGCGTATGCTTGTAATAACTTAGTTAAAATTGCTAGGAAGCTTAGAGGATTGTTTGTGTTGGATTTGTTTTGAGTTTCGAGGGGAAGAGGAATAGGCAATGTCGCTTTTGTTAATATTAGCCTTAACCCTTCATGTTATCTTTCGAGGTCTCATGAGGTTGTGGGCGGCTTTTATTGACACTTGTAGAAATTTTCAACACGATGTTCTTAACTGAGTAAGAGGCAAAAGGTTCGCCTATTAGTGTGTGTTGTCCCGACTTTGTCTCAAAGGTTTGTCAAATTAGATCTCAGAGGCCCACATACTATTCTCTCTTCTCTTTTGAAGAGGGGCGATAGGGGACTTGTCCTCCGTGGTTACCAACAAATGAGTCTCGCCTTGAGCTATTTTCGGATGACACGCCTAGCCTTCTGAAAACATGAAACTTTGTGTCTAGACGATGTAACCTAGGCCGCATGTCCACCGAGCTTCGAAACTTGAGATAGATTCAACATGAGTAAACTTTGAATCTTAAAAGAAAATGTTTTGTGGTTCAAACTTTCGAGGTATATTGGAAGAAGCATGATACTACCTTGAGCTGTTTCAGCTCATTGCACCGTTATCTCCTCTGCTCCACTTACCTTGAGAGTAAGAACAAATTTAAAAGCAATTAGACTTACAAATTTTCTACATCATCACAATAATTTCGTGTGTTTTACTCTTCTTGCCATGCTTATCTCTTCTTTGCCGATTGTTTATATGTGAAATTGCTTGAAATTTGTTTGAAATTGCCAATGCTGTGGCATGTAATTGCCTTGTATATTCTTGCTTTCTATTTGTCTTCAATGATTCTAACTTGCTTCATGTTTAAAAATCTTCAGAATAGTGCATGTCCGATTTTGATCTTTGGACTAGGGACAACCGTGGATGCTTGCAACGAATCAACGAAGACCTCACGCTCGCACTAGCTACACCATCTCCCCCATCTGAATCATAATCTAGCTTGGCATCACCATCTCCTCCCTCTAGCCTGAACTCACCTTCCATTGTTACTTCATCGAGTCTTCGATCATCTTGTGAGTTAGAGGAGCCAGAGTTGTTAGCTATCACTTACCCTCACGACGAGTTTGATTTTAACTTTGCCAAGCCACTAATCATGACTTCAATTCGTGCTCAAAATGGACATGTTACCGGAGGAGGAACCGCACCTGCGAACATCACCTTTCAGGCATGTGCAACTGGCAAGAGTGGTGACTTTGAGTTGAAGAGTGGATTTCTCCACCAAATGAAGCCGTATCATGGACTTGTGGGTGAGGATCCAAACAAGCATCTTCAATGGTTTAATTTCACCACCGAAAGCATGTGTCCTATTAGTGCCGGTATTCAACACTTCAAGATGAAGACATTTCCGTTTTCACTTGAGGATGAAGCCAAGGAGTGGCTATTTGAGGTGACAACCGGTCGTATCACATCGTGGGAGACGATGGTGAATGAGTTTCTACTCAAGTATTATCCGGCATCTCGTATCACGGATTTGAGGAAGTAAATCATGAGCATAAGGTAAGGAGGAGATGAGATGTTTTTCGACATGGCATAAGAGAGGGGCTACTTCTTTAGTACTTTTATGATGGCTTGCGTCTCATGGAGAGAGAGTTTCTAGATTCGGCTGCTCAAGGTTCTTTCCTTGAGCTTGATCCTACACCGGCCAAGAATTTGTTGGAGATCCGAGTATTGAATAGTCAACAATTTGGCATGTCAAGAGACAATGCTTTGAAGCACAAAGTAAATGAGACTTCATCGAGTTCAGCATTAGAGAACAAGTTGGATAAGCTATCGGATATGGTAGCAAGCCTCATGCGAGGGAAGATAGCACAAGTGTGTGGAGTATGCACGGAAGACCATGCCACCGATCAATGTTCACAAGTGTTGAGTGAGGGATATGAGGAGGCCAATGCAATCGGCTTTCAAGGAGGATAAAAGTATAATCCTTACTCAAACACTTACAATTCGGGATTCCGTGATCACCCTAACTTTCGATGGTCTAACAATGACAATGAAGGCCACCAAATGTAGCCCCTTTTCAACCTAGAGCACCCTTTGTGCCGTGACAACCTTTTCAGCCAAACCAAGGAGGGCCGAATCAAGCTATGCAACCGAACAACCAAGCCATGTCATTTCATCCTATGCCGAACCAAGCTCAAGCCACACCAAGCAACCCCAACTATGATGCGTTGATTCAATCTCTTTCGAGTGCTACTCAAGTATTGCTCGCAGGTCAACAAACGCACTCGAAAGACATAGCCGAGTTAAAGACTCAAATGGGACAAGTTGTGGACTTCATGGGAAAAATCACCGAGCAAGGGAAACTTCCGGGAGGAGTTATTAAAAATCCGGGCCATGAGCATGCCAAAGTTATCACAACACGTAGTGGAAGAGTGTTGGATGAGCCTCGAGCAAGAATTCTAAAGAAGGTAACTTTCGGCAGAATTTTGGAGGAAGAAGAAGCCGCCGAGCAGCCTACCGATACTGCCGAGGCTGGCCTGCAGCCTACCAATGCTGCCGATGTTGCCGTGCGCAATGCTGCGCAGCCTGCCGATAGGGCTATAGCCGAGCATGCTGCTACCGAGAAAGAGAAGAAAGCTGCCGAGCGAGAAGCCTTGCGTAATGACATGGAAAAAGATCCCGCGACTTCATTGAAGGAGAGTGTGCCGATCAAAGCCAACAAGGGAGGGGTGCCTAACTCTTGCATACCCTTCCCTTCTCGATTTCAAAGTCCAAGAATGATAAATCCGACGAGGAAGTGTTGGATATTTTCCGGAAAGTGGAAATGAACATCCCTTTGTTATAGTGTATAAGGCAAGTGCCTAAGTATGCAAAGTTCCTCAAAGAGCTTTGCACGACAAGGAGACATACAAGGGAGACACGTGTGGTGACTATGAGTGAAACAGTGTCGGCTGTTATTCAAAGAAAGTTGTCACCAAAGATGAAGGATCCGGGAAGCTTCAACGTGCCATGTGTGATCGGCAATACCCGTTTTGAAGATGTTATGGTAGACTTGGGAGCATCGATCAATGTTATGCCACTCAATGTGTACCAAATGTGGAGCATAGGGCCTCTCAAGAAGGAAAATGTCATCATTCAACTTGCGGATCGATCAAGTAAGTATCCGGAGGGCGATGTCGAGGATGTGCTTGTGCAAGTAAATCACCTCATCTTTCCGGCCGATTTCTATGTTGTAGAGATGGAGGACTCGCCGGTTAATGCCACGCAGTTACTATTAGGCCCACCATTCATGAGGACAGCACGCACAAAGATAGATGTGGCTGAGGGAAATTTGACAATGGAGTTTGATAGCGATGTGATTAAGTTCAATGTGTTTGATGCCATGAAGTATCCGGTTGTCAAGCAAGAAGAGTACCGAGCTATTGATGTTATTGAGGAGGTCGAGCGAGTCATGTCGACCTCGCTCGACGCATAGCAACGAGCCATAGAGCAAGGGTTCGGATTTGATAAGAAGGGAGAACGAATCACGTATGAGCAAGAGGAAGAACTTGAGCCGAGCATGAGACAAGTTGTAGCCGAGCTAGAGGCTGCCCCATATTACAAAAGAAACGATTCATTCTTGTCAATTCCATGTGCCACAAACAAATTTCGTCCAAATGTGAAAGAGGCCCCAAAGTTAGAACTAAAAGAGCTCCATAGTCATTTAAAGTATGTTTATCTTGGAGAAGAAGATACCTTACCGGTTATTGTGTCTTCAAAGCTTAGTGAGAAGCAAGAAGAAGAGTTAGTAAGTGTGCTTAAGAAGTATTAAACCGCTATAGGTTGGACCTTAGCGGACATCAAAGGAATAAGCCCTACGACGTGTGTTCATCGCATTTTACTTGAAGAAGGTACAAAACCAACAAGAGAGGGGCAACGCTGATGGGATCGCAATGCGTGCACAATTTGTACCTGCAAAATAATCTCATACCAATAATACCCTTCTTGTGTCGGTTGTAGTATTGACAAGTAGGGATCGTTCTATCCGGGGAAATCAAGGGCATTTAATTTCATAAAGCATCACATAATAATATGGGGGGATTGGAAATGGTATCTAATATCTACTGAAAATTACGAAAATAGAACCTAAATTATTATATACATTTGATCATCACCTTTCACACAATCACAAAACACAAAACTCATTACACATGCAACGAAATTAAAACAAGTAATAGGGGCAGCAAGCAAATATCGAATTCAAGATCAACTAAGTTCCAATTTAATTAGAGCCAATGCGGTATATCTAATTATTCAAAACATCACAAGTATTTAGAATCCAACATGCGTGTAATCCTAAACATGGTACTAATCGGTTTAACAACACTTCGCGTAGAAATTAAACACAAATAGCACATAAGCACAATATGTCGAATTGGAACATGTTAGCGGGTATGGCGTCACTCATCCCACATCGACATGTAAATTTCTAGAATTACTCTAACCCTTAGATAAATACATATTAAATCCAACATGCGTGTAATTCAACATGTATTAAATCGGCATATGAATTCAACATCTAGATAACACTCATGGCCTGCGAATGCATCTAGACATCTCCTTCGGTTCCACACGAATTAAGGAAATAAACCTAATTAAATCAAGAAAATATGCTAAAGCTTGCTGTCCAACATACCATATTCAATTAAATCACATGCATAATTCGGAATTTAAACCCAAGATAACCAAATAATATAACAAGAATTCGGAAATCCCATGAATAAATTACAAAACCAAAATCGGTACCAAGAATCCATACATAATTCATAGACAAATTAATGTATAAATACAAAGAAACTAAAGCCATTGAAAATTACAATCCAAATGACAACCTTTGTTGAAGAATTCGGCAAGAGGATTGGTGTTGATGATTGGAATGATTTTATGGAAGGTGGTGGAGATGGTTTGGCTATGTTCTTGGTGAAAATTCAAGGAAGCAATTCGGTAGAGTTTTGGTAAGCTTTTTGTGAGGAAGAGAAGATGATTTCTAAGAGTTATGCCGTGGTATTTATAGAGAGCATGAGGGGAGAGTTTGGCAACCCTAGGTGGTGGAATCCGAATTGATTTCTTCCCCTTTTCTTGCTCGGCAATTCTTGATTTCCTTTGATTTTGTTGCCGAAATTCCTCTTAGTTAATGGCTGAATAAATTGCCCAATATCTCTTTAATTTATCCATGATTTTATTCAGCCAAATTATCTTGAATCTTGAGTAGAAATCAGTCCACATGCATCCTTGCTTTCCTCTTTGAATTTTAATTAGGCTGAATTAATCTCTTTCAATTTCATTTATTTCATTCCTTTCCGATCTTATAATTCTTTGGTTAGAAAACTTGCCATACAAAGCTCCTCCTTTTCCTTCTTAATTCGGCCTTGTTTCCTTATAGCTCTAGAACTCATTCCTTTCCAAGCTTTTCCTTTCCTTGTTGGTTTCGGCTGAATTCCCTCCATGCTTTCCTTATGTATGCACACGCCCAAGCATGCCTTGCACATGCTAGGATTATTTCTGAAAATAAGAAAGAAAAGAATATTAGTTTTGACAAAAATAAAATACATTTACCAATCCTAATCCAAAAAGGATTCCTACTTCAATTATGACTTTTGCCGAAACTTCACATTTTCTTCATTTTAAGCACATTTTCACAAATTCACTACCAAAAACTCAAGACTCGATCTAATGACTTAATTCTACAACAATAAGGTTAAACATTACATAAATGGGGGTAAAAACATATTAAGAACGTCGCATTTTATGCTCTTATCAACTACCCCACACTTAGCTTTTGCTAGTCCCTTAGCAAAACTAAATAAAAGACTCTACTAAAACTGTTGTTGCCCCTAAATAACTGTCTCAAGATCTTTTAAAACACATAGCTTTCAAGTTAAGCATCTGAATGTAAGCGCAATAATCCCAAGCGTCATAGATATGTTTCATGGCATGAATAAGTAAGAAGTGAGAAAATAAGCATGTAAACATGTCAAGTTAATCCAATCCTCCTCACTTGGCATACTCTCTTCTTTTCACTCATGATATGGCAATATTCACTCAAAGTATATGCAAGAGAATAGATTAAGAATTACAAAGAGTAACTTGCATATGTCATCAAATAAAGGCACTTTGTGAATAGTATTATCAAGATAAACTTCATTTAACAATTATGTGCACAAATGAACCAAAACCATAAGCTCAACTCTTGAGATAATCTCCACATACAAAGTTCACCTATTTTAAGAATCATGAGAGATCTTTACAAGGGGATATAATAGGGCTTGGCATAAGGTATTCGTATTTAGGATAATGGTGATAAAATGTCACCAAGACTTAGTAAAACTCAATACTCCTTATGACTTCACTCCAAAGGGCCAAATTTTATCATGTTGGGCCCAAACTTCATTCTTTTCTTCCCCATAAAATAGTGAAAATGAACAAAGGTCAAGTATAACAATGTTAGACCTTCAAATAATCATACAACTCCAAATTCACAACAAGAACTCAATCCAAAGCATTTTTATTCTTCTTTTTGTTGCCGAATTTCTTTTCTTTCTTCTTTTTTTTTTTTTTTTTTTTTCCGGCAATCATATTTCTTTCATGCTTTTGGATTGGTTCACCCCACACTTGCTTCAAATCATCACTCCACATCACAATTCCACAATAAAATTAAGCTTTACCAAGTCTTGATAACAAGGGTTAGGATAAAACTATTCTAAGCACAAGGAATGTGTTTCATGGTGATGAAATAAAATGGCTGAATTTCGGCTCAAAGGGGTTAAAACTAAGGAGTCCCACGACGGGCACAAATTAGGCACATGCTTTATTTGGCTTTGGTGGTAATCCTAACAAGATCTTCTCAATCACTTTCGAAATCAAGGTATTTCATGAATAATAGTCTCAAAAATCAACAAGAGTGAGTTCTAGCATTCTAGAGTTCATTAAAATCTATGGCACATAGTCATTGAATATTCAAAGAATGATGAAGTTTAGACAGATTTCTGCCATGTATTAAATTTATCGCACAAGAAGAAAGTATTTGGCACGAAAGCTCACATAGGGTATTATGGAAACAAATTAACTCAAACATGTACGCTTATCGTATGTCAATCACAATATCCATGAAACTCACAATTAATTTTTATGGTTATGCAAAACAATCATCTATGCATTCAAAGATATAATCATCATCGACTCTTTTAGGGGCATCTATGACTCGATCTTAGCTAAAAACAAACGAAAATTTTTAATTTTTCTGTATTTTTCTTTTACTGACTCGAAACAAACTAAAATAAATGAAACAAAACAAAACAAAACACATGGAAACATGTATCACTACCCCACACTTAGAAAATTACATTGTCCTCAATGTAGATCAAAATAATATTGTAATCTCTAAGCACATGATAATTCTCATATTTCCATTTATACAGTTCAACCAAAAAGAGTTTAGGGATTTAGAAAATGCAAACTCTCGTAGACGGCTCCTTCACAATTTCGGTTGAAATGGGTTGCCTCCCATGCAGCGCTTAATGTTTATAGTCTACTCAGCCTAGACTCTTCACTTCTTAATCAAGTTGTGGGTGACGCCTTTTGGAGTGCGCACTCCAAATTCGTGCCTCCTTACAATGGTTATCATTACTCGATGCATGATTACTCCACTCTTCAACTGCATCACATCAAGATAAAGAAATTTAGAAGAGTGGAGATGAGAATTCAAAGAATAAGTTAGTAGTGAGTTAGTGAATTAGCTAAAGTTAGAAGTTAGTGTATAAATATATAATAATTAGCTAAGTAGAATTTAATTGCAAATCATGAACAAAAGTTTAGAGGGGTGGAACTCGTTTCTTGCAACACTTGTCGTTCTTCCCAAGTCAATGAGAGCTCTAATCAATTGTTAACAATGTAATTCTTCACCTCTTCCTTATGATCTGCAACGAACAATTAAACTCTACAAGAATCTTGAGAATCAACATGTATAGGTTAGAAAGAATGAGTTAGAATAAGTTAGAGAATAGGTTAGAAATAAGTTAGAAGTAATATGTATAGGTTAACACAAAATTATTTTAAGTATATCACACAAAATTTTCACACGAAATTTACACAATGTTTCACGAAAATTTACATGTTATTTACACAAGAATTCGGTTCATTATTCACACAGTATCCGAAAATTATAACACATCAAATATGTCGAACTCTTAGAGTCTAATTGCTGTTATTCACAACACTTTTAAAATTCAAGGTACGTGGAGCAGAGGAGATAACAGTGCAATGGGCTGAAGCAGCCCAAGGTAGTATCATGCTTTAATCCGATATACCTTAAAATTTAAAGACATCTTTCATTTGTGAAGCTATATAAATCTATTTATGCAAAGTTATTTTCTAAGTTCTAAAGCAAGGTGGACGTGCGGCCCAAGTATTGTCGTCTAGTATAGTGGTAAGTATTCCCGCCTGTCACGCGGGTGACCCGGGTTCGATCCCCGGCAACGGCGCCAAAAATTGATGGGATCGCAATGCGTGCACAATTTGTACCTGCAAAATAATCTCATACCAATAATACCCTTCTTGTGTCGGTTGTAGTATTGACAAGTAGGGATCGTTCTATCCGGGGAAATCAAGGGCATTTAATTTCATAAAGCATCACATAATAATATGGGGGGATTGGAAATGGTATCTAATATCTACTGAAAATTACGAAAATAGAACCTAAATTATTATATACATTTGATCATCACCTTTCACACAATCACAAAACACAAAACTCATTACACATACAACGAAATTAAAACAAGTAATAGGGGCAGCAAGCAAATATCGAATTCAAGATCAACTAAGTTCCAATTTAATTAGAGCCAATGCGGTATATCTAATTATTCAAAACATCACAAGTATTTAGAATCCAACATGCGTGTAATCCTAAACATGGTACTAATCGGTTTAACAACACTTCGCGTAGAAATTAAACACAAATAGCACATAAGCACAATATGTCGAATTGGAACATGGTAGCGGGTATGGCGTCACTCATCCCACATCGACATGTAAATTTCTAGAATTACTCTAACCCTTAGATAAATACATATTAAATCCAACATGCGTGTAATTCAACATGTATTAAATCGGCATATGAATTCAACATCTAGATAACACTCATGGCCTGCGAATGCATCTAGACATCTCCTTCGGTTCCACACGAATTAAGGAAATAAACCTAATTAAATCAAGAAAATATGCTAAAGCTTGCTGTCCAACATACCATATTCAATTAAATCACATGCATAATTCGGAATTTAAACCCAAGATAACCAAATAATATAACAAGAATTCGGAAATCCCATGAATAAATTACAAAACCAAAATCGGTACCAAGAATCCATACATAATTCATAGACAAATTAATGTATAAATACAAAGAAACTAAAGCCATTGAAAATTACAATCCAAATGACAACCTTTGTTGAAGAATTCGGCAAGAGGATTGGTGTTGATGATTGGAATGATTTTATGGAAGGTGGTGGAGATGGTTTGGCTATGTTCTTGGTGAAAATTCAAGGAAGCAATTCGGTAGAGTTTTGGTAAGCTTTTTGTGAGGAAGAGAAGATGATTTCTAAGAGTTATGCCGTGGTATTTATAGAGAGCATGAGGGGAGAGTTTGGCAACCCTAGGTGGTGGAATCCGAATTGATTTCTTCCCCTTTTCTTGCTCGGCAATTCTTGATTTCCTTTGATTTTGTTGCCGAAATTCCTCTTAGTTAATGGCTGAATAAATTGCCCAATATCTCTTTAATTTATCCATGATTTTATTCAGCCAAATTATCTTGAATCTTGAGTAGAAATCAGTCCACATGCATCCTTGCTTTCCTCTTTGACTTTTAATTAGGCTGAATTAATCTCTTTCAATTTCATTTATTTCATTCCTTTCCGATCTTATAATTCTTTGGTTAGAAAACTTGCCATACAAAGCTCCTCCTTTTCCTTCTTAATTCGGCCTTGTTTCCTTATAGCTCTAGAACTCCTTCTTTTCCAAGCTTTTCCTTTCCTTGTTGGTTTCGGCTGAATTCCCTCCATGCTTTCCTTATGTATGCACACGCCCAAGCATGCCTTGCACATGCTAGGATTATTTCTGAAAATAAGAAAGAAAAGAATATTAGTTTTGACAAAAATAAAATACATTTACCAATCCTAATCCAAAAAGGATTCCTACTTCAATTATGACTTTTGCCGAAACTTCACATTTTCTTCATTTTAAGCACATTTTCACAAATTCACTACCAAAAACTCAAGACTTGATCTAATGACTTAATTCTACAACAATAAGGTTAAACATTGCATAAATGGGGGTAAAAACATATTAAGAACGTCGCATTTTATGCTCTTATCAAATGCCGATTGCACCCTCCAATGATGAAGATTGTCAAAGACGAGGTGATCAAGCTACTCGATTGTGGAGTCATTTATCCAATCTCGGATTGTCGTTGGGTCTCACCCGTGCAAGTAGTGTCGAAGAAGAGTGGTGTAACGGTTGTGAAGAATGATAAAAACGAGCTAGTACCACAACGCCTTGTAACCGGCCATCGCATGTGCATCGACTTTAGGAAGCTCAATGCGACAACAAGGAAGGATCACATGCCTTTGCCATTTATGGATCAAATGCTCGAGAGGTTAGCCGGTCATGAGTTTTATTGTTTTCTTAATGGATATAGTGGCTACAACCAAATCATGATACACCCGGATGATCAAGAGAAGACAACTTTAACATGTCCATTCAGCACATTTGCCTATAGAAGGATGTCATTTGGCCTATATAATGCACCCGGCACGTTTCAACGATACATTTACAACATCTTCTCCGACTTTATAGAAAGCAAAATCGAAGTCTTCATGGATGATTTTAGCATATATGGACGCGACTTCGACTCATGTTTAGAGAACTTGGAGGAGATACTAGAGAGATGTGTAGACACCAACCTTGTGCTTAATTGGGAGAAGTGTCACTTCATGGTGACACAAGGTATTGTGCTTGGCCACATAATTTTTGCAAAAGGCATTGAGGTAGACAAAGCTAAAGTGGAGCTCATTCAACACTTGCCTTCGCCAAAGAATGTGAGGGACTTAAGGAGTTTCCTTGGTCATGCCGGATTCTATCGACGATTTATCAAAGACTTCTCCAAGGATGCAAAGCCATTGAGTAACTTGTTGCAAAAGGATGTGTCGTTTGAGTGGAATGAAGCATGTGAGAGAGCCTTCAATCGGTTGAGGGATGCCTTGTGTTCGGCACCAATCTTGGCCACACCGAATTGGGAGGAGCCATTCGAGTTGATATGTGATGCAAGTGACTATGCTTTAGGGGCTGTGCTCGGCCAAAGAATAAAGAATAAACAGAATGCAATTTACTATGCCTCAAGGACTCTCAATGATGCTCAACTCAACTACTCCACAACCGAGAAAGAACTTGTAGCGGTAATCTTTGCTTTGGAAAAATTTTGTTCTTATCTTATTAACTCCAAAGTTGTTGTGTATAGTGATCATGCCGCTTTGAGATATCTTATGACAAAGAAGGATGCCAAGTCGAGACTCATTCGATGGATTCTCCTACTTCAAGAATTCGACATTGAAATCAAAGACAAGAAAGGAAGTGAGAATGTTGTAGCCGATCATTTGAGCCGAATTGTGAGAGGAGAAGACGAGCTACAACTTCTTGAGTCATTCTCGGATGAGCAACTTTTTCGGCTTGACACAACACAAGAACCTTGGTATGCCAACATTACCAACTATTTAGCAATTCAGCACTTTCCAAAACATATGCCGAGCCACCTCAAGAACAAGATCAAAAAGCAAGCTCGGCACTGCTTATGGGATGAGCCGTACCTTTGGAAACAATGCAGCGACCAAGTCATAAGAAGGTGTGTTTCGGAAGAAGAACATCGATCCATCCTTGCATTTTGTCATAACGAAGCTTGTGGAGTCACTTTGGACCAAGGAGGACGGCATTGAAAGTACTCGAGTGTGGATTCTTTTGGCCAACGTTATTCAAAGATGCTTACACTACGTGTATCACGTGTGATCGGTGCCAAAGAATGGAGAATATAAGTAAGCGAGATCAAATGCCTCTAACTCCTATCGTTGTTGTTGAGATCTTCGACGTTTGGGGAATAGACTTTATGGGGCCATTTCCATCAAGCAAATGCTTTCTTTACATCTTGCTAGCGGTTGATTATGTGTCCAAGGGGATCGAAGCCAAGGCTACATGCACCAATGATGCTAAGGTGGTTACCAAATTCCTCAAGACCAACATATTCTCACGCTTTGGAGTTCTAAGAGTCTTAATAAGTGATGGAGGTTCATACTTTTGTAACCGCACAATAGAAGCCTTGTTGAAGAAGTATGGAGTAACGCACAAAGTATCTACGTCGTATCATCCTCAAACAAGTGGCATGGCCGAAGTGAGCAACCGGGAGATCAAGCAAATTTTGGAGAAAACTGTAGGACCAACAAGGAAGGATTGGAGTGATCGATTTGACGATGCTTTGTGGGCCTATCAAACCGCATATAAGACGCCAATAGGTATGTCTCCTTTTCGGTTAATTTATGGAAAAGCATGTCATTTACCCGTGGAGCTTGAGCCCAAAGCATGGTGGGCGGTGAAAGCCTTCAATATAGTGATAGATTCGGCCGGCCTTCATAGGAAGCTTCAACTCAACGAACTTGAAGAAATACGCAATGAAGCTTATGATGCCGCATGGATATATAAGGAGAAGACACGAGCCTACCACGACAAGATGATTCGAGGAAAGAAGTTTGAAGTTGGCCAAAAAGTCCTCTTATTTCATTCAAGACTTAAACTCTTTCCGGGTAAACTATGCTCAAGATGGGTAGGGCCATTCATTGTGACAAAGATCTTCCCTCATGGAGCCATTGAAATCCAAAGTTCAACATCAAGTATGGCATTTAAGGTAAATAGACATCGACTCAAGCCCTATTATGATGCATTTAAAGAATACACAGTAGAAGAAACCACACTTGAAGACGCGCAGCCGCCAGCCGAATCTGTCCAGCTTGCCGATGCAGCCCCTACTGATAGGCTGCAATGCCAGGCAACTGGACATGCAGCCTATGCTGCTGCACGGCATGCAAGCAGCCCTGTCTAGCAAACCTTCGAAGGTGCCGCACACCTGGACATGCACCCTGTCCAGCACAGCACTGTCGAGATGGAGCCACACACTGCCGACACTGCTGCGCAACATGACACTCACTCTGCCGACATATCCACGTATCCTGCTGACGTACCCGAGTATCCAGCTACCATATCCGACACGAGGCCGACTCAGTTCCACGTATCAGATATGCATTCCGATACGCCTGCCTCACAGAATCCCGTATCTGATACGGATACAGATACAATATCCGACACAAGCCCTGATACGGATACGGACACTGCAGCACAGGCTGTGTTGCAGCTTGCACATTCTGTCGATGCCTGTGCTGCGCTGCTGCTTGCACCTGTCGCGCCTAGCACAAACTCTGTCGAGTAGCCCCGTCAAGAGGAATGCGCGCAGCCTGCGCGCCACGATGCTGCTACTACCGACGCTGCGCAGAGCCTGTCGATAGAGCCTTTGCAAACTGCCGATAGCGCTGCCGAGAAGCCAGATGCGCAGCCTGCGCATGCTGCCAAGAGGAGTGCCCATGCTTACACGCACCCTGCTGCCGATCCTGCCGATAGCGAGCATCATGTTGCTGATACAGAAGAAATTTTCCGAAATCATCTTCTCAACCTCCTCGCAGCCGAATTAAACTATTTCACTACCGGATGAACACACGATGATGAGTCTAGGCTAAAGGACTATAAACACTTAAGCGCTACATGGGATGCAACCCGTGTCAACTATGAAAAACGAAGGAGCCATCGACGAGCGTTTGAATTTTCTAACCCTTCTCTTTTTCATTAGTTTGTGATAATATGTTGGAACTTGTTAGCTTATTACATGCTTAAAAAATTCATTCTATATTTGTATGCATACATTGAGGACAACGTACTTTTCTAAAGTGTGGGGTGGGTTTACATGTTTCGTTTATGTTTTTGTGTGCCTAGTTAGAAAAGAAAATTTCCAGAAAATTGTTCCACAAAAATAGAGTGTTTAAATTTTTGTTTCGAGTCTTAGGATGCCCCTAATTAGTCAATGATGTTATTTCTCCTCTTTGCATACATAGGTGATGGTTGTGCATACTATAAAAATTGTGAGTTTCATAGATAATGTGCATTGGTAGGAGCATGTCGGACTTTTTGATTAATAAAGCATGCATGTTTTAGCTAGTTTGTTTCCATAATAACCTTGTGAGCTTTAGAGCCAAATTGCTTTCTTCATGAGTGATAAAATTGAAAAATTTCGAGCATGCTTAGTCTTTAAACCTCATCATTCTATGTATATTCAATGATTATATGCCATAGCTTTTTAATGAAATCTAGAATGCTAGAACTTACTCTTGTTGATTTTCAAAACGTTTTCATAAAATACCTTGATTTCGAAAGTGATTGCAAAAGATCTTTTAGGTTTACAACCATAGCCAAATAAAGCATGCGCCCTAATTGAGCCCGTCATGGGATACCTTAGTAAATCTCTTTTGAGCCGATGTTCAGCCTTTTCTTTCATCACCCTTAAACACTTTCCATGAACTTAGTATAGTTATGCCTTTATCTTGTCTCAAAGTTTTGGCAAAGCTTGATTTTTGAAGGAGTTTTCGCGTGAAGTGATGAAGAAGAACAAGTGTGGGGTAGACTTAGCTAAAAATTGTATGTTGTCGTGCCTAGCAAAAGAAGAAAAAGAAAAGAAAGTTACGGACAGAAAAAGAAAAGAAAAGAAAAGAAAATTTTCAAAGTCCGAAAGAAAAGTACATAGGCACGGTTTCAAAATAAAAATTGCTAAGTCTAGTCTTAAAAAGTGTTGTGAATTTGGAGTTTTGTGTGTAATTGAAGGCTTATCATTGTTATATTTAGCCTTTGTTCGTTTTCACATTGCTTTGGGTAGTAAAGAATGAAGAAGGGGTCCAACAAGATGAAATTCGGCCCTTAGCGAGAAGACATAAGGAGAGTCGAGCTTTGCTACGATATAGAGACGTTTTAAGCCTCCTTATCCTAAATTTCGAATACCTTAGCCAAACCCCATTATATCCCTTTTCATTGATCTTTTCATGATTCTTAAGATGGTTAACTTTGATTTGTGGAGTCTTTCTCAAGAGTAAGCATATAGTTTTGGTTCATTGGTGCACATAGTTATCAAATGAGGTTTTTTCATAAAATTTCACAAAGAGCTTTCGATTCTTGAAATATGCAAGTTATTTTCGTATTCATATATCTTTCTCTTGCATATACTTTGTCTGAATAAGCCATGTCTTGAGTGAAAAGAAGAGAGTATGCCTAGTGAGGAGGATTGGATTAGCTATACATGTTTCCATGTTTATGTGTTGTTCTTATATGCTCATATTGGTGTTACATGTTCATAAAACTTGAAAATTTCGTACTTAGCATTCTCATGCATCAACTTGAAAGCTATGTGTTCATACGAGCCTGAGACGAATCATTAGGGGCAATAGTATGTTTAGAGTCTTAGTTTAATTTAGTTTTGCTAAGGGACTAGCAAAAGATAAGTGTGGGGTAGTTGACAGGAGCATAAAATGCGACGTTCTTAATGTGTTTTACCCTCGTTTATGTTTTTCTTTAACCCTTAATGTTGTAGAATCGAGTCATACAATAGAGTTACGAGTCTTTGGTAGAGTCATAATGAAATCGTGCTAAGTATAGATAAAAATGTACAACATGCTAAAAGCCGATTTATGAAGTCTTAAGAGATGTTTCTTTGAATCTGTAAAGCTTCGGCTATACTTTTGATGTATTTTTCTTTTCTTATATAGATATATTGATAATTGAGAAATAGAAGGAATTACAGCAATCAGACAAAGACAAGATGCCAAGAATTACAAAACACAAATCGGTGCAAAATCCAGTAAATCCAGTAATTTCCTGGGCACATCACCCAACTTCCAGAAATTCTCCAGGATGATTCACAAGGAACCAGAGTGCAAGCCATATATGCATGGAAAGCTCTTGGAGTCTAGTTTCTACAGAACTTAGAATCGCACCAAAATCTTTCTTGAGGAGAGAGTTATGCCAATTGCAACGCCAGAAGTTCAGATCAGTAGAGTCCCTGCCGAGAAGAGCAAGTTACTGCCTGCCGAGAAGCATGATGTGTTCCAGCTGCAAGCAAGGACTCCTAGCACTACAAGGAGAGGTTCCTGAGCTCTTTTAAAGAATATGAAAGTTGGCAAAAGAAGAAAGTTTCAAAATAGGAAAGAAGAATATGTCTAATCCTAGCAAGAGAAGGAAAACCTAATCCAACTAGGAAAATGAGAACTTTGCCGGTTGCAATTAGGAGAACTCTCCAAGTGAACTCTCCAAGAATTACAAAACAGAAATCTACAATGAATCATCATCAAAATCGGCAAAGAAAAATTCCTAGAAGAACAAAGAATGCAACAAAACTAAAACCAACAAGGATTGGTATTTCCTTGCCGAATTGCACAAGGAATCCTGCCGAATCCCTTGCAGCCTTACTCCTATATATAGAGGCATCCTCTCTACAGAAAAAGGAATCTCATCTCAAGCACAACTATTAGCCAAAGTCTCTAGCCAAAGTTCCAAAGTTCTAGTATAGAAAATATTTAGCCGAAACACCACCACCAGCACAAAACTATTCCATCACCGTACCATTTGCCATTAATCCGAGCATCCGAGCATCCGAACTTCATACTTAGAAGGTTTTGAAAGTGTGATTCTACCATCCTATGGCTTGTATTTTCGTATGTATAATGTCTATGTTATATGTAGCTAGAAACTTTGATTATTGATTTTGTAACTTTGTATTGGATTTCCGAATTCTATTTTGGTTTTTATGAAACAATTTTGCAACTTGTAACATGTTTGATTTCGTGCATTAGATAATAGGGCAGTAGCATGTTCATGTATTTTTAGGTTTTATTCGATTAGTTTCATGAATTCGTGCATAAAAATCAAGGTTTACATGAAGCCTAAGGCCATGGCTCTTGTGTAGGTTGCGATTTAACATACCAAAATAACTTAAGATTGAGTCATATGCGAAGTTGGTTTTATCTAACTTGTTTATAAGTGGTTGCCATAATTCATAGAAACTTGCATGTTAATAAGATGAGTACTCTGATTTAAGACTTTTGTGCATAATTACTTGTTTGATTTCTACGCGAAGTATTTTTGAACCGGCTAGTAAATATTTAGGATTACACACGAAGTTAATTCTAAATACTTAAGAAGTCTAGAAACAATTAGATAACCGCGAATGCCCTAATTGAAATCGAAATTGAGTAGAGTCTAGGAAACTTGAATATAGCTGCCGATTGTCTTGCATGATTTCTTATGTGTTCTTGTGTGTTTTTGTGCTATACTTTGTTTGAAAGATGATGATCACATGTAAATAATAGTTGTAGAATTTATTTTCGTATCCCTTAGTTTTTAGGACAGCCTTGTTGCCGAACCTCATCTCAATCACCCATTTATGTTTTATTGTTTGCTAATATGTGAATATATGTGTTTCTAACCTTTTTCATGTCAGGTACCCTTAATCCCCGGCTAGAACGATCCCTACTTGCTTATACTACTAACGATCTTTTGTATGGTTTATCATTGAAGTGCCGCTTCGGTGACGCGTCAAATAGTCCTCTTGTATCAAACATGCTTGTAAGGATTGATGTCCGGATAAATGGACACATTGTCACCCATAGATGGTGACATGGTGACTCCACAATAGTGGTAGATGGTGTCACAAGGCCATGACTCTCACAAGAAGTGTAGAGAGGGCACTTAGTTCGATATACACTCGCCGAATGAGAGTATGGCACAACTTGATCCTTGGATCAATGACAACTCATTCGTCTCATGGATTTTCTGGATTATGCTTATCATTGGGGGACGCCTCAATACAAAGCCGATCCATATAGAGATCTCTACAAATGCGAATTACACTAGTGTACATGAGAATGTGGTTTATGAGTTAGATATCGAACACACTCACATCGTTAAAGCAAATACCAACGTTGTGAATTGGCCTACACGGAAAGATATGCGATCCAGTTTAAATAAAGAGATAGGTCCTTAGTCAGGTGATGCAGACACCGCAAGTGTAAACCCTATCGATAATCTTTGATGGAAAGCGTAGTGAGAAAAAGAGCCTAAACTCACCTTATGGTGCAAGGTCTCTCACAAACGCCCTGAAATCGACTACGACGACATATACTCTCGTAATGGAGTCATATTACACTCCACTACCTTGTCAGTTAGGTAGTTCCGAAAAACTGAACATGCAGCTTGTATCATCTCTATTGGGACTAAGTAAAAAGATATACATAAACATCCTGAACGGATTCGTTTTCACCCAAGTCAAGTAAGCAAAAACCACGATTCAGTGACTATTTGATTGAAGATGGGATGTAAAGAATCATGCCTATTTGTGTGTAAATATCGGATGAATTGTGATTGAAGTATCACTAATCCGACGTTAAGAATGAAAAGATCTTGGGAATACTTGGTCTCGGGAGTGAGAACTGTTAGTGATGAACTTATTCATCTATTGGCTTATGGCTATCTAAAGGACGTTAAACCAAAGCCGATATATATCCTATGATTAGTCGATGTCTTGTGAAGAATTGTTACGTCCATATGACGAGAAGTCTAGATGAAACTCTCCATCTAAGTACCATGTGCGCAATCATGTACTTGTCATAATATTCTCGACACGACATCTCATTCGCTATAAACTTATAAAGCCAAAGTAATGGCTAGACGCGCCCACGCAATGCCATAGTATATGGCGGTATTTTCTTTCAAGTGTGAAAGGTTTAGGCTCATTCGATCCCATCATGAAAGACACATCAAAAGGCAATTCTAGAATCTGTCTGGTTCTGTACGTCGAATTCTCCGAGACCTACAGAACAGCCAACTCGTTAGAAAATGGTGACATTGGTACCATTAGAAAGTTCTATGTGTCCACTTTCCATGGACACCAACCATTTGATCATAACTATCATATTGAGTGAGTTATGGCTATTTTGGCAAAGTAGGATGAATATGTCCGGTAATTTGCAGATCAGTCACTTTCGACAGAGTTTTGTGATCAGCTCAGGATGAACTATGTTGTGTACTTTATATCAATGGAAAGATATGGGTGTCTAGTTTCTAGAACTTATGGTTTGTTCATATCTACTGTATCGAAGGAGGTATGACTATTTAAGTACACAAAGGTCATTCTGCGCGTGAATCTGATTTTCAACGCGAACTCTAGTTTTGAGTTGTTAAGCAACCTTCTTCCTTAAGACCAAGTAAAGCTAAGTGTAGCTAGTCTAATATAAGGATAATGTGGTCGTATTCAATGACTCGATCATTGGCCACGCCTACTTTTGAAGCTTGTGAGGAGTGTTTGTATACGCTTCTAATCTAAACTCCGAGATTGAGTTACCAATCAGGGGGAGTTGTCTTGTAGACATCAGGGGGAGTCTACCTCACATGTAATCTTCAATTGTAGTTGGTGCGTTGTGCTCTTTTCCCTTCGACCAAGCTTTTATTTTACCCAAGTGGTTTTTGTTTTGCTTGGCAAGGTTTTAGCGAGGGAACATGTTATGCACCGTGTCACATTAGGTATGCGACACAAGGGGGAGTGTTCAAGGAAGGATAATTTCGTAACTTCTGTAGTGTGTCTTGACCTAATTAGACTAGATATGTAATATCTTTAGTAGATAGAGAATCCCTAATTATTCTGGATACTTGATGTAATGCATATATAAAGACCTCTTTATCAATCAATAAAACAACGCTTTACTTATCTTTTGTTTCTCCTACAACATATATATATATATATATATATATATATATATATATGCACAACAAATTCACTCATGGGAATCTAAGCGAAACTCACTCGAAACGCAAGCCTAAAACAAGAAAGAATAATTAACAACACCTCCTTATGAAAAATTGCATGTAGTTTCACGTACCAACATGCACAACAAGTTCAGTCATTAAAATCTAAGAGCTAAAAGCCACATCCCTATACAAATACGCTTTTATTTTGTATAAAACATTTGCTCCACTATCTTGGCACCATCTTCTGGGTGTCCAAATAAATGAGACCTAAGCTTTCTAGGCACAAGGTCCATATGGATAAAAACAACACTGTCAATTAGTATCTGGCAATAAGACTAGACCAACACTACGAGGCTTTCTAACCTTTCACAGCTTCATAAAAAGTGACACTTCAGAAAATTAATATATAGCTTTCAAAGTCATTGCATAAATAGAATCAAGATCCTAGACTAGGTGCATTACCTACTTTGCAAGAAGAGCAAGATTGAAGTGATGAATATCTCTGAAACCCATATCTCCGTCAAGTTTAGCAAACCTATGATACAACAGAACTACCCCATTGAAATCCACCAACGGCAGTCTTGAATCCACAAAATTAGGATTTCTCGAATCCACGAGAAGATCTGGAATGCACCAGAGAAATTGAGAAAACTCAAAGTTTTATTAATATCAAAAGGTTCCTTAATAAAAAGAAATATGATGCTTATATAGGCATCAATGACCTAAACAAAATTCAAGTCATAATCTAACATTGAAACTAAAAATAATCCAAATTAAAAAAGAAACAAATAACCTAAATAAAAGAGGTTCAAAAGGAAAATAAAACTAGCCTAAAAATACTAAATGCCGAATCGGATCATTAAGACGATATTTTCTGGCTTAAATCTGATCGGGCTCACTAATGAAAGTGAGTAATGTAGATCTCGCCGTTCCCATTCCAGAAAGATATTATGCGCCCCAAACGGACGTTTTGACCGAAATCTGCTCTAATCTGATTCACAAATCAGAATCTACATTTTCGTGACCCGAAAAGTCCAAAAAATCATCTTCTTAAATATTTCAACTGCTAATAACCTCATAATACGAGAATTTTCTATCTTCACCTAAATCCTCTTAATTATTCGCCGCTTCCTTAACTTTACAGTTTTCTGTCTAAATTTGCACCATTTTTGTCCTACATCAACCTAGGGCTAGGCGCGGGCCGGGCCGAGCCCAAAATTTCCATTGCCCGAAACCCTTGTTCCAAGCTGAGTCGGGCTTTTTCCAAGATGAGGACCAGCCCAAGCCCGACCAAGTCGGGCCGAGTCGGTCTTTCGGGTTTTTTTCGGGCCCAAAAAAACCTGTTATGCAACAAGTTTTCATCAAGTCTTTTTATCTTGAAGAAGAGGACAAAGCTTCCAATATTCGCAATTTAGTTGTACAGAATTTACAGATGACGTACAATAAACAATAAATACGAAGCAAATGATAATTACCTGATATTATGAGCAGTTCGGTTCCAATTTCGTACGAGACTACACCAGAATGACCAGATGAAGCGATTAGGGAGGAGAGACACCCGGAGATGATCGGAAAAGAGAGGTGAGGAGGAGACTCAGGAGAGGAGGAGCTCGGGACTAGGGAGTGAAGGCGCCAAGGTGGTGGAGCGGTGGAGGTCCGGAGGAGTGGAGGTAGTGGTTCGGTGGAGGGACTGGCTGGAGTGGTTGCGGGAGGGGGGAGACGGGGACTGCGGACTGATTGTGATTCAGTCTGATTAGCTAGGGTAACTGGGGTAAGTGGGATTGTGGGAACAAGCCTGGGCCTGGCTTATTGGGCTCAACCTAATTTCGGTCCAGGCCGAGCTTTCGGTAAAAAAAAAAAAAAAAAACAAGGCCCGAATTCGGACCGAATTTCTTATTTTCGGGCCGGTCCTTAAAAAAAATGGGATCGGCTCGTTTCGAGCTTTTCTCGGTTTTTCGGTCCTTCGGGCCCAAACGCCCAGCCCTATATCAACCTAGGTGATTAGGTTGGATATCGCACCACGACAAGTGAACAACTCGAATTCCCACCTCCAAACTCAAACGCAGTTTCTTAGGAGACTCGACTCCATGCCACTGTGTGATTACCTTCCTTCCCCTATCTTTGTTTACTTTTGTGACCAGCAGGGTTCGTGTTTCTGAAAGCTCTTGAAATCATTTTATAACTAATGCAAGCATAAGTGATTTTAGAGAGTAAAGCCTGAAAGTAAGTATAATATAATTTTGAGGTGAAAATTAAACAATATTAAGTTCCTTAATGATAAATTAATTAATAAATTTCAGGAAATAGGGATCAAGACCAAACCAAACTCCATTTTGGTTACGACCATTCAATGAATCTTTAATACCCAGCATATCCATCCGTTAACAGCAACATAATGGTCTTCATTTTTTGGTCATTTCATATAAGGTAGCAAAGGTGACTAATTATTTAATAATGAGGAGACCCGAATATTACCCTAGATTAAAAGGTAGCAAATAAATTTAAATAACTAGCACGATTCTTTCTTTAATTCTTGATCAGATTGTGTGGTGGTCAAATGACTCGAATACATTTCTTAATCTGACCAAAAAATACAAAGAACCGAGTCACACAAGAAGAAGAGAAATGTATTCAACAACTCAGCCCTAGAGTTTCCAGAACCCTCCTAAAACCTTCAAGTGCATCTATAAAACCCTCTCATCCAACTCTAATACTTACCCAGCTAGGCCTCTCTGTCATCGAATCAATGATTTACCAGAGGTAGATCTCATTAGGGCTGTCGTGATTTTTACTTATTTATTACTTTTCTTTCTAACTAATATTCCGATTTATTAACCTGTGTAATATAGAACTTGCGGTTATGCATTCTGTATTGAAGATCGAGTGATCGACTACATCTTTTGGTCTTTTGTTATTTTTGTTTTCAGATTCATTACTTCCATGCAGTGCTTTACGAGACAGTGGGGCTCTTGCCGCCGGTGCAGTGTGATTCCAAACTATCATCTCTACGCGATGGGGTGAATGGAAAGCATTTGGGGGTCTGATTGCCTCGTTTTCAAGCCGGAGAGGTGTATGAAGAACGGGGTTTACTCGCCGGAGAGTCCTTATACGTACCCGGTTTATTCAGGCCGAGGATAGGGTGTGCTTGGGGAAAGGGTTGGCTCTAATGGAGATGAAATGCGTGGCGGCTACCCTTGTTGGGAGGTTTGATATTCGGGTTTTGCAACCTGGTCAGGCACCACAGTTCGCGCCGGGTCTCACAGCCACCGTGAGAGGCGGGCAACCAGTTCGAGTTGCAGAAAGGGAAGGCTAGGGTGGCTGGATCTTCATGCAAATATTGCTTTAAGCAGATTGAGCCCGGTACAAAATCTAATCTACTGATGAAGGTGATGAGTGCCAAAGGGTCATGGATGTGTTGTGAACCCTAGCTCAGCAACGAATCAAGGATTTACCAAAAGCAAACAGGAAAATGAACAAAATCATAGATTTTAGTTTATGTTATGGCTAAGAGAACTTTAGTTAGGTCAGATTTGTAGCTCGATCAGTTGTTTGTTGAAGGTTTATTTGGTTGCATGTAGATATAAAAGTCCGTGATTGTGATTATAAATTAATCGGTTATCAACGAAGCATATTTTTCTTCATTAATCGTCGTTAACGCTTGAAACCTCAAGAGTTTCTCCCGGTATAGAGGAGGTAGTGAGACACTTTGTTGAATCACATGGTAACTTATAACTCAAACTATTCCTTTGTGTTTTTAGTGTGTGAAATCAAACAACTCAAACTATTCCATTTACCTATTGGATTGTTATTGTACGTGATTGATCTATCAGATCAGAGTCATCTGACCCAAGTACATGCATGATCTCTCAAGCTAGTGCATTCACTTGTTTTCTTTATTACATCAATCAAGATGAAACTATATCGAATACGGTCCTCGATCAACTGTTAAAAGGAGAGCACATACTCATAAAACAAGGTAAATCTATGTCACATATGTTTGTCGATTCGTGGATGCTTTCAACAAAACTTCAGGTCAGGTGGGGTTAGACTGTTTCGTTCACACACTAGTTATATTATAATATGGTTTACAACGTAAGGCACAATGAAGTCTAAGCTAATTAAGAGTTTAAATTAAATGTAAAAAATTATTTTTAGATCCTCGGTTATAAAATATTAAAGATTTTGAATTTATAACTAAACGAAAAGACAATATTTGATGTTACCCCATATTTTACCACATCAATCAAAGTTCATATTAAATGGAAGTGACTATATTATCTATATATATACAAATATTTTAGCTTACGATTGCATATGGAATATATATATATATATATATATATATAAAAACAGTTCCTATCCAGAGCGAATTTTCGCTCTGAAATTAACGTACGAAGTTTATTTTTTTATACACTTTTCAGTCATAGTTTTACATCTCCACCGTTCAGATGTTTGAACCTAATGTATAGATCATTCATGGAAAATTTCATCTAATTTGGTTACCGTTAAGGTATCGAAACTATATCAAATCAATGAACAAACCGAATCTGTTCAACCTGAACTGTTCGTGTAAATCACCAAAGGTCAAACGATTACCAAGTTGGATGAAATTTTGCAGAGATAATCTATACATTAGGTTCTAACATCTTAATGGTGGAGATGTGGAAATATGACCGAAAAATGTGTCAAAAAATAAACTTCGCACGTTTCAGAGCGAATGTTTGCTCTGGATAGGAATTGTATATATAAATACTAGTCGTTGTTGTGTATCAGTTGGGATCTCTGATTAAAATAACAAAAGCATGAGGCGATGCATTTTGTTGGCCCCTTAGGCTTTGAAAGCGTTGAGGCGTCGAGGCGAATCCTTTCATGCTTTTTAATATGTTAAATAAAAATAAATAAATCATAAAAAGAAAATCATAATAAGTACTTTCATACATCTTAAATTAGAAATTAGCTACATAAATTTATCAAAGTGGAGAGAAAGTCTCTCTTCCGGCTACAATAAACTGAAACTATATTTTTTTTATCATAAAATGTAATCAGAGGTCCAAAACTACGTTTTTTTTGGCATAGTAAAAAAAATGGCGTCGCCTCGAAGCGCGCCTCAGCCCGTCTTTTGTACCTTGCAACACCTTAGAATGCCTTTTGTGTCCAACGCTTTTCACAAGCAGCCTTGAGGTGAATTGCGAAGCCTCGCCACGCCTCAGCCTCAAGGTGGGTTATTTTAAACAGAGGTTGGGATGAGTTTTTTTCTAAATGTTTTGTTTTGTAATTTTGTTTTATCATTATGTCATCAAAAAATATCTATTATTCACAAAACTCGAAAAATGTGTCGGTTGCTAAATTCATATCAACATCTCTTCCAGCTTCATATTGTAGGGAAAGTTAAATGTGTGAATATTAGCAAGCATCAATTGCCTCTTAAGCTGCTTACTTGGAAATTGGAGAAGGAATTTTTTTTTTTCTAGTTAAAACAGCTTATTGGATAGGTGTAGATCTTTCCTTGGGGATTCTTTGGCTTCATGGTCTATGGAAAGCACTGTGGAAAGCTTTTGTTCCTAGAAAAGTCAAGATTTGTGTTTGGAGGGCATCTAACAATTTGTTACCAACTAGAGGCACACTAACTAAATGTTATGAGGGTGATACTGATTGATTACTCTGCAGTCATCCATTTGCGGATGTGAATCCTTTTTCCACTTAGGTATCTGTCTCACATGCTTTCCAATTTAAAGTATGGAGGCCTGAGAAAGCCATGAATACTTGTGTTTTTGAAAGACTAAGGTGGCATTCAGTAAAGTTTACATACCTATATTTTTATTTTTTGGTGAAAACATATTCATTAAGATAATGAGAAATTTTATATACACTCCACATACCATTTTTTTAATTATTTTTGAAAGGGGAAAAATCTATTGAAAGATTAAGAACTGACATTACAATCAAAATTGAGCACGTCTAGAATCATGCTAGGTGCTTGTTCAAACCAAGTTGTGCCAAAGCATGCTTCAAAGATGCTTGTTGCTAATCTATGTGCAACAACATTACATGTATGAGGGTAATGTTGAAGCATCACAATAGTAAGCTGGTTCCATGTATGCTTGATGTCATCAATGATGCCTCTATTGGCCAAAAGATTATGATTTGCAGCTTGTGCTTCCGCAATAGCTTCCATAGAATCACTTTCTATCATAACAATCTGTAACTTTAAAGAGTGCAAGAGATCTAGTCCTTCCCTTATAGCAAGTAACTCACACTGTTTAGGTGAGGTAATATATGCAATTGGCTTAGCAAAGGCCGCTACGAAATGCCCTCGCTCATTGCGAATAACACCGCCTAAACTACCTTTAGTTTGATTCTATAAGAAAGTTGCATCCATATTTAGCTTGTATGAGTAGGCATCCGAAGGTGGAGTCCAGCATTTCCTAGCTTGCTGAGCAGGTTTCCTTACAGTTTTGTTGGCCATGTGATACTCATTTAACCAGGCTACTGCTCCCAGCATGATATCTTGTGTTGTCTACCCCTTACTCCGCCATAAAACATTGTTGCGATTCAGCCAAACACTTCTGATTAGGACTAGCAGTTTATCAAAAGCTTCAGCCTTCAAGTTGAGGGCTGCTTGCAACATCTGATCCTTAAAACACATACCATCATGGAGAGGGAGGTTGAAACCCAAAAGCATTAATACCTGCTGCATGAGAGGGCATAGACAAAGGATATGCACAATATTTTCAGTATGATGATTACAGATGAGGCAGTGCATGTCACCAGTATAACCTTTAGAAATGAGCTTCTCTCTGGTTGCTAGAAGATTATTAATGGCACGCCAATTGCAAATTTTAACTTTTCAAGGGACTTTGGCATGCCACATCTTTTGCCAGAGTAAGCAATACGGATCACCCTGAGAGGTAGATGCAAGAGCATTTGCTAGTACCTGTTGTCTTGCAATCCAGTATGCTAACTTGACAGAATAGTGACCTCTTTTTTCCGGACACCATATTAATATGTTTGAAGTTTCTTACCGGCTAAGAGGAATACACATAATTTTAGTTGTAGCCATAGGAGAGAACAGAGCTCTCAACATACCACTTAATACACACTCTCTCTTATTGTATATCTCAAATCATATTCTATAGGCATGTTAAATGACCAAAACATACATCAATTATCATAAGGAAGAAACAAACTTAAAAAAAAAAAAACTAATTAAATACATCTACAAACCTAGACATCTTAATTATGAAATTTTATTTTGTCCGACTATTGATTTATATGTTGAAATTGTAACAATAGTTTTCAATTTAATTGTCAATTGACCAATGATCATTTCAAAATAGAACAAAATTTATAGACGAAACTAGTAAAAACTACGTTAAAAAATACTCTGAAAATATTTGTAAAACTACTCTAAGATCTTTCTCAAAGCATAGAAAATAAGAATTGAAAATATTTTCTACTTCTTCAAAGAAAAAGTAAAAACATCAATTTGACATTTTCACTTTTTCATTTTCTCATTTTAATTTGAAAACTTAACTTTGAAAATTGTTTTCAGAACAAGCCTAATTCTAATGATGCTGATTCTTTTGGAAGGATGTACTAATGATGCTGATTCGGGCGTTATGGAATAATAAAAATTCCATGTTATGGTCTGGCACATCTCAACCCTCGAAAGCTAATGCAAGCAAACCAAACCAATTCCGTCTTATTGACCTGGGGTTAAAACTAATTGTAGATGGTGCTTTTTTGCCTTCTTTAACCTCCGGCGGAGTTTGGAGGTAGTACTCAGAGATGCTTCTGCTGGATTTATACCACCTGAAGCATGTTGCTTCAGCACAGCAAGTGGTTTTGTTGGCAATAAAGCAAGGAATGGAAGTCCTAAAACAGATGCAGCTTTCAAATGAGGACCTGGAAAGTTACTGCATGCTAGCAGTACAAGCAATCTCAGCTACTGATACGGATCTTTCTGAACACAAAAGGCTGGTATTTGATATATAGGCAAGTTTGAAAATCATTTCAGGAGCATTCAGGTTGTTTATACTCCTAAAACAACTAATTGTGTAGAGCTTACGAATCTTCAACGAGTTACGTTTGGCTGAGGTATGCTCCAACCATTATAATAACTGCACTGAGTTTTGATAGTAAACATATGATTTGATCAATACAATACCTTTTTTACTTGAAAAATTGACGACCAAACAAAAATGAATCATATAAATTACGGCTCAAAAATCACGAAAGCTCATTTTAGGATCCACCATTTTCCCAGTTCCCCGCCCTCTTCCCCTACCTCTCCTTGATCCTCTACCTCTGCCCCTTCCTCTTGAACCTCTGAAAAACGACTTTCCGTACTTCATCTCCACAAGTGAATGGAGTAAATCATCACAAAGAATGCAACCAGTATGTAAGGTCGCTCCATCTTCCAAGGGTGTTGTCTTTTTATTAAAGTCCACTTCTATGATTGTCGAGTCACACTCAGGACACCGCTCTGGAGTAGTGGAGATTTGATGAGCTCCTTCGGGTAGGAGTACAAGGAAATTGCACATATTGCAACACAGTCGCCACTTGGGAGCACTTATGGGGTCTAGAACAAGAGTTCCAGTACATTC
Source organism: Potentilla sterilis (assembly GCA_963682095.1). Taxonomy (NCBI): domain Eukaryota; kingdom Viridiplantae; phylum Streptophyta; class Magnoliopsida; order Rosales; family Rosaceae; genus Potentilla; species Potentilla sterilis. Next base: position 25,040,499 of record OY821758.1, on the reverse strand, counting down.
GGGACAAGCACAGACTCCTTGGGATATTAATGAATGCCGACATGTGGGGTGTGGGCAAAGGAAGCATGGCATGCCAGCTCCCTTTCCCAGCTTGCCGGATGAACCAGATTTTGGAGCTCCAAAGAGAGTATCAATACCTTCAAATGGGGGACTATTGTAGCAGTAGGGGCAAAGAGAAAATGACTTGCCATCTGGACCAGGCATGGAGCAGATTAATAGCTCAAAGTTATCCAGGGGGCATGTAAGTTCCTTGTAGAGCTGCAAAAAGCGATTGATTGGGTTATACACAGAAAAATCCTTGATAAACATTCAGAACAGGATGCTACAATGCATTATGGATAACAAAAGGAGGCGGGTCCCTTTTTGTAAAGCCTATTAAGCTAACAAACTATTAGATCATAAAAAGACAAGCTTATATACATATTTATCTTGTGAATTATGGTCAAACAAACATGTTCAGCGAGGCCTATAGTTTATTCTCAGGAAAATCATGATATACATGTAGATGCAGAGACAGTATGAATGCTAAACATCCCAAAGATCTTGTAGTCTACTGTACTTCACAAACCATTGTGCAGTGTTGACTGGCTGGTATTATATGTAGACTATGATCCAGTCTCATTCCCTAAACGATGGCCAACATAAATTTGAAGATGAATGTTGTAACTAATCTTAAAGACGGTGCTGGTACCTTTCTTTTCTTAACAAAATCACATGTTAACCTATTAGCTAGTTGAATGATAAAAAGTGTTCTAATCAAACTGACGACCTTATTGGTAATGCATCCAAGAGATTTCAAAGTCAGTGATATATATAAATTCAAACACCGACAACTATAAACTTCTGCAGACCATTGCCAATCCTGGTTATGCTCTAGAGTAGCACATCAAAAGCAGCATGCTATTTCCCAAACTGAAAATATAGTTTAATTTTGTAGTTCATTAGTTTAATTTTGTAAGTCTGTTTATGAGTATTCTAATATTCTAACAGTTCAATCTCCAATGCACACTGCAGTTCATCGAATCTGCAACCTCACAATGCACACTGCATATTCTAACAGTTCAACCTCCAATGCACACTGATTCATCGCAACTCAAAACAACCAGAAAAATGCCCCAAAACTGACAACTAATATTTTGATGATTTTTATAGAACAAAACATAACACAACTTTGACCAAAAATAATCCTGATTGTGCAGGCTATATTGTAATTCTGCATTTTCCCAGCTCCAAGATGGGAATATAAAGAGCAATGTCAATGGCCAAACTATTATATTCTGTATTATCTGATGTTTTTCACTTCCAAATGGATTCTTTATGCCCATCATATAATAAATCTATTCATATATTATTATCCGAATTTAGATCTTGTCGTACAATATAAAACACTAAATGGTATTAAACTAGCTTGATTTCTACTCGTGATACTGCTCCTTACTATATTGATATTTTGGATAATGCAATTCGCTTTGAAGTCGTAACCAATTAAAGGACATCAACTACTAGTACATACCTTAATGATACCCTTCTGAGGGAGATAATACACCTCTTCACATGTATTACAGTAAAGGCGAGAAGGTTGACTGGAAATGTGCTTCATATACCGTAGACATTTGCCACATTTACTGAGAGCTCGTCCTGAGTCAGCAAGTGGAGAGAATTGTGCTTCAAATAATGCATCCATGTTTTCAATCTAAACAAATAGAAAGAAATTTAGGAGACCATGTTTTCGATCTTCATGGTGTCCATGTTCAAATGCAAACTTTAACATTAACCAAAATTGATGGAGGTATAAAGAAATTTATTAGATCCACTAGACCTAGAGAAGAAAAGCATCATAGTGGACATTAAGGGCCTAAAAATGGACATAGGAGAAATCCAAAACCCCTTCCACCGTAAACTAATGAAGATAAACAACACAGAACTGATACTATTGTGAGAAAGAGTAAAGAGACCCAGATCACCACAACATGAAATGGACTATAATATTAAGCATGTTGTCAATTAGGCATGTGTAAAATTAAAAGGTAGATTCTAACCTGCTTTACAAAATAACTGTATTTTTGTTGGAACTGTTGTAGAACATGCTGCACAACACGAAAATGATCTGCTTGGCCCTTAGCAACAAGAGTGATTTGCTGCTCAATAAAACTGCGGATATCTGGTAGACAGAGATCTGGATCAATACATTGATAGCCTCTTATTAAAGTAATACCCAAGGCAGTTGGAACCAACTTCCTGCCAGCTTGTACCTGCCAGTAGATTGCAAAGCAATACAAAAGTCTCATAAGATGCAGTTAAAATTATATTAGCAAATTTCAGCAGAGAAGAAAGAGAATAGAAACCTGCACGTAATTGCGCTCACATATGTTGTTAATGTGAACAGATATTGATGCATCTGTGCCGATTCCATTCTTCTCCATAAGAGAAATCAGCTCAGTTTCAGTTAGATATTCTGGAGGTGAGGTCATCCCCTGCAGAATTCCAAGATTCAAAAATCAAAATTGACAACAAAGTACCATCACACAAGGATATCATAGTGTTATTTCTGCCGCTATTCTATTCTTCCGACACTTATCCACATGCATCAGCCAGAAGCATAACTCTTCCTTCTAAACAGAGTCACTGAATTGGAATCCTTTTCCCCTTCCCAAAAGTAGACCAAAGAAAAACATAAATAAAATCCAACACGATGCAAAATAAAATTTAAATGGAGAACATCAGTGGCAACAAATCTACATGAATTCAGTTTTCCCATGTAAAAAAGCAAATTGAAGATAAATTAAAAGTGGAAAATGAATGTTCAACCCATTTACCTCATGAAGGTCCACTCCGGAAACTTCTATTTTCTCTCCTCTTGTAAACTGAGGAAGATTTTTCTCATTTACTGCTAACCATGGCATAATAGAAGTAAATCCCTTCACCAAAACACGTTGTCCTACACAATGGAAGAACTCTCCGCCAATTGAAAATTCTACCTTTGTTCTGGAATTGACATTGAGATGCAAATCAATGTAAACATTAACATCTAGCTCACAAACAAAACTAAAATAGTGATCAAATATCCAACTAACAGGATCAACTCCAAGCAACTTTAAAACAAAGGTCATAACCATAGCTAAACTTGTAACACTGTTTATGTTGATTTCCTATCTCTAACAGGAACTTGACAGTTGTACACACAATGGTGAAGCTTTCCAATAATTAACAACCAGAAATCTAACTAAAGAGATTATGCTGTAAAGTAGCTCGACTATTCCTGATGTTCAGCAAACAAGCAAAGTTTTTGACCTAGCCGTGCTTTGCGTCTACCAGGATTTCTCAACACGTTCGATAGAACTCCCAAAACCCTAGAACCCAGCCATGGCGGGTGTTTCTGATCCACGTCGCAACACTCGCAAACTCAAACTGGATCTCTCTTAGGGCCACAGGACAAGAGGATCTCCAGGACAACCATTGGCATATGGTTGGCCGCCTGCCAGCTCCCAAGGCAAGGTTCCCCGGTTTCAAGGGAATGATACCCACGATTTGGCGCACCATGTCGGGCCTCACCATTCATGAGGTCGGTGACCGTTTTCTTTTCCAATTTCATAGGTTTACTGAGTGTAATAGGGTGCTTCATGGAGGTCCCTGGTTTTACTGGAATGCTTTGCTGGTGCTAGGGAATATGATGGAATAGGACCGGTGGAGGACGTGCCCTTGTGGCTGCTGGAACAAGGGTGGCTGCATGGGTTCTTCACTTGGCCGGGCGATTGATCAAGCTGCTTTGAACTGTAAGGAGCCAGAATAAAGGATTCGGCTGGAATTCGATGTCCGGCCGGATACGAACCTGGATGTTATTTGAGCTCTCACCTGGATTGTGGTCTCTGCCAGCTTAATGGGTTCGACTTGGTTTTGGTCAAAGAGAAGGAGGAGTTTCTAGGTGGGCCGCTGGCAAAGGCCTGGGCTGGTCTCTCCCTGAAGTGTCTCGCACTGCCACGAGTGGAACTGAATGGCGAAGAGGGTAGGCTGTCTCCAGATGGGGGTATTTTATGGCTGTGGAAGGTGCTGCTGTGGACAAGTGCATGGGGGTGGAAGCCCATTCATCACAGGAAGTTGAATGGACGCTGGGAGGTGAGGAAGTGAGGGGTCCCAGAGACGGTGCTAGCAGGCATCAAGGTAGCCGGGGTCCCCAATCCTGTATCCAGCCCTATTTTGGTTATGGAGAATTGCCGTGCAATTGCCAAGTGAGGTGACTACACCTATGGTGTTTGAAGCCGCACCAAGCTCGGGTCCGGTGGATCAATACAAGCATAAGGTTTGTATAGATTTAGACCATAAAAGAACGGTAACTATCTATTCCTACCTCGTCTTTGCAGGTTGAGGACAAGATGGGCCTTGTGGTTCAGCACAAGAATGGTAAGTTAATTAGTTCCCCTAAGAAAAAAAAGATGTCCAAAAGGAAGTAAAAAGTGACCTAAGGTTGCCCGGGCTATTTCCAAAGAGCGACAGACTTTGAAACAATGGAAGATCTTACCCTAGGCCTCCCTCTGCAAATGAAGAGGGTATGGTGGTTACTGAGAATGAGGAGCCCAGAGGCATGGAAACTGAGACTGTTGCGGGAGTTGATCCTAAGAAGAAGATCAATCCAGGTTCTGATGCAGGGGAGGATGATGTATCTTCCTCTTCTGAATTTGTTATTTCTGTAAGAATAATGGTGCGTTCATTGTCTGAAAAGGTGGTTGTATCATGGATTTTTGGGATCTAGCTTTCTAGGTTCTGTTTCCCCTGAGGGATGGCTCATTTTATCGGCCCCAATGGGTTGTGTCATCTTTATACTACTTGCTTAACTTATAAGATACTTGAGCTTGTACAATTCCAAAATATAAAAAATATAAAAAGAACCAAGCCAAGTAGCATTCTGAGTAAAATCCATGTGCCAATCAACACCGTATATGCAGTTTGTCAAGTCACTTAACATGAAATAATGAACAACAATGGAGCTCTTACCTTACATACTTGCAGTCTGGAGATACAGTCCCTATGAAGTGCTTACAGACATACTCGTATAATCTCCATGCATCGTTTCCCAGCATATCTTCAGTTGCAGATCTCAATGGAGTAACAGGGGGATGATCACCTGCATCCGTCCCAGATCGTGGTTTTTGATAACCGTCAGTGAGCAGCCTCTGTACGTAACTCCCCCATACTGGGTTATTTACTTGTGCACCAAGCGTGCCTTTAAAGTCAAAAGAAGAAGGATATGCTGTGCTCTCCGTACGCGGATAGCTGTAGAATGAGCACAAACACATATCGTCAAACAACCATCAGATGCTTCAAACAAAAACAAAAAAAAACTTAACAATATGTGCAAAGAAGTATTCCGACAAAAAAAAATCCAAAAACAAAGTGGCCTCTAAGTTTGCTAGTTGACCATTTTAATCTGTAAGCCAATTAACTTCCCTTGCCATGAGATGTAAATCAGTAAAATGTGGACCTAGAAGATCCACTGGCCACACTAGCAGACATTTTCATGACATAGAGAAGACTACAATCATTGAATGGGTTTAACAAGTTATGCAATAGTACTCTATCCAAACTAAGACCTGGTGAATCATTATTCTGTTTGTATTTCAACCTGCTTTGTCACCAAAAAGATAATAATCAACTATTGTATGAAGAACATCAACAAACCTGATGAAACCTTGAGTATACAAGCGTTCAGCAACTTGCATAGCCATTTGTGGTCCAAAGCCTAGTGCACTTGAAGCAACCTGTATCAAAATTGCATAGAAAAATAATTGTAATGGCTTCAATTGTATTAATGCCTACAAATGAATTTGGACACCCATTTAACCCTAGTTATTATACTAACAAGATAATAGAACTATAACGTATCAACAGAATAAGTTCAAAGGATAAGTTCCACACCACTATCCTAAAGGGATACTATATATTTATTCATATGACACTCTTTTCAATTAAAACAGAAAGGAAGTATAAAACAGGGAACAGGATGTCCACTATCAAAGAAAGAACTAGACATCAAGTCAATAACTCAAGTAACAATTATATAACTTGACTACAGCAGCATTCCAATTGTAAGGAATAGCAATACACAGATACTCAAAACTGAACCCTTTTCCTCTCACATTCTTCAAAGTTTCTTTTTTCTCTCCAGTCAAATGACCCTACTACAGCCATAGTAGCAGCACCATTCAAATTGTAAGGAATAGCATGAATAAACCAGGTCAAAATTCTGAGGAATCCAAGTGCAGATACTCAAAAACGAACATTTACCATAAAAACAACTTCTTATTTCAGATTGAACATTTACCATACTCTAAATTCAAATCTCCCCTTTCAGATTCTTGAACATTTCTTATTTCTCTCCAACAAATAACCAAACATTATTCAACCAAAAAAAAAAACCAAACATACGGCCATTTCAGCACATTCGCTCAGCACCTCCTATATTCCCCACCAAAAGCTTTGCAACTTTCACAGAGTAACCAAACAATCTATTGTCCCATATAAGATGCTTTTCCATCGTGTAATGGCAGTAATGCAATTGGCTCATGCAAGACAAATGGTTGACACATTCAGAACCATTTTTACACATTACACAACAATTAGGGGGAAATGTGTAACTAACCAACTACTGAAACGAACTCAAAGAGATTTTGGAAGATTACTTGCTTCCGACATTCAAAAACTCATACTCTAACACTACAACAAGAGTCTTCTTCTTTTTTTTTTTCTTTTTTTTTATAAAACTAGCAATGGTTAAATTTACCATGATCTCTGTAAGGCATTACAGCCATTACTAATTGATCTTATTTAACTTTCTACAGGCAAAAAATTCTTGAAAACTAAACTTTTTAGAAAGATATTCACGGCAGAAAAATATTCATCCTTTTGCCACTCAACCAATGCCCATATCTTTTGGTGCATGAACTTTCAATGTAACTACCAAGAGAATGACACAGATGACTTGATAACTTGAATTAGTCAATGTCTTCCTCTTTTCTCTTTATTAGGCATTCCTTTTAAGCATGCATTCAACAATAGGCAATCTCACACAATACATGTATTTACAAATATCATCAGTATATTACCTTTAGAAGATTCACTGTATTAAGACCAGACGGACGGCCTTTGCTTTCCTGCTTTTCTGATACTTCAGTCACTACTGCAAGTCCATCTTCCATTACTAACTTTTGAAACATCACAGCAACCTGCAACAGTGCAACACATAAAAGCATCAAAACGGTTTTCATCATAAGGGGAAGCCCATAATGTATTACATTAAAATAGTAATAAAAAGCAACCCAGGCCTCACATCAACGTCAAACAATTTGTTGCGCTCCCAGTCCAGCTGAAGTTCATAGCCACTTTGTAATATGTAAGGGCGTACAGACCAGAACTTTTCAGGTTTAAACATGTTTATATGTAAATAACGCTGTACACAAAAACCAAGGGTAGGAGTTTGGCACGGCCCATAGCTGAAAGAAAAATATTAAGATTGATTATTTGATGGCTAGTGCTAGAGATGAACATTGTGCAAATGAAAAATCAGTGCCAGACAGAATAAAATCAATATGATCCTCATGCTATATTCTTTCTTAAAAGATTTTGTTGGAACAAGAAAAACAGGATGAAAATAAAAATAACAACTAATTAGAAAAAGTGGATAAGGAATTCCCAGACTAACAAACGAACACATAACAAAAAGACAGCTAAACAAGCCTCAATTCACTAGAGCTAACAAATTCAGCATAACAGAATAAAAAGAATGGCCCCTAAAGTCAGTAAAATTCAATGCCTATTAAGGAGACCAAAATGTGCACATCCAAAAGCTAGCACATCCAAAAATTCATAGAACCAAAAAACTGCCAGATCCTTAATGCCCTATTAGACATATTAAACATTAAAAAACCACAACTAGAGCGTATCCTTAATCTATAGTCACCTAAAGTGCCAACCTGCTACACGAGTAAGTTAATGTTTGTAAAAAGTGACTAAAAAAAAAAGTGGATATAAGGAGAATAACAGAAATGATTATTGCAAGACAAGAAACTGAAGAAGAACAAAATATCTAAATTTCATACAGTCAATATAATGCAAATTTCTTCATACAAGAGCAACTTGAGCATTTTCCAATGACTAGTTTACAGAAAAGAATCATCAACCTACGCATTCTGGCCCTAGAACATTTAGATTTCAAGTTGATATTTTTTGTACATCAAGAGGCCTACTTTAGTTGGTATGGAAAATTATATAGATAAAAATCAGCAAACTAAAAATAAGAGAGAGGTGAGAGAACCAACGAGATAACTCTGGCATCAAGATTTCCATATTTCCCCTGAAAAAAGCCTGTTTGAAATCGTGTAAATGCAACTCCGACTTTCAAATCTATCTCTTGTCGAGCATCTACGGCCAATGCCTCATCTTTGTTAGGTTCAACAAGGTTGTCCATGGCCTTCAAAATGTCTTTCTCGGTAACAGAAGAAAATCGTGCGCGGTATATCTTTCTTTTAGTTTCATTTGTGTGGCCAATACAATCAATAACTGCAAAAACAATTACAGAGCCTGTCAAATATTAGTAGACTTGTAGAAGCTTTCAATTTGTACAATGTTGATTAGGTGGCATTACAAAGCAGAGAATTACCTCAAATGTCCTGATCTATGTCCACAGAAATGAGCTATCAAAAACAGCTTCCCAGGTACTTGTTTAAGTATTTTTTTAGTATTTTATAAAAATCAAGTATTAAAACCACCTCTCTGTTACAATTTAGAAAGATTCTGCTTATGGATTGTCTTTTTTTTTTTTTTTTTTTTTTGAAAGGTACGGATTGTCTATTTAACAATGTTATACAAGTATTATATACAAATCTACTGACTATAACGTAGAACTGTCCAAAAAAGAAAAACTATAACACGGCATACAATTGCATCCTACTTTTTCTAGTTTGACATTTTATTATCAACGATAATTGTAAACAAAGAAGTAACAGAGAGAGAGAGAGAGAGAGAGAGAGACCTTCAAAACAAATATTTTCTCCTTCACGATCACAATCCAGCCATAAAACCAAGTTACCAAAACCCCGAGCTTCTTGGCTTAAATGCCTACGAATATGAGCCTATACACCAAGGACAGTATGAAAAATTAGTGATCTTCAAAATTAAGAAAGCCTAAACATATGCTCCACGTAATCCTTAGAGGGACAGGAACATAAAGGAAAAAGATTACAGAGCTGAACAAATTGCAGGGGGACAAATAGTTGCACCTTTGGATTTGCTTCTGCCTTGCGAACTGGAGCTTGAAAGAGATCCAGAGGATCAGTGAGGGTCCAGTTTTGATATGTTTCCGGAAAATCCAGACTAGATTTAAACAAAAAGAAAAACAGTGTAGTCAGTTAAGAGACGAATAAACTACTGTACCTATGCGTAAAGCTTAAAAATTTTAAATCATAATAGATAGCATTGACAATTCTACAGCAGTAGAGGATTGTTACATTTCAGTGATGACAGCTTAGAGAACAATTCTGCTTGTTACACAGTCTCTATAGATAGCAAATTCTAAGGTTGTAAATCCTAATCGTGATTCATAGTCCTACTCAGTGGAAGTGTAAAGTACTCCAATTTATCAATCATCAGAAACACAAAAATAAAACTAATAAAACTTATAGTTCCACGGTGGGTCTACTTTCTCCAACACCTCTGTATTAGACTTATAAGATTTCTTATTTGTCATTTTGGAAACAAAAGATATTAATACACAAGAAGAAGCTTTTAAAAGGAGTCATCTTGCTAATTTACTTGCACACAAATCTTTACAGAGAACACAAGTAAAAGGCACAAGATGAGACAGCTAATTTGATAATAAAGGTAAACATGATCAAGACCTTTTAAGGCACCCACCTCTCTTCATTGATGCACATACGCCACCATTTCTATTATGATAACTCATGGAGGTAGATGCTCAACAGAATATTTAAAATAATAATAATAATAATAATAATAATAATAAACAGAACCAAATACAAGTAATATAAAGGCCCTAACACATTTGAAATAATGACATTGCTGGAAACAAATTTCAACCATGATCATATCTTATAATAAGGGATAGTATCTAATAACGCTTTTTCTTCCTTATCATTTTTAAGAGATGAAAGAGAATATGTACCTGAAAACATGCCCAATTACTGATGTCACTTTAAACTGTACACGGAATCCATGAAATGTTCCCTCAAATTCATGTACATCGGTGCTAGCCTTTCTTGTAGACATCTGTAGAATGCAATATGTGCCAAAATGTCAATATAATACATTATGAAAAGCATTGGATTCATGACTCTAACAACGAGAACCTACAACGAATCATGAAATGCATGAAAATCAAGAGGTCCAACTGATCCAGGCTACAAAAAGTTCATAACTGTGCTAGTTACAGCTCAGCTCCAATCTAGAGCCTTATTGACCTTTGTTTCTAGATATATTTCACCAAGCCAAAAAAAACTTCATCAGTCCCCCGAGTCTCACACGACCACTAAAGAGCCTACCGTCAAATATCCTAACCAAGTTACCCACTCAAACCAACCATTTTGGATATATTATTTTCTTGTTCTTTCTCCGAGTCCAAAGCTATAAAAGGGGTATTAATCTTAGCACATAATGCATATGCAAATACAAAAAGGGCAAAAGGAGCAACTATCTGGCCCTCCCAAAATGGTTGCTCTCCGAAGCCGAACACAACTGACATAACAGAACTCTACTTTATAAATGTTACATTCCAACCTAGACATCACAAGTGATAGCTGTCTTCAGCACCCTCAGTGCCCACTCGAATCCAATCACCCCACACATTCCAATCTCTATCTTCTAAGGAACCAATAGGTTAGTTTCTTAACCAATCAGGGATCCAATTTCTACTTCAATTTAAAAAAAAAAAAAACTGAAATTCCAAGCAGTGAACTAGTTTTGAGAGAGAGAAGGGGGCGGGCGGGGGGGCGGGCGTACTTGGCCGTGGGAGAGAACGGTGGCTATAGAGAGAGCTATGCTGGGCTTCTCGGCGACCATGAGAACTTTGTTGGAAGCCATTTTGTCCACCTCTCGCTCTCTTCTGCTCAACAAGGAAGAGTCTCTCTCTACTCCTTTCAGTGCCGCCTGGGCTGTGCTGGGTTCGCCTTAATCAACAAAGCACTTGTTTCATGTTAGTAGCGTTACTCTCTTCTTTTGTAAACAAGAGGCCCTTGAGTTCAATTTTCTCCTCTTTTTTTTTTTTTTTTTTTTTGGAGTCAAATTAGTTAATCAAAATACAAAATATTTATAAAAAAAATTAAAAAAAAAATATATCATGAACGGTCATTGCATACTGCCCGCTACAGTTTCACAAAGATGACAAATGGAGGCGGTGAATAGAAATACAGTAGGTCCGCCCATTGAACATTTGACGATCAATTATCTCTAGCAAGCCTATAATGAAAAACATAATACATAGACTCGATACAAATATACAATCATGAGCTAAGTCAATCCTCTTGTATACCAAGTACAAAATCTTTGAGAGCCAAACGCATTAGCCTTGCCCATCCAGACACTACCCAAATCCAATCCCTACCTGCTTTGGACACCCAGAGGCTTAAGCATATTATTAGTTTTGTTACACTACTCATATGAGTAGTCCAACATTTAGTTCAGCCAACATTCGATATTGTTACACTACTCTAAGTAAAATTAAAATTACTTAAGAGCATTGAAGCATGCAGCAGCTAGCCATAGTAGCTGATAATGGGTTAGAAGATCGAAGAACCTCTAAAAACATTATATCGTTTCTCAATGTTGCAAGCATCAGCATCATAAGGCTGAGTGAGAAAGAGAGCTCCTTAAAAATCTTAAGGTAGTACTTTCCCCAATCAACTGAGGTGACCGCACGCATTGGACTGTCTTCATACCTCCTTGGTGAAATCTTTATAACCAAAAAGACTGTAAGCTGTTCCATTGTCATTTTGACAAAGAGGACGAGAATTATCATTGATAAAAACTTGAGAACATGTACCTTACCTTTAGCCCACCTTTGATAAGCAGCCAACCAAATATTCCAATTTTTGATCTAATATATATCAAGCTTAATTTCAAAGTATATATTCAGAATCTTGATTTGGTCAGTATTTTGAATATGATCATTGTACTGCAACCAAGTAGCACACTTAACTGAAAACTTACTATTTGAGGCTAAATTTGGCCTTGACATGCAAGAGTTAATCTTCCCACCCTAGCCTTGAAGAGTCCCACTTTTCCAATCTGTAAGTTAATTAGTAATCTTAATATAATTACAGAAAATGTTCATTTAGTGCTAATTTGGCCTCCTTATTACCCATTCCAATGACCATCTTAGTTTCTTCCCCTATTAAACATAGAGGTTTTTACCCAAAATTACAATTTTGTGTCAATATTTACCAATAGCAAGATTGGTTTTTAAAATCACCACTAACAGGTTTCCATTCAAAATTAACATAAACTGTTAACTCATAAATTACAAAATTAATTGAGGCAAAAAAAAAATCCAAACTATATATCTCTAATGCTACTGAACCTCAAATCTCAACCTAATACCACTGAGCCTCAGAAGTTCCGCGGTCCTCCGCCGCACTTCCAATACCACTGAGCCTCAGAAACCCGTCGTCCTCTGCCGCGCTTCCAATACCACTGAGCTTTAGAATTCCGCCGTCCTCCGCCGCGCTTCCAATACCACTGAACCTCAGAATTCAACCTCCGCCGCCCTCCGCCGCGCTTCTAATGCCACTGAGGCTCAGAAAAATCCACCTCCGCCGTTCTCCGCCTGCCTCCAATGCTACTGAGCCTCAGAAAATCCACCTTCGCCGCACTTCCAATACCACTGAGCCTCAGTAATCAAGATCTGAGCCAGATCTGATCAGATCTCAACCATAACCAACACACAAACTCATAGAGAAGAGAGAGAGAGGAGCTGGTGAGGCTTCAGATTGGCGGCGGCGGAGGAGGACAAGAGGCAGTGGTAGGGACCTTGAAGCAGCTCCGATCGGTGGAGGGAGAAGTCCTCGGCCTGAGCTTGAAGTCGGAGGAGAAGCCGGACCAGGATCGGCTGGAGAGAGAGGCGGCGAGGGACTCGTCATTGGCGGCGGAGGAGGAGAGAAAGGTGGAGACGGTGAGGAGTGAGAGGGTGTGAAGGTCGGCCTCGGGGGAGGAGGAGATTGGAGTCGGAGTCGGAGTTGAGCTCGGGGAGGAGGAGATCTTGTCGATGCTGCAGCGGAGGAGATCGGAGTCGGCTCACCGTCGAAGCGCCTCGCTTGGCTCGCCGCCGATGCCTCTCTCTTCGCTCGTCGCCGATGCCCTCCCGAAGCTCGCTACTAAAACCCTAGCAGATGAATCTGAAAGTTGAAACCCTAGCAAGTTCGTCGGCTGGCTTCTTGGCGCTGCGACGAAGCTCTTCCTCCACCATGAGGTCGACCTCGTTCTTCACGGCGGCGCTAGAGTAGTAGTCTTCGTCGGCTGTGGCGGTGGTGTTTGTCGGAGAGAGAGAGAGAGAGAGAGAGAGAGAGAGAGGTTTTTGTCGGCTATGGCAGTGGAGTGAGAGAGAAATGAGGAATATGTTGATATATATATATGGATGACATGGGTTGTAATTTATGAATTTTCAGCGTTAATTATGTCATTAAATAGTGGATGAGTTAACAGCCCTTAACGTACTGTTAATTCACTGCTGATGGTATAAAAAAAATTAGGTCTTGCTATTGGTAAACATCACTACAAAATTGTAGTTTTGGGTAATTATTTACTAAACATAAGGTAACCACTCATATTGCCCATTTCAACAAATCTTTTCAACCCTAGAACATTTTTAATTTTTTTTTCTTCCTTTTTTGCTCTTCTGCTCTATCTAACAGATTTTTGAATTATAACGTGCTGAGAAAGTGGAAGATAGAGAAACTTTGCCGAAAGGTCACCCAACTCCACCGGTGTCCCATGGCAGGTCATTGAAGTCGCCGGATTCCGGTCATTAAAATTTTTTCGCCGGATTTTTTTTTTTTTTCAATATTAAATTACTGACTCTGACTTTAAGCATATTACTAACTCTCAGTAATCAGGTTACTGACCCCCAGTAAGCACTTACAGATTCCAGTAATCATATTACTGACTCATTAATCAGGTTATTGACCCCCAATAAGATGAATACTGACCTCCAGTAAGATGAATACTGACCCCCAGTATGCAACTTTGCTGACTTCTTGTAATTAATTACTTATTTTTTTTCAAATGAAACTAAGTGACATCATATAACACAGATCACAATTCCAAAAGGGATTCCAAATCCAAATAAATGAGGTCTTACATACTTCTTACTTAAAAGACATATCATATAACACATTTCATACAAGATTCCAGTAAGATGATTGCTGACTGGTTCCAAGTATCCAGTTTACTGACCTCCAATAAGATGATTATTGACACCCAGTAAGATGATTACTGACCCGTAGTAAGCAACTTACTGACATTCAGTAATAATTGCAATTCTTATGGTAACTTGCTGACCCGAGCCGAGGCCCAAGCCCAGAACCTTATCTCATGAGGCCAAAGCCCACCAGACTGTATTGGGAGGAACCAGACCCAAGTACTCCTTACATCGGCGGTGGCGTGGAGGAGGTTAGAATCGGACCGGAAGACCTCGGCGCGGCAGACCGGACAGATCTGCGACTAGCAGACGAGCCAATTGTCGATGCAGTCGACGTGGAAGGTGTGGAGGTCAGGCTCGAACTCCGATAAGCAGATCGCGCAGTCGTCGGTGACGGTGACGGCCCCGGGGCGCGTCACGTCTGAGAACTTGAACCGTGGGAGGAGGAGGCCGCCGGAGGCCCCAGAGAGACTTGTCGGAAAGAAGAGTGTGAGCTCTGGAGCGACACCTCAGCGGCGGAGAGGAAGTGATCGGAGGCAGTGGCGGAGGTAGTAGTAGAGGAGCAGAGCGGCGACAAGGATGAAGAGGATGAGGAGGACGATTGCCGATGACGTCATGGTTTGTGGTGGTGGTTAGGGTTTCGGTGAGAGAGAGAGAGAGAGAGAGAGAGGTGGGGTGAGGTCTGTTGGTTAGAAAGGAGGAGGAGAATGAGGATATTAGAGTTTAGTATAGAGTAGTTAGGTATTTTTGCCAAGATTCATTGGAGTGGGTAGGTAACATTAGAATTGGCAAGTTTTCCCCCATTTTTGTGTAAATGGTCATTTTCCCATATAATTAATTATTTTGTATTGATAGAGGCGTTTTTGAGAGAGAACGTTCATTGAGGATGCCTAAATATCTTCAGAAGGTTCGAAACAGTTAAGGAAAGAAGCACAAAACATGAAATTGATAAAAAGGAAAGAAAAAAAAATAGAAAGCGTAGAAAAAATGAAGCTGCAGCAGGTTCAAACTTCAAACCCAAAACAGCCAAGAAGAATAAGAGTAGCACATTAAATTTGACATCTGAAACATGACTGTTCTAGAGTCTAGACTACTGTAATATTTTCAAAATATATAACTGAGTTATCAGAGGTCTCACAAGGCCTTTGATTTTCAGAGCTCTTGTGAAGCGACAGTACTACCCATTGGGTAGTTTGCTAGTGTTGATGATCAAAATAATATCTCAAGTGTTCTCAATTATCGAAGTCAACCGATCGAGAGTTTTTCACTTGTCCATAATAATCAACGACCTAATAATGCAGCTCATGCATAGCTGCCTTTAATTAGTTTGATACTAACCAACCTAATGTCATTCTAAGCAAATTGCATCGCTGAGTATATAAATGATATATTGTTTGCGGGAATTTTTTTAGGTACCCACATGTATGTACGTGATACCTACATTTACTGATATGACAATAAATTTGTTGTCATTCTAATAAAACAGATCATTATTTAGGTAAATGTAGTTCAATTATAGATAATTACTTCACTTACTGTACGTACTAGTAAAATGAGATTTGGTTTACTCATTTCATTGATAATTTCTTTTATATAGGGTGAGTATTACAACGGAAATAATAAGTACATTTATGACAATAATGACTGACTGTTTCAGCAATAAGTATTGAATGCTAATTACATAATTCTCTCTCGTCAGTTACATTGACGAAGGCACATGTTGACAGTAGCCATAGAGTACCCAGGCCCCCAGACCAGCAGCCAGGACTCCTGGACACGGCCCAGGGCCCGGGAGCGTAGCATGGACACCTGGTCCCTCGCCCGGGCAGGTCTTACTTATGGCCGGGACCCGGGAACCAGGGATAGTATCTCCCCAAACAGTGGCCGAAACAGTCCAGCAATATGAGCAGAAGGGGGGCCAGACCCATATCGAAGGGTGAGGCCAACCCTCATGCCCAGCAGCCTATATATGAGTCCCAACTACCCTCATTAATAGGTAATCAATGCTTCAACTATTCATTCCCGCTTAAGTTTCCAGTTTATTCCAACTATACTGACTTAGGCATCGGAGCAGAATAGACCGGCCCCGCCCGGTATTCCCTTAGTTAGCAGGGTTTGCAGGCAGGAATCACACCAAGATCCACCGGTATCTGTGAGTCTATGGATTCAGACAAAAACAATTGGTGTCGTATGTGGGAAGAGTTCAAAAAGTTTGTGTTGTCGTACTAGCGGGAACGGAATCGATCAGCCTATGGGTCACAAAAAATACATATGTCTGGAAGTACAGGAGAAAAGAGGGAAGGAAATCCAGAAGACCGGTGGGTTCTGGAGCCGGTGCTAGTCCAAATCAAGACTGTAGATTTACAATAGATACAATATCCCTTAATTCATTGAGAGTCTGTGTATATTCATAATGAAAATGCAAGGGCATAATTCACCAATCCCTTCCCAATCAAGTAGTCACTTTAGTGAACGTTTCAATTTCTTTTGCAAACGCACTTATGTGATTTAGAGGCACTTGATTTGGGCGAATGAAGTCCGTTTAGGATCCTCTTGTATATCTCTTAATTTAGATTCTCATAGAGATATGTTGTGTCTACATTCGTATGCTGCATGTTCAGTTTTTCAGAAACTACCAAATTGACAAGGTAGTGGAGTGCAATGACATCCATTACGAGAGATTGTCTCTTCATAGTCAATTACGAGAGAATATCTCCTCGTAGTCAATTCTAGTGCGTTTTTGGGAGTCCTTGCGCGATAAGGTGAATCTAAATACTCTTATTCCCATAACGCATTCTAACAAAGATATATTTGATAGGGTTTATATTTACGGTGTCGGTGTCACCTACCCAAAGACCTATCTCTTTGTTTATACTGGATCGCTTCTTTCCATTAGGCCAGTTTACTACGTTGACATTTTTCAACGAAGTATGGTTCGATATTAGACTCATTTATTCCACGTCCTCATGTACACTAGTGTAATGTGTTTGTAGAGATCTCTATATTTTCACGGATTTGTTCTAAT
Source organism: Potentilla sterilis (assembly GCA_963682095.1). NCBI lineage: Eukaryota > Viridiplantae > Streptophyta > Magnoliopsida > Rosales > Rosaceae > Potentilla > Potentilla sterilis. Next base: position 25,023,058 of record OY821758.1, on the reverse strand, counting down.
ATTTGAGGCGTCCTCCAATAATAACCACAATTCAGAAATATTCTCATGAGACAGATTTGAGTACCACTGATCAATGGATCAGGTTGTGCCAAACTTGCTTACTTCCTTTAGTGTATTTATCGAACCTAAGGTGGTGATAGGAGCATAAAATGCTACGTTCTTAATATGTTTTACCCTCGTTTATACTTTGTTTTAACCCTTATTGTCGTAGAATCGAGGCATACAATAGAGTTATGAGTGTTTGGTAGAGTCACATCAAAATCGTGACAAGAATAGATAAAAATGTGGAAAATTGTTAATAGCCGATTTATGAAGTCTTAGAGATGTTTCTTTGGACCTGTAAAGCATCGGCTATACTTTTGATGAATTTTTCTTCTCTTATATGCATGAGACATATTGATAATTGAGCAATGGAAGAAATTACAACAATTGGACAAAGAAAAAATGCCAGGAATTACAAAGCACAAATCGGTGAAAATCCAGAAGTTTTAGTAATTTCCTGGGCACATCAATCAACTTCCCAAATTTCTCCAGGACGATTCACAAGGAACCAGAGTGCAAGCCATATATGCATAGAAAAATCTATGAGTCTTTACATAACTTAGAATCGCACCGAAAGCTTTTCTGAGTGGAAAGTTATGCCAATCTCAACACCAGAAGGTCAGATAAGCAGAGTCCCTGTCGAGAAGGTGAAGTTACTGCCTGCCGAGAAAGAAGTTGAGGTTCCTTCACCAAAGGGGCATCCAAATGCACCAAATGAGATTTTCTGAGCTCAATGAAGAATAGGAAAGTTGGCAAAAGAAGAAAGAAGAATTTTCCTAATCCTAGCAAGAAAAGGAAAACCTAATTCAACTAGGAAAAGGAAATCTATGCCGGCTACAACTAGTAAAATTCTCCAACTCCATTGAGGAGAGGTGATGCTGAATCCATTGAGGAGAAGTGAAGACAGAAATATGCAATATTAATCAAGAGAAAATCGGCAAAGAAGAATCCTAGAAGAACAAAGAATGCAACAAAACCAAAACCAACAAGGATTGGAATTTCCTTGCCGATTTATACAAGGAATTTTGCCGAATCCTTTGCAGCTCTTCTCCTATAAAAACATCTCATCTCAAGCACAACTATTAGACAAAAACTCTAGCCAAAGTTCTAAATTTCTAGTATAGAAAATACTTAGCCGAAACACCACCACCACCACAAAACTCTTCCATCACCGTAGCCTTTGCCATCAATCCGAGCATCCGAGCTTCATACTTCTAAGGTTTTTAAAGTGTGATTCTACCATCCTATGGCTTGTATTTTCTTATGTATAATGTCTATGTTATATGTAGCTAGAAACTTTGATTCTTGGTTTTGTAACTTTGTATTGGATTTCCGAATTCTATTTTGGTTTTTATGAAACAATTTTACAACTTGTAACATGTTTGATTTCGTGCATTAGATAATAGGGCAGTAACATGTTAATGTATTTTTAGGTTTTATTCGATTAGTTTCATGGATTTGTGCATAAAAATCAAGGTTTACATGAAGCCTAAGACCATGAATCTTGTGTAGGTTGCGATTTCACATACCAAAATAACTTAAGATTGAGTCATACGCGAAGTTGGTTTTATCTAGGTTGTTTATAAGTGGTTACCATAATTCATAGAAACTTGCATGCTAATAAGATGAGTGACGCCATACTTAAAAGCATGTCTCCGATGTAAGACTTTTGTGCATAATTACTTATTGTGTTTGATTTTTACGCGAAGTGTCTTTGAACCGGCTAGTAAATGTTTAGGATTATACGCGAAGTTAATTCTAAATACTTAAGAAGTCTAGAAACAATTAGATAACCGCGAAGGCCCTAATTGAAATCAGAATTGAGTAGAGTCTAGGAAACTTGAATATAGCTGTCGATTGTCTTGCAAGATTTCTTATGTGTTCTTGTGTGTTTTTGTGTTATGCTTTGTGTGAAAGATGATGATCATATGTAAATAATAGTAATTTAGGATTTTAATTTCGTGTCTAGGATAGAATCGGCAGCTTGTTGCCAAACCTCATCTTTAATCCCCCAATTCGTTTCACTAATTGTATATATATGTGAATAAGTGTGACAATTGTTTGTGTATATATGTGTGTGTTTTGTTTAAACATTCTTATATTTCAGATACCCTTAATCCCCGGCTAGAACGATCCCTACTTACTTTATGCTACTAACGATCTTTTGTAGGGTTTATCATTGAAGTGCCGCTTCGATGACTTGTCAATTTTTGGCGCCGTTGTCGGGGATTATAAAAACTTGATATGTTTGAATGATTATTATTTTGTAAATTTTCGTAGTTTGTAAAGTTTTTGTTGTAAATTTTTGTTAGAAGTTTTGTTGTAAAGTAGAAATATGCTTCGGCATGTAGAGTATAAATTCTGAAAATTGCATGATGTATGCCGAATTTGTGTGTAATAACTTAGTTAAATTTGTTAGGAAGCTTAGAGGATTATTTGTGTTCGATTTGTTTTGAGTTTCGAGGGGAAGAGGAATAGGCAAGGTCACTTTTGTTAATATTAGCTTTAACCCTTCATGTTATCTTTCGAGGTCTCATGAGGTTGAGGGCAACTTTTATTGACATTTGTAGAAACCGTCAACACGAGGTTCTTAACTGAGTAATGGGCAGAAAGGTTCGCCTATTACTGTGTGTTGTCCCGACTTAGTCTCAAAGGTTTGTCAAATTAGATCTCAGAGGCCCACAGACTGTGGACGATAGGGGACTTGTGCTCTGTGGTTACCAAAAAATGAGTATTGCCTTGAGCTATTTTCGGATGACACGCCTAGCCTTCTGAAAACACGAAACTTTGTGTATAGACGATGTAACCTAGGCCGCATGTCCACTGAGCTTCGAAACTTAAGGTAGATTCGGCATGAGTGAGCTTTGAAGCTTAAAAGAAAACGTTTTGTGGTTCAAACTTTCGAGGTATATCGGAATAAGCATGATACTACCATGAGCTATTTCAGCTCATTGCACTGTTATCTCCTCTGCTCCACATACTTTGAGAGTTAGAACAAATTTAAAAGCAATTAGACTTAGAAATTTTGGACTTCATCATACAAATTTCGTGTGTTTTGCTCTTTATGCCGTTTATATCTCTTCCTTGCCGATTGTTTATAATGTGAAATTGTTTGAAATTTATTTGAAATTGTCAATGCCATGGCTTGTAATTGCCTTGTATATTCTTGCTTTCTTTTTGTCATCAACGATTCTAACTTGCTTCGTGTTTAAAATCTTCAGAATAGTGCATGTCCAAGTCTAATCTTTGGATAAGAGACAACCGCGGACGCTTGCAACGAATCAACGAAGACCTCACGCTAGCAATAACTACGCCCTTGCCCCCGCCCGAAACTTCAAGCTGGGCATCATCAACATCACCACCTTCTGGCCCTAGTTCGGCCTCTCTAGTTACTTCATCGTGTGATCTTGATATTGAGAGACCCGAATTTGAGATCCTTGTCGAGCCTAACATTGAAGAGAATTTTGTTTTCAACTTTCCCGAGCCACCAATCATGACTTCAATTCGTGCTCAAAATGGGCATAGCACCAGAGAAGGAGCCTCACCTGCGAACATCACTTTCTCTCCTTGTGCTGCCGGCAAGAGTGGAGATTTTGTATTTAAAAGTGGATTGCTCCACCAATTGAAGCCATATCACGGCTTGGCAGGAGAGGATCCGAATAAGCATCTCTAATGGTTTAATTTCACCACCGAAAGCATGTGTCCCACAATTGCCGATATTCAACACTTCAAAATGAAGGCATTTCCATTTTCACTTGAGGATCAAGCCAATGAGTGGCTATTTGAGGTGCCAACCGGTCTTATCACATCGTGGCAGACGATGGTGAATGAGTTTTTACTCAAGAATTATCCGGCATCTCGTATCACGAATTTGAGGAAGCAAATCACGAGCATAAGGCAAGGAGGAGATGAGACGTTTTTCGACTATTACAAGAGGTATAAAACCCTCGTTGCTTCGTGTCCGTCTCATGGAATTAGAGAGGGGCTACTTCTTCAATACTTTTATGAGGGCTTGCGTCTCATGTAGAGAGAGTTTCTAGATTCGGCTGCTCAAGGTTATTTTCTTGAGCTCGATCCTACACCAGCCAAGAATTTATTAGAGATCCGAGCATTGAATAGTCAACAATTTGACATGTCGCGAGACAATGCCTTGAAACACAAAGTGAATGAGACTTCATCGAGTTCGGCATTGGAGAACAAGGTGGATAAGCTATCGGATATGGTAGCAAGCCTCATGCGAGGGAAGAGAGCACAAGTATGTGGAGTGTGCACGGAAGACCATGCAACCGATCAATGTCCACAAGTGTTAAGTGAGGGATATGAGGAGGCCAATGCGATTGGTTTCTAAGGAGGACAAAAGTATAATCCTTACTCAAACACTTACAATCCGGGATTTCGTGATCACCCCAACTTTCGATGGTCTAACAATGACAATGTTCAAAGGCTACCGAATGCAGCCTCATATCAACTGAGGGCACCTTTTGTGGCGAGACAGCCCTTTCAACCGAACCAAGGAGGGCCGAGCTAAGCAATGCAGCCGAATGCCCCATTCTAAGCTCAAGCCGTGTCTTTCCAAGCTCAAACCGCACCAAGCAACCCCAACTACGATACATTGATTCAATCTCTTTCGAGTGCAACTCAAATATTGCTCACAGGACAACAAACGCACTCGAAGGACATACCCGAGTTAAAGACTCAAATGGGGCAAGTTGTAGATTTCATGGGAAAAATCACCGAGTAAGGAAAACTTCCGGGAGGAGTTATTAAAAATCTGGGGCATGAGCATGCCAAGGTCATCAAAACTCGTAGTGGAAGAGTGTTGGAAGAGCCACGAGCAAGAATTCCAAAGAAGGTGACTTTCGACAAAGTTTTGGAGGAAAAAGAAGCCGCCGAGCAGCCTACTGATGATGCCGAGTCTGGCCTGCAGCCTGCCGATGCCACTGCTGATACTGCTGCGCACCACGCTGCCGTGCGCAATGCTGCGCAGCCTGTCGATAGGGCTACAGCCGAGCATGCTGTAGCCGATAAGATATGGCCGAGGGAAATTTGACAATTGAGTTTGATGGTGATGTAATTAAGTTCAATGTGTTTGATGCCATGAAGTATCCGGTTGTCAAGCAAGAAGAGTACCGAGCTATTGAAGTTATTGAGGAGGTCGAGCGAGTCATGTCGACCTCGCTCGACGCATAGCAACGAGCCATAGAGCAAGGGGTCGGATTTGACAAGAAGGGAGAACGAATCACGTACGAGCAAGAGGAAGAACTTGAGCCGAGCATGAGACAAGTTGTAGCCGAGCTAGAGGCTGCCCCATATTACAAAAGAAACGATTCGTTCTTGTCAATTTCAAGTGCCACAAACAAATTTCGTCCAAGTGTGGAAGATGCCCCAAAGTTAGAACTAAATGAGCTCCCTAGTCATTTGAAGTATGTTTATCTTGGAGAAGAAGATACCTTACCGGTTATTGTGTCTTCCAAGCTTAGTGAGAAGCAAGAAGTTGAGTTGATAAGTGTGCTTAAGAACTATAAAACTGCTATAGGTTGAACCTTGACGGATATCAAGGGAATAAGCCCTACGACGTGTGTTCATCGCATATTACTCGAAGAATGAGCGAAACCGAATAGAGAAGGGCAACGCCGATTGCATCCTCCAATGATGAAGGTAGTCAAAGACGAGATGATCAAGCTACTCGATTGTGGAGTCATATATCCAATTTCGGATAGTCGTTGGGTCTCACCCGTGCAAGTAGTGTCGAAGAAGAGTGGTGTAACCGTTGTGAAGAATGATAAAAACGAGTTAGTACCACAACGCCTTGTAACCGGCCATCGCATGTGCATCGACTATAGGAAACTTAATACGATAACAAGGAAGGATCACATGCCTTTGCCGTTTATGGATCAAATGCTCAAGAGGTTAGCCGGTCATGAGTTTTATTGTTTTCTTGATGGATATAGTGGCTACAATCAAATCATGATACACCCGGATGATCAAGAGAAGACTACTTTTATTTGTCCATTCGGCATATTTGCCTATAGAAGGATGCTATTTGGCCTATGTAATGCACCCGACACGTTTCAACGATGCATGTACAACATCTTCTCCGACTTTATAGAAAGCAAAATCGAAGTCTTCATGGATGATTTTAGCGTATGTGGACGCGGCTTCGACTCATGTTTGGAGAACTTGGAAGAGATACTAGAGAGATGTGTAGACACCAATCTTGTGCTTAATTGGGAGAAGTGTCACTTCATGGTGACACAAGGGTATTGTGCTTGGCCACATAATTTCGGCAAAAGGCATTGAGGTAGACAAAGCTAAAGTGGAGCTCATTCAACACTTGCCTTCGCCAAAGAATGTGAGGGACGTAAGGAGTTTCCTTGGTCATGTCGGATTCTATCGACGATTTATCAAAGACTTCTCCAAGGATGCAAAGCCATTGAGTAACTTGTTGCAAAAGGATGTGTCGTTTGAGTGGAATGAAGCATGCGAGAGAGCCTTCAATCGGTTGAAGGATGCCTTGTGTTCGGCACCAATCTTGGCCACACCGAATTGGGAGGAGCCATTCGAGTTGATGTGTGATGTAAGTGACTATGCCTTAGGTGCTGTGCTCGGCCAAAGAATAGAGAAGAAACCGAATGCAATTTACTATGCCTCAAGGACTCTCAATGATGCTCAACTCAACTACTCCACAACCGAGATTTGGAATACTTTGACTTTCTAGCATAAGCAGCATAAGGATTAATAGTGGATTGTGTCATGACACGTGACCAGTGTATCGACACAACAACCAACACCATAAGATATCTAAGGTGTCTGCAAGTTGGTTGAATTAGTCCACTGAATCCTCTTTGGATTCAATATAGGAACATAATGAGAAACTCATGTGTTCTTTGCATATGATGATCTCAATCATAATTTCACGAATAGGCTTTGAGTGATGTACTTTGATTCATAAAATCACAATAGATATATAAGAAGCATAATATGGTATAAGTGCATGTACTTGTGCATCAAATATATCATAATGACACCTTAGGAGAGCGGTGGAATGTAGGGATTGAACACACGTTTTCGACCTACATGGATTGTATCGAAACAATATTTGAGGATAAAATGTTCTTCGATCGTCCTCGATTTCGTGTGTGAACTTTGCTTCTATTCATCTAAAATATTGGTGTCCATGGTAATTTATTTAAGGATTAAATACTTGTTACCCCCTAAACTCTTTACTCAAAAACAGTTTTATACCCAACATTTTAAATTAAACTGGTACATCCTCAATCTTTCATTCTTCAACAGTTTTGTCCATTCCGTCAGTGTACCGTTAAAAGATTCTGTTAACTTGCTGATGTGACAATTTTCACCATTCCAACTCAGCTGGATGTCTGTCACGTAAGTAAAAATGTCTGAAATACCCATGGTTCAATTTCACCCTTAATAATATTCCGTAGTTTATGGTAATGATGGGATGAAAGCTCCCTACTATTCCGGTCAACAAAATCTACAGCAAAAAAACCAGAGTCAAATAAAACTATACTCCAATGCCACCATACTTAACTTATGTGATTTCTCATTTCTTTATGTCTCCTGGTCATCTCAAGAAGCAGGATACTACACAACAGATGACAAAGTATGATAAGGGGAAGATGGCTGCTATGCTCATACAGAAGACGGTATAAGACTATTTGGTCATGAAGACAGGAAGCTTTTTTTCTTCTAATAGTGAATATCCAAAAGGCAATTTCAAAGTCTAACAGATTCTCAATTTTATTAACCACTACACTCAACATCAATCTAAATAGCGAAACTGGTGTGTACTGCAGGTAGCAATTGGAAACAAGAAGAAAGGCATATCTTACCCATTCCACCTCCTAGAATGATGATCCCTATCCTTCTCAACAATATCATTCTGAAGATCCGCTCTGTCAACTCCCTCTCTCTATCAGATTACACATCATGATTTCTCTTCCCCCAACCTTGCTCATGGCTCCTGCTGCTTCCTTGCTCAACATCTTCCAAATCCCTGCCCCTCTTGCGATCTCTATCCTCAAAATGCTCACTCATCAGCTCATGATCGCCAACTCTCTCTCTCTCCTCCTCATACTCCACAGAGCGCCGCTCCCTCAACCAAACAATGTACCTATCACCACGCCCCATAGACCTATCACCATACCTCTCCCTAACATCATCATACTCCATTTCATGATCCCTCCCCCTACCAATCCAGCTCCTCCCCCTCTCAAAATCGCGCCGAAAACTCTCCCTCCGTCGAAACCTAACCTCCCCCCTTTCTCTATTTATACCTAAAATTTCCAAGACCCAAAATTTCAGTAGACTGACGGTAGACTAAGCTCCAGCAGGCCCAACTGGCGACGATTCTGCACCCCGACCCGGCCCCATTCGAAACCCTAATCTCCCACCTGATGGCCTCCGCGAATGAACAACGATCCCAGGCGGAGCTCTTCTTCAATCTCTGCAAGCATACCGATCCCGACTCGCTCTCACTGAAACTTGCTCACCTCCTCCAGTTGCGCAGGAGGCCCGCGCCATGTCCACCATCCTCCTCCGCAAGCAGCTCACCCACGACGACTCTTATCTCTGGTCGCGTCTCTCCCCAACCACCCAGTCCTCTCTCAAATCGATTCTCTTGGCTTGTATTCAACGCGAGGACATCAAATCCATCTTTAAGAAGCTCTGCAACACCATCTCCGAGCTCGCCTCCGGCATCTTGTCAGACAACACCTGTCCGGAGCTCCTCCCCTTCATGTTCCAATGTGTCTCCTCGATTCCCCCAAGCTTTAGGAGTCGGCGTTCTTGATTTTCACGCATCTCTCGTAGTACATCGGCGACTCCTTAGGGTTTTTTTTTTTTCGAATGAGAATGGCGGAGTGGACGGAGTGAGTGCGATGGAGATATTACATGTATGAGAGTATATTGGTCATTTTGTTATCTAAACTCTGTATACATGTCAAAATCGTTAGCCACGTCAGCAACATAACGGGTCTAGTGACGGAATGGACTAAATTGTTGAAAAATGAGAGATTAAAGATCTACTAGTTTAATTTGAAAGCAGAGGGACAAAACTGTTTTTAGGTAAAGAGTTTAGGGGGTAACAAATATTTAATCCTTACTTTAATGTACGGATCACCAGATCACGAGTAGTTGCGTCAAAGCTAATTTATGTCAGAATTCTAAAAGATTATTTTCTTATGACGTTGGATTCAATTAGCGGTTACATAGCCTACTAAGTTGACGTATAAACTTCTCTAAGGCTCGTGTACATCCGCAGTCGTTAGAGGTAATGCAAAGGAGCTCAAATGAATTCTCACTTGTGTCTTTTCACATGAACATCGTGGTATAAATTTCGTTAAAATGTGGAAAACATTCAATTTTCATTTGTCGCATAAATTGTCAATTTGACATATGCTCAATATATATGTTAATAGTAGGCATAGAGAGGCTACCCAGGCCCCCAGACCCTCAGCCAGAACTCTTGGACCCGGCCCAGGGTCCGGGAGCGTAGCATGGACACCTGGTCCCGCACCCGGGCAGGTCTTACTTGTTGCCGGGGCCCGGGAACTGGGGATAGCAGCTCCCCAAACAGGGGCCGAAACAGTCCAACAATATGAGCAGAAGGGGGGGGGGGGGGGGGCGACCCATATCGAAGGGTGAGGCCAGCCCTCATGCCCGACAGCCTATATATGAGTCTCAACAGCCTATATATGAGTCTCAACTACCCTCATTAATAGGTAATCAATAATTCAACTATTCATTCCTGCTTAAGTTACCAGTTTATTCCAACTATACTAACTTAGGCATCGGAGCGGAATAGACCGGCCCAGCTAGGTATTCCCTTAGTTAGCAGAGTTTGCAGGCAGGAATCACACTAAGATCCACCGGTATCTGTGAGTCTACGGATTCAGACAGAAACAATTAGCGCCGTCTGTGGGAAGAGTTCAAAAAGTTTGCATTGTTGTGCTAGCGGGAACGGAATCGATCAGCCTACAGGTCACATAAAATACATATGTCTGGAAGTACAGGAGAAAAGAGGGAAGAAAATTCAGAGGACCGATGGGTTCTGGAGCCAGTGCTAGTCCAAATCCCAAGGGCAGGGCTGGGGCAGTACATCCGGGTGGACACGACAGAGATCTACGCAGGAAGGGCCCGACGGACGATGGCCAAGTCTTGGGCCTGGAACCCGGACCGACGTCCCCCATGGCCCCAAGCAGAGGGGAAGATCGGCTGCCCAGCAGCGACAGCTCGGACGATGTCTCCAATCTCGGCCAGTACGATATGGCGGGAGAGATAGAAGAGATGCGAGCAGAAGTCACCCCCTTGCAGGAAGAGAGTGACCGGGACAGGGCAGAAGCCACCGCCAGGTATCAAGACATGGAAGCGGTTAATGCCGCACTGGTGGCTGCCTTGGAAAGTGGCCAGCAGCGCAATGCCGTTCTAGTAAAAGCATTCACGCCACACACAAAAGAGCCTCCCCGCCAGGAAGTGGGCCAGTCATCGGGAGGGGAGAGGGCCACCGGTGTGGCGGGAGACGTGATCCTGGCGGACACGGTGCCACCAACGATCGTCCTAGCCCCTCGGAGGGACAACAGCTCATTCAAGGAAGATACCATCAGCTCGACCACACGGGCACTGCAGATTCTATCCGACTCGGTGTCAGATATGAAGGCCCAGATGGAGGCCAACGAGAGAAAGGCTGTGAGACTGCCGGAGAGCGCACGATTCAACGAGCGGGCCAGACCCTTCTTACTCCGGGTTCTGGACTCCTGAAGATCCGACACCCAAAAGTCGCTAAAGCTGACATACTCCGGGGCCGGCTGCCCATACCACACTTGGACAGCTTCCAGTCCCAAACGTGTGCTAAGGGCTAATCCGACGCCGTTTTCTGCAACATATTCCAGGAGACCCTGTCCGGAGAGGCACTCAGCTGGTTTTACGAACTACCGGCGAACTCTATAGAGGCATTCGAGCAACTGGCCGATAGATTCGTGGGCCGATTCATATTAAGGGTCGAAGGGGCCCAGACCTCGACGGCCCTCCTTAACTGCAGGCAGGCGGATGCCGAAGGGCTGAGAGCTTTTGTTAACCGATGGCAAACGGCCACCGCCGGCGTCAGGAACCTGGACAAAGGGATCGCCGAATCAGCTTTCAAGCAAGGTCTCCGGCCCGGAAAGTTCTCGTATGCTGTGCGGGTGGAGATCCCGCAGGGTTACGACGAACTGATGGCGATGGCTATCAGGCATGCCCAAGAAGACCACGAAACTTACGGGAGCCGTCAACACAAGAGAAGGCAGGAAGCCCCTGAACCCGCTCGAAAGGAAGCCAGAAACTGGCAGCAGGGCCGGGACCGAGGAGCCTCGACCAACAAAAGACCAAGAGGTTGGGGGAACCAGCAGCGTCGGAGGGACTATGTCGACATTCCCCAACGAGCAGGGAACCTCCCATCCTACCAGCAGCAAACCCGCCCCCTAGCGGTCATGCCAGCATGACGACAATAGGTATTCTCTACTTTGACCTTCTCCTACGAGGATATCCTGTATGAGAACGGGAACAACATCCCCCCTCCACCAAAAAGAAAGCACCCAAAGGGGAACCTGACTAGGGCACAGACCTGGACAGTGGGGACCGCGCAGAATCGGGATGTTTATCCCGCGACACCAACGCTCATACGACCGGTCGAAATATTAAACCCGTATATAGAAGCTCAGCGGTCCAACAACTTGTCAGCCTGAGTAAGATGCTAGTTTTTTCTTTCCTAAACACAACTAGCTAGACATTCCAACTAGTTCGGCATGTGTAATTTCAGCAGTTGTCTATTCCAACTTTGTTTTCAACTAAGTACAAAGGGCAATCCACGGGTAGCCAAGTCAGGCAAATTGAAAAAGGCACAACACAAGCTCAGGCAAAATGTCCATTCATTATAACTCAGGGCAGCATGTACAAAAAAAAAAAAAAAAAGAAGCTTAAAGAAAAAAGGGAGGGCGAGAGTGTACAAAGTCAGGAGCCTGCTAGAGCACTTCCGCCTGCTCCCCCTCTTCAGCAGGAGCTCCTTCAGCAGCGGTTTCACCAGCGGCGTCTTCACCGGCCGGCTCGGTGTCACCGTCCTGAACCTCTTCTTCATCCACCTACGGCGGCGGCAGCTTTGAGACGTCAAGATAGCCCTTACTCTTCCAGTCGTCATAAGCATCGGCTATCCCCGCCTCCCGGGCCCGTTCCAGCAGGTCAAGAAGCTCATCACTTTCTTGATACTTCTTAACCGCCCGCTGGTAAACCTCCGGGTCATTCTCATCGACTGGCCCACCGGTAGAAGCGGAGCCCGTCGCCACCTGCCGCTGGGGCTCCTCGACCTAGGCCTCCAACTCAGCCCTCTCTTCCTCCAGGCCCTTTTTCTCCTCTTCCAGAGCCTCGACCTAGGCCTCCAGCTTGTCCATCTGCTTCCTGGCCCTCTCTTCCAACCGGGTTTTCTCCTGTTGGAGCTTGGACTTCTCTGCCTCTAGGAGCTCCCGGGCGCTTGTCAACTCTGCCACCTACTTCTTCAGCTCCGGTAGCTCTTCACTTGCATCCGACTGATACAAGTGGTACAACAGCTACATTTTAACAGGCACCGGTTAGAAAGCAACAGAATCACGAAATAATGTTGAGCGGATACCGGTGGTAAACTATCCTTACTTGGAGGGCCATCTCCTTGCTTTTCAGCCGGTGCTCCTCCGGCCGCCCTCCCGGAGCCCCAATCTTCTCCAGCTCCATTCCCTTCACATCTATGAGCACGCTCCAGGCGAAATAGTCGTCTGGGCAACTATGTTCCGGGTCCGGCCCCGCAGTAGGAGTCTTCTCCACCCTCGATGCTTCTGTGCCGGCAGCAACAGAGCTAGTGGCCGCAGGAACATCGTCGTGGGCGGTAGTGGTGCCACCACACGTCAGCTTCAGCTGCTTGGCCAAACTCTCACCAATCGACGGGTCGGTGAAGGTAACAACGCGGAGGCCGGCATCTCCCGAGACCTCGTCCTCCGCTCACCCAGATCAACCTGTAAAGAAGAAGATTGGGCGGTAGACAGTGGGGACCTGGCGACAGTTGGCACCGTCCCCTGCTGGTGTGGAATCCTTGCACCACCACCCGGTGGCTTGGACGGCCCACCAACAGACTTCCCTGAAGCGTGAGTCTTTACGTGCTTTAAGACGTAATCCTCGTCCGCAACGTCCAGCGAAACTTGTTTATCATGTACGGTCAACTCCCCGGTTCCCCGGTCGACCGTGAACCGCGCGGCAGCGTCCCCCTTTTCCTTCAGCTTCAAGACCAGATCCTGATTGTCCATCGACAGCGTTTCGTGGGCTTTAATTGCCGTCCGGGAAGATACACCTGCAGAACACAAGGCAAACAGACTAGTCAACACCAATTCGCTCAACGGGATCAGAGCTACAACCTACATTCCACCACCCACCGGGATTCCCCCCCAGATGACACAGTTCCAGCACCTCCCGCCGGATAAAGTTGTAGGAACTCCGCTCCAAGTCCGACCAGCACCCAAATACCCGGGAGATCCTATCTCTCTCCAGCTCCGATAACTGATACGACTGATCGCCGATCAGCTGAAAGGCACCGGGAACCCGGTAAGTCCTACTCCTTTTCTGCCAGCCCCCCTGCCATCACCACCTTCTTCCTCCAATTATTGTTAAGCCAGGAGGGCAAGGGGGTTATCACCGACTTAAAATGCCGGGCGGCAAAACTCACACACCCCCAAGCGTTACTCTTCTTCAAGTATGTCAGTCGGTACAAGGCCCGAAACTCACTTACCGTTGGGCAACTCATATCACTCAGCCAGTAGAGACAGCCCAGGCTCAGTAGTTGCCTCCACTGGTTCTCGGGAAGTTGTGCCGGTGATATCCTGATGGCACTAAGCAGGTACTGCACAAAGTCCGGCAGCGGGAGCGATAGCCCATGCCGGAATTGTTCCTCGTGAATGGCAACCCAAACTTCCTCCGGGTTGCAGGCCGACTCTCCGGCATACAGAGGCCGCAGATCTACCTCTTCGGGAATATTCCACCTCACCCAAAAAGCAGCAATCTCACCAGGAGTTAACGAGCACTCAGGCTCATCACAGTTTATGGTTTTATCCCCATCCACAAGTATGTGGCGTGGGGCCCCTCCTGGGAGGGCAGTGCCTAAGGACACTCCGTACGCAGCATCCTCCTGTCCCAGCGACCCGGACGTTGACGCCTGACCAATCGAACGGGCACTGGCGTTCGGCCCAGAGGACGAGGAGGCAAGCCAGTTCTCCATCCTCTCTTGGTCGTCCCTCACCGGTCCCCTGGCAGCCGATTCGGAGATGCCACTGGAGCTCCCAGAATCCATGTAACTTAAAAAAAAAAACCCCCTTGGCCGATCAGAAACACAACCTAAAACCACCACCGCAGGGCAGTACGAAGCATATAGTGCCTCAGCACAGCCCACACCGTTCACTGGGCTTCTCAGCCGAAAGTTCCCGGCCCTCGCTGAGATTCGGCACTACAAGGGTCCCATCCAAAGGGCTAATCTAGATACAACCAAGTGCTCATCGGATCCAACCACAAACAAAAAAAGGAGGAGGAGAAACAATTTCAGAGTCGCAAAGGACTAAGACTCACCGATTAGTTGCACGACGACGAAAACGCAATACCTGCAAAGCACAGAGAAATTGTGTTGAGCGAGGTTAAACAATGGATCAGTTCTCAGCCAAAAGAAAAACAAACCAAGCGGCAATGGTTTTTATGCAGGTCCAGCGCCCTTGAATTTCCCTCCCAAACTACTCAGTAGGGCAACAGAAACGCCCGTGGATTCGGGCCATCCATCCCTGGCCATCTCCTAGCGGCATGTGTCCCAGTATTGGTAACTTCTCAGGCCATCATAACTGATGGGACTAATGGAATACCCCCTTCAATGCATGTCAGCCACTCGCCTCGCATGCGGAGGGTAGTTGAAAGAAGCAGGGGACATAATCGAACAGTCCCGCCTAGAGCCTACTCCACCTAACACTGAAATACTCCCACAAATCGAGGTATCCCACCGGAAGAACTCTTCCTCTAACACAGGAAACCCTGCAGGATTATTATTGTTACCGCTGAAATATTCCAACAAGTACGGGGCATTCTAACATATATTCCAGCGGTACGGGGCTTTCCACCGGCTGAATTTATTCGAAATTTCCAGCCAAACAACAACGGCTCGATATTCCCTGGGAGAAGTCTTCCTCTAGCACATGAAACCTCTTCCCGCAGACTAAAAACCCTGCATCAATATTATGTACATGCTACGATATTCCAACCGTAGTGCCTGCTCCGG
The DNA here is from genome assembly GCA_963682095.1 of Potentilla sterilis. Lineage (NCBI taxonomy): Eukaryota > Viridiplantae > Streptophyta > Magnoliopsida > Rosales > Rosaceae > Potentilla > Potentilla sterilis. Next base: position 25,007,688 of record OY821758.1, on the reverse strand, counting down.
TTTAAGGTTATCCTAGCGGTCGGTCCATCCAGCTTCAACTATTGGATGCGGTATCACATCGGCCATAATTGCACTTGCTTATCGCTTTCCTACGGAATAACCGGTTCGTCAAACTGAGACATTCCTACGGACAGCCGTGTACGACCTAACGGATCCAATGTACCACCGGGCTTTATAAACCCGGGAGACTTGATCCTCTAACACAGGACAACTCTTCTCGCAGGCTAAAAACCCTACACATATATCCCACCTGCAGGAACAAATGCAGCGACGTAGGGACGGCTACCAAGAACTACTCCGGGCCACGCCACCCACCGGGAGACTTGATCCTCTAACACAGGACAACTCTTCCCGCAGGCTAAAAACCCTGCACATACCTCATGCCTGTACGGGCAATGGGTATGAAACGATCGGGGATGTCTCCGGTACCAACACGGGACCGCTTCACCCCGGGAGACTTGATCCTCTCATACAGGACAACTCTTCCCACAGGCTAAAAACCATGCACATCCTATATGCATGCAAGAACAAGAGGGTGTGAAACACGTGGGGACGACTGCCTAGGATCACTCTGAGCCACGCCACCCACCAGGAACTCATATAACACATGGCACGTTTCCCGCTGGTACTGGGTGACCTCTTCAAACTGTTCAAGGCACTCACCGACTACTATGGCTACCATTCTTAACTTGGGGGACTCGGTCATCCCATTCGCTATATTCACTGGGTTTTTCCGGAACATAGCATGACGGATTTCAACGTCACATCATCCCATTCGCTATATTCACCGGGTTTTCCCGGAATATAGCATGGCGGATTTCAACGGCACATTATCATCTCATGTACTAGATCTTGTACCCATATGCAACTGTCAGTATCAACATCATAACCATGTACTCATCACATTATGCATCATCATAACAGGTTTATTCGAACGCCCGACCAAGCCTAATCTTAAACGCGGAGTTGGGGGCTAGGGCACCGGTGGGTAAGTGCCCCAGCGGGTATGCGGGCCTATAAAGGAAGACAGGTTTAAGTCCCCATTCAAGATGACACTTGAACGGGAACTTGGGAGACTTGTTGACAGTAGCCATAGAGAGGCTACCCAGGCCCCCAGACCAGTAGCCAGTACTCCTGGACCCGGCCCAGGGCCCGGGAGAGTAGCATGGACACCTGGTTCCGCGTCCGTGCATGTCTTACTTGTGGCCGGGGCCTGGGAACCGGGGATAGCAGCTCCCCAAACAGGGGCCGAAACAATTCAGCAATATGAGCAGAAGGGGGGCCAGTCCCACGTCAAAGGGTGAGGCCAGCCCTCATGCCCGTCAGCCTGTATATGAGTCTCAACTACCCTCATTAATAGGTAATCAATACTTCAACTATTGATTCCCGCTTAAGTTACCAGTTTATTCCAACTATACTGACTTAGGCTTTGGAGCGGAATAAACCGGCCCAGCCCGGTATTCCCTTAGTTAGCAGGGTTTGCAGGTAGGAATCACACCAAGATCCACCGGTATCTGTGAGGCTACGGATTCAGACAGAAACAATATATACATCGAAACGTAACCCAAGTTCTTTAGAGTAACTCGATGGGGATTGCAATAAAAGGTATGGTAATCCCAAGAAGGCGTGTGCATTATGAATCCCAAAGGAACAGATATACCGATCCTTGTTATTTTTATTATATCTATTCATATAGTACTATTGTTCTTCAGTACTATTATGTTATTTTGTTATATATCAGTATCATTGTCCTTTAGTACTATTATTCTAGGGAATACATAGTGCGTTTCTTTGCACACAGTTCTTTATGTCGTGCTTATATTATGTTATGTTGCTTTGCTTTATGCAATACTTTACAAAGTTAGATGCAGAAAATTGAATCATGTATATCATGAATAAAATTCGAATAATCTCAATTCATTGAGAGAAAATTTAAAAAAGAACAAAATACTGGTCACTCCTCCAACTTTCACTAACTCGACAGTTTAGTCCTTCGGTTTCAATTTCAACAGATCACTCCTCCAACTATGTAATTTCGAACAATTTAGTCCGTCCGTCAACTCTCCGTCTAAATTGACTGTTAAGTTGCTGACTTGGCAAGTTTGAGCGCCACGTTAATCCACATAAGACTATAAAATGGCCTTAATACCCCTAGCCTATATTAGGCTCCTATCTAACCCAGTAACCCAAATTTTTCCCGCCAAAATTTGGCCATTTCCCCTATTGAATTGCACTGTGCTAGTAAGATTTAAGCATCCACATTGAAGCAAAAATGCAAGGAAAAGATTGAAAACAAACATTCACCTACATTCATTATAAACCGAAAAAATACATCATATCTTTTAACATTAGCAAGCCAATGGATAAAGCTCTAATTTACCAAAAATAAATATTAGAGCATTACATTTTCCAAGTGTTCACATACTATTAAAGATAGCTCTAATCATCTATGCAAAAGATTAGAGCTAGCAACCAAGTAACAAAGCACAAGGTTGCCCAAAAAATATAAGGCTTAAATGTACAATGCATAGCTAATATCAAATCCCACCACAACTAATTTCCAGAAACTTTACTTGATGGGTTTCTAACCCTTTGAGAGGACCTTGATGTCGTTGCAGCCTGCTTGGTTGATGTATCGGAACCTTGGACATGCCTTGAACTTTGTTGGGTAGATGTAGCTGGTCTTACTTTGTTTTGGATAGTCTTGTCAGATTTCGACTTTGATGCCTTCAAATCAGCCTTCCTTAACTGGACACACAACACATCACCAATATAGTCTTACATACAAAAGCAAAAGAGCATAGTATAAAGAGAGTGTAATGTTACCCTCATATACTCATTTCTTTCTTTGATTTTCTGCCTCAACTCATTTGTGGTCATGGGTGGTTTTCTTTGCTTGGCCGGCTAACAAACAATAAGAATATGATAAGTTCGTGAATTAGTGATGATAAAAGCAACTAATATTGAGTTTCCAACTTTAGAATACAAAGTACCTGTTTTTCAGTAGATTGACCTTCGTGAGTATTGAGTTTCCTCTTCCTATTAGCACTAGCAGCACTAGCCTTTTCCTTTGGTGGAAAATGTCTTTGACATGTTGTCTTGTTGTAACCTATCTGATTACAGTTTCCGCACCTTAAAGATCTTTGCACCTTACGAGTTGTAGTACAACCATCCTTGAGTTTTTCAGAAGCATCGTTCCTTCTTGCAGTCCTCGGCCTACCAGATTGTCTGGAGTATTGGGGAGGCTGAATAGGAGGATCTTCACCTTGAGACCACAAATCCATGCTATTTACAGGTTGGATGAGGTTGTTATAGATGCTCATATAAGTGTTCTTTAGATAGCATACTGGCACATAATCATCTGGATCATGTCTCTTTATGTAAATAGCCGAGATAGCATGCTTACAGTCCCGACAAGTCATACCTCTTGCAACTGCATGTCCTCACAATGTCAACCACATTCGTGGTTCCGTCAATGTTATCCACCTCGGCAGTGTCACCACCATTAAAGGTTGAGATGCAGTCTGTTGCAGTCTTCTCCTTATTCTTCTCCATAATCGTTCTTACTTTGGGACAAATATTACCATGATAAGCTTCCATTTTTTTCCTTCTGTTTCCAATCCTCTTCATCACCTTGACCCTCAACTCTTCAAACATGGTAACTGGTGACTTACTCCTTGCCTCCACTATCCAGCCATTAAAGCTCTCACATATGTTGTTTATCATGATGTCACTGTTCAAAGTTGTACTAAAATATGCTCTGCACCAATGTTTAGGTGGCCTCTCCTTTGCTACAAACACCAAGCATTACAGCCATTAAAAGTATAATGCAAACTAGGTGTACCTGTAAGCCAATTGTAAGCAAGAAGGTTCTGTTCTTTCAATTTTTTCATCTCCCTCTGAAAATATGGTATAGTTGTTGACTTTGCACAAGGCCACATGTGATCTTTCAACACCATTCCAGGAAATAGCTTTGTGAAGTTGGTCCATAAATGCCTAACACAAAATCTGATTTCAGCTCTAGGGACAACATGTGCAAGTGCAGGTATCAAACCCTTTTGCTTGTCACTAATAAATACTCATCCCAACCCTTCATTAATGTCCAAATCCTTTGCCAATAACTCCAGAAACCATAACCATGAATCCTTACACTCAGCCTCAACCATTGCCCATGCCAAGCTAGCACATATGAACCATTATCAGCATCTATACCAACAACAATTAAAATTTGTCCCCCAAAGCAGCTCTTAAGATGTACACATCCAAACCAATTACATGTCTACAACCAGCCTTAAAACCATTCTTGAGAGCTCCCAAGCATATATACATGTGTTTGAAAACTGGACGGCTGCTACCATTAGGGAAAGTACACTTTATGTCAATTGTAGTGGCTGGATCAACTCTTTGGAGCTCTCTTCCATAATCGTGAAGCCGTGCATATTGTTCCCATATGGTTCCTTTGACTTCTTCAAGTGCAACCTTTTTAGCTCTATAAGCTGTCCAAGTTTGTACCTTTGCTCTAATTTCCTTTGTCATAGTATTAGCTAAATTACCTGCATCACCGAGATAAAACCAACAAATATTACAAACTTCTCGATTAATTAAATTGAAACAGAGTGAAGTAAAGTAATACCTGGTTTCCAGTTCTCATTAAGAGCAATCAGATCCTTAAACTTTGTAGTTAAGTATTTCTTCCCAACCTTGCAATTGTTAAACTTCCTAGTGTATTTGTGTTGTGGATTATACCTCCTAACAATCAATGTGCTCTCATGCTGCATTTTAGAGGCAAACAATTCAAATGGACAGTTTTCCTCCTTACAAATCGCTAGAATCCTCTCCTTGTCATTCTTGACAAATAAATATTCTCAACCTCCTTTAATTGCATGCTCCCTTAAAGCATCCTTAAGTATCTTCGATGTGGCAAACATCATATGCAACTTGAAAGTTGGACTTTCCATGTCTGTTTTGGGGTTGAATTCAAGCCCTACCTCTTCACCCTCCCCATCAAAGTTTATAGTATAACGCAGTTGCTCATCATCGGATCCAAGTATAGGTTCATCATCAACAAACTCTTCATTTTCTTCAATTATCTGACAAATAGATTTAAACAAAACTTAAAAATTGAAGAAAGATTGAATACAGCAAATTAAAAAATTACAACAGAAGGAATATTAAGACAGCATATCAAAAAACAAACATGTAGTTGTACCTTTTCTCTGTCGACAAATCCTCTAGATTCATTTGTTGGTAGAGCCTTTTCAACAACTTCTTCATTGTGCTCTTCATCATAATCAGTGTCATCATCTATCCCATACAAGTCATACTCCTCATCCTCAAAAGCTGGATTATAATCCAAGCTCTCATTATGATCACCATTTCCTTCATACACATTGCATTCCTCATCTCCATCTCGCATACCACCAAATGACTGAAGTTCATCTAAAAAGTCTATCTGCACATCTAGAAGACCACTCCCTTCATTTTGTTGCACACTTGAATATCCACTAGACTGCCCCGTGCCACTTTAAATATCATTTCTTCTTCTATCATTCCCCATAAACTTCTTCTTCTTTTTTATAGTTTCTTGCTCCACCAGCTTCTTTTTTCCCTTGTCTTTTGAACCAACTACAATGCTTGCTTGAGTAGGTTGAGTCTGCTCAACGTCTCTAATCACAACTCCCTTGCTTCTACCACCTCTAAGCTCATCAGACACACCACTGCTACCACCTTGGCTAAACAAGAAATCTTCATATACGAAGATGTCATCATATTCTTCTCCAAACACACTGTGCAGCTCTTTGTGGTCCAAGTACAGTATGATCAATCTCAAATGTGGTACAAATTTAAACATAACCTCCGCATGCTCATCTCTGTCCAGCTTGATCAACTCACCATCATCATTCCCAACTCTATACCAGTAGTCAATTCCTTCAGTTTCATAAACATGACTGAGCTACTTTACCATGTTCTTTATCTCCACAAGCGACATCATATCTTTGTCACACTTGTCGTAAAAATCATACCCCTCCTTCCAACATATTTCTTATCCCATAGGCACCCTGACTGTGAAAAAATCTAGGCAAGCCGTAATTAGAAAAAGAAACCATTAGTGTTACAAAAAGTTATACTAGGACTAGTTTCAAATTACAAACAAAAAGTATATATGAAAAGCCAAACTCAGATCCTCCACCTATAATTTCCCCCAAAATTGACATACCCCAACTGCAACAAGAAACAACCAAAGTTTCCCCCAAAATCGAAAATCCTCTAGGAACAATCAAAATCTTAAAACTTATTGTAATAGGGGATATCATCATTCAACCCTTTTTGATCTCTAGGAACCCACACAGATCGTTAATTCTCTCTTCTTTGGTTTTCAAGTTTTAAGGGTTTGGGGAGTTTAATGTTGGGTTTCGGGGGCTTGGGGGGGGGGGGGGGGGTTAGATAGGTTTCGCGGGTTAGATAAGAGTTAGGGGTATTGATGACATTACACAGACTGAGGCAGATCCACGTGGCGCTCAAACTTGCCAAGTCAGCAACTTAACAGTCAATTTGGACGGAGAGTTGACGGAATGACTAAATTGTTTGAAATTAGATAGTTGGAGGAGTGATATGTTGAAATTGAAACCTGAAGGACTGAATTGTCGAGTTAGTGAAAGTTGGAGGAGTGCCCAGTATTTTGTTTTTCAAAAAATTAAGATGCCAACGATTACATTTAGTCTTGTCCAATTTATGAATAGAAACTTTAAGATCAAAGGTCTAATTAATTAGGTAGAAGGCGTGATAGCTTTTACAAGGATATCTTAGAAATTTAAAAGTAGACTAATCAAAGTCTATCTTGGATTGAGCTAGATCCTTTTTGCTCTTTTTAAAAAAAAAAAAACTGCAATGATGATACGTGTCATCGTCATCTTATCCCATATGGTAAGGTTGTAGTTGTAAATTCATTTTCAATGTTATTGTTGGATATTGAAGATACTTCTCCAAATCCTCGTACTTGTATGATTCTTTATACATTTTGTAAGTCGCAGCTAATTCTTTGCTAATTTGCAATGTGCGTATCAATAGTTCGTTGATTTACAACAATGGCAAAGTGCTTCACTGCACATGATATGTCCCCTAGGTCATCTTTTAATGGTGCATTGTTTCCACTTGCTTTTGGTTGATTAGAGAAATCTTTACGTTCATGGTAATTACCCTTTATATTAGGGATGTTGCATTATTTTGCATAATTTATTTTTAGAAAAATTCTTTGTCTTAGACCTTACATCGTCATTCAATGTATTTTAATTATTTCTCAGCTATTTGCAGAAAGCTGTTAGCATAATTTACAATGCTCAAGCCTTTGTTGGCTCAATAAGGAGGGACTAATACTCAAATTCTTCAGAGTGCAATGTGTCAACGCCAAACTGTGATGTTTAAACCATCAGTAAAATAGAAGAAGAAGAAGAAAATGTATTAGTTTCGCAGTCTAAATAGACATCAACGACAACTATAGTATACCAAGATACATTATGGTCACTTTGAAGCTTTTGTGAAATTACGTTATCACAATAAAATTTTGGTTTCTCCATTTTCATTACATGTGAAGTTAATGAAATTTAGTATCGTTGCTTTTTACGTAATCAAGAAGATATCCATGTTGAATAAATTTTCAAGAAATAAAAATTGGATTTTCAAGACCAAGATTTTTAATGGTCATATTTTTCATGATTCGTGAAAATGCTTTATCACATTAGTAGGTTTGTCCATTTTTCTGTATATTACAATGCTCATGAAGTTACATTATCATGGCAATGCTCAAACTAAATAACATGTTAAATAAAATAATTATTTAACAGTAATAAAATGAACATATAATGCTCTAAATTTAACATTTAAATAAATATTAATACGATCAAATTGAATAGAGCATTATATCATATAATAACTGAAACAAAATATAACGAAAGTATAACTTCAATTTTAAATATTACTTGTAATTAAGTTTGCCAAATAAACTGCATATGAAACAATTGTTCGATCTCGATTCCATATTAATCCTCGCATCGTAATTAATATGTCACATGTAAAAACAACAATATTCATATGAATAGTCACGTTAATCATATATATTTTCATATTTACTATATAAATTAATCAATTTCATATTTACTATGAAATTCGTAAAACAGTAAATAGTAATACAGTAAATATTAATCACTATGTGGTAATTTCAAATATTACCTTTAAATTTTACAAAAAAAAAATCCTTTTTTTTCTTGGGTCGGATCACGCAGATCTGGGTCGGGTTGTTGGAGAACGAAACCGGGTCGGCCTGTGGTTTGGGTCGAGTGCACGACTGCTGGCGTCGGTGGAGCTGAGGATCAGCTCAAGGCTGCGGCGGCCATCGGAGCAGAGCAACGTCGACCTGCCATCGAGCGGTTGCCGGACTCGTCGGGAGATTCCTGGCCGAGGCGGTGACAGGGCTGGGCGCAATGGCGTCAACTGAGATGCAGCCACCTCGGATCGATGAATCCGGATCTTGAGAGACCGGGCAGGACGTCGGGGATGGTCGACTAACGTTAAGGCCGAGCGCACGGAGGTCCGATTTGGGGTAGACGTCAAGGTCGCCGCGGCGGCGCTGGATTTGGGTCTGAGCAGAGATCGAAAGATGAGGAAGATGATTGGGTGCCCAGAATAGATTTCTGGGTGTCCAAAGAATTTCCATTCTCTGCCGACAAAACTGTCGTCGGCAGAGTTAGGTTTTTTTTTTTACCAACCAAGGCGTTGTATTTTCCCAACAAGTTGTTGACGGCAGAAAAGATTATAGGGTTTTGGTTTTGTTTTTTAGGAACAAAAGCTAGGGTTTCTGAATTTTTTTTCAGGGTTTTTTTTTTTTTTTTTTTCTGTTTTTTCTCTTGGCTTTCGACTCTAGATTAGGTAAAGTGCTGATAACGTGTAATAGTAAAATGAGAATTGGTATACTTATTTCATTGATAATCACATTTATATAGAGTGGGTATTACAACGAAAATAGTAAATACATTTATGACAATAATGACCGACTGTTTCAGCAATAAGTATTGAATGCTAATTACATAATTCTCTCTCGTCAGTTATATTGACGAAGACATACAATGTGTTTTTCCTTCAACACTTATAACATTTTTACAAGTTTCTAAACAAATTGTTGTCAATATGGTAATTTCGTTAAATTATATGTAAATGTGTAAAATTGATGTGATAATTTTGTTGTCAAAATCGTAAATTAATTCAATAAAATTATTGTCAAAGTGATAATTTTGTTCAATTATTTGTAAAATGATTATATATATGGTATATACATAGATAATTCCATTGTTTGCATGCAGAAAAAATAAAAAGAAAATGAATGACCCAATTCTAGTAGACAGGAAACACTAAAATGAATAGTCTTGGAAGAAATTTAAAAGTTAAATTAATAAATATATCTTCTTTGTACAATTAATGTAAGAAATTCTGACACAAAATTTAAAAGATACTTGAGATTTTTTTTTTTCAATGGATATTCTAATGATATAAACCCCCTCCTCGATCTGCATTATAGAAATCATTCTTTCAAAGACTTACTGGCTGCCTTGTTGATCAGACGTTGAATGAGAATATATTAACAGCGTAAACAAACAAGAACAGAAGGTTACAGAGCTGGGTACGCAGCTTCAATATTAGGGCAACCAAAACAATTGCTAACCGTTGCTTATAATATTCATACTTGTTCAACAATGTAGTAGTTTTACTCGAACTCTGTGCCCTCTGGCCAATGAGAGCGTGCCAGAGCTTCTGAGAATTATAGAATTGTAGGTGAGGAAGGGATCGAGGAGGGTGCGCGTATGAATATGTGCTTCAATGATTGAAGGTCACGTTAGAACCCTAATATTAAACTGCCAGAGAGAGCTTTGCCTTGCTTATATTTCAGGAATTAGTTAATTAGATATGGATTATATATTATATATCATATCATTTGCCGACAGTGTAGAGGAGCATCTTCGATGGCTGTAATATTTATTCTTCAGAAAAATGAACCCACAGAGAGAGAGAAATGGTGGGCGGGGAAGAGGATATTTGTGGCTTAAAGGTCAGAGACAACGCACAGAAAATGATACGGAACAGTAATTGGGTGTGTTTAACTGTTTATGTATAGAACAAGTTGTTCAATTGAATCTTGACTTTGGTACTTATTTATATCTCTGTAATACTGTATTTCTTTTCGGTGAAATCTATAATGGTATAATACTGCATTTCTTTTCGGTGAAATCTATAATAGTATAATACTGCATTGCATGCATGTTTTTATACGCAAATTTATATATAGTCGATCATATAGAAGCTCATGGTTCATAATAAACTAACAAACCGTTCACACGCGATGCATAATGACATAGAAGAGTAAGAGCTTGAAGAGACAGAATTAAGGTTTCTGGAATCTACAGAAGTTGTTATAGTTGTTTTCTTACGTTGATTGTTATTACCTTAAAGAATTAACCCTTGTCGCTACGTACTGTTAGTACGTGATCGTTTATTCCCACTGCCCTCGAGTTTTCTAGTTAGAACGTACAGAACTCCTAGCTTAGTGTGAGAGTACGCGTACGTGTGACTTTCAGGTAGTGTTTCTTTGGTATTGTGACTAACTATATACTGTCGTCCAAGGCTAGCTAGGGTAAAACTTCTGTGCAGATAATTTCATTCTTGTATACGTATTGATCACTATTTACACTCTTGGTCTAAAGGGTTCATTAGAAGTATAAGAATAATAACGGTACGGTTTGAAGGAAGATCTGTTGCGTGGCAGCGCAAAAGTTGGCTGATCTGTTGCTAGACCTTCGAGAGCTAAAAGAGAACTCCGATCCTGCACTAAAGGATCGTTTATTATACAATTTAAAGGATTGCAGGTGGTGTTGATTAGCTTGAAATTCTAATTTCAAGGATTCGTATATTTTCTGAGGATTAGATATCATTATCTAGTTATGCTGCAATGCACATGCACCCAATGCAAATCACAAATTCAAAGTCTGATATAAGATAATTGCTTCCCTTCCTGTCACCTTTAGCAGGCGATTTGAGAACACACAAGATCAAGAAACTCCGGAATCGATCAACTTTTGGAATCGAACACTCTGACTATCGCTGTGCACGCGTTAATAAACTTCGCTTTCTTTCCACAGAGATCTCATCAGTCAAAGCCAGGACTGGTGATTTGGTGAACAAATTTATGAAATCTGGTTGTTTAAGAGACTAGCTAGCAGGATAGGCATGTAGAACCAAGAATATGATGGTGAGGGTTTCTTAGGGTCGCACCAGAGTAAATATTAAGGAGAATATAATGGGCAAGGAGGCTATAGCTAAACGTTTAGGGTTATCATTCCGAGGAGATCGAGACAATTCAATAATGGTGAGTCTACTAATTCAAAAGCTCCCAACTCGTTGGAATAAATGGTAGTAATTGTTTTCTTTCATGGCTACTCAAATCTTATTATCCCCATACATATTAATTTCTGGACAACTTCTCTGTGGATCGGACTGAACTAATCGACTCGATGATCAATAACTTCCATCCATGCATCATTATCAATATAACTTGCAACACAAGGTACTTTCCGTTTATGATTAATTGGTCGAATTCAACTCAATTATAACCAAAAATAAAGACGTATATAGTAGATCGAACACCAGATTGCGATGCATAATTGCATACCATCATCTCCCTTAAATTACAACTAAAAAGAAACACAGAATTGTAGATTGTTTGTACCAAACATTGATATCAATCTGTTAGTTTGTTGGGGGCAGCTGAGTGATCGATAGGATTAAGCAGTTGGTGGGGTGAATCAATTAAGGAGCCTTGATATAGAAGAATTCGATCTGATAAAGAAGCTGCTCAGCCAGTGGAAGAATAAAATTCCTTAAGACTGTGGACCACATACCAATCGTCAAGCTAGGTTTTAGAAGAAGAAATATTCCAACCATATTAGAAAGTAATAATATTAACATGAAGACAAGGCTAGCTAGGAAAGGAAAAGTTAAAACAACTTTAGGTATTATTGTTTTTCTTGAACCATGCACCACACCACATATCACCCACTACGATCGAGCTCTACAAGAGGGGCACCAACCCAGGGAGGTCCCGAAGCTTTTTAGCTTGAAGCCACTGAAGCATGCATCAAGGTAAAACCTTACAAATGAAAACATGAAATAGATAAATGATTCATCCTAGCTCAAGGGCCTCTCTCTCTCTCTCTGTATGTATATATATGTGGTTCTGCATGGATTAATCATTGATGATGAACACAAACAATGCAACAACAAACAGTGTCAGATTGACAGTGAGTTGTTAATTTGTATATATGTTATAAAATGATACCATTCTCCAGTAATAATAGGCTCAATTATCATTGATTAAGTGAGCTTAACAGCCAAACAATATAATATTCTTCTGCCATGGTCTGGAAAAAAGCTAGCACATTCCTGTATCAGATTTAAGACGCGTTAAGCGTTTTTAAGGATTACCTCAAGGATGAGTGATGATGAGGAATTAAGTTTACCTCAAACTTGAGTGATGATGATGAGGAATTAGGTTAATTAGATAAATAATAAGGGTTGGATTCCCTTTTCATCCTAAAATTCATCTTAGTAAAGCATGAGTTACAATTAATCTAAATCAAGTAGGATACCATTACATTAGTGTAATGATATAAGTTTGTGTTCCTATAAAGATGATGAACTACTATGGAATATGGATCCTAGTTTGTGTTCATCATTTGTTATAAGAACACAAACTGCAAATCTAGTAGTAGTCCTCCATGCTTCCTTGCTCAAAGTACACAAGCTACTCTACTTCAACCAAAATACATAAATACTGAACGGTGGAGATGTAGAAATTTGATCGGATTGTGGGTCAAATAAGGAGCCCCGCTCTGCATAGAGACTGATGGCTCATAGTATGTGTATATATATATATATATATATATATATATATATATATATATGGTCCTTCCATTAATTGATCCCTTATTTTGGTTTATATGAGGGATCTATCATTAGACTAACTTTTTATTCACATTCTTACATCTCCACCGTCCAACATCAATGGACGTATGAAATCTGGAAATTTTCATTCCATTTGATAATCGTTAGAGCATTCAAAATTGTGATTTACAAATAAAAACATGAACGGTTCAGGTTTGACAGATTTCATACGTCTATTGATTTCATCTAGTTAGATGCCTTAACGATCACCATTTTGGCTAACAATTTACATGAATGATCTATACATCTAAATCTAGTAATTGAACGGTGGAGATGTAAAAATTCAATAAAAAAGTTGGCATAATAATTAATACCTTAAAATGAACAAAATGAGGGATCTCTTAATAGAGGGGCCCTATATATATATACACACACACACACACACACACACACACACACACACACACAAAAGGAACCTTTAATTTTGAACCACATCGTATATGTTAAGATTGCCACGCCCCGAATTTGGATAGATAAAATTCAAATTCGAAAACGTGATAATTCAATAATCACAACTACTAAAAAAAAAAGAATATAATTTACTAAATATTATTGAGTCCAAAGAATTGCGACTCCGGCGAACACAATTACTACATCATCAATCTTTACACAAGTTGTAAAATATCAGACAATGTAAATGTTCGCTATTAACTCACTATACACTGACATAGTAGAACTAAAAGTAGGGTCACTTCCACTCGCAACAGCTATCAACCGCCGCCTCAACTCTGCCAATCCTCACTTGCAGACTAACTCCTACACCATGGATTGATGCACTGGGTTGTAAACAACAAACCCGGTAAGCTTTTTAAAGCTCGTATGAGTAAACCTATTAGCAATTACTCAATTGACACATGCTATAATTTTCCAAATAAATGCAACAACACTTAAATCATATTACCACTCGCACACAAAAATACAAGGTAAGATTCAGCCTTTCCTGCATAGAAGAATAGTTTAAGAAGGTACAAATCTTACACAATTAAAATCGTGACTCCTGCATATAACTTAGTTCAGGAAGTCACACACAAACAATTAAAATCCTGACTCCTGCATATAGCTTAGTTCAAGAAGTCACGCACAATTAACATAAATATATAACAAATTAAAGTAAATAAGAACTCCGACAACCCCAAAATGAAGCCAAGATATTGTCATCTTAAACTCAAGAAAAACAACGCACCCTTATTTTCTTTTAAAACCCAACTCTCTTTACTCATCAGAAATACAAGTCAACTAGTGACAAAATCACATATTATCACGACAACACTTGTAAATAAGGAAACGTATCCCTCTTGGACAACAATGGAAAACACAAATAAATTCATTTAAAAACACGCACTGCACAATCAACCAATAAAGAAGTAATTCAACATTTACTCTTTCAATACATGTGCGCATGAGACCCAGATAACCCCACTTGGTTACCCCTCATGCAGTGCAACGACAGACAGACTAGTGCTCTAACTGATCGTAACCAATTACCCGGCCAAAGGCTTAGTGACATTATCGAAAACTTAATACAAATAAAAATAAAGTGACTTCAACTCAAACTGAACACTCAAACCCCACTCCGAAGACTTGTCCCTCAAGACAACTCTTTCTCCGAGACCTCCCAAGGTCACCGGCCGGGTTAATTGGCAATCCGCTAACATCACCTAAACATCATTTAAAAGCTTGGATTCCCAAAAATAGAAAACAGAACAATTCGAAACATAACATGCTCAAATGACCAACAAAAGCTACAAATTATATGTCCACGCGCTCGTAACGACGAGCACGACATTTTAGAGCACATGGCCGCCCTGAAGGAGGCCGGACACGCCGCCTCACGCCGCTCTAAGTGGCTGCCCATGAGCCCCCACGTGCTGCCACACAAAATCATCAATTTTAGATAACCCAATCACCCAACACGTAGATTATAGTAACAGAAGCATCACCGTACCTGAAGCAACCTTCAAATCGGCCGGAAAATGACAAAACCACCGTCGGGAAGAGGATAGCCAACACAACCCCTCCTACGTGCCAAAATGGACCCAATGAGGGTGATAGTACGTCTGGTCGCCGCTAGGAACACTGGAATTCAAATCGGGTCACCGCTGTGGCTTGTGGGCGTCGATTCGCGCAGACCAGCGTGAGTTGGAGCGGACTAGCACCATAGGGAGGCGCGCACGGAGGAGACGAAGCGATTCCGACCGGTGCCGGCGTCTGGGATCACCGGAGTTCGCAGAAAAACACGAGTCGGGTCGGCCTGGTTCGGGTCGGGTCACTAGGGTTTTCTGGATACTCTTGAGGAGCGGCTAGGAGGATAAGAGAAAAAAATGAGAAAATATTTTGCAATAATTAAAACTCCAGAACTTTTCATATTTATGGAAACTTCTGTTGACCATAACTTATTCATACTTCTTCCAAATTACGCGTGCCACATGTCTACGAACTCATATCGATGAGCTCTACGACTTTCGTGAAGGAAACTTTTCAAAATTCACAACGGATCGAAAAGTCAACTTTTAACCCATCAGAAATTAAACGTTTTTCAGATTTTAACTCTTGAAATCACTTCCGACGTCTCGCAACAACTAATTAAAAGCGTACGAAATGGCGTCTGGGACCACCGGAGTTCGCAGAAAAACACGAGTCGGGTCGGCCTGGTTCGGGTCGGGTCACTCAGGTTTTCTGGATACTCCTGAGGAGCGGCTAGGAGGATAAGAGAACAAAATGAGAAAATGTTTTGCAATAATTAAAACTCCAGAACTTTTCATATTTATGGAAACTTCTATTGACCATAACTTATTCATACTTCTTCCAAATTACGCGTGCCACATGTCTACGAACTCATATCGACGAGCTCTACGACTTTCGTGAAGGAAACTTTTCAAAATTCACAACGGATCGAAAAGTCAACTTTTAACCCATTAGAAATTAAAAGTTTTTCAGATTTTAACTCTCGAAATCACTTCCGACGTCACGCAACAACTAATTAAAAGCGTACGAAATGGCGTCTGAGACCACCAGAGTTCGCAGAAAAACACGAGTCGGGTCGGCCTGGTTCGGGTCGGGTCACTCGGGTTTTCTGGATACTCCTGAGGAGTGGCTAGGAGGATAAGAGAACAAAATGAGAAAATGTTTTGCAATAATTAAAACTCCAGAACTTTTCATATTTATGGAAACTTCTATTGACCATAACTTATTCATACTTCTTCCAAATTACGCGTGCCACATGTCTACGAACTCATATCGACAAGCTCTACGACTTTCGTGAAGGAAACTTTTCAAAATTCACAACGGATCGAAAAGTCAACTTTTAACCCATCAGAAATTAAACATTTTTCAGATTTTAACTCTCGAAATCACTTCCGACGTCTCGCAACAACTAATTAAAAGCGTACGAAATACAAATTTTCATAAATCATCATTCCATTAATTACGATAAATTTACAAGAAATTAAATAATTAAAATAGGGTTATCACAAAAATAGTTTATGCTAGCTAGCTACTGATGACTTAGTTGAGACCACATTTCCCGCCCAAACACCCTTTCCAAAAGCTCTTTGACATTTTCATCGACAATAAAAAAAGCTCTTTGACAACATTTCTCTCATTAATCCCTATGAATAAATCCGGATCATAAATCATCCGGCCAGCTAATTTGATTTTCTATGAAACTCCTGTACTGAATGCAATCTCTGATTTGCGAAAATTAATAGCTCAATAGCTCAATCTCTGACATTCTAATAGCTAGATACTTTTGTTGTCACATGAGTAAAATTAAATTATCGTGTTTATTGCAAAAAAGAACAATTTTTTTTTGAAAAGGAATTTTATTAAAAGAGAATTAAGTAAGATGATTACAATCATAGGTTAGCACATCTAGCAACATGCTTGGTGATTGTTGCATCCAAGTTGTACCAAATTAGGCTTCAATGCCAATTGCAGCTAATCTATGCGCAACCATGTTGCAAGAACGAGGGCAATGTTGAACCTCAACACCCTGTAAATAACACCAAACACTCTTGAAATCATCTATAATTCCTCCATTTGCAAGAAAATCATGATTGACAGCTTTTGCTTCTGCTATAGCTTCCATGGAGTCACTCTCTATAATCACATTTTGAAGACTCAAAGAGTGGATGAGATCCATGTCTTCTCTGATAGCTAATAACTCACACTGCTTTGGGGAAGCTGTATATGCCACCGGTTTGGCAAAGTCAGCAATGAAATGGCCATGCACATTCTGAATTACCCCTCCAACTCCACCTTTGGTCTGGTTCGACAAGAAGGCTGCATCCACATTCAGTTTAAAAGTATGCAAGTGCTGGGTCACACGCTGTGAGGAGGTTCTGGTAGGCTTGTTGGCTACTTGGTACTCATTTAACCGAGCCATCACTCCTAGCATGACCTCCTGGGCAGATTTGCCATTCCCTTGAAACATAGCATTATTCCTGTTTGTTCACACACTCCAAATTAGGACCAATAATTTGTTAAAAGCTTCCGCTTGTAACATTGTGGCAGCCTGCAACATCCAATCTTTAAAAGACATACCATCATGTAGCTGCAGATGAAAACCAGAGAGCGAGAGTATTTGTTGTATGAACGGACATTGACAAAGTAAGTGTAGGGTGCTTTCAGTATGATGATTGCATATAAGGCAGTGCATCTCACTAATGTATCCTTTAGAAATAAGCCTTCTCCGGGTAGCCAGAAGATTTTGAATAGCTCTCCAATTACAGATTTTTACTTTTTCGGGTACCGTACCACTCCACACTTTCTTCCAGAGCAAGCCAAACGGGTCCCCATGAGGAGGAGGAGGCCAAGATACTTATCATGCTCATCCTTTCTCTCAACTGCCAAAATTGAAGCTAGACGACATTGCTCCTCCATGCTAACATTTCTGCTAAACACCACACTACTTTTGGCTAAGTTCACTTTCTGTCTAGATACTTGTTCATAGACATCAAGGATTTGTTGGTACCTCACACATTCAGTCTCATTTGCTGTTCCAAATAGAAAGCTGTCATCAGAAAGAAAAAAAATGGTGAAGGGTAGGGGCCTGTAGACTCATCTTTAAAC
This sequence comes from Potentilla sterilis, assembly GCA_963682095.1. Lineage (NCBI taxonomy): Eukaryota > Viridiplantae > Streptophyta > Magnoliopsida > Rosales > Rosaceae > Potentilla > Potentilla sterilis. The sequence continues at coordinate 24,989,574 of OY821758.1, read as the reverse complement.
CCTCAATAACACCAGAGTCACTCGCTTGAGATACAAGCGCCGATAATCCTTCTGCACATAGAATGAAAATATACGGGGCCGGGAGAGAGGATCCCCTTGCCTAATGTATCGAGAGGGAATAATAGAGTCTGTTGGCTCTCCCTGTCACAACCAGAAAAAAGGCTTTTCCCGACGAAATAAAAAAAAACGGCCGACGAAATAAAATTTTCGTCGCTAAAAAAAAAATTCGTCGGCTATATTCATATTTTAGTCGACGATTTGAATTTTCGTCGGCCTTTCTCTGAAACTTTAGCCGACGAAAATTTTTGGAAGTATGGCCGACGAGTACTAGGTTTGATTTCGTCGGCTATGATTAAAAAAAAAAAAACAGCTTCCATTTTCTATCAGTATCGACAAACCATTGTTTCGTCCTTCAAATGCAAATGTGTCGTGAAATAAGATATGACCGAAATAATGAAATACGTCTACGATTGAAAAATGACAAGATTCCGACAAAATCTGTGTGCCGAATGTTGCGGTTAACTGTTTTTTACTTCCGTTTTCCTATGGGTAGCCTGACGGTCGGTAAATATTTTGGGAAAAATTTTTATACGATTAGTTGTGTCTCATCGATTTGAAACTATTATCTGTTGAAGGTCAGGCCAAAAAACGTCATTTAGACAGGCCAATTACCATTTCTAAGCGTTTAAAGGGTTGACTCACCCGGTTGACCGTCCCGATCGAGCCTTTAACGTTGTCAGATGTAGTTGGATTTTTTTTCATACATGTATTTAATCTTAACAGTGATATCTGACGGTTGGAATAAATTTTTCAAACTTTTAGATTCAAAATCGGAACATATGCACTAATGTTCCTTAACTTGTTTACTAAGTGTTTAAATGAATGTATAGTTTCAAATAGTTACTATACGTACACTCTTCAAATGCAAATATGTCGTCAAATAAGATATGACCGAAATAATGAAATACGTCTACGGTTGAAAAATGACAAGATTCTGATAAAATCCGTGTGCTGAAATAATGAAATAAGTCAAAACCCGGTTTACTGCAGATTTGGCGTCCGGCGTCCGAATGACGATTGTGATACCATTCCGGAAAGGGAACGACGCCAGGAATCAAACAAGTGGCTTTGCCACGATGTGTGGGCTTTTTCGGGCTTTCGAGTTTGTTTAGGGCCTCAAAACGGCAGTTTAGTATGTTTTCATAGAATAGCCGACGAAACATTGTAATTCGTCGGCTATTCTCTAAGTTTAGCCGACGAAAAGTATATGTCGTCGGCTAAACTCCTTCGATCCGCTTATTGTCCACCGTTGGATGGCTCAGATCCAACGGCTGCTGATTTTCGAAAGCATAGCCGACGAAATATTTGAATTCGTCGGCTAAACTCTTGCGATCCGCGCCTTTTTATTGTCCGCCGTTGGATGGCTCAGATCCAACGGCTGTTGATTTTCCAAAGTATAGCCGACGAAATATATTAATTTCGTCGCCTATTCTCCTTCTAAATCTTTTAAATCGCTTCCTCCCGCCTTTTTTCTCTCCTCCTCCTCCTCCTCCTCCTTCCCCTCCTCCTCCTCCTCCTCCTCCGGCCTCCTCCTCCTTCCCCTCCTCCTCCTCCTCCTCCGGCCTCCTCCTTCTCCTCCTCCTTCCCCTCTTCCTTCTCCTCCTTCTCCTCCTCCGATCCGGTAATTTTTTTTGCCCAAAATGCAGTTATAGCCGTCGAAATTGACATTATTTCGTCGGCTATAACTTTAAAATATTAATATATTTCGACGAAATAGCCGACGAAATAGCTCAAATCGTCGGCTATACTTCAGAACAAATAGCCGACGAATTCAAATTTCGTCGGCTATAACTTTAAAATATTAATATATTTGACTAAGCTTTGGTCGACGAAATCATTTTCGTCGGCCATAATTCGTCGGCCAAGGTTGGAATGGCCGACGAATTGGTTTTTTTCGTCGGCCATTGGTATTACAGACGGGGTTTTACCGACGAATTATTGCCGACGAAATTTTCGTCGGTAGAAGGAATAGCCGACGAAATTTTTTTCGTCGGCTATTCTGTCAAAGCTGGTAGTGTGTAGTAATATAGCATATGATACAGAGGTAATGCAGTGCATAATAACCTGAATCCATTCTTCAGAGAAACCCAGTTTGCGTAGCATAGCATTAATATACGGCCATTCTAAACGATCATATGCCTTGCTAATATCAAGTTTAAGAGAGAAGAATTCTATTGCTTGATGCCAGAGTTGATGCATGAAATGTGTTACCTCGGCAGCCACTACAGTATTGTCCGAAATCAGTCTTCTTGGCACATATGCACTTTGCAGTTGATAGGAGCACAAAGTGTTACGTTCTTAGTATGTTTATACCTACATTTATACTTTGTTTAGCTCTTATTTGTTTAAGATCGAGTCATAATATAGAGTCATGAGATTTTGGTAGAGTCTAAATGAAAATGTGCTTAAACGTTGGAAATTTACAGAAATTTGACAGAGTGCTAAAAATAGGAGTCCTTAAATATTTCGTTGAATCTGTAAAGCTTCCATGTTGCTTTTGATGGAATTTTCTTCTCTTATGAGTAGTATATACATTGATGATTGAGCAATGGAAAGAGTTAGAGTAATTGGAGCTAAAGAAGCTGCCGAGAATTGCTATGCAAGTTCGGATCCAATAAGTTCCAGGAATTTCCTAGGCACATCACTCAACTTCCAGAATTTCCCCAGAATAGCTCACTTGGAACTAGATGGCGTGCTATATGTGCATGAAAAGATCTCTGAGTCTAGTTTCCACAGAATTTAGAATCGCATCAATAGCTATTTTCTGGAGGAAGTTATGTTTGATTGAAGACACAAAGGTCAATCTGCCGAGAATAAAGCAAAGAATCGCAGACGCACACGCAGCCTCAGCCCCTGCTGATAGGCTGCAGTGCCATCCTTGGAAACTTGCAGCCTCTGCCGCAGCACAGCACTCACAGCCTGACACTCACCCTATCGCACAACCAGACATGCAGACTGTCGAGAAGCAAGCGCGCTGACACTCGCGCTGCCAAGCCGTGTCCAATCACAATATGCCCGTATCAGACACGTGCCCAGCCGTGTCCGATACATGACCAGGCGTATCCAATGACGTATCCCAGGTATATCTGCCCAGGCTCTGCCGATAATATCACATATTAGATACGTGTCTGATACCGGCATCCATGTTGTCGAGAAAAGGCGACAGTGACACTACCGTTACCGAGAAGCTACTGCGCAGCAGCCATACTGCACATGCCGAAGGCTAGCACGCGCCAACCTGCACAAGCCCTGCAGCAACCCTGCGCGTGTCCTGCGGATGCTGTAGAGAAATTGCGCCTGTATCCGATATTGGGCTGTAGCTGCCGAGAGCCTACAATTCTGCCGAGGAAGCTTCTGAGAGGGCTGCAACAGCACAAGATGTGTCCTAGAACATCAAGGAAGATGAAAACGCGTCCTAGACGTGTGAAGCATGTGAAGACATGTCCTAGGCCAGCCAAGACAAGAATCCCTAGTTCAAAGAGGGAGAGAAAAGCCTAAACCATATCGGATTAGGAAACCTTATTACATGAAGATTACTATCCCGTTTTGAACAAGGAAAAATCCCAAACTGCACAACCCCTTCTCCTATATATAGAGGCCGGCATCATACATGAAAACTTGTCACATCCTAGCACAAAAACACAAAGCCATAAGCTCTACCAAAGTTCTCCAAGAATCCTACATAGAATAGTTAGCCGAAACACATCTCCACCACCACCAAAAAATCCCAACCGTATCCTCACCACCACCATCGGATCAACACAAGTCGAAAGCTTCAAAGGTGTCTACAAAGTGTGATTCACTCCCTATTTTTGGTGTAACAATTTATTTTTTGTAGCTATGTTGAATTTTGTCTATGAAATTTGCATGTATTTTTGGTTTCGAATTGTATGTTTATGTATGTTTCGAATTGAAATTTAGTTTTATAAATTACATGTTGAAAACATATTTGATTCGTTACTTAGGTCTAGGTTTCAGTTTTGGATTCAATGAAGTCTATGCATGTTAACTTTGTAGTATAAATTTGTAAGAATTCGTACACTTAGATAATTAGGACAGTTGGTAATTGATGCATGCTTTAGACTTAAAATCGGTTAGAACTAAGGTTAGGACGCAAAAACCAATCACTAGTTATGTTTTAGAATGTAATCTGAGTGTTAGGTTTCATGTGATAGAGTTTGGTTGAGTCATGCTAGTAAGTAGATTTAAATCAACTCGCCTAGATCTAATAACCTTAGAACTTGCAAGATAAATAAGATGATTGACAACCTTGCTTGTTTGCTTGTTTTCGATTTAGACTCTTGAGCTTAAATGTTAAAACGTTTAAAACCGGATTAGCATAAACTTTAGGATCGATTGCGAATAGCCTGATCTTAAAACATTAGAGGTCTCACAGTTAGTTAAATGGGCGTTTAGCATCTAATTGTAGTCGAAACTGATTAAGTCTAAGTTGTGTATTTACTTGTTCCTTACATTCTTGTGTGCGTGTCTTACTTGCGAAAGAATTGTGTGCTAAATGTTGTTGTGTGAAAGATGTCGACCTAACATGTACATAGTAGATTTAGGATTTAATTTCGTGCCTAGTTATTTAGGGCAACTTTTTGCCGAACCCCTTTTCAAATTCCCCAAATTTCGTTTCATGTTTGTATATATGTGAATATGTGTGTTTTCTAACCTTTTTACATGTCAGGTACATTTAATCCCCGGATAGAACGATCCCTACTTGTTTTATACTACTAACGTCTTTTGTAGGGTATTATTTGCGCGTATTATTACCCCGGTTATAGCACTCGTCAGCAGTGGAGAGATGATGTTGGCCATACACTTCTTCAATCTATTTGCCACTACTTTGGAACTAATCCTCGACAACACATTGGTTAAAGCAATCAGACAAAAGTGAGCTGCCAGCCTGGGATATTTTAACTTGGGAATAAGACATAAAAAAATATGATTAGCGTCTTCCCATGTTTCACCATGTTGTAGGAAGCCTCAGATTGCTTGACATACATCAGTCCCCACGATGTGCCAATATTTTTAAAAGAAGAAAGGCGACGTACTATCTGGTCCAGGACTTTTCGAAGGATACATTTGGAAGAGAGCACACCGTATTGCAAAAAAGAACAATGCTCGAAGTAGTATCATGAATACTACCATAATTACCTGTTAAAATTTAGTTGTTGTACATTATAATAAAAGAAATTGTCACATGACATACTAATAATCTCACTGATGACTAGATTTCCACAATCAACAAAACAAAGAACTTCATTACACAAATGATCATGAGCTAACTTGCCTCATTACACAAATGATCATGAACTTCATTACGCCGTACATAAGCTTATTGTGTAATTAAGAAGAAAAAATCTCATACAAAACCTCTCAAGAAAGAGCTGTTTGGAGAGAATTTGCTTGAGATGATATATAATTGAAATGCAAACTCCTCGAGGTGGTGAAGATTCCCTCGAGGTGAGTCCGAAAGATATTGAAGCACAATCTCTTTGAAGTGAAGAATTATCTCTCGGGATGAATCCGGTTAAAGCTGAAATGCAATCCCTCTTCGAAGTGAACTCAAATGACGTAGAAGTTGTCAACAAACTTAACCAATCTCATATGGAATGTAGTGCCTCCACATAATTCGTATTATTTAAGAGAATTTTTTATTTTGTTTGTCAAAATAGTTGTGAAAATACGATTAAACTCATCAATTATAGGTTATGCTAAAATAGATTTTAATAAACAAATGATAAAATAGTAATAAACCAAAAAAAATTTCAGAAATATTTTAATTTATTTCCCAATAAAATATCTATGTAACTTCCAAATCCTCCCTCTATAACTTCCCATGCCACATTCTATTTTGTTTTATTTTAGGGTGCGAAAAATTTTATATACACTCCACAAACCACTTAATACACACCCCTCTTATTTTATATCTCAAATCAGATTTTATAGATAGGTTAAATGACCAAAACAGACATCAATTATCATAAGAAAGAAAAAAGCTAAGAAAAAAAAAACTAAATGACGCAATATAGTTGTAAACTTAGACATCTTAATTTTGAAATTTTATTTTGTCCGACTATTAATTGATGTTGGACCATTGATGTTGGAGTGTAACAACAATTCTCTATTTAATTATCAATTGACTAATGATCTTTTGAATTGAAATTTTAAAAATTATAGACGAAACTAGATGGTAGAAAGTATGTTAACAAATACCTGAAATTATTTTAAAAAATTCAGTATATATTAATTATTGTTGTAGGAGAAACAATAGATAAGGAAATCGCTATTTTATTGATTGATAAGGAGACCTTTATATAGGCATTACATCAAGTATCCCGAAAAATCATGGATTCTCTATCTACTAAATATACTACATATCTAGTCTAATTAGGTCAAGACACAACACGGAAGTTACGGAATTAACCTTCCTTAAACACTCCTCCTTGTGTCGCGTACCTAATGTGACCAAGGTTCTAAAAGGCGCTAGGGGCTAGGCGGGCGGTGACCCATAGCCTAGCGCCTGAATGAACTAGGCGGGGACTAGGCGTTTTACATTTTTCACTTTTAATTAAAAAATATTATATTTAAAAATAGTTTAATACGAATAATTTGGAAGTTTAATATGAATAATTTGGAAAATATTTAGCATGACATTTCTTTAAAACGAACAACCCAACCTGTAAATTACTAAATTTACAAACATTGCAAATAGTCTCAACATAACAATAGTCTCAAGTCTCAACATAGCAATTCAACATAACAGTAGTCTCTAGTCTCAACATAGCAAATAATCTCAAATATAACCAAAATAACTTGCAAACCTAAGAATCCACATCTTCTTCTTCTCCATATCCCTCTAATATTCCTTCGGTGTCAGACTCAAACTCAAAATCCATCTCAACACCATCTTCTTCATCTGATTCTTCAAGTTCTTCATCAAGTTCTCTTACTTCTAGGTGTAGCATAGCACTTCTCCTAAGTGTAGCAGTAGCACTACTATCAATTCCCGATTCATCTCCAACTATGTCATTGGTAAGATCAAAATCAAAATCTTCATCACCATCCTCAACAATCCATTCTTGTGCCATAGTAGCCTCACTAGCAAGTATCACATCTATTCCCTTCTCCTTTAGTCTTCTCTTCTTATTGATGATCTTTGAATTGAATTGGACATAAACTAAATTGTTCAACTTTCCGGTGTCTAGTCTATTCCTTTTCTTTGTATGAATCTAGATAGAAAAATAATAGTTAGACATTTAAGACAATAAGTACAAAATAACTTGATAAGAAGTATAACTCACCCCTTCAAAGGTACTCCAATTCCTCTCACAACCGGATGAGCTTGTAGTCAAGGAAAGAATTCTTTTAGCCATTTTTTGCAATTTAGGCAAACCATTTCCATATAGTTGCCACCACCCAATTAAAGAAAATTAACAAGAAACAAATCAACCAATAAATCAATAACACAAATACACAATAACAATTACCAACAAACAAACAAATAATTTCTAAGTTATTAGATATGGTTCTTACCGGAATCATAAGTATCATCATTTTTTTTGCATCCCATCATAGCCAATACTCTTCCGAAACCATCTTCTTTCTTCAAGAACTTCAATAATTCTATATTTGCCATCTCATTTTGGCTTGTATAATCATTGGGAAAAAATACTTCAACACAAGTGAAAAACTCATTTATCACCACATTATCACTTCCTATGCTTGCATTATGATAGGTATAATAAGGGTTCAATAGGTAGGCCGACAAATGAAGCGGACTATCTAATCGATCACGGCTTTTCCCATCAACTATATCCAAAATTGGGCGAAAGTGAAGTTCCTGATTCTTAAATGCTTCTTTAATCTCCTCATTTGGTCTGTTTAACTCTCCATACAGAAAACCCATGGAGGGTTTCTTATCTCCATCAACAAGGTGAAACACCTTAACTAATTGAGCAAATACCTTCAAGCAAAAACTTACCCCATTCCAAAAACCAGCACTTAAGGCGGTACTGAATGCTGCTTTCCCTTTTGCACTCTTTTAATGCTTGGTTTCACTCCATTCACTACTAGCAACCATGCATAGCCCTCAACTCACTTTTCTTCTCCATCAAACTTTGCAAAGTTAGAAAAGCAGTTGCAAATCTTGTGACTCTTGGCCTCACTATATCTTTCTTCTTAGTAAACCTCCTCATCAATGATAATGTCTTGTGTTGTGCATAAATATAGATGGTGAATGCTTTACCCTTATCAATCACCACTTTGAATCTAGGTTGGTTCCCAATGTCTTAAAGCATAAGGTTCAAGGTATGGGTGACACAGGAAGTCCAAAATATGTTTTTCCTCTTCAACTTTAAGAAGTGATCACCCGCCGCCATATTGTTTGAAGCATTATCCGTTACCACTTGAACTACCTTTTCCGGCCCAACTTCTTCAATGCACTTATCGACATACTCAAATATAAAAGAACTGGTATGTGCTTCATTTGAGACTTCTTTGGAAGAAAGAAAAGTAGTGCATTCTTTGCAATTCACACACAAATTCATTATACTTCTTCTTTTCCTATCAGTCCAAGCATGTGTCATAATAGAGCAACCATTCAAAGCCCACTCTTCTTCTTGCTTCTTCAATAGGCTTTTAGTTCTCTCTACCTCTTCCTTCAACAATGGCTCTCTCAATTGGTATTGGGTTGAAGGATTGTAACCCGGGGCAAATTGACCAACATCTTCCATTAACCTTTTGAAGCTATCATTATGAATAGCATTAAAAGGAATACCTGATTCATACACCCATCGAGCCAAATATTGATGCACTTGATGTGTTCTCTCCTTCCAAAGTGCATCAATAATATTTTGTTATCTTGTTGTCTTACTTCCATTCAATGAAGAATCAGGATCGATAGCAGATGCAAATTTATCCATAGACCCAAGAGTGCCGGGGGGGGGGGGGGGGGGGGGGGGGGGGTTTCGGGATCCTAGACTCCTGTGAACTTCTTCAACATCTTCCAAAATAACCTCTTGCCTCACTTCTTCTTCATGTTGATACTTTTGTCTCTTCTTGCTTTGCGCATCATCAATAGTCTTCTTACACTTCGTCTTATCCTCATCTGACGACTTTTTCCATGGAGGTATATTCCCTTTCACGTGGGCAATATGTTTCTTAAGCTGATATATTCCACCACTAACTACTTTCCCAAATAGCTTGCACTTCACTTTGTCTACATTTGTAGGGTTCACCAATACCCCATATTCCCATCCAACATCACCGGAATTGCGCTTCAAACTATTCAAAGACCCCTCAATCTCTGGTATCGAGCATGACCCTCCCGAAGATGCAGTACCCGCCATTTTCCTAAGACCCAAAGTACCAATTTCCAAACAGCTCAATCAACTAACAGCTCAACCAAAGTAGCAACTTAAAAATTAAACAGCTCAATCAACTAATAGGAGTAATAGCTCAACCAAAGTACCAATTTCCAAACACAGAGTCACAGAAAGCAAAGACTGGGAATCAGCAATATGCCAATATTATTCCAATCATCCAATGACGGGTACTATTATTCCAATTCCATTTTACAGATTCTATAACTAATTAACTAATCAACAATATAACTAATTAACTATAATTCTATAAACAATAGCACATTGAATGAATTGATTCATTGATTGAGAAATGACTCAAATGAGAAGTGAGAACAATTGAACAAGTAATTGAATGGAGACATCATACTAGAGAAGGACGGGGAAGCAAAAGCTGAGAGAGAGAGATGGCCGAGACTCCGAGAGGTGCAGGCCTGCAGGACAGCAGGAGACTGAGAGAGAGAGCCGAGAGTAGCAGAAGTGCAGAACCACCCCCGTCCGAAGTCCGAACCGCCGCCTAAGATTGAGAGAGAGGGCCGAGAGGCAGACGTGAGAAGACTCAGAAGAGGCGAAGTCGCAGTCAGTCGAAGGAGAGAACGAGCAGAGGCGAAGGCGGAAGGACTGAAGGAGAGAAACTGAAGAATTAGGTTTTAATATTCAGACTATTTTTTTAGGTTTCAGACCCGACCCGACCCGGCCCAGCGCCTTGACCCGCCTCGCCCGCCTGGACCGCCTCGCCCGCCTGGACTGCCTCATCCGCCTGGGACCGCCTGGGACCGCCTGGAGCCGCCTAGGCGGCACCTGGGCGGCTTGTCACCTTATGGACGTCTGAAACATGAAATCAGGGCGGTCGAGCTCTGCCTACAGCCTAGGCGGAGCTACCTGGGGATTTTTAGAACCTTGAATGTGACACGGTGCATAACATGTTGCCTCGCTAAAACCTTACCAAGCAAAACAAAAACCACTTTAGTAAAATAAAAAACTTGGTCGAAGGGAAAAGAGCACAAAGCACCAACTACAATTGAAGATTACATATAAGGTAGACTCCCCCTGATGTCTACAAAACAACTCCCCTTGATTGGTAACTCAATCTTGGAGTTTAGATTAGTGGCGTATACAAACGCTCCTCACAAGCTTCAATAATAGGTGTGGCCAATAATCGAGTCATTAAATACAGTCACATTATCCTTGTATTAGACCAGCTGCACTTAGCTTTACTTGGTCTTAAGGAATAAGGTTGCTTAACAACTCAAAACTAGAGTTTGCGTTGAAAATCAGATTCACGCGTAGCATGACCTTAGTATACTTAAATAGTCATAACTCCTTCAATACAATAGGTATGAATGAACCGTAAAGATTTCTGGAAACTCGACACCCATATCTTTCCAGTGATATAAAGTACACAGCATAATTCATTCTGAGATGATCACAAAGCTCTGTCGAAGCTGACGGATCTGCAAATTATCGGACAGCTTCGTCCTGCTTTGTCAAAACAGTCATAACTCACTCAATATGATAGCTATGATCAAATGGTTGGTGTTCCCGGAAAGTAGACACATATACCTTTCCAACGATACCAATTTCACCATTTTCTAACAAGTGGGATGTCATGTAGACCTCGTGGAAGTCGACATACAGAACCAGGCAGATTCTGGAATTGCATGTTGATGTGTCTTTCATGATGGGATCGAATGAGCCTAAACCTTTCATACTTAAAAGAAAGTACTATCATATATCATGACATTGCATGGGCGCGTCTAGCCATTACTTGGCTTTATAAGTTTATAGCAAATGAGATGTCATGTCGAGCATATTATGACAAGTACATGATTGCGCACATGATACTTAGATGGAGAGTTTCATCTCTCAAGACTTCTCGTCATAATGAGTCTTCTCAAGACATCGACTTATTCATGGGATACACATAGGCTTTGGTTTAACGTCCTTTAGATAGCCATAAGCCGATTGATGAATAAGTTCATCACTAACGGTTCTCACTCCCGAGACCAAGTATTCCCAAGATCCTTTCATTCTTAACGTCGGATTAGTGATACTTCAATCACAATTCATCCGAAGTTTACACGTAAATAGGTATGATTCTTTACATCCCATCTCCAATCAAGTAGTCACTGAATCGTGGTTTTTGCTTACTTGACTTGGGTGAAAACTAATCCGTTTAGGATGTTTATGCACATCTCTTTACTTAGTCCCAATAGAGATGATTTAAGCTGCATGTTCAGTTTTTCAGAATTACCTAACTGACAAGGTAGTGGAGTGCAATATAACTCCATTAAGAGAGCATATGTCGTCGTAGTCGATTCCAGGGCGTTTGTGAGAGACCTTGCACCATAAGGTGAGTCTAGACTCTTTTTCTCACTACGCTTTCTATCAAAGATTATCAATAGGGTTTACACTTGTGGTGTAGGCAGCACCCGTCCAATGACCTATCGCTTTGTTTAAACTGGATCGCATATCTTTCCGTGTAGGCTAATTCACAACGTTAGTATTTGCTTCAACAAAGTGAGTGTGTTTGATATCTAACTCATAAACCACGTTCTCATGTACACTAGTGTAATTCGTATTTGTAAAGATCTCCATATGGATTGGCTTTTCATTGAGGCGTCCCCCAATGATGACCATAATCTAGAAAATCCATGAGACGAATGAGTTGTCATTGATCAAAAGATCAAGTAGTGCCATACTCGCATTCGGCGAGTGTATATCGAACTAAGTGCCCTCTCTACACTTCTTGTGAGAGTCACGGCCTAGTGACACCATCTACCACGTTTTTGGAGTCATCATGCCACTATCTATGGGTGAAAACATGTCCATTTATCTGGATATCAATCCTTATAGGCATGTTTGAAATAAGAGTATTATTCAGATCTTTTCTTTGAAAGACCAATAGTTTTCTCTTTGCAGCATGTATATAAGATCTCGTCACTTTGATTTATGGGACTTTAGAGAACATGATGAGGCACAGTGGGGATAAACCACTGTAATGCCAAGTCGTTCTACTTGAACATACTTGTTCTTATCTCCCCTTAACGACGGGAAGACTGGCTCATCAAAAAGTGACATAAACGAGATCGCCTGTTAAGGTTTCTATATAGCGGACTATAGGTGGAAGCTTATGTCTTATACAAAGGCAATATTCATAATCAAATAACCCATTATTAAGTGCTTGTGGTGGCGCAATATGGCACATAAAGTATGTGGACGATAAAGCGTATTGATTGTTAACACTTATACGTTAATAAGATGCATTTCATTATAAAATGTAACATGCATGTATGCTTCCTGAAACGTTTCACTAAGTTCGGAGACACCAAATGCTACTAAATTTTAACAGTAGGTAGGCAGACACGTGTGTTAGAATTCCAATGCCGTTGACTGAAAACATACCGAACCAGTCGGAACAGTCGCCGGAGGTCAATGAACGTTTGTGTCGAGTGGTTCACCACCTTCCAGTTGTCCAATGCCCCTGATATTTTATGAGCAGGTAGCCATGGATGTTAGGAATCGGTGAACCAAATTTCACCTCAATAACCGGCCTAAAAGTAGGTGAACCGGTCCGTCCAATGATGAGTCTGCTAGAGCTGGAAAACCGGAATTTCTAGGTTTTCTTCAACTTTTCAATCATTGTTAAGGTGTATTAAGTAACGAGTATGTATTAAGAGGTTAGAGGAGTATATTTAAAACTACGGTGTTATCAACACATCCAAAATCTCTATTCACACACTTCATGTATTTTTCTAATGAAAGATAATGTTATTAATACACATTTTTCTCTATTCACATACCCAATTTAAAGAGTAGAATACTTGATCTATTCACACACCCATTTTAAAGAGTAGAATATTTAATATATTCGTACACCCAATTTAAACAGTAGAATATTTGATAGGGTGTGTGAATAGAGATATTTGGTGTGTTAATAATATTACCATTGTTCAAGGAGAAATTATAATAGAGAGAACTTATATTTTATTGATTGATAGAGAGACCTTTATATAGACATTACAATAAGTATCCCGATAAATCAGGGATTCCTTATCTATTACAGAATCAACTATACTAGTCTAATTAGGTCAAGACACATCCAGGAAGTTACGGAAAAAACCTTCCTACAATACTCCCCCTTGTGTCGAGCGCCTAATGTCTTCATGGTGCTTACCATGTTGCCTCACTAAAACCTGGCCAGCAAAACAAAACCTCTTGGGCAAAAATAAAATGCATGGACGAAGGGAAAAGAGCACAACACACCAATACTACGCTTATGAATAACATGTGATGTAGACTCCCCCTGAAGTCTAACAAACTTAGAGCTCTGATATATGGCGCATGCCTAGGCTCTTCACATGTTTCACATACATAGATTTTCCCAAAGACTTGGTAAACAAATCTGCAACATTTGCATCTGAACTCACTTGATTAACTTGGATGTTCAGGAATTCTTGTTGTTGCACATTGTAAAAGAACTTAGGCGATATGTGCTTAGTGTTATCACCTTTGATAAAACCTAACTTCATCTGCTCAATGCAGGCAGCATTATCTTCATGCATACACGTAGGTTTATCGGTGGTAGACACTAGTCCATACGAATCACGAATGTGGTGAATAACTGACCTTAGCCAGACACATTCTCTAACAGCCTCATGGAGGGCAATGATCTCTGCGTGATTCGATGAAGTAGCAACCAAAGTTTGCTTGATTGATCTCCAGGATATCGCTGTATTTCCCATGGTAAAAACATAACCAGTTTGGGAACGAGCACGATGTGGGTCAGAAAGATACCCAGCATCTGCAAAACCAACTAACACTTTGTTGGGAGTCTTTGAGTAAGGGAGACGTCCAGAAAAGGGCACATTTGAGTGGTCGGACGCGTCGCCATCATCATCCTCCACGCCGCCCGTGCCAGCGGCAGTACCATGGTGTACCATGGCACTACTGAGGCAGCCGGAAGCGTCGGTGTGAGGAGGGTGATCGGCGGGATCTTCTCTCTTTGTGCTGAAGGGATAGAACATGCCCAAATCAATAGAACCTTTCAGGTAACGAAAAAGATGTTTGATACCATTCCAATGACGAAGCGTAGGCGCTGAGCTAAATCTAGCCAGTAAGTTCACAGCGAAAGAAATGTCTGGTCTAGTGCATTGTGCCAAATACAATAGTGCCCCAATCGCACTTAAGTATGGGTACTCAGTACCAAGAATATCTTATTCATCCTCCTTCAGACGGAATGGATCCTTGTTTATGTCCAGACTACGAACGACCATGGGAGTAGACAATGGCGTACATGTATCCATGTTGAAACGCCTGAGCATCTTCTGCGTATAAGCAAACTGGTGAACTAGAATACCCTTGGTTCTATGCTCTAACTCAAGTCCTAAACAGAACTTAGTCTTCCCAAGATCCTTCATCTCTAACCCGGATTTCAAGAATGAAACCGTCTCTTCAATCTCACGTGAAGTACCGATGACATTCATGTCATCAACATAGACAGCTACAATGGAAAATCCAGAGTCGGTCTTTCTAATGAACACGCATGGGCATAACTCATCGTTCTTATAACCCCTCCCAATCATGTATTCATGTAGACGATTATACCACATCCTTCCGGATTGTTTAATTAAGTCCATACAGTGAACGTTGCAGTTTAACTGCATAAGCACTCCGAGGTTTGGAGTCTTCTGATTGAGGCACTGGAATTCCTTCAGGAACTCTCATGTAGATATCGGTATCTAGATCCCCATATAGATAAGCAGTAACTACATCCATCAGTTGCATACTCAGTTTTTCGGACACTACTAAACTGATCAAGTAGCGGAAAGTAATGATGTCCATTACGGGAGAGTACGTCTCCTCGTAGTCAATACCAGGACGCTGTGAGAAGCCTTGCTCCATGAGTCTTGCCTTATACCGCAAGACCTCATGCTTCTCGTTGCGCTTACGAACAAAAACCCACTTATGTCCGACAAGTTTAACGTCTTTAGTGATCAATTCAACAGATACAAAGACTTGCCTTTTGTCTAATGAGTCAAGTTCTGCCTGTATTGCTTCTTTCCACTTCGACCAATCTGCTCTTTGTTGACATTCAGTCAGAGAGCGTGGATCAACTTCTTCGTCATGGATGATGTCTTGTGTGACGGAATAAGCATATATATCATCGACGTGTGTGGAGGCTCTATTCACTAAGAGACACGTGTTATTCAAACTGAGCGAGATTTCTTTGTTCTCTGGAGTCAACATTGGATCTGTGTCATCCCACAGATATGATTCAGTTGACTCATGGACATAGCTATAGTCAGAGACAATCTCATGCGATAGATTCGCATCGTCGATGATGAGCGGATTTTGTGCCTTCGCTCGCTTCTTTCGAGGGTTTTTATCTCGAGAATTTTTCGGTCTCCCCCTCTTCCTGGTGGGAGCCGAGGCCGAAGCTGCTGCCCCTTCAAAGTCCATCAAGGCACCGTTGCGAACCGATTCAGCAATAGCGACGACGTCCCGTAGGGCGGCGCCGCCGCCGGTGTTACCCTCTCCTTAGGATATGCCGACGGCACTAGGTCTTAGGGCAGCTGAACCGGTCCCATAATTCGGGACCTCCAACCTTGCCGGTATGTTTGCAACAGGTACGTGTGATCTTGTCACTTTCGCAATATCAGTGAAAGCATCGGGCATCGATTCTGCGACTTTTTGAAGATCGATAATGCGTTGCACTTCAAGCTCACTTTGAGCAGTGTGAGGATCATGAAGAGACAAATCGTTGGGGGCACACCATGTCAATTCCTGACGTTCATTCGGAATGAGTGCATTCCTATCTCCCCCTAACGGCGGGAAGTGTGTCTCTTCAAAGTGACAGTCTGCGAATCGCGCAGTAAATATATCACCGGTGGTTGGTTCTAGGTAACGGATTATCGTTGGCGAGTCATAGCCAATATAGATGCATAAACGTCGTTGTGGACCCATTTTGATACGCAATGGAGGCGTAATTGGCACATAAATTATACAACCGAAAGTACGTAAGTCCGATAGATTGGGTTCAAAACCAGTTACCATCTGGTAGGCACTAAACGCATTGTTGGCAATGGGTCAGAAACGAATAAGCATCGCTGCATGCAGTATTGCATATCCCCAAGCAGAAATTGGCAAATTGGTTCTCATAACCAATGTCCTAGCCACTAGCTAGAGTCGCTGAATGGTGGCTTCTGCAAGGCCGTTTTGAGAATGAACATGAGGAACAGGGTGCTCTACTTCAATTCCAATGGACATACAATAATCATTGAATGCTTTGGAGGTAAACTCGCCAGCATTATCCAACATAGATTTGATAGGATGGTCAGGGTGGTTAGCCCGTAACTTGATGATTTGAGCTAAAAGCTTGGCGAATGCAGCATTTCTTGTAGACAACAACACGACGTGTGACCAACGCGTCGACGCATCAACCAGCACCATAAAATACTTGAATGGGCCGTATTCTGGTTTGATTGGTCCACAAATATCACCTTGGATCAAGTGTAAGAATGATATATTTTCAATTGAAGCTTTGGCGAATGAAGGGCGAGCGTGCAATTTAGCAAGCGAGCAAGCCTTACAAAATAAGCGATGGGCATTGGAAATTGCCGTTGTGGCATAAGAGGACACGTTGGGTGTCGCCCCATGTCCCTGTGAAGGGTGGGACGACACGACTTGCGGCGTAAAGGCCACTTCCTCTTTGGCCAGGTGCTCGGCCCCGAAACCCTGTGAAGGGAGGGGTGGTGGCGAGTGTGGCGTTAATGCCACGGCCTTGCGAGGAGCTTGTCTTCTGCGCACATCACGACGTTGAGTCGCGGTAAGGGGTTCTTCCAATCGCTTTTTCGACTTGAAAAATGGATGTCCATAGGAGTTCTTAAGAATCCGGATCATCATATCACGGCCGGGGTGGCCTAGTCGAGCATGCCAAAGCGTGTAATCATAAGTGTCACAAAAATTATCAGTGACAGCATATGATTCGAAAACACGGGCTGTAATGAGATATAAGCTATTGTCTTCAATGCACGGCATCTTCTCTAAGATACGGCGACGACCGTTTTCTTGAGAAGTAATGCGTAAGTATTCTTCACCATTCTCAACATAGGTATCCAAGTGATAACCGTTGGCACTGATATCTTTAAAGCTCAACAGGGTTCGATTTGTTCTCGGTGCATAGAGAGCATCAATGACATTGATAACGGTATCATTTGGTAATATAAATTCAGCGGTTCCTCGCCCTTTGACAACCGGCGACGTACCTATAAATGTTGTCATTGATGAGCGATATGGTATTAAATCCGTAAACAACTGCCTATTCCTTAGAATAGTGTGGGTAGTTCCACTATCAGCTAGACACTCAACTTCATCGCGAGACATCTACAAAGAGAAGAAAACTTGGGTTAGTTTCTCGCAAGACACAGTCTAATCACTACACCGTAGCATAGAGAAAGAAAGGGGATGAAATCCCATCGAGTTTATCACATGGCATTTGGATATTATAACTTCGACTTAAGTCGGAAAGTGCAAGGTTGAATATTGCATAACCAAGCAATCATCAGAAACCAAAACGAAGCCGAGGCTTCGCACATTGTGGTGTGGAACACCTTTGGTAACTGGGATAAAATGAGGACAAGCCTCCTAGGATTGGTGTTAAAACACCTCTCTGGCTGCACACTAGCCGAAGCTGTGGATGTCAATAGCACATGGTTCCGTGGCACCAGAGTGTGGCGAGTACCAAGCCTACTTCACCTTAATGAACCGATGGCGGCTCGTTCGCTTCCCTTTATTTATTTTTTTTATTGAGCGTAGGTGGGATTATAAGTCCAAAATATAGAGCCAATGTAACCCAAAGGTGGCATCACAAGAACCACGAGAGTTGTTAATACACGAACCTTATTGCATAAAAACACAAAATTTCTCACAATATGGGAAAACAGAGAAATTTTATTAAGTGCCAACTTGAATACATCAACTTCTAATTCCAAAATAAACAGACTAACAAGAGTCATAAAAACATGGCGAGTGCCATTACAGTACTTGATAAACTAGAAAAGCCAAATACATGGACAAATCAAAAGCCGGGACATCAAGAATTTGTGGTTGCGCCTTTGGTAAATCCCATGATGAGCATAATTTGCTTCAATCATCTCGTCCTCAGCATAATTGCTTTCTTCAGACAGAAACTTCTTGTACTTCTTGTAGGCATTTAACATCTCCTTACTAGTTCGACAGTCGTGATGGTAGTGTTTGGAGGAACCACACTTGTAGCACGGAGCAAATTGGACATTCCGGTTATTGCTATAAGGTCTAAGAGGGTTTGGTACCGGGCCTAGATGGGGTCCGTGGCCGGTCCGGCCTCCCCCTGAAGGTGGTGCGGTTTCGCCACCTTCTCGCCTCCAAGTGTTGGAGCATCGTGTCACTTTGTTTCCAGCATTCTGATTTCTTCCACGTACCAGATTGTACGGGGCATGGCGGCCTTTATTTTTCTACTTTGAAGCCTTCCCATAATGAGCCTGTGGTGTTGGAATTGGTTTTGTACCAACAGGTCTCTGGCTACTATTGAGCCTAATCTCAGAATGACGCTCTTTTTTAGCCAATATTTCCATAAGGTCAGAGAATGTCCTGATTCTGCCTTCATCAACTGAGATCTTATACTGATGTCCGATGACATCGTAGGCCATGGGGAATGTGTTAAATGTCTTCTCCAGAAGATCTTTATCGATTTTAATGACGCCAACCGTGCCAAGATCCGCCTGTAGACTAATCATATCCTGATTGTATTTGTCTACTTTGTCATAATCCGAGAAACGGATTTGTTCCCATTTAAGGGTGAGCTCTGGAAGAAGCATGTCATGGACATTGTTGAATCATTGCTGGAGCGTGTCCCATAAAATTTTATGATCTTTTACCAACAAATATTGTCGCTTCAGAGTTGGGTGGATATGGCGCCTCAAATACATGAGGGCTTGAGCCTTGGTATGGTCTCCAAAAGGGGTGTTGGCGGCTGCATCAGTCAGAAGGGCTGGAAAACCTTTGCTTTGGAAAGCAATTTCAACATCGGAAACCCATCGATGGTAGTCTTTGCCTTGATGATCTAAGATCTCAAAATCAGGATGTGACGGTGACGACGACGACATCTACAAGAGAATAAAACGTCGGATTAGTATTACTCATAAAGAGGTACTATCAAGTATATATTGGAATTAGAAGGGATATATTCGGTCACATAAGTGATTTTTTTTTTCAATGCAAAAGCATTTTTGATGCATAAACCGGCGACATCATATCGCACCTTCAAACAGTGGCGTACTCAGACATCCACATAAGCATATTTTTCTTTTAATTCCCTTTCAAACGTGATTCTCCCAAGACCATCACTTAAAACTGCGACCGTAGGGGTGATGAATTCCCCATTCTAGGTCTCATCGGCGATTTAAGAATGGCCGGAATAGGAGTAGAAGAAAGGTTAATAGTGCCCGATATAATATATCTATAGTTCAAAAGCAGGAACTTTTAGAAAATTGTTACCTTTTGGAATTGATCAAAAGATCGAGTGCGTAAAGCTTGTTCTTCGACTCTTGTCTGATTCTCGAGCCTCTGCTTGCGCGAGTAAGCTGGAGGAGCTATCTTGAAAATTTGATGGCGAGTGAATGTGCTGGCGGCCAAGCGAATAAGCGTGGCGGCCGAGCGAATGGGCGTGAGGCCGACCGAGCGAGCGGGCTGGCGAGCGAGTGGGCTAGCGAGCGAATGTGCTGGCGGCCAAGCGAAAGAGCGTGACTGCCGAGCGAGCGAGCGGGTGAATAAGCAGGCGGCCGTAGGGGGGGGGGGGGGGGGGCTGCGGCCTAGGAGAGACCGAGAAGGAGTCACACGGGTCCCGAGAAGAGAGGTGTGGCTGACGGAATGGATGGAAGAGGAGGAAAAAGTTATCAGGGTTTTTCTAGGGCTCAGGGAGATTACGTGCTGATAACGTGTTCAAGGAGAAATTATAATAGGGAGAACTTATATTTTATTGATTGATAGAAAGGCCTTTATATAGGCATTACAATAAGTATCCCGATAAATCAGGGATTCCTTATCTATTACAGAATCAACTATACTAGTCTAATTAGGTCAGGACACATCCAGGAAGTTACGGAAACAACGTTCCTATAACAACCATATTGTTTTTTATTATTTTATTTTTTTCAAAATAATTTATGCACGTGAAGTGTGTCCAGTTTAATTTAAGGATACCGACAAACTTCTACACTACATAATTATGTTTAGACCTTATTATAAAAATCCATGGCATTTGCATAAGTAGAGTAAAAAGACTCTGCTTCCTCTATGATCTTAAACTTCGACCCTTTAAGGTCTTTTTGTGGACAACTTATTTTATTTTATTTTATTTTAAAAGAGGATTGAAGGGGTTTACACCTACAGCCTTGCCATGACTCAAATGTAAGACCTAATATTTAAGTAGTGCTTTTACCACTTGAGTTATCCCATTTCGTCAACTTATCATATTGAACTCTGATCCTACTGCATTTCATTACTGCTGTCACTTCCATATATCAAACTTTTGGACTATAAGCCAACTTCAAACACTGAATGTTCGTACCATCCAGCCATGCCTGAGACAAAGAAAAATTTCCACAAGTCTTGATAAGAATGTTAAGTTTTTGTAGCCATCACAACAACGTAGTTGCCAGTTGTTGTAGCCATTTCTATTGAAACGATGTTAAGTTTTTGTACTTTGTTTCAAAAATTTCATTATTGCCTTGTCAATGTAATAGAGAGTATGCTATATTATGTGGTCATGTTTTGTATAATTAGGGAGACAGACATAAGAATTTGACATCCAGCCACCCATAAGTTATCTAAAACACTACCTTTTTTTCTTCTTTTTAATGAAAACCTTAAACACTACTTAGGTTTTTACAAAACAATTATTATTATTTTTTAAAAAAACACTACTTAGTTACTAATTTTTAAATTTGAAAAGAGTTATGAAGATTCCATTATCATATGGTCTAGTAGCACCACTCTCCAAGTCTCCATTATAAGTAAGAGCTCGTATTTGTTCGATTAAAAAGAAGAATCCTGTAGAGTCATCTCTCTTTTTTATTTTATTTTGCAGTCACATTAGTTAAAAAAAAAAATAAGTAAATTTGGAAATTTAGTAGTTTAGTCAATTCTTAGTAAGTGGAAAGTTATAAATTCGACTCCGAATGACTCGTTGTAGCATCTGAGAACAATTTTTTATTTTTTTTTTACTTGTGGCAGGGTATCCCCACCCTGATTGAGGTGAAAATTAATCCCTCGAGGCCGGAGATCTCAAGTAGCTCTCCGAGCACAATTTTTTTTGAAAGCACTGAATTTAAAAATTAAGGGAAAAAAAGAATGATAAATGATTAAAATAATCAAAAATAATAATTAATATTTTTCGAAGGTCAAATTGAAATTTGCTTTCTTTATGTGTTTGCTTCCTCTCCACTTTCTTCCTCATTTCTCTCTGTCTTTGCTCTCTCTTCACTCACTCATCTTCTTAAAAGCTTTTTGTATTTCCTTTTCCCTTCCACAATTGAGTGACATCCAAGGACCATCTCATCTTCATCATTACATCTCATGTCCTTTTGACACAAACCAACCTGAGCTCCAAACCTCTGCTTTCTCCTTATATCTACAGAAACAGAGCACCCACTTCAACCTTTCTGGGTTTCCTCTCTGCTTCATCTTCTTGGATCTTCACCTTCTCTTGAACCAAAGCTTCTATCTTTCTCCCTTACAAATGGAAAAGGACAACAATTCAGGCACACCCAGCTGGAACCCTTCAAGCTTAATGCACTCCAATGAGCTCAATTGTGCTCCACACCAACAACTTCTCAATTCTTACTTCACTGCCAATTGGGACAATCCAATGGATCAGAGCGATCCCTTTGAGTCTGCTTTGAGTTCCATGGTGTCTTCACCGGCGGCGTCCAACGCCGTCGGTGCCTCCGCTTTTCCCGGAGAAGGCGGAGGAGACATGATAAGAGAACTGATTGGAAGACTAGGAAGCATTTGCAACTCAGGAAATGTGTCTTCACTGTCTTACAATAACAGTACTAACAATTCATGCTATAGTACCCCACTAAACTCCTCACCCCCAACTAATCTCAACTTGCCAATTATTGATCCACATATGAGAGGCAATTTGCCAATCCCTGCACCCTCATCACACCCAAGTTTGGCTCCTTTTTCAGCTGACCCTGGTTTTGTGGAGAGAGCTGCAAGGTTTTCCAGCTTTGGAAACATTGGTGGTCTGAATGGTCAGCAGTTCAATTTGAATGAAGCTGAATTGGGCTATAGATCAATGCTGAAGCTTGATTCAGGGAAGCTTTCCAGAGCTTCCAGCAACCAGTCACTGAGATCTCATGTGGGTGGTGTTCAAGAAAGCATCAAAAGCTCTTTAACCCAAGATGGGAATTTGATTCCTGATAAGAAGTTCAGCAGGTTCTCAAGGTCGTCCACCCCAGAAAATTGTGAATTGGGTGATTCCAGAGAAGGGTCATCAGTTTCTGAGCAGATCCCAGCTGGGGAGTCGAGTGTGAAAGCAGAGAATGCTTCCAACTCAAGGAAGAGGAAGGCTGTTCCAAAAGGAAAAGCCAAAGACGCATCTTCATCTCCCTCTGTTAAAAATGGCAAGGTACTTTGAGTTTTAACTTTGCCATGAATAATTGTTCAGATAATTGTGTTCTTTATTCTCTTGAGAAGAATTGTGTGTAAATCCAATGAGTGAATTTAATGCAGGCTGTGACTGATGAGCAATCAAATGCCAAGAGAAGCAAAACTGATGAAGCTTCAGGGAATGAAAAGGAAACTCAAAAGTCAAACAAAGAATCCAATGGAGGTAGCAAAGCTACCAAGGATAATTCAGAGGCTGTTGAACCTCCAAAGGACTATATCCATGTCAGAGCCAGAAGAGGTCAGGCTACTGATAGCCACAGTCTGGCAGAAAGAGTATGTTTAACCCATTCCATTCCATTGCATTTTATTATTTTTTGCATTTTTATTTTAGATTAATTTTTACTATATATCATATTTATGATGAATTTTATGATATGATCAGGTTCGAAGAGAGAAAATTAGTGAAAGGATGAAGTTCCTTCAAGATCTTGTTCCTGGTTGCAACAAGGTACATAAAACATGTAAAATAGAGGCTCAAATAGTTCGATTACTTGTTCTGAAATATTGATAGAAAAATGAATGAGGACTAGTACTAAATTTGGTTTCATTCTAAAATTTCAGGTAACTGGGAAAGCTGTGATGCTAGATGAGATCATAAACTATGTTCAGTCATTGCAGCGCCAAGTTGAGGTAAACTCAGATTGTCTGAAGGTTCTTCCTTTCATATGTTGTGACAACACCTAGTCTTTATGGATAAATGGTACTTATGTTTCTTTTTTGTGATTGGCTCAGTTTCTTTCGATGAAATTGGCAACTGTGAATCCTCGAATGGATTTGAACATGGAGGCTCTTCTGTCAAAGGAAGTAAGTAACAGATTCTTGAACTACTCTATAACTTTGTGCTGTTGATTCCTTATGAATTTTCAAGTTACTAACTTCTTCAATTCCATTGTATCATACTTCAGATCCTTCAATCTCAAGGAGCTTTACAAAATGCCCTTTACCAATTAGATTCCGCCGTCCCGGCATCAATTCCTTTTGGGTATCAACCCCAGCAACTTCCACCTTTACATAGCAACAGCATCTCTAATGAGACAGAGACACATTTTCCGGTAAATTTAAATGCTGCACTGACTCAAAATACAACCATGCAATCGCCTGCATTTGATAGATTTGGTGGAACAAATCCTCAGGTAATTAATGCAAAAGTTTGACTCATTAATATCTTGAATTAGTCTTACTTGCATTTAGCCATTTACTTGAGGCTTACTCAATTTTGTTTTTTCAGGCTCCACAATTCTTTGAGGATGATCTCCATAGTATGGTACAGATGGGTTTTAGCCAGATTGAGCAGCTTCATGGTAAGCAGTCTGAATTTGATAAGATTAGTGTCCAATATTACTTTAGCTTTTGGGTTTGGATTTGTAATTCTGTTTCTATTTTGTGCAGGCTCAGTGGCTTCAGCGCAGATGAAAGTTGAGCATTAATCAACACCGTTAACTGTATATACAGAGGAATTCCAGTTTGAGTGAATCTATAGCCTGGAGGAAATAGCAGCCTCTCCATCATTTTAATTTTAGTCTTTCTCTGATTGGCAAATTGATTCAGCAACTCATTCTTTGGAGAATTCTATCTTTCAAGAATTCCATAATGTAAATCCTAGAACTAATTGCACCAATTCCATAAGAGCAGACCCCATTTAATACTTGTAGCATTGTGAGAATTAAGAGTGTTGGAGGGATTAGAACTTGGAAAGAGAGTTGTTCCTGTAAACTTTAGTTTTTGATCCAACCTTGTGTATCATCAACTCACCATTTGATTATATAAATATATTACTGAGACTCATTCAGATATTACTGTACAATGCTCATTGCTCATCTTCATGTTCATCTTCTATTTTGTTGTAATCTTTTATTGAGAATCTTATGCTGTTGCTGAGAAAAAGATAAAAAGTGCAAAAAGCAAACAAACCCACCATATCAACCACCAATAGTGATTTTCTTTTGTTGTAGCTATCTTCTCAGCAACCAAACACAAATAGTTCAATGAGAAAGACATCTCTCAGTTGCTATCAAATTTGCTGGAAAGGATTTTGATGATGGGCCCTAAATCAGAATGAAAGGTATATAATTTTGAATCTGGTGGTAAAATCCCTTAACTTGTGGGTTAACCATTCTTACTGGAAACCAGCTGTTTTAATTAATTAAGTAGGGGCAATTGGTGCCCTAAGTCCAACTTATGATTAAGAATGATTTTGTGACTAAATCTTTCATCTTTTGGGAAAAGAAATATAAAAAGGATCATAGAAAAAGAAAGGTGTGTGTGTGTTTTTGAGCTGGAATCCAAAGTCATTTGAGAACTTGGAATTTTACTATGCAGCAAATCAAAGCAGACAAGAATGAGGTATAATTTAACAAAGGAATTGAAAACAGCATCAGTGGACCAGGTTGGCATCAGTGAAGTTCTGACTTGGCTGGGGAATATCAGAGAACCTTTACAAACCCAACAGCTTTATACATTTAAGAAAGAAAAATCTAAGAATGGATAAAGAAGATGAGTTCAGACGCAGATTGATACCTTGAAGATAAAAAGGACTTCCATCAAAGCTTGTAGGGAAGGTTTCAGTTTCTAAACCTGTCTAAAGAAACTGCACTATACCTTTTCCTAGAGATTTTGGCCATTGTACCTTTTCTTATTCTGAAAACAATTTGGCCATTATACATTTTAGGGGGTCTCACATTTTGGGTAAGTTAACTGAAATATAAGAGATGAGATGTTTGAGTGGAAAAGATTTAGAGCACCGATGCACATTCACAGGAGCATAAATAGATGACTGAATAACATGAAGTGTAGTTTTTAGGGTTTTGTAAGCAATCTCTTGAGCCAGGTGGTGGAGTTTTCTATCAACGAATTAGAATTAGAGATGCATTTGTCTATCACAATCACTTAAAATCGTCATATAGGTGAGCAAGACTAGCACACACCAAAGTATTTTAAAAGTTGAAGTAATATCGCCTTGCCATTTCGCCCTATTCAAATTTTTTAGATTCTCCCACCATATTTATCTCTATCCAGTTTACAAAATTTTTAGTCCGTGTAGGTATTTTTTCTTTTCTTTTCTAGACATCCTTTTGATAAATTTAGAAAATCGTACGCCAAGGAGCAGCCTTGATTTTCATCATCATCACATTTCTTTTTTTTTCTTTTTTTCATCATCACATTTCTTATTCTCTGGGATCTAGATCCTTAATAGATGTGGAAAATTTTCTTCAAAGTGGCTGCCAATTTTCAATATCATATTTGACACAATGACAATGTCAAAAGAAAGTATTCAAGTAAACAGTCTAGTCATCAGAAGACAAACAAACATGAGTGATGAGACACAATTCTTCTTTGATAATTGAATTGGAGTAACGTTCACATCTTAACAAACTGAGTCAGTCTTTTCTGGTCTAGAAAATAAATTAGTGGTATTATGATAGAAACCAGAAAAAGAAATTTCGTGCAAGTTAACACTTAATGATGACACTGAATTCAGATCGAGCAGTTGATTTTCATTTTATAATGTATTCATGTTTGATTTCTTTTCAACCAAATAAAAACATAATTAACAATTCAATTACAAGTTTGAGGACTAATATTACTACTTTAACCACTCATTTTACAATTTTAAATTAAAATTGATACAGTATCAACATATTTCTAAAATTTTCAAAAATAAGAGCATCTGCACCGGCGAGCAAGATGCCGAGCAAGAGCACGAGCAGCTGGTGGGGCCGGCCAAGGTGCTCGAGCAAGGTGCTCAAACAGCACGCACCGGGGTCGAAAACGGCGAGCAAGATGCCGAGCAGTCAACGAGTCAAACTGCTCGAGCGAAGGCTCGAGCAAAGTTTGCTCCGATGCTTGCTCGAGCAGCTGGTGGGGCCGGGCTCCGTTTTCTTTGGCTTTTCGGACGTTGGAGAGGCACAAAAGCTCGTGGCCGGCACGTTCGAGCACTAGCACGAACCGGAGGTGAAGCCGAGCGCCGCACTCGACGGTGGCCGTGGCTCCCGAGATTTGCCGCACCTCCCACATCCCGAAAATGCGCCTGAGACCGGTCCCAAATGAAAGAGCACTTTGAGCCCATCATTTTGGTGGGTGGCACGTCGGCTGGAGTGGCCGGACGGCGGCGAACGGAGGCCGGGAAGTTTCGGGTGGAAAACGGCGGGAAAAATGGGGAAGACGATGAACAGTAGATTTTTTAAACGAGCCAATGTCAGGCTGCCACGTGGCAGTCTGACCGGTCAAAAATTAAAAAACGGGCAAATCAATCTGGGCCTTCCATTTCAATCTGAAATTTTGATCCAACGGTCAGAATTCAAAGGCAACGGCTACAATTTGATCATAACGGAAATATTCCCAAAAAATAGTAAAAAAATCTCAAAAATTTCAAAACTCTCCCAAAAATTTTCCTATAAATACTACCTCAATTTTTAATCAACTCACACCAATTTGTGCACAACAAATTTCACATCTTCCTCCATCTCCTCTCTCATTTCGTTTAGCATTTTTTCTCAAAACAATGGGTTCCCATTGGCTTCCTTCCGAAGATTTACAAATGTGCATCTCTTTTGTCCGTCATAGCGTTGATGAATATGACGGTAACAAGCAAAATTGGAAGACAAATTGTGGGAGACAATTTTTGCCGATTATATGGAAAATTGGAAGCTAGCACCCGGTGAGAAACTTCCAAAGGAGCCGAGGACCCGAGTCGCCGTCGCTTCGCACTACAACAAGTTCAAACTACTCTTGCAAAAATGGGGAGAATGTTTGGCGGCGGCACATCAACGTATAGCTAGCGGCACTTCGTTAATGGACGTAGTAAGTTTATATTATTTTATGATATATTATAATTTTTATTCAATTATATATCTAATTAAATTATGTGATTTATGTATTTAATTGGTTTAAATATGTAGCATTGTTTACATTATTTCTTTTTACTATATCTAATTTAGTTAAATTTAAATTGTATCTAATTTGTTTAAATATGTAGCATTTTTTACATTATTTTTTTTAATATATCTAACCAAATTCAAATTGTATCTAATTTGTTGGAATTATGTCATTAAATATGAACCTAATATACGTTTTTATTAGGAACGACAAGCTCAATCATGTTACTATAGTGCCAAGAAGAAAAAGTTCACACATTTTGAATGTTGGGAAGTGGTTAAGGATCATCCATCTTTCGCTCCGGTCCTACCCACTACTCCATCTCCATATGCAAGTACTTACGATGCTACTCCTTCCGCAACCGAATCAGCTTCAGCCATCAATTTGGATGATGACCAATTGAATGAGACACCTCAAAGCAACACGGCCGCTGTCTCGAGTCCGCCTAGACCAATGGGAACCAAGGCGGCAAAGGAAGCAAGGCGCCTAAAGAAACATGGTAAGACTCCTATTGAGCAACGAGTTGAGGTTTTGCATACTATTGCAAGTGACCAAGCATCATGGCATACCAAGAGGCTAGCGCAAAATGAGGCCGAGCTTAACTATTACGCGGAGTACATAGACATTCAAAAGCGGAAGGAAGCAAGGGCGGAAGAAGAGTTACAATTGAAGAAACAAGAAAATGACACAAGGATCATGACAATGAATTTGGAGGCTATGACCCCAATCTCAAAAAAGTATTTTACCAAGAGGAAACTAGAAATCCTTAATGAAGGAGGAGCTAGTGAAGATCAACCTACCGATGAAACATATTCGGATTGTTATCACCCGGGTCGTGTGTTATTTCCATGATAGTTATAGTATTGTACTAAATTTCAATTTCATGTAATTTCAATTTCATGTAATTTCAATTTCAATGTAATTTCAATTTCATGTAATTTCAATTTTAATGTAATTTCAATTTCATGTAATTTCAATTTTAATGTAATTTCAATTTCATGTAATTTCAATTTTCAATGTAATTTCAATTTCAAGAAAAATTGGTGGTTAATCTATCCGGTAAAAAAAATTTAATCATTTCACAACAAGACAAAACTGAGTTGCTCAAGCAAATTGTTAATGGGTGTGTAAAAAAATCGATTTGGGTGGAGCAAAATTTGATTTCCATTTGCTTGAGCAAAATTTGCTCCTGGGCCCACCAGGTGCTTGAGCAAGACCATTTCATGGGTGCGGATGCTCTAAGTTCTTTAATTTAGTGAATAAATGATAATGACAACATAATAACATAAGGATCTGCCCCCTTATTTGGCCTGGTTTGGTGATAAGGACTTGAATATGACAAGCCAAGCACGTCTGAGCTCACTTGCAATTTAGTGACCAATTTACATTACATCCCTATCAAAACACTCACTCACTCATTCATGTCTTGCCTTGTTTTCTATCCAAATCAATTGAACTCTAATTCAATTTAAAGATAAGCTTCGGCTTAACACACGATCACGTTCATTCTTAGTTGTCGATTTAAACATATGGCATATATATGATTTAAGAAAAATCAAGTCTTAGAGGTCCACAAATATCAACTAGTTTAGGAACTGTTACTAACTACTGCTTTGATAGTGATAAATTGGTCCCAACTCCTTGTGTGGTAGGGAGTATGATTAGGAATGACTGATGGGGTGTGTTCTCTAGTGGGGTTTTATTGCATGTTAGAACATACTCTATAATAGGGTCCCAAAACTGAGCGTTACACTTTCATTTTCTTCTAAAAATCTCACTACTCCAAATTTCTAATCCCTAAACAATAACGCCGACTTTACTGGCATTACATAGGCCTCTATTTTTTACTTGTACTTTAAATTAACCATTAAAAACTTCTGTAAGCTAAATCATCGTCGAGCTCATTCTGTTTTTTTTTTTCTCTCTCAGATGACATTGACACATTTTCTTTTTCTTTCCTTTTATTTTACTAGAACTGCATGTCCATGGAAATATAGCAATCAGACTACTAATTATTGTTTATACAGATCATATCCCTTTATGTCTCTTTCTTTCATCTCAAGCAGATCAGCATTGAGCTTTAACTTTGGTTGGTATATATGACTTTGATGTGGGGTAAGGAAGAGGGTGAGGGTGGGGGAGGGGGTGGGGGTGGGGGTGGGGGTGGGGGTGGGGGTGGGGAGGATAACAGTGGCAGTAGCCCAGTAGGAAGCTATCAGTTAACATCAGCAAACCAACCATGAGCATCAAGGCTATCAATTCCAATCCCACTTTACATGCATGCCAACTGTAGTACCACCTTATCAGTTACCAGCTTGGGTTGATCACAGTGACCATGAAGAAGAAGAAGGTGGTGACTGGGTGAGTTGATTGTGGGGGCTTGATTATAATGATTCAATTCAAGAAATGGTTGCTTAAAAGTCAAGGAATTAGTTTGTGTTAGCTAGCTCAATGAACTTTCTCTTTTCCAAAATTCAAAATAATTGTAATTGAATGGACAGGGGAATGCAATTCCAGCCTAGCAGAAGACTAGTCATAAACTAAAATTTCAAATCACTACCAGGAGCAAATTATGCAGGACCTGGACTTGGATTTTACACCAAACCTCACTTGTAAGTCATTTCCCATCTGTGGGCCACTGTAGAATGTTTATTTCCAGACATGAGCCTATAGAGAATTATAGATTGTTTTTTCTTCCCTCCATATATGCTTGGAGTGAATCAATCAACCAATGAGTTGTTTTTTTCCTCCATATATGGTTGGAGTGAACTTCATATACCTCTATTTTATATATATTAAACTAGAGGTAAAGGTTGTAACAAAAAAAAAATTGAGGAAAAGGAAGTTACATATTAATATGGTTTCTCTGAGTAGAAGTATCATTTTTTTTTTCTTTTTTTTTTTAGAACCGAATAATAAATTTGTAAAAATCCTAGTCTCCAAAATTCATGAGCGCTTTGCCGCTCTGCTCCCAAACCCAAAAATCCAAAACCAGATATGCTTATCAACCATATGGCCTCCTCCATGGAATTGGGCATGCCTTTCTCCTCCAAACGTTTTACTAGTTCGGCCTCCAAGCCAGCGTCGTCATCCTTTAACGACGTCACACAATCGTTTGCGGCCTCACTTGCGTTAGCAAGCTCCAAGGTCATTGACGTCTCGGCTCGGATCTCTCAAGCACCGAAAAAGAAAAGAGGACGCTCCTTTGGGTCCAGACACAAGCTAAAAGAGAATAAGGAGCCTAAATTGAAGCAGGTGATGGAGGCTCAGAAGAAGATTTTTGCTCACCTCTCAGCACCTCCTTGCCCTAGTGTTAAGGGTGAGGAGATTCTCTAATTTTTTTCGTTTTTGGATAAACATTGTCTATATGGTATGTCTAAATTCCATAGTTTATAGGCTCAATTTATGTTTTGATTAAGTGAGGTGAAATATTTTTTGAGATTACTGTTATTAGGTTAGTCGTATGTTCTTATATGTTCTGTGTGTACAAGACAGCGGAATGATTTGTAATCTGTTTATCAGTTTAATGGATCATTTTTCTCTTTGACTCAAAAAAAAGCTTTTTTTTTTTTTTTTGAAAGGTCGGAGCTGCATTCACTATTAGTGAAATACATAAGGGACAACATTTTGCCTAAACTCGACGGTGTGTAGCTGCATAAAGGATGAACAATCTGTTGGTATCCTTGACTATGAGAGCCATGTACAAGTACAACCTCGTTCTTCTCCAAATGACGCTTGGCTATATGCAAGAGGTGGCTTGATAGTGATAGGAGGATAATTATGAAAATGAGATTTACAATTGAAATGTAAATCTCTATGATTCTTTGGTTAAATAGGTTATCTTATTTTTGAGGAATTTATTTGTTTTTATATTCTTTAGATTAAGTAAGTAAACGAAAATCGCAAAACTTCTCGGAGTCTTCAGTGCAAAATCTACAAAGTTTCATCCTAAGTAAACAAGGACAGCAGTTTGCACTATGCAGTATACAAGAGGTCTACTCTCAGCCTTTGCTCCGACTTCTCCTTCCACATTCTTCTTTGATTATTTCTTATGACCTTCAGCAACTAATTTCATACGTTTGGTTACTTACATTGTGATGGCTTAAAATCGTGGGGGTGAAGGCTTTGGTTTTCTCAACCAAAAGCAACAAAAATAAAAACAAAAACTACTTCTTACAAAATAATTAAAGAAGAAAACAACACCAATATATACTTTGTGATTTGGAGTTGAGTGAGGAACAAGGCCTACATGTTCTCCTTTGCATACCAAGCCTCCATGAACAGCCATGGAACTGGAATAGTAATGGTCCACCGGTAGGGTGATACAGATTCATGTCAGAGAAAGACATGGCAACAAACTTGGTTACTTGTTCTCTTGTGGTCTCCAAGACATGGTAGGAGTCCCTCCCACATTATGCCTCCCCCCTCCCACATTAGTCCTCTTCAACCTTCAATTCAATCTTCAATCTACTTGAAGATTGCCCCCTATCCTCTTGGCACACACCACACACCCACCAAACGATATTAATGATCCAATTCTTCAACACCATCAGTTTTCCATTTCTATTCACATACATTATACAATATACCTGTGTTTGTATTCATCTACTGAGTACATTGCCTCCACGGCTGGGTCCCACCGTATATATCCATACCTTCCCAGAGACCCATTTCTAACTTTGATTGATCATCAGTGAGAATATGACCGTTATTATTATGCATAGAATGGAACAGGTTCCAGAGTACATACATATGAGGGTTCAGCAAGTTTTTGCAACTCGCTGTCTTCCCATTGTAGAATGTTTGCGTCACACGTATGGATTTGCATCGCCTAACGTTTCCGCAGGAATAAAAGAATACAACAAACAATCACCTTGTTATGGAAGAATCTGATTCTAGATACAATTTAACACAAACTGTTAGTAGTAACCTACATACACTATGTATCCAGATGAGCTTGATAATCCACTTCCTATATGTTGCATCTGTCGTAACCAGTGAACCATGATGAGGGTTCAGCAAGTTTTTGCAACTCGCTGTCTTTCCCATTGTAGAATGGCTCAAATTCCTCTTTCCACCGCTGATCACTCAAACTATGGGGCTCGCCTACGTCATATTTTGCGACATGAGAACCTTCTTCATAAGCAGGTTGGATAGCTTCTTTGGGTAAACGAGACTGAGCAAGGAGCTCATTAAGACTGCTTATCTCGTTCTCATGTTTCTTCTTCAATTTTTCAATCTTGATGTATGCCTTGTTTGCTTCTTGCTTGGCCTCTGTAGCTTGCCTCTGTAGATATAGGAAGTTTAATCATCAAATCAATTCCATGCTCGTATGAACATAGCATATACAAAGGAGCAACTAGCAAGAGTTAAATTGTCAAATAAATCCTATGTTCACTAGAACATGACCGAATTTGTAAAAAAGGAACAAAACATCAAATGGGTAGACCAACTTCCCTTCAATATGAGCCCAATATGTTCACAAGCCAAATCCCATGGAAACCATTTCAATGAGCCCAATATGTTCACAAGCCAAATCCCATGGAAACCATCTCAATACCATTTATATTAGGCCTCTTATGTGGAATTAAAAGTGTCACTCACATTTAGGATTTTGGTTGATATAAAATTTGTATCAACATAGAAAAACTGTTTTGTGAAGATAGATGTCATAGAACAATGAAGTGGTCATGACTCATGAGATTGGCAGCAGGTTACAAAAAAGCATCTATAGTTTGTTTTGTCAGTTCGATCTTGTGAGTACTTCTTGGTCACTGAATTTTGTCTAGAGGTTCTTGTGGAAAAGAATAAAAGGGATTTAATGAGCAGGAGGTTATAGAAGGGGGGAATTTACAAATTGGCTAGGTAAAGAAGTATAAAATGCTGCTATGCAGGATCTTGTCATGTAAAGAAACTTTCAAAAACATGTGGACAAACACAAACAATTTAAATGGCTTATAATCTTAGATAAACAGACGTACGAATTTGCCAGAATACTGAAAGAAAGAATCTCAACTTAGTAAATCATCAAACCACAAAATCAAGAGTTATTCTCAACGCACCTGTGCAATAGCAACAGCCTCATCAGCTTCTTTGAGTCGTATCAGCAATTCACCTGCAGCCTGTACAGCTTCAGCAGTATCCTGTAATTGCGCCTGAAGCCCCTTATTTTCATCCCTCATATATCTCCTCTCTCTTTCTCTTTCTAATCTCATTGCTGTAATTTCTGCAGCAAGAGAATTTATAAACTTGGACTCAGCACCCCTAACTCCTGCCTTAGCAGCTGCTTTCTTTACATCTTCCACTCCATCCCGGATCTTCCTATGCCTTATAAGAAGTTCCATATGTTTCTCTTCCAAATCTGCATACTGTTCCAACATTCGTGACTGCCCCTCCATTGCCCGTTGCATTGCTTCCTTCAGCTCTTCGGCACATTTCTTCTCTGTTCCTAACTCCTGCTTTGTCTTTTCAACCAGTGATCTGCTAGCCTCCAGTTCAGTTCTTAATTCATCCGAAAGAGAAATCCATGTACTCTCAACCTCAGTCCACTGCTTCCTCTCCTGTTCAAATTTCTGCACAACGCTTTCCTCAGTTGACTCTTGAATTGTGCTAAGAGGGGCCAACTTTGGCTCACAGGAATAGGTCAACTGCAGCATAGATTTTCGTGTGCGGGATGATGCGGACGAAGAGTCCACATAAAACTGCAGCTGGCTTCTTAAATCTTGAATCTCTTCCAACAACACCTCTCTTTCACCCATATCATTAAAGTTACGTAAATTTTCAAGTTCATCTTGAACTCTTTTTAACTCGATCTTTGTCCTCAAAAGCTCTGGATGATTATCATATTTCTCCTTCAAAAGCTGTAAAGGATAGTAAGCTATATGCATAAAGTCCACAATCATAAATTTCAAAAACAAATTTATACCTTGTAATCATGTGTGAGGGACACTAGTTCCTCCTCCATGAACTCCTCAGTGGGTAAAACACCATCCATAAGGCTCTCTAGGCGAAGAATCTTATCCTCCCTTGTCTGAGATATAATAGCGTTGCATTCCCTCTCATGCTTGTATTGCTGCACCTGTAAATGACAGCTAAAGAATGTGAGACCAACGAAAGATGAAAACAGTAGACGTTTTAGACACTTGGACAAACTTGAAGGAACCTACCAAACGGTTGAGCTGCGTTATCTCTGAAGTTTTTTTGGCACATAAATCTTCTAATGCCATTTCTCTGCGGATGGCTCCGGCTAACACCTTCTCTACAGCCTGCGGGTAAAACACAAAAAAAAAAAAGGCATAAGTCAAGTATCTCTTACAAATGAACATAAACCCACAGAAACAAAAGTTTGGAAGTCCATAAACTTTCCCATAAAACTTACTTTTGGAACCTGCATCCTGGATTTGTCAGCAGGCTCTGATGCATCCACAGGTACTAAATCCATATTAGAAAGTTCATTAGCCTCTTTACCCTCTAGCTCTATTCTGTTCTTGCAGTTATTACAGATATAGTCCATTGAATCTTCTTGAGATACTTCATCAACAGTTTGTACTCCAGCATCAACTTTTAAAACTGGCAAAATCTGCCTAGACTCCGAAGGTTTCAGTGAAAACCTGAATGCTGATCTCCTCAAAGCAGAACTATGGCGGTGACTACCAATAATTTCAAGACCATGGCGAATGCTTGCAGCCAATTGTTCAGCTGGTGCTGAAAAATTCTTGCGTGTTTGAGTTGATGGATCAATAGAGGAGCATAAGTTTGCAGGCTTTTCCACAGATATGTGCACGGCGTTTGGGCTTAATTGACTGCCATCAAAAAGATCCTTCTGAGAAGCTGTCATCATTGATGAGGTCCTCAAGCTTTTCCTGCTGGTGTTCACCCTAGGTGAAACACTGGGAGTAGGAGATTTCAGGATTGGGGTTACATCACATGGAAGTATCATGAGGCTCCGAGAAACACAATTTACTGAGCTATTTTGTGATTTATTGGGCTCATCTGCAACTGAAAGGTATTCAGATACTACACCAGCAGGTTCAGAAGCTTCACACAGAGCGTGATCATGTACTTTTTTACTGGCTGACTCTTCATTTAGCAAATTGCCAATCGAACCAGTAATATCTGGAGTTTCAGCAACAGAATCAACAATCATGGACTCTGGGGTGACAGCAACAAATATCTGGGGTGTAATTTCTTCTTCCATCTTCACATTTGTATCCTCAGGACCTTGTTCTGTGATACAACTACTTCCAAATGTGTGCTTCTGAGGAACATCATGTATTTCTTCTTCCATATTAACATCTGTATCATCTGAAACTTGTTCTGTGACAAAACCACTTCCAGATGTGCGGTTCTGAGGTACATCATCACTCATGTGAGTCAGGTTTCTTCCTGCACAGCTAACTGATTGGTTAGCCACTTCAGCACAGAGCCTCTCAACAGCTTCCTCATCAATTTCCATCTCCTCATCACCGTCATCATCGATATGAGACGACATCATTGGACGGTTCAGACTAGCCTTTAGTATATTCAAGCTCTGGCGAAACCACGCCGCCGAATGACCTCCATTTGTATCAACCGCATTCTTCCCATTTGCTTTGATTCGCTGTAGTTCATCCTGTTCGAAGTCTCAGAGGTCAAATCCACATGTTGATTGGAGATTAGTGCAGCACAGTATAACACTGTATAATGAAAGAGAATATACCCTCAATTGTCGTATCACCTCACGCAAATGATTCACATCATCCTGCATTACTTCATTAACTACTGCCTTATTCTTGATAGCCTTAGCATGCTGAGCAAATCTCAATGTACTAAAAGTCTCACTCTTACAGCTGTAATGTAGAATTAAATAAGTTTCCCTTGACAAACAGGTTACAAGGAAATGTGAAGCGCTACTTTGAGGAAGAATTTGCGGTATTACCTTTGTGTTGGAGAAACAGCACAGACCATTGCTAACTTTGCATTTCCCCCAAGAGACTCCTGAAGTAAGAATGTCAACCTGGAATCTCTATAGGGGATATGCCTTTGCTTTCCTGTCTGAGAAATTTCAGCAAGGATGTTTATCAAATTCCTGCACTCAGATAATTAGCTGGAATTAATACATGGCTTGAAATCAGGATTCAAACAAGCATAACAAAACATCAAACACAGGCATATGTATATGTACATGTGTGTGTGTACATATATATACACTCACACACACATATATATATAGTGAGAGAGAGAGAGAGACGCAACTAGTAGGTAGAATTACTAAAACTTTCATATACTCTAAACCATTAATACATTCCTTTTCTGGCAATTCCTGGTAGAATAAAACTCTGTACTACACATGAAAATTTTGTTTTAACTTACTAAACTTATCTAACTCAATTGCTCACTTGGGATAACTTTTACCTTTTCCTATCTGCATGTGGCAATAATAAGTTGAGATCTTATCTATTTTATTCACGAAAGCAGGTTGAAGTTCACAGTTGAAAGCAGAAAAAAGTGTCACTGGTGTTGCTATTATATCCTTCCTTCCTAATAGTTACAAGGACCATCGCTAATCAGACGGCAGAGGGAATGACCTACTTCCTTATATACTCTGGCTTTGGTAAAAGCACTGTAATAGGCCATGACAAAAAAATTGGAGATACTACCTTATAGGCCAAAAACTGAGAGATAATATTTTATATACCCTTGTTTAGTTCGATGAAGAAACATAGGCTTGTTTAGTTCGATGAAGAAACATAGGCTCATGTGATAGCTCCTGGTGTCACTGGTGTTGCTAGTAGAGCATTCCTAATATTTACCAATACCCGTTGCCATTCTGACAGCAGAGGGAATGCCCTACTTCCTTATCGCTTATATACACTTTTTAAAAATATTATTTTATAAAAGCTTGTTTAGTTCATAGAAGAAACAAGACTAGCTTGATCAAAAGCTAGCTTAGCTTGATAGGTTCACCAACTGCTCACGAGATAGCCACCTAACCGAACTTATGAAGAATCTTGTTTTACTGTGTGAGCATTTCACTACTTGGTAATAACTTCAAGTTGTAGTTATGATTTCAATAAAATGACCTATGTACATACGAAAAGACCACCTCAAGTATAATTTATTTACTTCTCTAAAAAACAAATTTTATTTACTTGGGAAATAAGATGATCGAATATCAAACTCAAACTGGAACCATAAATTAAAGCATAGCACACTACTTTTAGCTTGACATGAGCTCAAACTCAACTAAAAAGCTCTAGCCAGGCTGCCCCGTCAGCTCCAATTTCGGTCTTAATCGTCGATTTGGACATTTGGTCCTAGTAACTGACAGTCTAATAATGGTCTCTCATAAGTCACTGTTATCAGTTAAGTAACAAGTGGATTCCAATCATGCAATTAGATAAAGCTAAATAGCATAAAGAATAAAAGAAACTAGCTTGAAAAATAATTGCAATGGAGGACCCTATATGGCAGCAGATAAACCATACCCAAGCTGTGAGAGTGATCGATTGATATTGCCTGCTTCCTTCAAACGCTCCCCAGCTGCACCAGTTAACTTCTGGCGCTCTGACCCAGCCAGATCAACAAGATTTATTCTACTTCTTTTAAAGCTGCTTATTCCATCTGCCACACTCTACAAAAGTAACAGTTTACTTTAATCACTCTGTAATATGAGTGCGCAAACAAGATAAACATTTAAAAGACCACTGAGCACAGTTTTTTGTAAAGTAACATTATTATGAACAATTTCACTGTGTTCAATGCAACAGTTCTCAAGTCAAACTATTACCTTGTATCGAGATTCAACAACACAGGTAAAAACAGTATGTGAGCGAGAACTCTCAGCATTGATACTAGTTGAACCAGTCCTCCTGTTTGACAACCCCTGCAACAAAGTATGTGATAGTCTATTACCCAGTGTTCTACAATTTCAGTTTGAAATCTGCTATGTGTTTAAAACAGTGGCAAAAAAGGAATTCCCATTCCCCGTGACAAATGCTTCCACAAAAACATGTAAATTCAATGCCTTAACACTGGGAATATATCGGGTGTTAGATGCACAATTCCTATGTTTTTCATTCATGTCCTCAGAAGCTTGCTCTATGCTACGAACCTTTCCCCACTGTATATCTGAAAATAAACAAATCCTTCCTATTTCAACAGTTCCCAATAGTTGGTTCAAACTCATGTACACACGCATGATGTGCTTGGTAAAAGTCTTGAGACAAGGGAGCTAACCAAACTAGTATTATTACTATCCCAAGAGTTCTATGAAACACAAGTCGAAAGACCTGGTTTTCCACTTCTAATAAAAGGTTAGATGCAGTTAAAGGTACTGGAATCACATTAAGGCTATATTAGCAAACCTTAATCAGAAGCTGAGTCACATCTTTGATTGTGCGTACACATTCTTCTGTAAGATTTTCAACATAGACACCTGATTTAACATCTTCTCTTATCTGCATAAGAAAAAAAAAAGATAGAACACATGAGCATACCAAATAATACATAGTACAAAAGGTTGGTAACAAGAAAGGCAATATGTTCCATTTACCTGAAGACTTTTTGGATTTGGATCCAAAAGATCTGTGATTTGTTCATTGTAAATCTACAAAACAGTTGATAAATCAATCATTTGAATTTTAAATTAATACACCAATATTAAATAATGGATAGTTACTAAATACTAACAATATCTAAATGAGTTTCTCAGCATTAGAATCTACCTCTAGAAAAGAACACTGGCACTGATACTTGAGCTGTTTGTCAGCATGCTTGATTTGCTCCTGTAAAGATCAACACCAAAATATAGTGAATACTAACAAATGAAATTAAAAATTATTCACTGATAAATAATACTTCAGTTGTTTGTCTGCATGACACTAAATTCTGCAATAGTATCTAATGAAACTAAAACTCACCTCATTTATGCGAGCAAAAAGGCGCTCTAGAACACGGGGAGTTAAGCCTTGTTGATCACTCGATAAATTTTCATCCAACAATGCATTTGCAGGACCCCACATAGTGTATGTCTTTCCACTTCCAGTCTAATAAATTCAATTGTCAGACAAACAGAAGATATAACATGAAAATACTAACATTATATGGACATACAAAAAGAAAAGAAAAATGGAAAAACACCTGTCCGTATGCAAACACAGAACTGTTGAAGCCAGCCATACAATTTTCGACCAGTGGTACTCCTACAAGCTGGAAAATATCTAGCTGCAATGATACACAGCAGAAAAGATGAGCATTTAATCTAATCAGCTGTTTTCAAGAATACAATATTGGAGGAGGTCAATCATGCCTGTGATGCATCTGTGTCGGCAACCGAGTCAAATGTGAAGGTTTGCCCATTTATTGACAAAGAATCACCAGAAGTTTTCTGCACCATCATATCTCCTTCATCCTTGTCCTTTCGGGGCGGCCGCATTCTCACGATTACCTATCAATTTTTAGAGAAAATAAACATTAGTAAAAGAAAAACATTTTGCTACAGGTAAGAAATGAGAAAACCATCACTATAGAAGAAGGATAGTAAAGAGAAATATAATGGGA
This sequence comes from Potentilla sterilis, assembly GCA_963682095.1. NCBI lineage: Eukaryota > Viridiplantae > Streptophyta > Magnoliopsida > Rosales > Rosaceae > Potentilla > Potentilla sterilis. Next base: position 24,949,015 of record OY821758.1, on the reverse strand, counting down.
TCATTTTCTTCAGTTCCCTCTGTCATTCTTAAGTCTTAACTATCCATATCTCAACCTTCCACAGCAGCGAGACAAACATGGAGCAAGTAAAGAATCAAAAGCTCAATACGAGTGAAAACTAGAGAATAAACTATTGATTCTAAACTACAGGTGAAAAACGATATCAAATCACAATTACAACAGATTGTTTGGAAAAAGAAAATAGAAGAGTTCTTATAAGACAAATAGACTTCCTAAATTTAGCAAGTCAAAGATAGTAGTAACCAGTCCTTTAAACCAAAAAAAAAAAGTTGATGTAATTAAGTTTCTTATCAGCAGAAAAACAAAAGCAAGTCCAGGATCAAAAGCTGCAGGCAACATTCCAAGGAAAATGATACCCAATCGAAAAATTTCAACACGAGATTTCACAATAGAGAAAATTAACGAACGACACAGATAATTAGTTAGCTAGTAACAAAGAGGTTGATATAGATTAACACCTCCTAAATTGAGATCATAAACAATCATTTTCTTTATTTCTATCTATTTGATTTTTCACCCAAGCCAAACAAAAGCGAGTCAAGAATCAAAAACTGGATCAATTTACAGGATCAATCACCAAATCGACATTAACGAAAGTCCTAAACAAAACTATAAACCACAAATTTCAACAGAAAACAAACCGATTTCCCCAAATTAACAATTCAATTGAAGAAAAAGCAGAAGCGATCAAGAAATAGCGAAGTACCTGGACGCCGGAATCAGAGCATCCATGGACGGAGTTCTCCGGAACCATCTCGAGCTTCCGTTTGAGAGGATTCGACGGCGGTGGCCGAGGCGGCAACGGACTCTTCAATTTCACCGCCGGCGAAGGCTTCGAATCCAAGGCCGTGTAGTTGAGATCTGAAGGCGGAGGCGCGTTTTCTTTAGGGGCTTTATGCTTTCGCGGAACCCTAGGCTTGCCGGAGCTATGGTTTGGCGACGGCGGAGGCTCGGTCATCTCCCGTAAGAAGTTGTGGCGCGGCTGCATAGACTTCATCGTCGCCAATTCTAGAGAGAGAGGGAGAGGGTTTTAGAGAAAGAGCCGGAGAGAGAGAGAGAGAGAGAGAGAGAGAGAGTAGGGTTGGGAGGACAAGGGAGCGAGAGAGGAGGAGAAGAGAGAGAGAGAGAGAGAGGTAGCCGTTGGAGGAGAGGAGGAGAGGGATTTGAAATTTGGGGGAAAAGCACGTGTGTAGGGTCGTTTTCTATTGACGACGAAAATTTTGAAAAAGGCTGTGTTGGATCTGGCCGGGGCTATTGGATCTGGATATGCGGAATACGGCCGCTTCGGATTACTCATTTTCTATTTGTTTCATTTTCTTGAATATTATTTTTTTTTTGTTACAATTGAATTTTTTTTTTCTTTGAATACATGAAAATTTTGTTATGTTTGTCACTACCCATCTAAAGTATAATTTCAAGACATTTTACCGTTTAGTACTTGGTACGTAGAAGATGTTTAATTGAAACAGAAAGTAGATAGAAATATTGAGGCGCACTGAACTGATAAGTAAGGAAAATGAAAATCGCATAGGTCATTAAAAACTAAGAAGAGATCTAGATGGACTGAAAAAGCATATACTGCGTCAGTGAAGTAGTTTACTAGGAAAAAAATAAAACAAAATAGTAACATCATAACATAAAACTTCTTATATTTAATCAGATTGAGTTGAGAGTACATGCAAGGGCCGGCCCTGAGATTCTGGGGCCTCAAGGCGAGCCATAAAGTGAGTCTTGTGATGTTTATGTGTGTGTTTGAATTTTTCAATGATTTTTTAGTTTCAAGACTCATTATATAGAACAAAATCTAAAATTATATTGTTTGATGAAGTGATTCAATAAAAATGAGAATTGGGCAGTTCCACGGTCATGTAATACCAACGAAATACACCAATATCATACATTATTGCCGAATCTTGAACCATATGATTGAACTCTCTAACAAAAAGACTAGGGCTGGGCATTTGGTCTTGTAATCCCAATCACGTCCCGATTCTGTCTCTAAATGGGACGGGACGGGACGGGATTTAAGTTTGAAAAATGCATATCCCGTCCCGTCCCGATCCCGTTATAAAACGACGGGACGGGACTGGGATCAGCTAAATAAATCTCGTCCAGTCCCGTCCTGAGAAATAAATATAAAAATAATTATATTATATATATATATATATATATATATATATATTAACTTGATCTCAGCTGTTGAATTAAAAACTAAAAAAAATTCAACCGTTAAATTCAATTAAACCCTATCTCACTAATCTCAGTTCCTCACTTCCTCCCTCACTTCCCTCAGTGCTCGACTGCTCGTCTCATGACTCTCCTCGATCAGTCCATCACCTCGAGCCCTCGTCCAGTCGTCCTCTCCTCCAGTCGACCTCCGTCGTCTCCTCTCCCGTCTCCGAGCCCAAGTCCTGTTCCTCTTCCGGTCGGCGTTCGCCCGAAGCCCCAAATCGCCCGATAGCCCCAAATCGGCCGAAGCCCCAATTCGGCCGGAGTTCATTGTGAAGGAGGAAGTTCGAAAAGGTGAGATTATGTTAGGGTGAGATTATGTGAGACTGCACTTTCATGATTGCTTTGTTAGGGTGAGATTATGTTTCTTGTGAATTGTGATCGAAGAACTGGTGTTAACTAATTAGTATACACTAGCATTTGTCCAAACGTTTTATTTGTTGCTTGCATCTTTATTCAGGGCTGTGATGCATCAGTGCTGATTGATTCAAGTTGTATTCTATCATTATTTGATCCGATCCTCTACATACTGCAAGGTTCATATGGTATATAGTGAATTGATGATCACTGCTTGTTTACTGACATCCGAGGATTAAAGTACACCTTCTCTTAACTAATTAAAGTCGGGTTATTTTGCTAGGGTTAACTCTATGAAGCCAAGGGTCTTCACCAAGAAGCCTTGAAATCATTCAGGAAAGCTTTAGATATTGAACCCACCCATGTCCCAAGCTTGATATCCACTGCATGTATTCTCAGAAAATATGGTGGTCAGTCATTGCCAGTTGTCAGAAGCTTTCTCATGGATGCGCTACGACTTGACAGAGCTAACCCTTCCGCCTGGTACAATCTTGGGCTTCTCTACAAAGCCGATCCACGGTCATCGACGTTAGAAACTGCAGAGTGCTTCGAAGCAGCAGCTTATCTAGAAGAACATGCACCGATTGAATCCTTCCGATGAACACTCTACATAGTACGTACACACCTTCTCAACCATGCATCTATGATAGTTGATTAAATAGTCTATTATAGTTTTTGGAACTGATACTTTCGATATACGAACAGTTGAACATAGAATACGAAAAAAGTTTGTAGTTATCAGTGTTCAATTGGCTTCACTCCAAATTATACTGAGCTCTATTATATTAGTCTTTACCTCTCGAGCTTATGATATCGTCTGAGTTTTGTATCGGACAGAGGAGACAATCGCTGATTGTTCATGATGCTTTCTTCTCTGGAGTTTACATTACATATTCTATCATTTACCTTGTAACATAACAGATATGTTGAAACAACCTTGTCTATAGTCTAGGCAATTGTTATGTTACGTTACCTGGACATTAACTTGTTATGTTACCTGGACATTAACTTTACTATGTTGTTCAGTATGAGATTTGCTATGTAATTCAATATGTGATTTGTTATGTTGTGGACATTTGCTTTTGAATTGCAAGACTTTAGTTTTATTTATGAACAATTGAACTTATTGCTTAAATTGATGAACAAGGATCCCGTTTTGGTCCCGATCCCGTACGGGATCCCGGGCCTGCGGGATCATTTTTCAAAAAGCCTAATCCCGTCCCGTTTAAAATCTCACGGGACAGGACCGGAATCAGGTGAATCTCTGCCCGTCCCAGCCCATGCCCAGCCCTAGAAAAGACATATTTTTTCACCTTTTATAAAGGCCCTAAATATACACCAACCATCTAAAAGAAATAATTAAGAGAAAAATGCATATCGACCTCATGATGCTAACGATGAGATCAAACCTAAAATTATGTAAATGCATGAAAAGGTTAGACTTCAAAACTTCAACTAGTGAGAAAACTCCATATACACTTAATTACTTATAGTGTTTAGGGTTTAGAGTAGGGTTCAGGGTTTAGAGTTTAGGGTTTTAGGGTTTAGGGTTTGAGGTTTAGAGTTTAAGGGTTTAGGATTCTAGGGTTTTAAAAACAATAAGAAACCTAAAATGGTGTTTGACAAAATAGCTTAAATAATTTATAGTAATAAAATTACACGTGTCAAAATTTGATTGGAAGGGAGAACCTGGCTAGTGGTACTCTCGTAGCATTGAAAAATTTCTTGGGTTTGTTTATATAAAGAAATTAAAATAAAAAAAAAACAAAAATAGTCGAGTGAAGTTGTTGCAAAATTTCAAGACAAAAAGAGATTTATGATTTTATTTTATTTTTAGTGTAAAAAATAAAAGGGAAAATACTTGTGTTCATACCAGTATGTATGTGTGCGTCCATACTCTCTCTAATTTGCATATCTTGGGCAATGTTATCAACGATTTTAACCGTTCAAAAGTTGAATTAATCAATAAAGATCATCTATGCAAAAATTCAGAATAAAACAAAATCGTTTGCCCATTCGATTGCATCCGATTGCATCAAACAAATAGACGGTTGATCATGAGACTCCCAACTTTCACTAGAACTGTTCACTTGTTTGATGCAATCGGATGTAATCGAATGAGCAAACGATTTTGTTTTATTCCGAATTTTTGCATAGATGATCTTTATTGATTAATTCAACTTTTGAATGGTTAAAATCGTTAGTTACATTGCCCAAGATATGCACATTAGAGAGAGTATGGACGCACACATACATATTGGTATGGACACGGCTTTTGATAAAAAGGGTCATTTGGAGACCTTAAATGATAAAAATGTCTCTTTGTTTGGCATGATGATAATTAAGTGCCCATCTTAAACCGTTACCCTTAAAAAATAAAAGAATTTCGAATGTTGCCACTCCCTCTACCAAATCAAATTCACTGCCTCTACAAGCCTTTTCTCTTTCTCAAATAAAAGCACAAAACCAAAGATCACATCATTATCCGAATCACTAAACTCACCGACGAGATGTTCTCCGACCTCTCTCACCTCTCACCGACGAGATCTCCATCGGCACCTTTCTCTTCCTCGCGATCTACGGCTCTGACACCAAGTCCAAGAGCTCTACACTCTCCACCAAGATTTATTGTTATCGTCACCACCGACGACGACAAATCGATGAAGGTGCAGACCAGGCCAATTCGATGCCACTGTCGATACTCTATGTGAGGCATTTCTGTCACGCCCCGGTCCCGGCGTCGGTGGGGTTTAGGTACCTGGTGTCGATCCTGAGGTGTGATCGAGTGTTACAAAGCGGAATGTAAATGAAAAAATAAAAACACTTCTTTCTAGGCTCTGCACTCTAGGTTCGTCTGATACTTCGACTCGACAAACACTAAACACTTCTCTGCGAAACAACAAGTAAATGGGTGGGTGAGCAAAACCACGCGCTCAGTGAGTGTCCTATGTAATATGCCAGGAAAGCCATGTCATTTTACGCACGCTACAAAATACGTATATCATATATTTCACGTCGATCACAATACAATTGGTCACATCGCACAATCCCTTCTCATTGGGCATCCTTCAATTTAGTAATCTCCAGCACCTAATGACTTGCATGCCCTATACAACCGTGTGCCACATCCTTACTTCGGCATAACCCAATCAAGAAGTTCACATGTTCCATGACTTTCAACCAATGGATCCAACACCATAATATATATAATCTCCACATATTTCGCAAATAGACATGCTTCACTTGAAAATAGATCAAAAACATACATTTTGACTATTTTAAAAGCATATAAGAATATTTGAAACACATTTCATAAATTTAGCTATCTAAGTAACTGTATTATTATTAGGTGACTGTCTTAGTAACTATATGACAACTGTTAACAAATAGTTCATGGGATGATAGTGTTCATACCACAAATAAAGCAACTGGTCAAATGACCAGATAACTTGGTTTAACTAAGTAACCAATTCTTAAGTGGTTTTTTCACTACAATGGGACAGCGTGACTATCTAAGTAACTACATTGGTTTTTCCAAAATTAAAAAAAATCTGAGTAACTATTTGGTACTGTATTAGTAACTTTGTGGTATTGAGTAACTGTTTCGGTGACTGTATAATAAATGCAGCGTGCCAGCCGAAATCAACATGAATAACAAGTAACAGTTGATGTAACTGTTCAAAGTTACTATTGATGTAACTGCATGTCTCGGTAACTGTATTGACATAGTTTCAAGAACAGTGAGTAACTATCTCGGTAACTGTATTGACTGGTCATTCACTACTCATGTAACTGCTAAGTAACAAGTCATGTAAATACTGTAGTAACAACCTTGTAACTATTCAAGTAAATGGTCATGTAACTTATTATTTACAGCGTGTCGCTGCACCGTAATATTATAACATTTCGATCATGTTACTAGGCCATGTAATTGGTCAAGTAATTGTCAACCTCAACTCACTAGTCATGTAACTACTTTTGTAACTTGTCACGTAACTAGTCGTGTAATCAAGTAATGACCATGTAATTACTTAAGGAACTGATCATGTATCTATTGAAGTAACTAGTCATATGACTGACTAGTCATATGACTATTCAAGTAACTGGTCATTCAACTTATTATTTGCAGTATGCCGCTGCATCCCAATATTATAACGTTTCGACTATGTTACTAGGCTATATAACTAGTCATGTGACTGATAATGTACTGGTAAACTAGCTGTCAACCTCAACTCACTAATCATGTAATGGTAAAGAAGATTTTGTAACTAGTCATGTAACTGGTCGTGTAATCAAGTAACGATCATGTAACAACTTAAATAACTAGTCATGTAAGTATCCAATCAAGTTACTAGTCATGTAACTATTCGAGTAACTGATCATGTAACTATTTAAGTAACTAATCATGCATTAAGTAACCGTAATAATAATTGTACTAGTAACTGTCTATATAACTGTGTTATTAACTGTTTGATAAATACGTTAGTAACGTTGTTGGTATTGAGAAACTGTCTGGGTAACTGTACTGACATTGAACTATCTATGTAACTGTTTTAATAACTATGTTAGTAACTATACTGATAACTGTATTGATATTGAGTAAGTGTGTTAATAACTATATTGAAATTGAGTAACTATCTTGGTAATTGTTTATGTAATTGGTCGGTCATGCTCAAAAAATTGGTCATGGAATTGATTATTGGCAATGAATCTACTATCACAAAGCTCAAACCCACTTGCATTTTGTTAATAACTCCCTTCAAGTTGGCATAGTTACATAACTATAGTTACCCAACTACGCAAGTAACAAATCATGAAAATGACCATGTAACTACTCAAGTAGCTATTCATGTAACTACCATGTAACTGGTCAGGTAACTACTCGGGCTCATGTAACTGTCCATATAACAAATTAAGTAACTGGTCGAGTAATTACTCATGTAACTAGCCATTATGCCATATACCTGACTATAGAACTGCTTATGTCATTGACCATGTAACTTATTGTATAGCAGGTCGTGTAATCAAATCACGGCTATTTAACTACTTAAGTAACTGGTAATGTAACTATTCATATAACTGCTCATGTAACTACTCAAGTAACCAGTCACTACTCATGTGACTGACAAAGTAATTATATATTGATAACTGTTTATAACACAATGTTTTAGTAACTGTCTTGTTAATTATATTGACGTTGGGTAACTGTGTTAGTAACTATTTAATAAATCTGTAAGTAATTTTGTTGGTATTAAGAAACTATCTCCATAACTGTATTAACATTAAGTAACTGTCTATGTAACTGTGTTAATATCCATCAGTATTTAAGCCCACGAAACTTGTTTTCTCTTACACATTCTATCAAACACCTTCCGTGCATCCACCACTTTACCCATTTTACATTACATATTAACCAAAGAGCTCCGAACAAACACATAAAATTCATAATCATCAAGTGAATCTTCATATTCAAGTTCCATAAGAAACCAACAATATAGTATTGGACAGAGAATTTGATTAGTGCTTTAAACTCTCCTATCAAGTGCAGAGTATGCATATTGAACTGAAAACAACATGGAATAAGGACATGTCACAACATCTCCCAACAAGCATAATCCAAACTCTCTCTCTTACTCTCTCACTCTCACTGAAAAAGCAAATTAATGTTAATGTAAAATTAGAGATGAACACACCGCCACAAAACACCGACAGATGTAATTCCGCATAAACCCGAACGAGCTTGGATCTGAGCCCAATGGACGCCCTAGTCTTTCATCACGGCCTTCGTAGGACTTGACGCAAATGAAATCGTCGACGACGTGAAGGCCAACAGATCAAGATGGCAAGGATCTCGTCGGCGAGTTCGGAGACTTGAGTGGTTTAGTCTGCATTTGATTTCATGCTTTTCTAAAAGATTGTAAATCTTCATCATGAGAGAATATGTTAAAAAAATATAAAAAGGGTATAATAGTCATAGTAAAAATTCAAAACAGCCTATTTTTATCATTTTAAAAATAGAAATAGACCGTTTTATTATGTAGATATTAAAATAAGATATTTTTTTATTACGTATAAAATAAGAGGTTTTTTTTTATTATTTTAAAAGTGAGATGGTCTTTTTTAATTATATTACTAAAATAAAAAGAGATCGATGTTAATTGATTGAAAAAAAATATATCTAAAAATATTGAAACACATCATAGATTATTCAAAAGGTAAAGTTTTTTTTTTTGGGTAAGCGTAAGAGAGACTAAATTAACTTGTCCGTATGAAAATTTATTAAATAAGTTAAAAAGAAGTACAAAAAAAAATGGGAACTCAACCAGAATCCTTCCAACATAGATGAAAGAGAAATAAAATAAAACATTAACTGAATATATACTCTGGAAAACCAGAGAGGTTCCTGCCATACAAAGCTGTTGCAAAAGAAGGACAAATATCCCACTAACGAAAGCTTGCATTGTCCACACCGTAGCATGTTTGCTGGTTGATTACCTTCACGGAATATGTGAGAGAAACAAATCACCATCAAAGATAATAAATTACAATAATTATGCCAAGGGACTTTTAATTTCCAAGGTATCCGTGAATGCGAAGTCAAAGACAAAAAATGAATTGCCAGGGAGGAATCACATTCAATCCAAAGTCTTCGCCAACCTCTTTTCTAAGCAATATCCACCGCATAGAAAACTGTATATAGCTCAGCCTCCAAAGCGGTGGCTAAGTCAAGTGAAACTGCAAAGCAACCAATAGAGATACCCAAATGATTTCTAAAAATTCTCCCAAAACCTGCCTGGCCCAGGGCACCCCTAGCCCTTCCATCTGTGTTCACTTTCACCTCATGAAAAATCGGAGTAATCCAGTGAATTTCTGTGACTCTTGGTGCAAGAGGAAATCTTGCTGAAACACCAATTGAACGAAGTATACAGAGTTCCACTGCAGTGTTATACATAGTACCCTTGCTACGTGAGTTGATCTCAGTAAGCTGACAAATCACAATCCGTGCAATAGAAGAAGCTTATATGCATATTTCTCTATTTTTTTTTCTCTTTTTAAAAAGAGGATCTAAGGATTTCATACCTACCCCCTATCGTGACTCGAACGGAGGACCTAATAACGTACTTCCTAAGTAATTGTGCTCTTTACCACTTGAGCTATCTCATTTTGTCTTATTTCTCTAAAGCGCAAAGCATTACGAGCAAACCAAATTTCATAAATGACAGCCCCCATCATGCCCCACCATAAAACTCGTAACTGAGAACTATATGTGTGTTGGATGGGGTACTGAAACATAGCTTCCAAGTCTCCAAAATTTTGGGATACCCTAAATAGATCCAGTAAAATTCCTCATATCTTCTTTGCAAAGGAACAATGAATGAATAAATGGCAAGTAGACTCACAACTTGCCTGACAGAGTGAACATAAAGACGTTAAGTTAAAGCCACGAAATTGTAATAAATCATCAGTTCAAAGTTTACCGTGGACAAGCTTCCAAAGTGTGACAGAGTTACGGGGTCGGTAACTTGAGTGCCAAACAGATTTAGCCTAGCTAACTGAAGAAAATTTCTGCCGCTTCGACTCATATGCGATAGCAACAGTAAGGGCACCATCACTAGTAGAGGACCACACCAACTTATCCTCAAAGCCAACTAAATCTAGGAGAACAATTGACTCAATTGATTGCTTAATTGCTACCCATATTGTAGATGAAATACTAGGCAACGATCAAGACCCATCAATAATAAAATCTGAAACTTTAGAGGACAACTGGGACTTAATTGAGGAGAGTAACTGCAACTGCGTTATTATTGGAATATCCAACCAATTGTCAAGCCAAAAACTTACCTCCTTGCCCGTGCCAATTAACCACTTGGACCCCATAAAATATCATTCATAAGCGGCTTGAAACATGGCCAGATAGAAGACTTATTATAGTAAGAACATGGTCTACTCATACTATTAACAAAATGAACCCGAAAAAAATTCGATGCCTTTATTATTCAACATATTAGAGATTTTCCGAAGAATTTTAAGAAAAATAACATTGCTACCTCAGCTCTCTAATACAGTGAAAATACACAGAAGAACAGAAACTTCAGTAAACAAAGTTATTAGGGAAAAATGATTTTCACATAACAAAATACTGTGATGGACTCTTGAATTGCAATCCACACATACACAATACAGGAACTGTTCTAGCTCTTTAACACAGCTAGTTCAATACAAGTCAGCAACTCTAAACACAGTTGCTCCAACTATCAAAACTAGTTCTTCAACGCAACTAGATTTACAGGATAACTGACCTACTCTAAACACAGTAGGATTTAACCTAAGATCCTTTACATGATCTAGACATCTTTGAGAAAAACAAAGCTCTTTGACACAGCTTTATAGTCTCCACAGGTTCACACTCTTTTGACTGCATTTCTCTTCACACAGAAAGTCCAAAGCACAATTGAATTCTCTCAAGCAACACTAGATGCAGGAGAAGAAATATATAGGATACAATACTTGTTACCCCTTAAACTCTTTACCTAAAAATAGTTTTGTCCCTCTGTTTTCAAATTAAATCCTTAATCTCCCATATTTCAACAATTTAGTCCATTCCGTCAAATAAGTCCGTTATTAGCAAACTTTAGATATTAAAATGATCAAAATACCCCTGCTGAAAATCTTTTTTATTTTTCCCATTCTCTTTTAAATTTTTATAAACAAAAAGTGTAACAATATATAAAACAAAAAAAAAGAGTTCATGAACAAAAACAAAAGAGAAATTTTTTTAATATTTTGAACGAGGGTATTTTCGTCATTTTAGAAATTTAACGGAATATTTTGACGGTCATGTAACAGAATAGACTAAATTGTTGAAATATGAAAGATTAAGGATCTACTAGTTTAATTTGAAAGCATAGAGACAAAACTGTTTTTAGGTAAAGAGTTTAGGGGGTAACAAGTATTTTGTCCAAATATATATGCAGACTGGATCACTTCACAGTCTCTCGGCAGAACAACCAGTAACTGCAACCATGAACAAACATTAGTATATATAGGGTAGAGTCTGATGCGACCATATTACGAGCACAACTTGTACTGCAAAATAATCTCATACATATATATTACCCTTCTTGTGTCGATTGTAGTATAGGACAAGTAGGGATCGTTCTATCCGGGGAAATCAAGGGCATTTAATCACATGAAGCATCACAAATTTATATGGGGGGATTGGAAATTGTATCTAATATCTACTGAAAATTACGAAAATAAAACCTAAATTAATATATACATATGATCATCATCTTTCACACATACCACTAAACACAAAACTCGCATAAAATGTAACAAAATTAAACAAAGAATCAGGGCAGAAATTCGGCAAGCTTTTTAGATTACTTTTAGTTCGAATTTAATTAGAGCCTTCGCGGTTCATCTAATTAGCAAAACTCCTTAATTATTTAGAACTAGCTTCGCTCATAATCCCAAACATAGTATTAAATAGTTTAAAGACACTTCGCGTGGAAATTAAACCAAGAAACACAAAAGCACAATGAGTCGAATTGAAGACATATTAGCAAGTATGGCGTCACCTCATCTCACATCGATATGTAAATTTTCAGAATTACTCTAGCCCTTTGAACCAATACAAGGTAAACCAACTTTATGTTTATAATCCACCTCATATTGTGTTCGGCATATGAAGCTATCACCTAAGGAGAAGCCACGGCCTTGGCAGCCCTCAAGTGCATCACTTTTGTGCATACGAATTCAGAAAATAAACCAAAACATAAACCCTGATTACATGCGAAATTGTTGCCCAAAACCCTGTTTAAAATCGAAACATACTATGTTCATAAATTAAACAAATAGAAAATCAAAACACATAACAGAATTTCGGAAATCCAAAGTATAATTATTAAAACCAAAACAACATACATCAATCCATTCAATCTTTATAGACAAAGTATTTAATTTATACAGAAAATATAAAGCCATAACAGATGTTCGAATTACACTTTTGAAGAACCTTGCAAGACTTCAACAAAGATGGATTCGGCAAAGGGAAGATGGTGCGAATTTGATGTAGGGGAATGGTACGGCTGTTCTACTTTCTGTATGAGATTTTTGTGGAGTTATTTTGGCAGAGCTTTGGCTTGTGAAAGTGAGAGAGAGAAGATATATATTTTTCTGAAAATGTGCCGAACTATATATAAGGGAGCAAGAGGAACTAGAGTTTTATCTCTTAGGGTTTCGGCACAAAGGTATTGGTGCCGAATTCTTCCTCTTTTCCTTGCAAAGTAAGTCTTGATTTTTCCTTCTTTTGTTTGCCGAATTATTCCTTGTATAATTACTGAATATTCCTCCCTTATTTAATTCGGCAAAACCTAAATGAATGTGGAGAGAATTAAGTCCACATTCATCCTTGAATTTCTCTTTTAATTTCAGCGTCAAACTCCTTCCTTTTTCTTCTCTTTGCTGTGAATTCCCTTCCTTATAGCTTTTAGGACTCTTTGATTCGTCCCACACAAGTTTCGGCATTAATTCATGCATTCCTTTCTTTTTCTTCAGCATTGAAATCTTTCCTTGTCCTTGTTGCATTTGAATTCTTTTCCTTCCCGATTTCTTCATTTAATTTGCTTCCAAAATTCTTCATTTATCTCCTCTTTAGTTATGAAAATAATAGAGAAAAATATATTAATAAAAGAAGATAAATTGTAGCACAATATCTTAAGAACAAGTCCTGATTCGATAAGGATTCCTGCTTTCATTAGGACTCCTCATTCGACATAGTATCCTAGTTGAATAAGGTTTCCTAATTTCAATCAAACTCTTTGCAACTTCGTCGTTTTTAGAAACGTCGAAATATTTTAGACTCCTAGTTCGATTAGGATTCCTAGTTCAATTAGGATTCTTCAAGAATTGCAAGCTCTTTTCATCAATAACTCTGCCAAAGACTCCTGACTCGATTAAACGACTCTATATTACAACAATCAGAGTTAAAAAATTGCATAAATGGGGATAAAACACATTAAGAATGTCACATATTATACTCTTATCAGAGTCCAAGAGAAGAATCTCTTAGACTCCCCCATAATCAGAGACTCCCCCATGCTTTATGATTCTAATCAATACTTATCCCAAATGCATAATATCATTCCTAAACAAATAGATCTCTTATGAAAATCAGATATGTTTCAAAAGGAAAGAATAAGCTTGAGAATGAGATATATGATATTAGATCTTTTAAACAAATCTAATTCATGAAATAAAAGATACATAATCAACCTTTTATTACCTTCGATATTGTTCTGATAATTTGCATTGAAAGATCAGAACCTTCCTATCTAGAATAGGATTTCCTAGGTTGAATAGGAAAGCCAATACTTTCAATCTCCCCCATTGGCAATCATATTCAACCTCTTGAAGAACAATCTGCAAAGGTAATACACGAACAAATACTAGATTATATATATTCAAAAACAAGAAGGAATTAGAGATAGCAAGGGATCAGTTTCCATCTGATAGGAACACAATGTGCGACGATATTATATGCTTATGCCCTCATTTATGCTTTGTTTAACCCTTATTTATCTAAGATAGAGTCATAATATAGTTTAGTATTAATTTGGTAGAGTTTGGCGAAAAGTGGTTAAGAATCCGAAAAATGACTAAGTTTGAGAAATCTGGAAAATAATGCAAAATATGTCTTTTTCGTGATTCTGAGATGAGTAAAAATGTGATCTATCCTTGCCCGAATTTATTGACATTTGGTGTGCGTATTATTCATATAATGAGGAATGTTGTGTTAAAATATCAGATCAATCGGAGTTCGGGAAGTCACCCATAAGATGGCTGCAAAACAGCAATTCGAGCAAACCAATCCAGGGACTTCCAGGATTTTCCTGGGACTGTGTCCCAACTTCCAAAAATCATTCCCGACGATTCACAAGGAATTTGATTGAACTGTTTTATACGGAGGTAGCTATGTGTGTCTAGTTTATCCGAGACTTAGAATCGCATCAATCGGAGCTCCAAGGAGGGAGATATGTCTAAGTTACTACATCAACGTCAAATCTGCCGATTCCAGGAACCTACTGCCCCCTTTTTGTGTTTTCTGTTTTGAATGAACCAAATGGTGTACAAATGCATATATTAAGATGGTTCAAGCTTAAGGAAGGGAAGAGGAAGACACCAAGCTAATTCTATGAAGAAAAGTTGAAGAAAAATGGTTTTCCTAGTCAAGCTAGGATTGCTGCCGATTGGAATGCATAGGCTGCCGGCAGTGTTTGCCGGCGAGTTGGGGCAGCTTTTCATGGATCAAATGTCATCCAATGAAGTCCAAATGCTATGCAAGAAGTTCATAAAGATATGCAGCCCAGGCCCTAAAGAAAATTCAGAAAAAGAACTCCTAGAAGAACCAAGAAAGGAAGGATTGCAAAACCTTATTCACTAAGGATTTCTTGGCCGATTCTTGCTAGGATTTCCCTAGGTATTTTGGCCGGCCTCTCCTCTATATATAGAGGGCATTCTCCACAGAAAATGGTGTCACATCTCAAGCCAAAATACAAGTCCAAACTCTACCCAATTTTCTACCTTAAGTCCTACATAAAATTCCTAGCCGATCACCATCCTTCATCACCACCAGAAACTTTCTGCCGAGCCTAACTTTCTGCCGTGCAGCCGCCAACTATCCTCCGTCACAGATCCACACGAGCTGCTGCCTCCCAAGGTGTCTAAATGTGTGATCTACTCCCTCCGGCTTGTAGTTTTATGGTTTTATGCTTTTATGTCTATGTAAAACATATGTTCTTTTGGTATTTGTTTTTATGTCTATGTAAAGACAATTTGTTTGTTGGGTTTTGCATGTTTAAAGTTGTTTATGAATTCGATTCTTTGAGCCTAATTAACTCTAAGGTATTGATTTCATGGTTTTATGAAAGATAAACATGTAAACATAATTTGTAAATATGTAACCGGTTAGGTCTTAGGGATGCATGCTTGACTTGATTCTTGATTTCTTCTTGATTAGTTGTTTGAATTCGTGTGCAACCGAAGGAGATGTTTAGATGCAATCGTAGACCATGATTGTTGTCTAGATGTTGAATTCACTTGCCGTAATAACATAGATCAAGTTAGAACGCTGAGTCAATTTGGTCTATGTTGTTACCTAGGGCTAGAGTAATTCCTACAACTTGCTTGTCTAATATGAAGAGTGACGCTTGCATGTTAACTTGTTTCCGACTAAAAGATTTCGTGCTCTATATGTTAATTGGTTAATTTCTACGCTGAGTGTTTTTAACTGGTTAGCTAAAGATTAGGGTTATGCACTGAGCTAATTCTAAGTATTTTCGTGAAATCTAAAATCGATTAGTAAACGGCTGAGGAGCTAGTTAGGTTGGAATTAAGTTGAGTCTTGAATATTTCTATGCATGTTTCCATGAGTCCTTACTTGTTACTTGTTTCGATTTGTGATAGTTTTGATGAGTGTTTTGCGTGAGAGTTGTCGACCAAACTTGTATATAGTAATTTAGGATTTAAATTTCAGTTTTTTTTTTATGCATGAGTCAATTTATGGGCAGCAATAGGCTGCCGAACCATAGGTATCTTTGTTTCATGTTTTATGTGTTTTCTTTTGTTGCCGAACCATAGACTTAGGGCAGCCTAGCTGCCGATACCAATTCCCCCATGTTTTGATAATTTTCGATGTATATCTTTGTGAATATCTCGACTAACAATTTCATATTTCAGGTACCCTTAATCCCCGGCTTAGAACGATCCCTACTTATGTCTATACTACTAACGATTGTAGGGTTATTATTGGGTGCGAGCTTAGCTTCACATCACCATCCTATCCCTTCTCTAAAACCAAAAGATCCAAGTAAGAGAAACAAAAGTTTGGGCTTATGCACTTACAACAACAAAAAAACAAATTGTTCAAGAGATAAAAATTGTTCAACGTTTCAGAAGAATTAAATGCAGAAAATAAAACAGAAGTTCTTCAAGCCTTTTCTCCCCCTTTGAATATGAATCTCTACTTCTTCTGCTTGATAATGGTTGCTTGCAGGAATATGATATGTTCTTGGAGATGAAGCTGAGCGCTGGTGAAAGAGTCCAGACGATCAAGGACTAGAGAGAATACGAGGGGGTAAGATGATAGCAACGATGTTAGCAAGAGGTATTTATTAACAACTCAGAGAGGAAGAAGTTGCAGAGACCAAGGTAGGAAAGGAAACCGTCAGAAGTTGGGAAAATCAACCGTCAATAATTATGACGTGCAAATCCAGCATGCAATCCTGACACAACCTAGAGTAACCACTTTCGACACATGGCCAAGAAAAGATAGTTCCTGAAAAGATTAGGGAAAAACAATATGTCAACCAGATAACTAAACCAAGAACACACAAAGTGATCAACCTAAAACACCATTGAGATAAGCACCAACCCTGAACAGATGAGAGAACAATGAATGCAATATGAACAAGGATCGTGATCATGAGTGAAAGCACTGGTAAAGCACACCAATGAGTAAAGTCAGATAGATTGATTTCAATATCTCACCTAATTTTGAGAGAGTGAAGCCATATGGATTCTATTAACTAGAACCAAGACAAGAAACCACGACCTCAAGAGCATCAGTATAGCAACCAGAAATCAGACGATGTGTGGAGAAACCAGATTTTTGAGCATTTCATATATTTTGGGCATAGTAACTACAACTCTCCCCCTTATAACATCCTATAACAGTCTTTTAATGGTCTGAATTTCTTACAACTCATGTAACGGGAGGCAGAGAACAATCCCAAGTTAGATGACTTTAGGTTGCTTAGTATAACAAGGATACCATTAACTCTGAATCCTAAGTTGGAAACATAACCTACAACCTCCATGGGACCAAGCCATTCCTGTTTCTAACCTACCATCTCGATTAGAGCATAACCAAAACAGTAGTTACTTTGGGAATAACCTGGTCAGACTTCAACACAAAATTTCTGTTTAAACAAGTCACAAAGATAATGTTTTTTTTTTATTTGATACTGTAAATATCACCTTGTAACTCCAATGCCATTTAACTTGTTTGTGCTCAACCATCATTAAACCACCACAAAAGAAGGATGCGGAATTAACCAACTGATACACAAGATACATGAGAAACTCATACAGGGAAAAATCCAGAATCAGAATGACTGGCAATCTATTAGTTTCAGTATGAGAATCAAAACAATAAATATGAAAGAACAAATCGAGCTAAGCTTCAGTAAAACATCACATATCAAGAGATGGAGCACAATGAAGATTATGATATGTGATGAATATGATAGAGTTTTCAGGGTGTAGTGCAAACGCCAATGGCGTTTTGCAAATACTCAAAACGAGCTGTGTCCAAAGGTTTAGTCAAAATATCAGCAAGTTATTTTTCAGTTTCAATAAAATACAGTTCAAGAATATCTTTTTCAACTAGATCTCGAATGTAATGATACCTGAGATCAATGTGTTTGGTTCTAGAGTGTTGCACAAGATTCTTGGCAATGCTTATTGCACTTGTGTTGTCACAGAATATTGTTAACTTGTCCTGATGCAGTCCATAGTCTTTTAACATCTGCTTCATCCAAATCATTTGAGTACAACAGCTGCCTGCTGCAACATACTCAGATTCAACAGTAGAGAGAGAAATGCAGTTTTGCTTTTTACTATGCCATGACACTAGATTAGTTCCCAGAAAGAAACAGCCTCCAGATGTGCTTTTTCCATCATTCATGCTCCCTCCCCAATCAACATTTGAATATCTTACAATTTCAGCATTAGATTCAGTAGTATAGAATAGACCATAGTTTGTTGTACCTGCTACATATCGGATGACTCTTCTCACTGCCTCAAGATGAGACTCTTTAGGAGCAGCTTGGAAGCGTACACAAATTCCAACACTAAATGAAATATCAGGTATGCTTGCAGTGAGATAGAGAAGACTTCCAATCATACTTCGATAAAGGGACTGATCAACAGGTTTGCCAGCTTTATCCTCATGTAGTTTAGAAGATGTGCTCATTGGATTTGTGAGGGTCTTCTTTTTGGACAAGCCAATTCGCTGATCACATTTTCAGCATACTTGGTCTGAGACAAGAATATTCCTGGAGATATTTGCTTAACTTGCAACCCAAGAAAAAATGTTAGTTCACCAAGATTGCTCATCTCAAATTCATTAGTCATGACAGAAGCAAATTATGCGACTAGTTTATCTGAGGTTGAGCCAAAGACAATATCATCAATATATACTTGAGCTACAATGAAATCATTTTTCAGGTTTTTTACAAACAAGGTTTTATCAATTGATCCTCTGACATATCCTTGATTAATCAAATATTTTGAAAGACGATCATACCATGCTCGTGGTGCTTGTTTTAGTCCGTAAAGCCTGTACACATGATCTGGATGATGAGGATCAATGAAGCCTTTAGGTTGCTCGACAAAAACTTCTTTGTCAATGTAACCATTTGTTTCTGACAATAGTGCCGTGCTCATCAGACTTGTTACGAAATATCCATTTTGTTCCCACAACATTTGCATTAGAAGGCCTAGGTACCAGTTCCCAAACATTGTTCTTAGAAAATTGATTCAATTCTTCTTGCATAGCAATAATCCAGTCAGTGTCTAAGAGGGCTTCCTGAACATTCTTTGGTTCGATTAGGGAGACAAATCCATGACACCTGATAATGTTAGATTCTTGAACATGACTGCTTGCAAAGCAAGCCAATGCATTCTCAATTGAAGAAGACTGTGCATATTTATTTCTGGTTTGGATCCCTTTTCCTAAGCCATCAATCACATCACTTTGATCATGATCCTTCTGCACTTGTTTAAATCCAGCTGTTTTCTGAGGAACAACTTTAAGGTTTTCATCTTCTTCTTTAGTAGAGCTTGAAGAATCATCACTTTGATCCTTAGAAGCATCAGAGTTGTTTTCTTGTGGTGGTGTATCATCGACCTGTCTAAATTCCATATCATAAATAGATACATTAATAGTGATGACAACACGTTTAGAAACTTTGTTCTAAACCCTGTAAGCAACACTGTTAGGATCATAACCAACAAATATTGCGTGATCAGTTCATGAGGTAAACTTGTTTAAAGTTTCACCATCTTTCAAGATGTGACAAGGACTGTCAAAGACATAAAAGTAACTTACATTTGGTTTCTTACCTTTCCAGAGCTCATACACAGTTTGATTACTACCAGATCTTATGAACACTCGATTTGAGATGTAGCATGTAGTGTTCATGACTTCTGCCCAGAATTTCTCAGTAAGTTTGGCAGAATGCAATAGAACACGTCCCATTCCTAACAATGATCTGTTCTTCCTTTCAACAACTCCATTTTGTTGAGGAGTCCTAGGAGCTGAAAACTCATGAAAGATACCATTCTCATGACAAAAATTAGCAAACAAAGAGTTTTTAAATTCAGTGCCATTGTCAGATCTAATTCTTGCTAGTTTCAGATTGAGATGTTGCTTGAGTCTGGTTAGTTGTTTACTTAAACCAAGAAATGATTCAAAGGTTTCAGTTTTATTTTCCAGAAAATCAACCCAAGTATATCTGGAAAAATCATCAACTACTACAAAAACATAGAACTTACCTGACATGCTAGCAGTCTGTGTTGGTCCCATTAAGTCCATGTGAAGTAGTTCAAGGCAAGCAGACGTGAAGGTTGAATTTACAGCTTTGTGTGATGACTTGGTTTGTTTACCAGCCTTGCAGTGACCACATATTCTATCTGTCTTCCCATGCCTCTCAAACTTTGATGATTTGAAAGTTTTTGCAAATCATGATAATTTACATGTCCTAATCTTCTGTGCCACAACTCAAAGCTTTAATCACAGGTAATAGTTTTCAGACATTTATTTGAAAAGATTACATATGAATCTCTAGATGCATGATAACAGTTATCAGATGAACGTTTACCTCCAATGACAATATTTCCTAGATCATCTAGAACAATGCACCTTTTTCTGTTAAACTAGACATCTTCAAATTCATCAGTCAGTTGACTGACACTTACCAGATTTGTGGACAACCCTTCCACATAAAGAACATTGGCTAGATAGCCAAGATTTGTTGTTTTTACAGTGCCCTTTCCTATGATATTCACCTTTCTAGCATCTCCAAAGGTCACAGTTCCAGTAATTCCTTCTTTTTCAATGGAGATAAAGAACCTCTTGTTTCCACACATGTGCCTAGAACAGCCACTATCAATGTACCAGATATCTGCATCCCTTAAGTTAACCGCAGTAAGAGCTACAAGACAAAATGACTCAATGTGATTCTCAACATGATTTACGTTGGAGATCAAACAGTTCTCATTGAACTATTTCTTGTTTTTCCAAACTGAGTGAGAACCAAATGAATTCCTGTTATACTATATAGGATTTTCATAAGAAACATCAGTCTTAGTAACAACAAGAAGTTTGTGTTCTAGAGAGGTAATCCTGGAATGTGTATTTAGAGATATATCTTTGTCATTCAAAAGTTGTTTATCAACATCAAAAAATTTAGCATTTGTTAACTCAGTCAGTTTTGACAAATGTAGTTTCAAATTTGATAGGTCATTTCAAATACCTTAACCTTTTGACAATGAGATGAAAAACACATCTGATCAGAAGATGAAATAATCTCAGTGCTTACCTCATGAATAAGTTCCTCAAAAGAATCATTAGTCTCAGAAGTTAATGAAGCATTTTCATCAACATCATTGTTTTCTACTATACCTTTGGTTGAGGAACATTCACCATTATATCCAAGACCAAACGTGTTCTTGGACTGTTTACTAATGCAAAGCATTCTGGCAGTTGCTTTGGAGCTAAGTTCAAATTGATTAAACTTCTCATTTGTCTTAACCACCTGTTCCTGTAAGAGTAGATTATCATGATTAAGTTTGTCAATAATATTTTCATGAGTGATAACCTGTTGCAGTAACCGGTTAAGATCAGACAGTAGAGAAGATCTTTCAATTTGCCAGTCTTTGGAAATGTTGCAGGTGAGATTAGCAACTTTCTTCTCTAGCTCCCCTTTTTCTTTGATCCATGATGTCTCTTTTGCAGTCAGTTGCAGCTCCATGTCAGACAATTTGATTTGAGTGTTGGCCAACTGATGTTCCAGTTTTTCATTTTTGTGAATGATCGAGTCTGCAAGAGAGCACAATCTTTCATACTTCTGATTAATGGAGAAATCATCATACGAACAGTTTCCTTCCACATTGCTTTCACTGTCAAATTCAGAATCAGATTGATTGAAGCTAATTCTGGCAACAAGAGCGAGATTTTTCTTTGGATTTTTTCTAGCTGAATCATCATCATCACTTTCATCATCGCTCCATGAAGCCTTTAGAGCTTTCTTAGATCCACCTTGATTTTTCTTATTACCACAGTCAACAGAAATATGGCCAAGACCACCACATTCATAGCACTTTGGTTTGAAATTAGGATTTCTCCTATTGTTAGTAGGAAAACTTTTAACATCATTTTTATTTTCAGAAAAGTTGTTTTTCCTGAAGTCAGAATTATTCTTTTCTCCACTTGAATTTCCATTTCTGTACTTAAGGATTTTCTTAAATTCTTTGGTTAAGAAACCAAGTTCAGAAATGTCATCACTAACCTCTTTTTTCTTTGAAGCTTTGAGTGCAAGGCTCTTTGAGCTTCTTGGATCATCCTTGTTGTCTTCATTCAGCTCAGCTTCATAAGCCTTTAGACTTCCAATAAGTTCAAATAAAGGATACTCCTCAAGATCTCTGGATTCAGAAATCGCATGCTTCTTTATGGTAAATTTTTTAGGAAGAGACCTCAATATTTTCATAACAATGTCCTCTTGTGAGATCTCTTTGTTCTTGTTAATATAACGTATGCCACTAGTGATAGCAATCACACGCTTGTAGAAGTGATCAATAGATTCATCATCCTTCATCTGCAAGATTTCAAACTCGTGAAGTAACAATTGTAATTTATGACGTTTTACTTTTTGTTACCTTCATAGGTTTGCTCTAGGGTCTCCCAAATCTCCTTTGAGTTTGTGTAATGTTTGATAAGAGCCCGATCATCCTCAAATAAGGGCAATATATAAAGCATTTTTTGCCTTAATCTCAGCTTCACTATAAGCAAGATCTGTTTGATCCCACTTATCAAATTTTTAAAATTTTACCTCACTTGTTTCTTCAGCAACCTTTGTATCAAGAGGAGGAGACCAGCCATGAAGAACACACTGCCAAGCTCTTGACTCTTGAGCAGAGATGAAAGCCTGCATCATCCCTTTCCAATCCTCATACCCTTCACCTTTTAAGAGAGGAGGCATATTGACTGAAGTTCGTTCCATCTTATCCGAGATCAACACTATGTATGTCTAGTGAACCTGCTCTGATACCAATTGAAAATACACAGAAGAACAGAAACTTCAGTAAACAAAGTTATTAGGGAAAAATGATTTTCACAGAACAAAATACTGTGATGGACTCTTGAATTGCAATCCACACATACACAATACAAGAATTGTTCTAACTCTTTAACACAGCTAGTTCAATACAAGTCAGCAACTCTAAACACAGTTGCTCCAACTATGAAAACTAGTTCTTCAACACATCTAGATTTACAGGATAATTGACCTACTCTAAACACAGTAGGATTTAACCTAAGATCCTTTACATGATCTAGATCTCTTTGAGAAAAACAAAGCTCTTTGACACAGCTTTATAGTCTCCACAGGTTCACACTCTTTTGACTAGATTTCTCTTCACACAGAAAGTCCAAAGCACAATTGAATTCTCTCAAGCAACACTAGATGCAGGAGAAGAAATATATATGTAGACTGGAGCACTTCACCATCTCTCGGCAGAACAACCAGTAACTGCAACTATGAACAAACATTAGTATATATAGGGTAGAGTCCAAGAGAAGAATCTCTTAGACTCCCCCATAATCAGAGACTCCCCCATGTTTTATGATTCTAATCAATACTTATCCCAAATGCATAATATCATTCCTAAACAAATAGATCTTTTATGAAAATCAGATATGTTTCAAAAGGAAAGAATAAGCTTGAGAATCAGATATATGATACTAGATCTTGTTTCTGCACAAACCCGTAGGCCTGGTAGAGACTGGTGAATCTAGATGTGATCTCCTCCTGCGAACCTGCTTACTAAGGGGAATACCGGGCGGGCCGGTCTTCTCCTCTCCGATGCCTAATGATGGGAGCCGAAGCTCGCATGCAATGATAAACCCTACAAAAATATCGTTAGTAGTATGAGCAAGTAGGGATCGTTTTAGGCCGGGGATTAAGGGTACCTGAGATATGAAATTGTTAGACAAACATATATACATATATACAAAATCGTCACATATTGGGGTAAAAATGGTTCGGCAGCCCTAGGGCTGCCCTCTAATACTAGACACGAAAATAAAAACAGAAAAATAAACCTAAGCTATTATATACAAGTGATCATCATCTCTCACACAAAACAGTTCACATAAAAGACTCTTTAACAAGGCAAATTGCATGCAAGAAAGTAAGAAACAAGTATTTAGCATGTTCAAGATCAAAATTAGTTTCGACACAACTAGAGCCTCCAGCAGTTTTCCAATTGTTAGACTTCTTAAATTCTTAGAAACTACTCCAGCGTATGACTTCTAAGGTGATGCTAATCCGGTTTTACGCGTTTTAACATTTAAGCATATGAGTCTTAATCGAAGACAAGCAAACAAGTAAGGTTGTCATTCTTCTTATTTAACTTGCAAGTTCTAAGGTTTATTAGACCTAGGTGAGCAACACAAAACAAACTACTCCAGCGTATGACTTATCCGTGTTACTCTATCAC
The DNA here is from genome assembly GCA_963682095.1 of Potentilla sterilis. NCBI lineage: Eukaryota > Viridiplantae > Streptophyta > Magnoliopsida > Rosales > Rosaceae > Potentilla > Potentilla sterilis. The sequence continues at coordinate 24,924,562 of OY821758.1, read as the reverse complement.
ATGAAACCTAGCACTTAGAATTACATGCTAATCATAACTAGTGTGTCGGTTTATTTGCCCTAACCTTAGTTCTAACCAATTTCAAGTTTAAACATGCGAAATACCACTGCCCTAATTATCAATGCATACAAAACACACAAGTTAAAATTCAGTAAAACCATGCATAACACATCATATTTGGTTTATACAAAGTTTCAAGAAAAACCAAGAATCGAAACAAGTTCATACAAAACAACCAAACATAAATAAATACAAAAGCCATAGGGGAATGGATCACACTTTAAAGAACCTTGAAGACTCCTCAAAGGTGACTAGGTGGATCGGCTGCTGCTCCTTGGTGTTCGGCAAGAACAGAAATCGGCAGGAAACCAAGGTGGAAGGGATTCGGCAATATGGTGGTGGTGGTGATGGGTTTTGGCTATGTATTTAGGTGTTGGTGCTTGAGAGACTTGGTAGAGCTTTAGGCTAGTATTTTATGCTTGAGATGAGATGATTTTCAGAATGAAAAAGTGAGGGTATATATAGAGGATAGGGAGAGAGGCTGCCGGCAGTCCCTTAAGCCAAAAGGGATTCAGAAAACCTAGTTCATTAAGGTTTTGCAACCTTCCTTTCTTAATCCAATTAGGTTTTCTTTTCTGAATTTTTCTTCAAGGCTTGGGCTTCACATCTTCATGGACTTCTTATATGATCTTGGACTTCATTTGACATGTCTTGGTCCATCGAAAAATACCCCAATTGCCGGCAGCTTGAAGTTGCATCCGATCTGCCTCAAATCGGCAGCTTCTCCTAGTGTGACTAGGAGACTTGATTTCTTCATGTTTTTCTTCAATGCCATGGCCTAGTGTCTTCCTCTTCCCTTCATAAAGCTTGGACCATCTTCACATATGCATTTGTACACCATTTGGTCCATCAAAAACAGAAAACACGAAAAGGGGGCAGTAGGTTCCTGGAATCGGCAGATTTGACCTTGTTGTAGTAATTCCGGCATATCTCCATCCGTGGAGCTCCGATTGATGCGATTCCAAGTCTCACGTAAACTAGACACATATGGCCATCTCCCCATAAAACAGTTCGATCAAACTCCTTGTGAGTCGTCGGGAATTATTTTTCGAAGTTGGGACACAGTCCCAGGAAAGTCCTGTAAGCCCCTGGATTGGAATGTTCGGACTGCCCTTTTGCAGCCAATATTTGGGTGACCTCTCGAACTCCGATTGATCTGAAATTTTAACACAGTATTCCTCAGCATATGAATATTAAGCACGCCAAATTTCATAGAATTCGGATAAGGATAGATCACAGTTTCATTCATCTCAAAATCACGAAAAAGACATATTTTGCATTATTTTCCAGATTTCTCAAACTTAGTCATTTTTCGGATTCTAAAGCATATTTGATTAAAACTCTACCGAATCAACACTAAACTATATTATGACTCTATCTTAGACAAATAAAGGTTAAACAAAGCATAAACGAGGGTATAAGCATGTAATATCGTCGCACATTGTGCTCCTATCAACTACCCCACACTTATCCTTTGCTAGTCCCTTAGCAAACTAAATTAAACTAGACTCTAAACAAACTATTGCCCCTAACAATTTGTCTCAGGCTCGTATGTACACATAGCTTTCAAGTTAATGCATGAGAATGCTAAGCACGAAAATTCCAAGCTTCATGAACATGCGACATCAATATGAACATATAGGAGCAAAAGTAAGCATGTAGATATGTTAAAGCTAATTCAAATCACCTCACAAGGCATACTCTCTTCCTTTCTCTCGAAGCATGGTTATTCACACGTAAGTATATGCAAGCGAAAGATCATGAGTTACAAAGAGTGACTTGCATATATCAAAGAAACGAAAGCACTTTGTGAATTTTGATGGAAAAACCTCATATGATAACTATATGCACCAATGAACCAAAACCATATGCTTACTCTTGAGATAATCTCCACAATCAAATTTAACCATCTTAAGAATCATGAAAAAGATCAATAAAAGGGTTGTAATGGGGCTAGGCTAAGAGGTATTCGATATTTGGATAAGGAGGCTCAAAACGTCACCATGCGCTTTAGCAAAGCTCGAATCTCCTTATGTCTTCTCGCCGAAAGGGTCAAATTTTATCTTGTTGGACCCATACTTCATTCTTTTCTTTCCATAAAACATTACAACAAAAATCTAGACAATAGCCATACACAAAATTTTTCTTTTCATGCCTATGCCGTACCCCTCTTTTCTTCTTTTGCTCTCGGTTTTCTTTCTTTTTATTTTGTTCGAGCATTTTTTTCTTTTTCTAGGTACGGCATGCATACATTTTACATACAAATTCATGGCTAACCCTACCCCACACTTGTTCTTCTTCATCACACACGCGAAAACGCTTTCAAAAATCAAGCTTTGCCGGAACACACAGTAAAGGCATCACTATACTAAGTTCATGGAAAGTGTTTAAGGGTGATGAAAGAAAAGGCTCAACGTAGGCTCAAAGGGGTTTACTAAGGTGTCCCACGACGGGCACAAATAGGCACATGCTTTATTTGGCTTTGGTGGTAAACCTAAATGATCTTTATTCAATCATATTCAAAATCAAGGTATTTTATGATATAAACGTTTTGAAAATCAACAAGAGTAAGTTCTAGCATACTAGAGTTCATTAAAAGCTATGGCACATAGTCATCGAATAGTCAAAGAATTATGAGGTTTCATGCTTCCTACAATCTATTGAATTTTATCTTTTTATCGCTCAAGAAGAAAGCAAATTGGCTCTAAAGCTCACATAGGTTATTATGGAAATAAACTAGCTAAAACATGCATGCTTTGTTAATCAACAAGTCCTACATGCTCCTACCAATGCACATAATCCATGAAACTTACAATTTTAATAGTATGCACAACTATCATCTATGTATGCAAAGAGGAGAAAAACATCATTGACATATTAGGGGCATCCTAAGACTCGAAACAAACAAATTTAAACACTCTATTTTTGTGGAACAATTTTCTGAATTTTTCTTTTCTAAACTAAGCACACAAAAATTCAAAAACGAAAAACGGAATACGTTAACCCACCCCACACTTAGAAAATTACATTGCCCTCAATGTAAGCACAAAACAATATCAATGAATTTCCTAAGCATGCAATCGACTAACATATTCCAACAATTCATCACAAATCAAAGAAAAAGAGAAGGGTTAAGAAATTTCAAACTTCCGGTGATGGCTCCTTCACTTTTCTTTGATCGACATGGGTTGCCTCCCAAGTAGCGCTTTGTGTTTATAGTCCATAGCCTAGACTTTTCACCGTGTTTTTCATGTGTTCATCGTGCTCCAAAGCATTCCAAATCGGCAAGAAGAAGTTCAAGAAGAAGATCATTGCACTTTGTATCCGCATCGGTGCTATTTGGCGTATCCTGTTGGTGCGGCGTATCGGGCTCTTCTGCCGGCGTATCCGGCGTATCCAGCTGGTGTCCGGCCTCTTGTGGCCTTGTGTCAACCCTGCCGGCAATGGCAGGTCTGGCAGGAGGTGGTGGTGCTACTAAAAACAGCGGCAGCAGTGCGGCAGGATGGTGCGTGTCCGACAGGAGGTGCGTTGGTGCGTCTTGTGTGTCCGTGGCAGCCCTCTTGGTGATGCTGCCGGCAATTGCAGGTCCGGCAGCCACTTGGTGTGGTGGTGGCATGGCTGCATCATGTGAATGTGAAGGCAACTCGGCTTGTGGTGATGATGGTGGGGCGGGGTAGACGGCGGCTTCATCCACCGTGTGCTCTTGAAAGGGAGAATAGTAAGGCTTGAGGCGATGGCCATTTACCTTGAATGTGTTTCCCGTAACTTCATTCCGAATCTCTATGGCTCCATGAGGAAACACTTGAAGAACAATGAATGGTCCAAGCCAACGAGAGCGCAACTTTCCCGGAAAGAGTTGAAGCCGTGTATTAAACAAGAGAACTTTTTGCCCAACTTCAAACTTCTTCCCCCGAATTATCTTGTCATGGTACGCTCTTGTCTTCTCCTTATAGATCCAAGCGGCATCATAAGCTTCATTGCGAATTTCTTCAAGTTCATTGAGTTGAAGCTTTCTATGAAGACCGGCATCATCAATGCTCATGTTGAACTTTTTAACGGCCCACCATGCTTTGTGTTCTAATTCAACCGGTAAGTGACATGCTTTGCCATAAATCAACCGAAAAGGAGACATACCTATCGGTGTCTTGTACGCAGTCCTATAAGCCCACAAAGCATCATCGAGACGATCACTCCAATCCTTCCTTGAAGGTCCAACCGATTTCTCCAAAATGTTTTTGATCTCTCGATTACTCACCTCGGCCATTCCACTTGTTTGGGGGTGATATGGTGTAGAAACTTTATGCGTGACTCCATACCTCCTCAATAAGGCTTCAATAGTGCGGTTACAAAAATGGGATCCTCCATCGCTAATCAAGACCCTTGGAACTCCAAAACGTGAAAAGATGTTGGTCTTGAGAAACTTGGCCACTACCTTGGCATCGTTGGTGCGTGTAGCCTTGGCTTCGATCCACTTTGACACATAATCAACCGCAAGCAATATGTAGAGAAAACCCTTACTTGAAGGAAACGGTCCCATGAAGTCAATCCCCCAAACATCAAAAATTTCCACCACTAGGATAGGTGTGAGCGGCATTTGATCACGCCCACTAATCTTCCCCACACGTTGGCACCGATCACAAGCCTTACAAAACATAAATGCATCTTTGAAAATTGTAGGCCAAAAGAAACCACAAGTGAGTACCTTCAATGCCGTCTTCTTAGGTCCAAAATGCCCACCACAAGCTTCACTATGACAAAAAGCAAGGATGGAGCGATGCTCATTCTCCGGCACACATCTTCGAATAACTTGATCACCACATTGCTTCCATAAGTACGGATCATCCCACAAGAAGTGTCGAGCTTGCTTCCTTATTCTTCTTTGATGGTGGCTCGGCAATTCTTTAGGAAATCGGTTTGTGGCTAGAAAATTGGCAATGTCGGCATACCAAGGCTCATGTACTTCAAGTTGAAAAAGTTGCTCATCCGGAAAGGTTTCACATAGGGGCAGCCGATCCTCCTCATGAACAAGGCGACTCAAATGATCGGCCACAACATTCTCTACTCCTTTCTTATCTTTTATCTCAATGTCGAACTCTTGAAGCAAAAGAATCCATCGAATAAGCCTTGGCTTAGCATCCTTCTTCGTCATAAGATATCTTAAAGCGGCATGATCACTATAAACAATGACTTTGGAATTCAAAAGATATGATCGAAATTTTTCCAAAGCAAAGATTACCGCTAAGAGCTCCTTCTCCGTGTTGTGTAATTGAGTTGTGCATCGTTGAGAGTCCTTGAAGCATAGTAAATGGCGCATGGCTTCTTCTCAATTCGTTGTCCAAGTACCGCTCCAAGTGCATAATCACTAGCATCACACATCAACTCAAACGGCTCGTCCCAATTAGGGGAAACAAGTATAGGTGCCGTGCATAGTAACATCTTCAAACGGCAAAATGCTTCTTCACACGCCTTTGTCCACTCAAACGTCACCTCCTTTTGTAACAAGTTGCTCAATGGCTTGGCAATTGAAGAGAAGTCTTTAATAAATCGACGATAAAACCCCGCATGGCCAAGAAAACTTCTCACATCTTTCACACACCTAGGGCTCGGCAATGCTTGAATTAGCTCCACCTTGGCTTTGTCAACCTCTAAGCCTCTTGCCGAAATTATATGCCCTAGAACAATGCCTTGCGTGACCATGAAGTGACACTTCTCCCAATTAAGCACAAGATTTGTCTCTACACACCTCTTAAGTATCTTCTCCAAGTTCCCCAAACATGCATCGAAGGTGCCTCCATACACACTAAAATCATCCATAAACACTTCGATAATGTCTTCAATAAAATCCGAGAAGATAGCATACATACATCTTTGAAAAGTGCCGGGTGCGTTGCAAAGTCCGAATGGCATCCGCCGATAAGCAAACGTGCCAAATGGACAAGTAAAAGTGGTCTTCTCTTGATCGTCCGGGTGTATCATGATTTGATTGTAGCCACTATATCCATCAAGAAAGCAATAGTAAGAATGACCGGCCAACCTTTCTAACATTTGATCCATAAACGGCAAAGGCATGTGATCCTTCCTTGTTGTAGCGTTGAGCTTCCTATAGTCGATGCACATCCTATGACCGGTTACAAGTCTTTGTGGCACAAGCTCATTCTTCTCATTCTTGACAACCGTTACACCACTCTTCTTCGGCACTACTTGCACGGGAGATATCCACTTACTATCCGAGATTGGGTAGATCACCCCACAATCAAGCAACTTGATGATTTCCTCTTTCACAACTTTCATCATGGGAGGGTGAAGTCGACGTTGAGCTTCCTTTGTCGGCTTAGCTCCTTCTTCCAACAAAATACGATGAACACAAGTAGTAGGGCTTATTCCCTTGATATCCGCTAAGGTCCAACCTATGGCGGTCTTGTACTTCTTAAGCACACATATCAAATCCTCCTCTTGCTTCTTACTAAGCATTGAAGACACAATAACCGGTAGTGTATCTTCTTCTCCAAGATAAACATACTTTAAGTGACTAGGGAGTTCTTTAAGTTCTAACTTTGGGGCCTCTTCCACACTTGGTCGAAATTTTGTTGTGGCATTTGGAATTGACAAGAACGAGTTTCTTGGATACAATGTTGTGGCCTCAAGCTCGGCAACCACCTCTCTAAGGCTCGGCAACATAATGAATGACTCGGCATAAAGGGCTGCCGAGTCACTTTCTTGCTCGTCATGATTGCATGGCTCGGCCTCCTCTTGCACGGCATGGCTTGGCTTGGTTCTCTTCATAACTCGTTCTCCCCTCTTGTCAAATCCGACCCCTTGCTCAATCGCTAATTGCTATGCGTCGAGCGAGGTCGACATAACTTGCTCGACCTCCTCCAAAACATCAATGGCACAACCCTCCTTCAAATCAACATTGGGGAATCTCATGGCGTCAAACACATTGAACTTTATCACTTCACCATCGAATTCCATAGTTAGGTTGCCCTCGGCCACATCTATCTTTGTGCGCGCGGTCCTCATGAATGGTCGCCCTAAAAGCAATTGAGTGTTGTTGACCGGCGAATCCTCCATCTCAACCACATAAAAATCGGCGGGGAATATCAATTGGTTGACTTGCACCAACACATCCTCTACATAACCTTCCGGATATTTACTTGAGCGATCCGCAAGTTGAATGATGACATTATCCTTCTTGAGAGGCCCTATACTCAACGTTTGATACACATTGAGTGGCATGACATTGATCGATGCTCCCAAATCCAACATAACATCATCAAACCGTGTATTGCCTATGACACAAGGCACATTGAAGCTTCCCGGATCCTTCATCTTTGGTGGCAATTTTCTTTGAATAACGGCCGACACCGTCTCGCTCATAGTTACCACACGAGTCTCTCTAGTATGCCTCCTTGCCGTGCAAAGCTCCTTCAAGAACTTAGCATACTTTGGCACTTGCTTAATGCACTCCAACAAAGGAGTGTTGACTTGCACTTTCCGGAAAATCTCCAATACCTCTTCATCGGACTTATCCTTCTTTGTTCTAGCAAAACGTGAAGGGAATGGGGCACTAGATGATGACACCCCTCCCTTGCTTGCTTGGTTCGGCAATACCTCATTCTTTGATGTGGTGGGATCGTACTCAAGCTCGTTACGCAGCCCCTTATCATTCATACCATGGTTGCCGGCATCACCCTTTTTCTCGGTTGCACCTCTACTCCTCTCGGCAGCAACATTGCCGGCATCATCAACATGCTCGGCAACATGGCTCTCCTCGGCATCTCCATCATGGCTGCCGGCAATGACAGGTCCGGCAGCCATCTCATCCTCATTTATTCCCTTGAAAGTCACTCGCTTCTTCTTTGGACTTGTTGGAGGAACCAACTCTCTTCCGCTTCGAGTTTGAATCACTTTGGCTTGCTCGTTCCTCGGATTTGGAATCGTATTGCTTGGCAACTTTCCTTGCTCATTGAATCTTCCCATAAAATCCACAACTTGCCCCATTTGAGTCTTGAGCTCACCAATGTCCTTTTGATGATTTTGTTGTCCCGCGAGTAATGCTTGAGTAGCACTTGACAAAGATTGAATTAAAGCATCATAGTTAGGGTTGCTCGGCGAAGCTTGGCCTTGGCTCGGCCCTCCTTGGCCTTGGTACGGCACAATTTGTGCTTGGCCTTGGCTCGGCCCTCCAAAATTCCCTTGGTTCGACTGATAAGGTTGCCGAGGCACAAATGGTGGCCTCGGTGCAAATGGCGCTCCTCCCTCTCTGGGTTGCATAGGTGCCCTAAGCACGTTATCATTGTTCGCCCATCGAAAGTTCGGATGATCATTGAACCTTGGATTGAAATTTCCAAAACGTTGGCCTCCTTGAAAACCAATTACATTGCACTCCTCAACTCCCTCATTAACTCCAAATTGAGGGCATTGTTCGGTCTCATGGCCCTCGGTGCAAATTCCACAAACACTAGCACGCTTCTTCATCAAATTACTCACCAAGTCGGTAAGCTTGTCCACTTTATCTTCTAACTTTGAGCTCGAAGACGTCTCATGCACTTTTTCATTCCTTTGCACATTGCCTCGTGCCATGCCAAATTGTTGGTTGTTCAAAGCACGAACTTCCAACAAACTTCTTGCCGCACCGGCGTTCAACTCCAAAAAGCTACCTCCCGCGGCCGAGTCGAGAAACTCTCTCTCCATGACACGCAATCCCTCATAGAAATATTGTAGCAAGAGTCCATCGCTAATGCCATGCGATGGACACAAAGAAACTAGGGACTTGAACCTCTTGTAGTAGTCGAAGAAAGTCTCATCTCCGGCTTGCTTCACACTTGTAATTTGCTTCCTCAGATCAGTGATACGTGAAACAGGAAAGTACTTGAGTAAAAACTCATCCATCATAGTACTCCACGAAACAATGCGACCACTAGGCACCTCAAACAACCACTCCTTCGCTTGATCTTCTAAAGAAAACGGAAAAGCCTTCATTTTGAAGTGTTGCAAATCGGTCCCTCTTGGGCACATAGACTCCGTGGTGAAGTTAAACCACTGTAGATGCTTGTTAGGGTCCTCACTCGGCATCCCATAAAATGACTTCAGCTTATGGAGGAATCCACTCCTTAATTCAATCTCTCCAGTCTTGTCAGTTTCCAAGGGAGGATACGTAATATTAGAAGGAGCAACTCCAGCTCCAGCAACATGACCATTCTGTGATCTGATTGATGCCATGATCTCTTCTTCTTCTTCTAATTCGGCAAAGGCCTCAAATTCTGGGTTCTGAAGATCACACGACGACGAAACAAACGATGGTGAGCTTGGCCCTGATGATGATGAAACTGACGGCACAATAGGGGAGGATGGTACGGATGATGCTACGGATGAACTGGTTGGTGACGATGGTGGTAATGGCACAAAACGAGCAATAGCGAGTTCTTGGTCTAAACGTTGCAAACGGCCTTGAAGATCTCTTGTCCAAATACTAGATTCGGACATGCATTATTTCTGAAATTTGCAACATTTAAACAAGTTAGAATCTCGTAAAGAAATAGAAGACAAGAATATACATCATTACAAGTCACGGCATTGGCGATTACACAACAAATTTCAGCAATGATACACATATGCACATTCGGCAACACATATAGTACACGGCATAGCAACAAACATTTCGGCAAAGCATACATATACAATCGGCACAAGAGAAGAAAATTTGACAAGTTCATGAGCATGTAATCGCTAAGTCTAATTTCTTTTAAATTTGTTCTAACTCTCGAAGTACGTGGAGCAGAGGAGATAACGGTGCAATGGACTGATACAGCCCCCGATAGTATCATGCTTAATCCGATATACCTCAAGAGTTTGAACCACACAACATGTTTTATCTTTGAAGAAAATAGGCCACATATGTCAAGTTATGTTCTAGCGTCTAAAGTGAGGTGATGCTTCGGCACAAGCTGTTGACTAGGTCGTGCGGATTTTACGTTTCAAAGGTCATTAAAATCACGGAGGGCGAACCCCCTACAGGAACCAGGCAGGACTCGTTGTTGGACACCACGGAGGGCGAACCCCCTATCGACTCACTCACCGAGAATGAACATCAGTCTATGGGCCTTGAGATCCAGTTAAACAAACCTGAGAACCATATCTATGATAATAACTTCCCCATAATTTGTAAAACAAACACGGATCCCTAGCGGTCTCAAGTGTTGATTAAAACCGCCCTCAACCTCATAGAAGTAATACTATTACCGAAGAAACGCTTATATGCGTGGGGGGGAAGTATCCCGCGTTTCCCAATCTACATAGAAACGCCCTCCGACATAGCACCATTCACATGAAGGGTTTTGGTTATGATCAACAAAAGAGGCTTCACCTACATGTTACACTTTAGAAACTACAATAAACTCAAACATACACAACATATCAACTTCCTAGAAATTAAACTAAGTGATTACCAACATACATCATTATACATCATGCAACTTTCGAAATTTAAACTCTACATGCCAAAGCATATTTCTACTTTACAAAATCCCAAAATAAACTTAAAATTTATAACTTTACACTTTCACAACAAAAATTTCCAGCAACATTATATACACAACAAATTCATAAAACAAGCTTTTATAATCCCCGGCAACGGCGCCAAAAATTGATGGGAGCCGAAGCTCGCATGCAATGATAAACCCTACAAAAATATCGTTAGTAGTATGAGCAAGTAGGGATCGTTCTAGGCCGGGGATTAAGGGTACCTGAGATATGAAATTGTTAGACAAACATATATACATATATACAAAATCGTCACATATTGGGGTAAAAATGGTTCGGCAGCCCTAGGGCTGCCCTTTAATACTAGACACGAAAATAAAAACAGAAAAATAAACCTAAGCTATTATATACAAGTGATCATCATCTCTCACACAAAACAGTTCACATAAAAGACTCTTTAACAAGGCAAATTGCATGCAAGAAAGTAAGAAACAAGTATTTAGCATGTTCAAGATCAAAATTAGTTTCGACACAACTAGAGCCTCCAGCAGTTTTCCAATTGTTAGACTTCTTAAATTCTTAGAAACTACTCCAGCGTATGACTTCTAAGGTGATGCTAATCCGGTTTTACGCGTTTTAACATTTAAGCATATGAGTCTTAATCGAAGACAAGCAAACAAGTAAGGTTGTCATTCTTCTTATTTAACTTGCAAGTTCTAAGGTTTATTAGACCTAGGTGAGCAACACAAAACAAACTACTCCAGCGTATGACTTATCCGTGTTACTCTATCACATGAAACCTAGCACTTAGAATTACATGCTAATCATAACTAGTGTGTCGGTTTATTTGCCCTAACCTTAGTTCTAACCAATTTCAAGTTTAAACATGCGAAATACCACTGCCCTAATTATCAATGCATACAAAACACACAAGTTAAAATTCAGTAAAACCATGCATAACACATCATATTTGGTTTATACAAAGTTTCAAGAAAAACCAAGAATCGAAACAAGTTCATACAAAACAACCAAACATAAATAAATACAAAAGCCATAGGGGAATGGATCACACTTTAAAGAACCTTGAAGACTCCTCAAAGGTGACTAGGTGGATCGGCTGCTGCTCCTTGGTGTTCGGCAAGAACAGAAATCGGCAGGAAACCAAGGTGGAAGGGATTCGGCAATATGGTGGTGGTGGTGATGGGTTTTGGCTATGTATTTAGGTGTTGGTGCTTGAGAGACTTGGTAGAGCTTTAGGCTAGTATTTTATGCTTGAGATGAGATGATTTTCAGAATGAAAAAGTGAGGGTATATATAGAGGATAGGGAGAGAGGCTGCCGGCAGTCCCTTAAGCCAAAAGGGATTCAGAAAACCTAGTTCATTAAGGTTTTGCAACCTTCCTTTCTTAATCCAATTAGGTTTTCTTTTCTGAATTTTTCTTCAAGGCTTGGGCTTCACATCTTCATGGACTTCTTATATGATCTTGGACTTCATTTGACATGTCTTGGTCCATCGAAAAATACCCCAATTGCCGGCAGCTTGAAGTTGCATCCGATCTGCCTCAAATCGGCAGCTTCTCCTAGTGTGACTAGGAGACTTGATTTCTTCATGTTTTTCTTCAATGCCATGGCCTAGTGTCTTCCTCTTCCCTTCATAAAGCTTGGACCATCTTCACATATGCATTTGTACACCATTTGGTCCATCAAAAACAGAAAACACGAAAAGGGGGCAGTAGGTTCCTGGAATCGGCAGATTTGACCTTGTTGTAGTAATTCCGGCATATCTCCATCCGTGGAGCTCCGATTGATGCGATTCCAAGTCTCACGTAAACTAGACACATATGGCCATCTCCCCATAAAACAGTTCGATCAAACTCCTTGTGAGTCGTCGGGAATGATTTTTCGAAGTTGGGACACAGTCCCAGGAAAGTCCTGTAAGCCCCTGGATTGGAATGTTCGGACTGCCCTTTTGCAGCCAATATTTGGGTGACCTCTCGAACTCCGATTGAGCTGAAATTTTAACACAGCATTCCTCAGCATATGAATATTAAGCACGCCAAATTTCATAGAATTCGGACAAGGATAGATTACAGTTTCATTCATCTCAAAATCACGAAAAAGACATATTTTGCATAATTTTCCAGATTTCTCAAACTTAGTCATTTTTCGGATTCTAAAGCATATTTGATTAAAACTCTACCGAATCAACACTAAACTATATTATGACTCTATCTTAGACAAATAAAGGTTAAACAAAGCATAAACGAGGGTATAAGCATGTAATATCGTCGCACATTGTGCTCCTATCACCTAAGTTAGTACAGTTGGGATGAATAGATAACTTAAGCACGTATGATAAGCAGTTGGAGAGGTCAGTTACCTATTAATGACGGTAGTTGAGGCCCTTATATAGGTGGTCGGGCGTGAGGTCTGGTCTCACTCTTCGATGTGGGACTGGCTTCCTTCTGTTCGCACACAAAAGGGCAGCTCTGGTGACCTCTTTGGCAGGCTGGCGTCCCCGGGCCCCTGGTCACAAGGTAAACTGCTGGACCTCGGGTCCGGGTGCTGGTGATCCTGCTCCGGGCCTTAGTCCGGCCCCGGATGCAGTGGCTGCGGGTTTGTGGGCTTATGTAGCCCCTCTGTGGCTACTGTCAACAAGTCCCCCAAGTTCCCGGTCAAGTGCAATCTTGAATGGGGACTTACTATGTCTCGCTCTTGTCCCGCAGACCTGCAGGGTTACCGACCCAACGGTGCCCAGTCCCCCAAGTCCGCATTGAAGATTGGGCGTGACCGAGCGTTCGGGTAGAAAAGGCGTGGTGATTGTGAGGACTCGACCGGTGGACTGCCATGTCGGGACGAGTCCCCTAAGTTCCCAGGGTGAAACTGCCACCAACGGTGAGGCAGGCCGGGGAGTAGCCCGGTGGTTCGGCCCAGCTTGTGCTGGAATAAGCGTGGGGTAATAGAGTTGCTAGCCTGCGGGGAGGCCTGTTGGAGCGTGGAATAAGCCAACAGGTACCCCGGTGGGGTGTTGCAGCCATGTTGAAGCACCGGTTAACACCTGCTAGTTCTTCTCAGCTTGTGTTGGAATAAGCGTGAGGTAATGTGCAGGTTTGCTATCCTGCGGGGAGACTTCTTCTGTGTTAGAGAAACAATCTGCCCGGTGGGGTGGCGTGGACATAACAAGTCTCGCCATAGATCCCCAAATTTATCACAGTTCAGTGTGATGCAGGGTTTTTATCCTGCTGGAAAAGTTTACATGTGTTAGATGTAAACTCTCCCGGGTTTATAAATCCCATGTGTTTTGAAGCCTTGAGTTGTTGCTGGCTTGTCCCTGCCCGCAGGCGAAGGAAAGTGACTAAACCGGTGGAATGCCTTGGAGCCGGTTGAATGTCACACAACTGGTGGAATGCCATGGTGCCAGTTGGACACTACATAACTGGTGAGATGCCCTGGAGCCGGTTGAATACTACATAACCGGTGAGATGCCATGGAGCCGGTTGAATACTACATAACCGGTGAGATGCCATGGAGCCGGTTGGATACTACCTAACCAGCGAGATGCCATGGAGCCGGTTGAACACTACATAACCGGTGAGATGCCATGGAGCCGGTTGAATACTACATAACCGGTGAGATGCCATGGAGCCGGTTGGATACTACTTAACCGGTGAGATGCCATGGAGCCGGTAGAACACTACATAACCGGTGAGATGCCATGGAGCCGGTTGAGCACTACATAACCGGTGGAATGCCATGGAGCCGGTTGAACACTACATAACCGGTGAGATGCCATGGAGGTTTTGGTTGACTCTTGGGGAAGTGGAGGGGCTAGATGCCTCGGTTCTCGCTCCTACCTCCCCTAACTGCCGCATGTAGGCGAGACAGGTGGCTGACATGCAATGAAGGAGAGAGCCCATCAGTCCCATCAGTTATGATGGCTTGGGAACTTTATCGATACTGGGACACGTGTCAGTAGGGAGCGGTCTGAGATGGGGGGGATCTGCGGCTGGGGTTGCCTCTCCTTTTTGCTTGCCCTAATTATCAACAAGGTGTAGTTTTGCCGCCTATAAGATGCTTCGCACCCCCCTCCTCTCTTCCTGTCGTATTTTGTTGAAGCTTGGCTCCTTGTCTGCCGTCTGTCTGTGTTGTTATCTTGCTACACAACTAAATTCTGTTCTTAGGTTTTATGGCATCTGGGAGGTCAGCCAATCCTGTCGGTGCCGGCCGTGCGTCGACGGGAGGGTCTGTGAGGTACCAGCTGTTGGATGGCGACAGGGTGATTTTTTTTGACGAGCCGACCAGAAGCATGACTGCTGGAGAGATAAGGGATTTTCGGGCGAAGTGGGGCATTGCCTCCTCCGTTAAGCTCCGGGGCCTAAATCCTGGGGAACTGGCCTGCAACCCGGAGGAGAGTTGGGTTGCCGTTTTTTAGGATCAATTTCGGCACGGGCTATCTCTGCCGCTGCCGAAGTTTGTCCAGTATGTGCTGAGCCTGATAAATATCTCCCCCGCCCAGCTTCTTAGCAACCAGTGGAGGCAGTTGCTTGGTCTCGGGTGCTTATTTAGTCTGAGCAACATGGACTGGCCCACGATAGATGAGTTCTGGGCGTTGTATAAGATTCTCTACTGCAAAAAGACCCAGGCCTGCGGCTGTGTTAATTTTGCCGCGCGGGACTTCGATCCTGCCATCACTCACCTGCCGTCGTCGGTTTCGAATGTATGGAGGAGGTCGGTTGTGATGGCCGGGGGTAGATGGCAGCGTAGTTCGAGGAACTTTCGGGTGCCTGGGGCTTATCAAGCTATCGGAGATCAGTCGTACCGGTTGGTCGACTTGGAGAGGCAACGGCTAGCCCGGCTTTTTGTTTGTTGGGATAGTCTGGGCCGGAGCTCTTACAATTTCATCCGGTGGAATGTGCTGGAGATATGCGAGATGGGGAAGAAACCCGCTGGGGAGGCCTAGTTCGATCTTTATGGCTTGAACTGCTTCGGTGCCCTCGGACCGGCCGGAGTGCGCTTCTACTGCCATCGGGGTGAGCTCGCATATGAAATCCACAGCGGCCTGGCCCTTGATAGCCGTTCGCGGGGCATAAGTGATGTCGAACTCTCCCAACTCGACTGCCCACCGTACGAGCCTGCCGCTAGTATCCGGTTTTTGCAGGATTTGCCGTAGAGGGTGATTGGTATACAAGGTGATGGAATGAGCCTGGAAATAGTACCGGAGCTTCCTGGCGCTGACGATCAGAGCCAGAGCCAGTCTTTCAATGTCAGGGTATCGGCTTTCGGCTCCTGTAAGTCCCTTCCCTACATAGTATACCGGGAGATCGAGCGTGCCCTCTTTCCTGATGACAGCCGCGGAGACGGCCGTTCCTGATGCAGCTATGTAGAGGTATAGCATCTCGCCCGGCACTGGTTTGGATAGGAGAGGCACTGCAGACATGTATGTCTTGATGGATTGGAATGCCCCCTCGTGCTCCGCCGCCCAGTGAATTTTCTTGAACTGCTGTGCCTTGAGCAGTTTAAAGAATGGGGCGCACTTATCGGTCAGGCGGGAGATAAATCTGGTCAGGGCGGCCAGTCGGCCGGTCAGCATCTGGACCTGGTTTCTTTCCCCTGGTGTTTCCATGTCTAGGATCGCTTGGACCTTCAGCGGGTTAGCTTCTATCCCCCGCTGGCTGATAATGTGGCCTAGGAACAGGCCTTCTGAAATCCCGAAAATGCACTTCTTCGGGTTCAGGCGCATCCCAAACTTGAGCATCTTACCGATGACTAGTGCCAAGTCTCGGACGTGGGCCCCTGCGGTCAAGCTTTTGACTAACATGTCATCTACGTATTCTTCCACCGTTTTACCCATCTCCTGCTCCAGCATGCGGTTTACCATCCGTTGGTATGTCGCCCCGGCGTTCTTTAGACCGTACGACATCCTCTTGTAACAGTAGGTCCCTCGATCAGTCGTGAACGAGGTGTGCTCTTCATCGTCTGGGCTCATCCTTATCTGATTGTATCCGGCGTAGGCATCCATGAAGCTGAGTAGTTTAAAACCGGACGTGGAGTCTATAAGCTGGTCTATTCGGGGGAGCGGAAAGCTGTCTTTTGGGCACGCCTTGTTTAGGTTGGTGAAATCAACGCACATGCGCCACCGGTCGGTTCCCTTCTTTGGGACCATAACCACATTGGCGAGCCATGGGGGGTACTGGACTTCCCGGATGAAACCTATGCCTCTCAGCTTCTGCACTTCCTCTTTGATCGCCTCATACTTCGCCGGGCTGAAGGACCTCCTTTTCTGCCTCACCGGGGGAACGTTGGGCAACGAATTTAGCCGGTGGACGGCTATTTCTAGGGATATGCCTGGCATGTCCTCGTAGGACTATGCGAAGACTGAACTGTTGTCTCAGAGAAAGGTGATGAGCTCTTGCCTGACAGCTGGGGCGAGGTTCGTTCCTATCACCACTTTTCGCTCCTGGTGATCCTCCGAAATGGAGATTGTTTCGGTTTCTTCCACAGCCGACGGTCGTTTTAGTTTCTCGTCGTCGGAATCGGTGTCATCACGGGAGTCGATACTTGGATCCGGTACTGGCGCTCGTTGAGTAGCCGTGAAGACCTCGGTCCGCTTTTTCCCGTGGATCAGGGTCTCCGCATAATATCTGCGAGCGATCTTCTGGTCCCCGCGTATGGTAATGACGCCGGCGGGTGAAGACATCTTTAACATCAGCATATGGCCGGCTATGAATGTTTTCAGCCTCCACAACCCCGGCCGACCGATTATGCCATTGTATGAGGACAGGCAATCCACGATGATGAACTCTAGGTGCTCCTTCCTCGTCCTGTCTCCCTCTCCGAAGATTAATGGCAGGTAATCCGATCCCAAAGGCTGGACCACCTCGCCGGAGAAGCTTATCAGCGGCTCGTTATCCTGGGATAACTTGCTCCTTCCCCGGCGCAGCCCCTTGTATGCGTCTCGGAACATCACATTGACGGAAGCTCCGGTGTCGATTAACATGCGGCTGGTTATCCAGTGGTCTATTTGGACCGTAATGAGGAAGGGGTCGTTGTGAGGTTGGATCAGATCCTCCGGTTCTTCTTTCTCGTAGAACGTGACCGAGTTCCATCCGGTTTTAGCGGCCTGGCCGCTTCCTCCTCCAAAGGCATATACTTCCTTTCCCCGGATCGATCTTAAGCATCGCTTCTTCTATTTATGCTTCCGTGCACCTCGATCCCTCCGAGGACTCGGGTGCTTATGGTTCCTACTTCTTGGGCACCCTGTCTGTCCCTTTGCGGGTCATTTGTCCAGACTCGGCCGTCCACAACCGTTCTCTGGGGCCGTTTTTCGTTAGTCCGAAGGGCTGGGTCTTCGGGTTTTCCTGCTGGCATAATGGCCAGGGCCCGCGGTGGTCGCCCCGTTGGGGCTGCTGCCATGGGCCGTGCCGGTCGCAAAGGCAGTCGTCTTCCACCTGCCCGTGAACTGTTGTTGTCGCTCCGGCGGGGTCGCCAATCCTCCCATACTTCGGCTTTCTTGCTGGTTGTAGGCGTACGGTTGCGATCCTGCCGCCCCGCTTTGTTTTCACGGGAGGACGGTGGTAATAGGTCATCCGACCTTCGCTTGGGCATCTTATCCCCATACGTCTCATGCTCCGCCTGGGTGTGCCTGACGGCTACGACCATCAACTCGTCGTACCCCAGCGGCTCCTTTACTCGCAGGGCGTACGAGAGTTCCCCGGGTCTTAACCCCTGCTTGAATGCCATCTCAGCGATCCTTTTATCCAAGTTCCTGACCCCGGCCATGGCGATATGCCACCGGTTAACGAAAGGGCGCAGTGGTTCGTGGTCAGTCTGCATGCAATTGAAAAGGATCGTTGACGTTTGGGCCGCCTTGGCTCTAAGGACGAATCGGCCGACAAACTTATCAGCCAGCTGTTCGAAAGTTTCCACCGAGTTTATTGGCAGCTCGTAGAACCAGCCCAATGTCTCCCCTGAGAGCGTCTCTTGGAACACATTGCAACACGTGGCATCTGAGTAGCCATTTGTTCCCGTTTGTGACTTAAAACTGTCCAGGTGTTGGTATGGGCAGCTCGTTCCTGAGTACGTCAGTTTCAGGGACTTTTGGTTACCAGATCTTCCGGATTCCCTAACCCAGTGTGGAAAAGGTCCAGCGCGTTCGTTGAATCGCGCACTGTCCTGCGGTCGCACCGTTTTTTTCTCGCTGGCCTCCAACCGGTACGACACCGAGGCAGAGAGCGTCTGAAGCGTCCTTGCGGTAGAGCTGTCCTGCTCGCTCGATGCCAAGCTCGTTCAGTATGGGGGCTCAACCGGGCCGGAATTCCTCAGAGCTTCCGGAAAGAGTGGTGTGGGCAAATGCGCAGTCTTTCTCCTTCCCGTAGGCTGTCCCACTTCTAGGTGCGGGAACTCATTACCTTTGTTTGCGGGCCGTGATGCCGCCCGAGAGATGTCCTGCTGGTGCCCTTTCTCCAGGGCCGCCAATAAGGCGATGTTCATCGCTTCCAACTCTTGGCACCGGGCATCCGCCCTTAGTCGGTCTCGATCGCCCTCCTCTCGCAATCGCGCGACTTATGCCTTCATCTTTTTTATCCCCTCCCCCGCATCGTATTGGTCAGGATTGTCTGA
Source organism: Potentilla sterilis (assembly GCA_963682095.1). Taxonomy (NCBI): domain Eukaryota; kingdom Viridiplantae; phylum Streptophyta; class Magnoliopsida; order Rosales; family Rosaceae; genus Potentilla; species Potentilla sterilis. Next base: position 24,905,402 of record OY821758.1, on the reverse strand, counting down.
GCCCCGGCGATCGTGAGTTCCGTCCCGGTCGGGAGAAGGGACAAACCTCGCGCTGACCTCAGATTTAATGTTTTGGGCCCGGTCGGGGACCCGGACTCGCTCTTTCAGCCCTCCCCCGCCAGCTTTTATCTTCCTTACCTCTATGGCCTCCGGATTGTTGACTTACTTTCAAAACTTCATTTCAAAGGATCGATCGGGTTCTACCCTCCGGTAGAGCAACGCTACTTTTTTCGTGGATCAAATGCTTCCCACAGACGGCGCCAATTGTTTCTGCACAAACCCGTAGGTCTGGTAGAGACTGGTGAATCTAGATGTGATCTCCTCCTACGAACCTGCTCACTAAGGGGAATACCGGGCGGGCCGGTCTTCTCCTCTCCGATGCCTAAGTTAGTACAGTTGGGATGAATAGATAACTTAAACACGTATGATAAGCAGTTTGAGAGATCAGTTACCTATTAATGACGGTAGTTGAGGCCCTTATATAGGTGGTCGGGCGTGAGGTCTGGTCTCACTCTTCGATGTGGGACTGGCTTCCTTCTGTTCGCACACAAAAGGGTAGTTCTGGTGACCTCTTTGGCAGGCTGGCGTCCCCGGTCCCCGGGCCCCTGGTCACAAAGTAGACTGCTGGACCTCGGGTCCGGGTGCTGGTGATCCTGCTCCGGGTGCTGGTGATCCTGCTCCGGGCCTTAGTCCGGCCCCGGATGCAGTGGCTACGGGTCTGTGGGCTTATGTACACTACCAGATCTGAGTGAATAGCCGACGAAAAAAATTTCGTCGGCTATGCCAATTTTTCGTCGGCTATACCAACTACCGACGAAATTTTCGTCGGCTATAATTCGTCGGAAAAACCCCGTCGGCTATACCAATGGCCGACGAAAAAAACAAATTCGTCGGCTATATTAGAGTATGGCCGACGAACTTACCGACGAAAATATTTTTTGTCGGCCAAACCTGGGAGAAATTGCCGACGAATTTCGTCGGGTATTTTCGAGTATGGCCGACGAAATTCATTAATTATAGCCGACGAAATTCGTCGGCTATTGGGTGTTAACAATAGCCGACGATTTTATAAATTTTCGTCGGCTATTTCCTCGAAATATATTAATATTTAATAGGCATTAATTAGTTATAGCCGACGAAATAATGTAATTTTCGTCGGCTATACAACTTATAGCCGACGAAAATTGGTAAAATTCGTCGGCTATAGTTATTATAGCCGACGAAATAATGCCAAAATCGTCGACTTTTCTTACATTTGGGGAAAAAAATTAAATTATTTTCTAAATTACCATTCCAAGCAACCTGCAAAGCACAAAAACAGTCCATACATTTGCACCAACAAGAAACAAGTCTAAATACCCTTTTTATTAAATTCGTTCTAATATACATAAAATATAACCCTAATCATCACCTAAACCACTAAAGTCCACCAGGTCATCCCCAGCATCCTGCTCTCCATCAGGCTCGTCATCCTGCTAACCGAACTCGGGAGGTTGAGGTATTGGAGGTTCCGCTAACGGCTGAAACGGGGGCGGGGGTGGAAGGTTGTGTTGTTGTGCCGCGAACATCTCATACCACCAGTTTGGTTGGCCGTCGTAGTTGTGTCGCCGAATTCTGTCGCATTCAGCATGCCAACTGGCCATATCCGAATGATACTGCTGTGTTGTGCGGCGCAGGTCCTGTACTGTCTGGGTCGAGGTCTCCAATTCTGCGGCCAATCGCTGCACTTCCCCCCTCATCTGTTGGCTCTCCCCGCCTCCCTTCTTTTGACCTCCCTTAGTGGTCTTCAGAAGCCCTAGTCCAGAACTTCCCAAACCCCGGCAGTAGTAGTTGTTTGACCGGTTTGGGAAGGCTGCGTCGAACATCCTCGCTGCCGTTTGGACATTGGGCCGATCGACCTGGCGCAGGGCTTCTTCCAGATCTGCCTCTGAAATGTTCGGTTGTGTCTCCCGAACTACTTGCTGGAACACCTCTTCTTCGGCCCGGTTGACCCTCTCCTAATTGGACGGGAAAAAAAAAATTAATATTATAACAAATATATAATTAAGTAAAATTAATAATTAAAATTTTAAAATTGTAATGAACGACTTACGAGCTGTTCTGTCGCTTGTGGATAAGCGATCTTGAACGTCTCCACGTACGGGTTGCTATCAGGGTGATCTCTAAGCGCCTCCTCCTGATATTGTGCAAACGGCCTAGAACCAGCATGATGGGGGGTTGTATTCCGGCGGCGGTTCTCAGAGTTTATCCGAGAACGTTGCTTCAAACAAATAATAAAATGTTAGAAAAATGCATCAAAAAATATTAGTGTAATAATTATAAAATAATTAAACTAATAATTAAAATTTTAACAAAATAAACATTTGTACTGAAGTTTAGTATTTACCTGCATAACTGGGTTGTTGAAGTCTACTGTCTTCAACCAACGCCACTCGTACTCCCTGAACATGAACTCCCTGGGAGTACCCATACGACCAAGGTTGTCGTATTCGTTATAGTGGGAACGCAGCTCGTTCTTCCACTCTTTGAACCTACGAAAAAAACAAAAGTGCATTAGAAATATTATTAATATCATAAAATATTATAATATCATAAAAACAAACGTACCTCGAGTTCTGCACGGTGTCCGCCCAATCCCGCTTGTGTTCGGCAATCTCGAAGAATGTCTGAAAAATAATATTTTATTAGTTTTACAATTGTAATAATACCAAAAATTATTAAATATTACGATAAATAAATTAAATTTTTTAAATTACTCTCCGACGCGGCGTTGTTCACCTCCCTCTTTATCTCTTCGGGCACATCAGCCCACCGGGTCCACAACATAGGGACTCTGTCCCTAATCAGTGCCCCCACGCAACCCGAGTAGTCGCGTTTTTTCTTCCCCTGAACCTCCTGATTAGGAGGTTCGTTGATCTGAATCCTCCCGCTGCGCTCAACAGTTCTCCTGAGCGTGTCAAAACATATGACACCTCTCGTATTCCTCCGTGAACTGCTAGCGACTGTCCCTATCACAAAAACGACGATTGGTTAATAAAATTAAATATTAGTGCGTTAATTTTAATAAAAAATTTAATTAATAAAATCAAATGTTACCTGAACTGGATGACTCGTCTGTCGACTTTCCTTTTCTCCTCGCCGAAATAAGGTGGTCAGGGTTCTCAAATGGCTGCTGCTGGTATGTCTCCGCAGCACTCACGTACTGAGGCATATCAGGCCATATGGGCACACCACGATAGTCGACCTCCGGTATCGCCGGAATGTTGTACGGGAGGTAGAGCTGGTTTGGGAGAGTAGGAGCCTCAGTCGAGTCGGCAGCAGACGTCGTCGGACTCCTCAGCGGCTCCCGATGAACCGCAGGCATACGAACCTGAGGAACGTCTGCAGCTATCTCGTCCTGAAATAGCTGCCGACTGAACCTCGGAGCATCTGGCCCGACAGGCGGAAGTGAACTGCTCGACGGCCGCCCCGCCTGGAGAAGGGTCTGGTGCCGAGAACTCACACTCCTCCGCGGCTGGGATGAATCCACAGTCCTCCGCGGCTGGGTGGAATCCACACTTCTCCGCGGCTGGCAGGTGGTCCTCTTAGGCTGGCTAAGGGTCCTGTCGGAGTCTGCGGAACCGGCGGAACTTCAAGAACCTCTCGATCTGGAACGACGGCCTCCGAAGAACTGTCTGAATGCATCGACCATCTGCAGCCGCGGCCATTTTAAATAATACTAACCATTAACCTAAATATAACTATTTATATACAAATATAACTATATTTCTTTATTAATATATATATATATATATATATAATTAGACTACTAATTTATATATATAATTAATTTAATAATTTATATAATTAAAATTAAATATATAACAATTTATATACCTAAATTATAACAAATATATAACAATTAAATTTATTAACGAATATATAACAAATATATAACAATTTATATATAACAAATTAACATAAATACCTAAATTATACCTAAATTAACATAAATACCTAAATTAACAATTACATCTAAATTAACATAAATACATAAATAAATTATATCTAAATTTACATAAATAATTAAATAAATTATATCTAAATTAACATAAATAAATTATCCTAAATTAACATATTTAAATTAAAATAATTTAAAAAAAAAAAAAAGTTACCGGATCGGATGGAGGAGGAGGAGAGTGGCCGGAGGAGGAGGAGGACAGTGGCCGGATCGGATGGAGGAGGAGGAGGAGGAGAGTGGCCGGCCGGATCGGATGGAGGGGAGGAGGAGGAGTGGCCGGATCGGATGGAGGAGGAGGAGGAGCAGAGCGGCGGTGCGACGCAATCTGAATTGCTGCGGATGTGTACGGAGGAGGTGAAATATGAAAAATGCAGAAAATGGAGGCTAGGGTTCGGCAGTTTCAGACTTATTCCCGATAGAATAGCCGACGATTAAAAAAGATTTCGTCGGCTATTCTTTACTATAGCCGATGAAAACTTTAACGTCGTCAGTTATACTTTGAATGTCGTCGGCTATACTTTAGGCGCTCAGCAGCCGTCCGATCTCCCCCATCCAACGGCGGACAATGAAAAGGCGCGGATCGCAAGAGTTTAGCCGACGAAATTAAATATTTCGTCGGCTATTCTTTGGACAATCAGCAGCCGTTGGATCTGAGCCATCCAACGGCGGACAATAAGCGGATCGCAAGAGTTTAGCCGACGAAATAGACTTTTCGTCGGCTAAACCTTTGGTCAAACAGCGAAGTCAAACCTCTAAACGCTTTAAAACGGAAATTGGCCTGTCTAAATGACGTTTTTTGGCCTGATCTTCAACAGAGAATAGTTTCAAATCGATGAGACGCGACTAATCGTATAAAAATTTTCCTCAAAATATTTACCGACCGTCAGGCTACCCATAGGAAAACGGAAGTAAAAAACAGTTAACTGATAGGAGCACAATGTGCGACGATATTATATGCTTATGCCCTCATTTATGCTTTGTTTAACCCTTATTTGTCTAAGATCGAGTCATAATATAGTTAGTGTCATTTTGGTAGAGTCTTGGTGAAATGTGGTTAAGAATCCGAAAAATGACTAAGTTTGAGAAATCTGGAAAATAGTGTAAAATATGTCTTTTTCGCGATTTTGTGACGAGTACAAATATGATCTATCCTTGTCCGAATTCTAGGAAATTTGGTGTGCTTATTATTCATATACTGAGGAATGTTGTGTTAAAATTTCAGATCAATCGGAGTTCGGGAAGTCACCCAAAAGATGGCTGCAAAACGGCAGTCCGAGCAAACCAATTCAGGGGCTGCCAGGATTTTCCTGGGACTGTGTCCCAACTTCGAAAAATCATTCCCGACGTCTCACAAGGAATTTGATCGAGCCCTTTTATGGGGAGATGGCTATATGTGTCTAGTTTATCTGAGACTTGGAATCGCATCAATTGGAGCTCCGAGAATGGAGATATGTCGGATTTACTGGAGCAATGTCATTCCAGCCGAGTTGCAGCCGGTCTTGTGTTCTTGCGGGTTTGGGGCATTTTTCCATGGATCAAGCTCACCAAATGGAGTTGTCAAGCCTACACAAGAAGTCCATGAAGATATGCAGCCCAATATAAGGAAGAAAATCAGAAAAAGAAGTTTCCTAGAAGAACCAAGAGAGGAAGGAACCAAAACCTTGTTGCACAAGGATTGCCTTTGCCGATTTGGACTAGGTTTTCTACCTAGGGTTTCTGCCGAATTTGCCTCTATATATAGCCATGTTTTCCTACAGAAAAACTTGTCACATTCCAAAGCAAAAATCTAGCCAAAGCTCTACCTAAATTTCCCCAAGAATCCTACACAAAAACCCTAGCCAAAACCACCACCACCACACCAAAGTTTCCTGCCGAAATTTTGTTCCCTTTGCTGCCGATACATCACTGCCGAGCAGCCTCCATCTGACCACCATCATCCATGGATCCATACACGACGAAGTCTTCAAGGTTTCTAATGTGTGATCCACTCCCTACTCTTGGCTTTGTAAATTTTTGTGTAGTTATGTTAAACTTTGTCTATAAAGTTAGCATGAATTCTTGGTTTCAATTTTTATGTCTATGTATGAATTGGATTGAAATTTGGTTTTATGATTTGCATGTCAATTTATGTTCTTTATCTTTAAGTGATGTTTTAGATGTAAGAATACACTACCAGAAAAGGGGTTATAGCCGACGATATGGGAAAAAACGGCCGACGAAATAGTACCTCGTCGGCTATAACCCCTTATAGCCGACGAACTACTATTTCGTCGGCCACATCGTCGGCTATAATATTATAGCCGACGACTGCCGACAACTCGTCGGCTATAACTATAGCCGACGAAACGTTTTTAGTTATAGCCGACGAGGATGGTATTCGTCGGCTATAAGAGTTATAGCCGACGAAAAGTTTTTGTTATAGCCGACGAGGAGGGTATTCGTCGGCTATAACTCTTATATCACATCGACCTTCTGCATCAGGGAGCTCATTCGTCGATGAAATCGTCCAAAACGCTCTGAAATCGTCCAAAACCTCGGCCATAAGCTTGAAAGGTACGTATATTGCTGTGTGTGTTGATTTAGTTGGTTATATGCAGAGGTGTATTAATTTAGAGTTTAATTAGAATAAATGTGTGATTAATTTGATATATATATGAGTTGAGATGAGATTATTAATGGGTTGATATGTTGGTTAGATAGAATTGAAGTTTTGTTGAAGATTAGTGATTGATTGTTGATTTATAGGTGATTTTAGATGAATTTGATGAAAAAATGTATATATATATATTAATTAATTTAATTGTAATTAAAAATATATTGTTGGTATATATAAAAAATACATTGTGTTTAATTAATTAGGGAGATTGACGATGTTTTAATTAATTTAGGGATGCATGTGTATATATATATATATATATGTGTGTGTGTAATGATGAATTTTTTTAATTAATTAGTACGTACGTAGTACGTGCATATATACATATCTATATATAGCTATATTTATTTCTTGAATTTACAGGATGGACAAGAGTTGGATTACCCTTGGAAGATGGGATCAGGCGTATCATGATGGAGTTAGGAGTTTCCTGGATTTTGTGATGGCTAACTGTGGAGACACTACACTTCATTATTGTCCGTGTAAAAAGTGCAAGTGTGCCACCCCACGACACCGGTTTTCCATAGAGACAGTGGAGCAACACCTGGCTAGATATGGATTTTGGGTCCTATACACTAATTGGATTTATCACGGTGAACCAGAGTTTGCGGGTCGTCATGATCATGGACAATTTGCCGAGAGAGGGAGTTCCTCCAATGATCCAACAACGAACTGGATCAACGATATGTTTCCTCGTGAGAGCGGTGTCTTTGAGGAAGCACCAGATGTGCAACTCCCACCTCCGGAGATGGAGTGTTTCCCTGATATTGAGCCACTCGAGCCATTACCCCGATCTCCGGTCAACACAAGTGGTATGGAAAAGTACAACAACCTGATCGCATTGCAACAGACTCCGTTGTACCCCGGATGCAGTAAGACTGTCCTTGAATCTGTCATGGGAGTGATGAAGATCAAAACGGAGAACAAAGGCACTGTCAAATCGGTTGATGATTGGCTTCGGCTATGGGGTGGGGCGATGCCCCCCGGACATCGGCTTCCTACCAGTCATCATAAGGTGCGACATATCCTTAAAGATCTCGGCCTTTCCTACATCAAGATTCATGCATGCAGATACGATTGCGTTCTGTTTTACGGGGAAGGACTTGCAGATCTTGAATACTGCCCATTATGCAATACAGAGCGGTATAAGTTCACTCCTAAAGGGAACAAGAAAGCTGTGAAGATACTTCGGTACTTCCCGCTGATTGATAGGCTTGAGCGGTTGTTCATGTGTGCTTTCACGGCCGAAGCTATGAGATGGTGGGCTGAGAGGAATGTGCCTGACGATGACACCCTTAGACATCCCGCCGACGGAGAGGCTTGGAAGAAGAACGTGTTGGAGTTTCCCGAATTTGCATCAGAGGTTCGAAATGTTTGGCTAGGGCTATCATCCGACGGTTTCAACCCTTTTGGCAAGAAAGAGCTTCAGTACAGTGTGTGGCCAGTTATTTTGATTCCGTACAACTTTCCACCGTGGATGTGCATGAAGAAGGAATATAACATGCTCACATTGTTGATTCCAGGCCCAGGTTATCCGGGAAAGTGTCTCGATGTGTATTTGAGACCCGTAATTGAGGAGCTTCGGTACTTGAGTCTGAACGGCCACCTGGTCTACGACCGGTTCAAAAATGAGATGTTCCGGATGCATGCCATGCTTGTTGGCACGATCAGTGACTTTCCTGGGAGGGGTATGTTGTCGGGCAGCGTCACCAGGGGTTACAGGGCTTGTTCAGAGTGCATGACTGTTGATTGCTCCAGTCCTCATTGCAGCAAGATTGTCCAGATGCGTCACCGTCGTTGGCTTCCGCATGACCATCCATTTAGGGACGATGCACAGGCTTTTGATGGGACTGAAGAAAGGGGCTGGGCACCGGAGCAATGGACAGGGGAGGAAATATTGGCAGTGTTGAATGAGTATGACTTTGGTCCGCTTAGCAATCATCCCGATGTGTTGCGCACGATTCCAGAGAGGCCGGATCGGTATAGGTTCTGGTCACACAAGAGCATCTTATGGGAACTTCCTTATTGGGCCAGGTTGGCTACCAGATACTACCTGGATGTCATGCATATAGAGAAGAACGTGGGTGAAGCCGTGGTTGGCACAGTTTTGAATTGGGAGAAGAAAACAAAAGACACCCCCAAGGCACGCGTTGATCTGAGAAATATGGGACTGCGGGACCATTTGTGGTTGAGAGAGGGCAGGAGCAAAATGCCCCAAGCTCCTTACACCGTCACCAGGGACCAGAAACATGAAATCTTTGGATGGCTGAGTAATGTCAGGTAACTTTTTATTAATTAGGCATGTATTCCCTAAAGAATCCATCTGTTGTTGGACGACTATATATGCATGAAATCTAATTGTTGTTAATGGCTATGCAGGTATCCTTATGGCTATGCGGGTAACATAAGCAAGTGTGTTAACTACCGAGACAACAAGATGTACGGATTGAAGAGTCACGACTGCCATGTACTGCTTCAACGCCTCTTCCCTATTTTCATTCGAGCGTACTTGGAGGATGAAGTGGTTGAGCCGTTGGTGGCGTTGTCAAGATTCTTCCAGAAGTTATGCGCTAGAGAAGTTAGAAAATCAGACCTCATGAGAATGCATGAGGAAATCGTTTTTATCTTGTGCAAGTTCGAGAGGATATTTCCCCCAAACTTCTTTGACATCATGCCTCACCTGATGATCCATCTTCCCCAACAATTGTTGCTTACCGGTCCCGTACACTACACTTGGATGTATCCCATCGAAAGGTACATGTTATTCATAAATTTGATTTATACATGTTTTTAAATAAAAGTTGCATGCTCTTAACATGCACTTGTTAACCTTGCAGACAACTTGGAGACTACAAGAAATATGTGCACAATAAATCTGCGCCTGAGGGGTGTATTGCTGAAGCTTACATTGCGCATGAGTGTGTAACGTACGCCAAGTTGTACTTGGGAGCGATGGAGGACCCCCCACAACATCCAAGTCGAGATGACCCCGAGTTCAACCTATCTATCGTCGCCAACTCTGTTGTACCATACGGAAGCTTCAAGAAAAAGGGTGTGGACAAGTTGCCTGACCATGAGGTAGGGATTGCCCACTGGTGGGTTCTAATAAACTGTCCGGAGGTACAATATTGGAAACGTCACCATCTTCACAGCAAGGAAGTTCGCGGTGATGTCGAGTACCACAACACGACGTTTGCAGACTATTTTCCACAATGGGTAAGTGTATAAATATATATATTAGATGGCTTTCTTTTACAGTTCCCTATTCTTTAGTCATAAACACACCGAGTGATTTGAGTTATATTTTTCAGCTGATGCAAGTGGCTGCGAGGGGTGGTCATACAAATTACTCAGAGGAATTGAGGCTGTTGTCGATGAAGCCGATATCTTCCACAGTCCGCCCAATGTGTGATGTCAACGGCGTTAAGTATATATGTGAAGCTAGAGACGGGGAACGCAAAACACAGAATTGTGGGGTGATGGTCGATGGTGCAGAGGGGGGCGTGGATTTTTACGGTGTCCTACAGTCAGTTGTTGAACTCATTTATGGGAACCGCATGAAAGTCCACTTGTTCAAGTGTCGATGGTTTGATACTAGGCCGCACCGCATACGGATCGATCAGTACGGCATACTTTCGGTGAATACCGCCACTAGTGTGTATGAAGACGACCCCTTTGTTTTCGCCACAGCGGCCAAAAAGGTCTTTTATCTTGACGATCCTTTGAACAAAGGCACGTGGAAGGTAGTTAACCATGTGTCTCAGCGAGACATATACAGTGCTACCACACTTGGTGTGAGCACAGAGTGTCAAGAAGCGACCGCATACCAAGAGCCGGACGCCGGCGACATTCCGGAATCCTCCACCATCCGCGATAATAATGTGACGCCGGGCAGAGTGGTTCGACTTCCTAGGGGTCAGGTGCCCATGTATGATGTTAATCCGAATCGTCTATATCAGGCAGACGATGACTCAGACGACGAGTACGAGCACCGGTTGCCAGATATTAACTACTATACTACGTCTGACTCAAGTGATGAGGATGATTCTGATTATCATCCTTAGTATACTATTTATGTATGTATTTGTGTACGATGGTGCATGCATGAATACATTTTTGTCCTTAATTACCGTTTTCCGAGTTTATGGGAAATTGTATTGAATTGTTTGTGTTATGTTTAGGAATTTATCAGGTGAAATAGGCAATTTTCAGGCCCTAAATGGCAAATTTTCAGAAAGATCAGAATTATAGCCGACGAAATGGACCATAATTCGTCGGCTATAATGCCCATACTTTAGCCGACGACTTGCAATTCGTCGGCTATAATGCCCATACTGTAGCCGACGACTTGCAAGTCGTCGGCTAAAGTATATTGACCGAAACCATACGTAGACCGTTCAAATGCAAAAGTGTCGTGAAATAAGATACGACCGAAATATTGAAATACGACTACGGTTGAAAAATGGGAAGATTCCGACAAAATCTGTGTGCCGAATGTTGCGATTAGGTGTTTTTTACTTCCGTTTTCCTATGGGTAGCCTGACGGTCGGTAAATTTTTGGAGGAAAATTTTTATACGGTTAGTTGCGTCGCATCGATTTGAAACTATTCTCTGTTGAAGGTCAGGCCAAAAAACGTCATTTAGACGGGCCAATTGCCGTTTTAAAGCGTTTCGAGGTTTGACCATGCAGTTTGACCGTCCCGATCGAGCCTTTAACGTTGTCAGATGTAGTTGGATTTTTTTTCCTACATGTATTTAATCTTAACGGTGATATCTGACGGTTGGAATAGATTTTCCAAACTTTTAGATTCGAAATCGGAACATATGCACTAATATTCCTTAACTTATTTACTAAGTGTTTAAGTGAATGTATAGTTTCAAATAGTTGCTATACGTAGACCGTTCAAATGCAAAAGTGTCGTGAAATAAGATACGACCGAAATATTGAAATACGACTACGGTTGAAAAATGGGAAGATTCCGACAAAATCTGTGTGCCGAATGTTGCGATTAGGTGTTTTTTACTTCCGTTTTCCTATGGGTAGCCTGACGGTCGGTAAATTTTTGGAGGAAAATTTTTATACGGTTAGTTGCGTCGCATCGATTTGAAACTATTCTCTGTTGAAGGTCAGGCCAAAAAACGTCATTTAGACGGGCCAATTGCCGTTTTAAAGCGTTTCGAGGTTTGACCATGCAGTTTGACCGTCCCGATCGAGCCTTTAACGTTGTCAGATGTAGTTGGATTTTTTTTCCTACATGTATTTAATCTTAACGGTGATATCTGACGGTTGGAATAGATTTTCCAAACTTTTAGATTCGAAATCGGAACATATGCACTAATATTCCTTAACTTATTTACTAAGTGTTTAAGTGAATGTATAGTTTCAAATAGTTGCTATACGTAGACCGTTCAAATGCAAAAGTGTCGTGAAATAAGATACGACCGAAATATTGAAATACGACTACGGTTGAAAAATGGGAAGATTCCGACAAAATCTGTGTGCCGAATGTTGCGATTAGGTGTTTTTTACTTCCGTTTTCCTATGGGTAGCCTGACGGTCGGTAAATTTTTGGAGGAAAATTTTTATACGGTTAGTTGCGTCGCATCGATTTGAAACTATTCTCTGTTGAAGGTCAGGCCAAAAAACGTCATTTAGACGGGCCAATTTCCGTTTTAAAGCGTTAAGAGGTTTGACCAAAAGTTGATCAGGGAATAGCCGACGAAATACTTAACTTCGTCGGCTAAACTCTTGCGATCCGCGCCGTTTCATTGTCCGCCGTTGGATGGGCGAGATCTGACGGCTGGTGAGAGCTTATAGTATAGCCGACGAGATTCATATTATAGCCGACGAGATTCATAGTATAGCCGACGACATTCATATTATAGCCGACGAGACACTTAACTTCGTCGGCTATAATCGGCCCGCAAAGCCCAACTCCGGCCCGGCCCGGATTTTGGCCCGGCCCGTAAGAGTATAGCCGACGAATTTCGTCGGCTATGACTATAGCCGACGAATTAAAATTAAATCGTCGGCTATAGTCCTTCGATTTAAACCGAGCCCTAGGCGCCTCTCCCTCATTTTCTGCTTAGAACCCAAATTTCCCAATCGTTCCCCACCCCTCCCCGACGCCGACCGACCACGACGGAGCCTCCCCGACGCCGATCGACCCTCCCCGGCCCCACCCGATACCTCCCCGCCCCGGCCCCCTCCTTCCCGAGCCCTCCCCGACCCGAAAGCCGCTGCCGGAGCCGCCCCGAGCCGCCCTACCCGCCCCTGCCGCAGCCGCCCCTACCCGCCCCTGCCGCAGCCGCCCCTGCCGCCCCTGCTGCAGCCGCCCGTAGCCGCAGCTGCCCCTGCCGCAGCCGCCCCTGCCGCCGTCGCCGCCGCACCGCACCACCGGTCCTCGTCCAGACTGCACCACCATGTCAGGTAGTCCCGATCGAGCCTCATTTAGGGTTTTTATTAATTTTGTCGAATTTTGTGAATTTTAGGGTTTTTGTGAATTTTTTGTGGAATTTAGGGTTTTTGTGAAATTTATGGAATTGTGTGGATTTTTTGTTAAATTTGTTAATTTTGTGGAATTTATATACTAATTTTGTGGATTTTTTGTTAAATTTACGGTTTTTATATACTAATTGTGGAATTTTGTTGAATTTATATACTAGTATACTAATTTATATACTAATTTATATATAATTAGGTATAAATATTTTTTTTCATTTTTATGACGATATATATATATATATTTTTCGGAATATATATATATATATATATATAATTAGGTATAAATATAGTTATGTATATATATAATTAGGTGTATATATATTTAAAAAAGTTTTTTATTTTTTTTGTGAAATTTAAGGAATTTTGTGTTATATTTCGGAATATATATATATAATTAGGTATAAATATATTTAGGTACGTATATATATAATTAGGTATATATACATTGAATGATGTTTTTAATTTTGTTTTGTGGAATTTTTGTGCAATTTATGGAATTTATATACTAATTGTGCAGGAAACCGGCGCTTTGTAGACCGATGGCTTGGCAGACGGACCGAGAGCGACCCCGACGCTCAGGCAGGATCCAGCCGTGGGGGGAGCGGATCCAGCGGTCGTCGGGGCCTAGGCCGGCCTTTGAGTCGACGAGAGGAGACGTTGATGGGATTGACCCCGAGGATCCACGTGGGGGCTCCTCGTATGAGTCGATGGGAGCGGGCCCTGACTCGAGTGTCGGAGGAGGACGCAGAGCCACCAGACCCCAGTGCACTTCAGCACTGTTCCAGGATCGGCAGCCGACCCCACCGCGCGCCGATCTGGACCCTCCAGAGATGCTCCCTGTCCCCCCACAGCGACATCATCCACAGCTACGGGGCCCACCGTCAGGGGGAGCAGGCCCCTCAGGGTCCACGCCCCGTATGTCTCCGCCATCGGGGATGTACATGGTCCAGTTCCTCCCTGCCATCCCTGAGTACGACGCTAGGGGGAGGCAGATTTGGAGGCACGACCGGCCCCACGAGATTCCCTGGGAGGAGGCCTACTTCTACAGTCCTTTCGACTCAGAGGACTGCCGCGGCCTGTGGGCCGTTCGTGAGAAGGACAAGCAGTACAACGACGCAGGTAATTGGTTAGTTTAATTAATTATTTAGATTGTTTAATTAATTATTTAATTAGTTAGTTTACATAATTATTTAACTATGTATTCATTTTAATTATGAAACAGGCGTCCTCGTCAATAAACCCGCGGGGACGAGACGGACCAGAGGGCCAGCGAACATGTCGACCCTGGAGAGGGAGCTGGCCGGTGGGATCAGAGAGATCCTGCCCGGTCCCGGTGAGGATGGACGCCCGATTGAGCGGAGAGACACCACCACCAAGTACATCAACGCGACGGGCATGCTCGTGCGGGACAGGGTCCCACTGTTGTGGCCCGACTGGGGCTCTGTGCCCGATGAGATCAAGGCGCGAGTGTACAATGCACTGTCGGTGAGTTAAATATGATTTTTATTATAGAAAATAAACAATTATGAATTCAGTCCTTATAACTATATAAAAATATTTTCTAATTAATTTATAATGTTGCAGTAATGGTTTAGAGTCCATCCTACCTTGGACTGGTGGAGAGACGAGCAGCTGAAGAACAGGTTATGTGTTTTGCTTTTTTTTGTATAAATATATTTATTGGCAGTGTACGAATATATCTAACAGTTGTGTTCTGTTAATATAGGTACTCCGAGTGGAAGAACGAGCTGTCCACGCACTACAGGACGTACCATGTGGAGCAGCGCTTGGGGCGAGCTGCAACCCCCCACGAGTTCCGGTACAGGGAGTACGAGTGGCTATGGCTGGTAGCCTACTTCGGGAGCGACAGGGTCTCGGTAAGAAAATTTAGCCTGGTAGTATATAACTTTTTAATGTTATTTAATAATTAAATTATGTAGTTACTTAATTCAATTAATTAGTTAGTTAGTTAGTTATTAGTTATTAAATTAAGTCAGTTGGTTAGTTACATAGTTAGTTAGTTCGTTACTAAATTAAATTAAATTAAATTAAATAAAATTAGGTAGTTAGTAAGTTAGTTAGTTACTAAATTAAATTAGTTAGTTACGTAGTTACTAATTAAATTAGTTAGTTAAGTAGTTACTAATTAAATTAAATTAGTTAGTAACTAAATTAGTTATTAATTTTATTTTGGTTAGTTCCTAATATTTTAATTTAGTTACTAATTTATATTTGCGTTTATATGTTTGTTGTTATAATACAGAAAATCTCGCGGACGAACAGCGACAACCGCAGGAGGAACGAGCACCCCCACCACGGCGGCGCCCGCTCCTGGAGGCAGTGGGCAGAGATGGCGAGGAGGGACCGACCGCTGAGGCCGTTGTCGTGGATTCATGCGCAGATGTATCCGGGGCGTCCCGACCAAGTGGTAAGTATTCGTCCATCTTCAATAAAAGTGTTTCATGAAATTAATTTATATATATATTTTTTAATTCGTTTATTATATTTTCTTGTCAATTAGGCGGAAATAGATGCGGAGACCGACGCGATCACTTTCGGGATCGCGCGAGACACTCTGGGAGACGGGGCGTCCGACGAGGCGATCGCGGAGTTTGCCTCCACGATCGACACCCTTGAGCCGCGCTTGGCCTCTCAGATCATGCACGCGGCGGTAGGGACGGGGAACAACTACTTCTACCAGAGAGGCCTAGGCGCAGCGGGAGATGGGGTTCTCAAGTTCACGCCGGCCAATCCCAGCACGCAGCGTGCGGCTTCGACGAGAGGAGACTTGCAGACGCAGCTGCAGAGGACTCAGGCGGAGTTGGCGAGGGCGGTGGAGGCGCTCCAGCAGGCGGAGTTGGCGAGGGCCGCGGAGGCTTCGGCGCAGCAGGCCAGAGACGCATCTGTGGCGGAGATGTACCGATGGATGCAGCAGTCTTGGGAGGCCCAGCAGGCTGGACTCCAGCCCCCGCCTCCGCCACAAATGCCCCAGTTCGTCGTCCCCACTCCCCCCCCCGCATCGGAGTACGCCAGCCGATCAGGACAGCCATAGCCACCGGAACTCGAACGATCCGGTCGACGACGCTACGCGTTTAGGGGGTGATGATGAGTAGATATAGTGGGTTAATTTGTACAGTATGTAGGATATTAGGGATGGATTGATGTGGATATTTGTTGGATATTTGGATGTTTGTTTGTGCATTTTCTGCAGCCCCCGAAGACGAAGAGAAATTGGGCCCGAGTTAAATTTTTTAATTTTTTTAAATATTTAGGGGTTATAGCCGACGATATTGGCATTATTTCGTCGGCTATAAGCGCTATAGCCGACGATTTTTACCAAATTTCGTCGGCTATAACCGTTATAGCCGACGAAAATGACATATGTCGTCGGCTATACCCTCCCGGCTTTAGGCAAAAAAAGCCGTTCCTGGTACCGGCGATTGTTATGGCCGACGATAGTGTCGTCGGCTAAAACGGACGTATAGGCGACGATAGTGTCGTCGGCTATACTTCGGGTTAGGGGCAGTTACGTAATTGTTAAAGCCGACGATCTTCTCGTCGGCAATGTTCGAAGTATAGCCGACGATGCTTTTTTCGTCGGCTATACCTGGTGTTTCATAAGCCGACGACTTACCCCGTGTGTCGTCGGCTATACTATAGCCGACGGAGCAATCCCGACGAGATAATAGCCGACGATACTTCGTCGGCTATGACTATAGCCGACGAATTAATGGAAACGGCCGACGAGATGGCGTCGTCGGCTATGACGCCTTTTCTGGTAGTGATATGAATCGCATGTTAAAAAGTAAGGGAAAGATGTAATGAAATAGTTAATAGGATAATCGGCAAGAATATGTGTTAACTTGGTTTTAGGGTTTTCTTGACTTGTTCTTTAAATTCGTGTGCTTAAAGATTGGTAGTCTATATAATTGCAATATGTGGAGTATTAATCTCATTAGCCGAAAATAAGATAGGTTAAGCAATCTTTAGGGTTGTTTTAATTTGTGTTGTTTTCACAAGGGCTAGAGTAATTTAAATGAACATGCTTGTTAATAAGATGATTGACAACCTTGCTTATTTAACTTGTTTCCAACTAAAGAAAAAGACTTTGTGCTTAATTACTTGTCATGTTTGTCTACGTCGATTAGAATATTCAAAGATGACTAGTATAGTTTTAAGGTTAGGCGATTAGTCACTTAAAATACATGAGGAGTCTTAATCAATTAGTCGCCGATTAGGAGCTAATTGGGTTGGAGTTAAGTTGAGTCTAGAACATTTTAACATCTTGCCGTGAGTCTTGCTTGCTAGTTTGTTATGTGTTTTGATTGCTTTCGTGTTAGTGCTTTGTGGAAGAATGTCGACCAACCTTGTAAATAGTAGCTTTAGGATTTAATTTCATGTTTTAAATTCATGTCTAGGAATTTAGAGGCAGCTTTGCTGCCAAGCCTTTTATCCCCCATAATTTCGTGTGTGAATATGTATATATGTATATAAGTGTGACAATTATGTGCATATGTGTTTGTGAATATTTTTGTTAACATTCTCATGTTTCAGGTACCCTTAATCCCCGGCTAGAACGATCCCTACTTATTCTATACTACTAACGATTGTAGGGTTATTATTGCTTGATGCTCGCTTCGGCGACACATCATTAACCGCAACATTCGGCACACAGATTTTGTCGGAATCTTCTCATTTTTCAACCGTAGACGTATTTCAATATTTCGGTCATATCTTATTTCACGACACATTTGCATTTGAAGAGTCTACGTATAGTAACTATTTGAAACTATACATTCACTTAAACACTTAGTAAACAAGTTAAGGAACATTAGTGCATATGTTCCGATTTTGAATCTAAAAGTTTGGAAAATCTATTCCAACCGTCAGATATCACAGTTAAGATTAAAAACATGTATGAAAAAAAATCCAACTACATCTGACAAAGTTAAAGGCTCGATCGGGACGGTCAAACAGTGAAGTCAAACCTCTAAACGCTTTAAAACGGAAATTGGCCTGTCTAAATGACGTTTTTTGGCCTAATCTTCAACAGAGAATTGTTGCAAATCGATGAGACGCGACTAATCGTATAAAAATTTGCCTAAAAATATTTACAGACCGTCAGGCTACCCATAGGAAAACGGAAGTTAAAAAACAGTTAACCGCAACATTCGGCACTCAGATTTTGTCGGAATCTTCTCATTTTTCAACCGTAGACGTGTTTCAATATTTCGGTCATATCTTATTTCACGACACATTTGCATTTGAAGGATGAAGCAATGGTTTGTCGATAGTGATAGAAAATGGAAGCTGCTGTTTTTTTGTTTTAATCATAGCCGACGAAATCAAACCTAGTACTCGTTGGCTATTCTTTTGTCGTTTTCTGTCAAAAATAAAATATTTATTTTTCAATAAATTTATGGCCGACGAAATAATGAATTTTTCGTCGGCTATTATTATAATGGCCGACGAAATAATGCATTTTTCGTCGGCTATTCTGTGAAAAAAATAAAAAAATCTGTGGTGTTACACCTCCCGTACCCATATGTCCTGTTCATATATAACCAAAATTGAACATAAAAAAACAGAAACCCAGCAGTCAACATATTTCAAATTTTTTTTTAAGGGGTTTGGAACCCAGCCTAGCTGGGAGGCTCATCCCCACGCCCGTTCATTAGAAATGATCGAGTGGATTACAAATGAAAGGATTACATCATCTAAATTAGTTAATCCGTCAGATTGTAATCGGAATCATCGGATGAGTCTTCTTCGGTTTCTGAATTGCTCGATAGGGGTAATCTATGTCTTTCCTCACCACTAGAGTCCTCGTTAGTTTCTTCATTTGGATCAACATCAACAAGCAGTGGCTCTTCACGTCGAATTCGCACCGGCGTGTCTAGGCGAATAAAAGAGGAGTCAGGAATACCGTTTGAGTTGGGCTCTTGATACGCGGTGCCCCCTTCCTCGTTCTCTTCAGCCACTCCAAGTGTAGACGCTCGGTAAATGTTGCGATGGTGGATAGTGTTGACTACTTTCCACGGGTCACCCTTGGCGAGATCATCAAGATAAAACACTTGTTTCACCCATGTGGCTAAAACGAACGGGTCGTCCTCATACCATGATGTACTAGTGTTCACAGAAGTTATGCCGTATTGATCGGTTTTCATGCTCTGCGGCCGTGTGTCAAACCATCTACACTTGAAAAGGTGCACTTTCATGCCTTCCCCGTAATGCAGGTCCACAACTGAATGGAGAACACCGTAATAGTCAACTCCATCATCCCCACCATGTGCCATAACCCCTGAATTTTGTGTTTTCAGTCTGAGGTCTCTCTCTTCACATCGAAATAATACACCATTCACCTTGCACGTCGCATAAACTTTTGAATAGGCCTCATCGCTAGAAGTCTGAGTTCGTGCGACCAATTTAGGTGATTATCATTTTTAATAAGGTCCATCTGCAACCATCAGAATCAACTATAAATATGAATAATTATACACAATAATATATAAACACGTATAGAATAGTGTTAAAGTTACGTACCCAGCGGCCGAAATACTCTGCGAATGTACGGTTGTGGTAATCGAGATCACCTCCTACTTGTTCACAGTGTAGATGTATGTTATTCCAAAACTGAACTTCTGGACAGTTGATTAGTAACCACCAATGTGCAATGGCTACCTCATAATCTTTCAACTTGTAGGAAACTGGCATGTTTCCACCGAGTACAACATCGTCGGAGAGTATGGAAAGATTGAACTGTGAAGGTACATCTTCTGGTATGCTTTCCTG
Organism: Potentilla sterilis; assembly: GCA_963682095.1. NCBI lineage: Eukaryota > Viridiplantae > Streptophyta > Magnoliopsida > Rosales > Rosaceae > Potentilla > Potentilla sterilis. Next base: position 24,885,449 of record OY821758.1, on the reverse strand, counting down.
TAACGCTCCTAAATACAGCTTCATGTAGGTGACGCACTCGTGCGCAATATATGCTTCAGCTATACATCCTTCAGGTGCGGATCTGTTTTGGACAAAACCACCGTATTGTCCAAGTTGCCTATAAATCAAGTTTTTAAAGTGTTATGATAATACATTAACACTATATCACATATATTGATGAGAAAATTAACATAAGGTGTAAAATACGTACATTTCCATCGGATACATCCAAGTGAAGTGCACAGGACCGGTAAACAACAACTGCCGAGGAAGATGGATCATGAGGTGAGGCATGATGTCGAAAAAATTTGGAGGAAATATCATCTCAAATTTACACATGATATGAACGATGTCTTGTTGCATTTCCCGGAGGTCAGATTTTCTCACTTCCCGTGTGCATACCTTCTGGAAAAATCTTGCCAACGCTACTAACGGCTCCACAACGTGACGGGGAAGGAACGGTCGAATGAAAACAGGGAAGAGACGTTGTAGCAGGATATGATTGTCATGACTTTTCAACCCGTACAGATTGTTGAATTGTCTGTTCACACACTTGGCTATATTTCCAGCAAAGCCTGAAGGATACTTGGCCCGACTTATCCAATGGAAAATTTCTGGTTTATGCTCAGGCTTGACGGTGTAAGGAGCTTGAGGCATTTTTCTCTTCCCTTGTTTCAACCATAGTTATTTTCTGATATTCATGTTTTGCATATCAGTGCGAGCCTTAGGACCGTCTTTCGTCTTCCCCTCCAAGTTCAGCATTGTGCCCACCACACTTTCAGAAACATTTTTTTCTATGTGCATAACGTCTAGGAAGTGACGGATCAGCAACTTACACCAGTACGGGAGTTCCCACAATATGCTCTTATGTGTCCAGAATTTGTACTCCTCAGGTCTTTCAGGTATTTCCGCTACAATATCGGGATGATTGCTGAGGGGCCCAAAATCGTACTCATTAAGCACTGCTAAAATTTCTCTTCCCGTCCATCTTCTGGGAGGACCACCGTGTTCTTCGGTTCCATCAAATGCGGCGGACTCGTAACGCCAGTGGTGATCCGCCGGAAGGAACACACGATGACCCATTCGGCATATCTTGTTGCAATGAGGGGTGCTCCCATAATCGCTGAGGCACTCTGGACAAGCCTTGTATCCCCTAACAACGCTGCCCGACAACATCCCATAAGCAGGGAAATCACTGATGGTACCAATAACCATGACATGCATGTGGAACGTCTCCTGCTTGTACTTGTCAAAAGTGGGATGACCAACGTCCCACAATACCTTAAGCTCTTCAATCAATGATCTCATATACACATCGAGACATTTCCCTGGGTAACCAGGCCCCGGAATCAACAACGTCAACATATTATATTCCTTCTTCATGCACATCCACGGAGGAGGTTGTAAGGTACCAAAACCACCGGCCATATACTGTATGCAAGACCCATGGTGCCGAAAGGGTTGAACCCGTCGGTTGACAGCCCGAGCCTGACGTTTCTGACATCTGACGCAAAATGAGGAAACTCATTGTTTATATGCTTCCAAGCCGGTCCGTCAGAGATGTGTGTAATGATATCTGCGTCTCTCGCGTCCCGCTCATCGTGCCATCTCATAACTTTTGCGGTGGTTTCTGACATGTACAACCGCTCAAGCCTATCTCTCAACGGAAAATATCGAAGCACTTTCACAGGTTTCCTATTGCCTGCTCCCGTCAACTTATATCGGTCAGACTGACATATCGGACATGCGTCAAGGCTAGCAAGGTCATTCCCTTCTGCATCTTTACTCCAGAAGAGAACGCAGTCAAATGCGCATGCATGGATCTTAATGTAGGAAAGCCCTAGATCTTTGAGGATACTTCGGACCTTACGGTTATTGGTAGGATTACGATGACCCTCCTCCAACAACGAAGAAGTGTACTGTAGATATTCATCCACTTGCCTGATGCTCGATTTTGTCTCGACTTTAATCCTCATTACCTCCATCACACTTTCAAGAACTGTCTTCTCAGAACTTGAAGACACAGGGGTCTGTTGCAATGCAATCAGTTTGTTGTACTTGTCAAAGGCAGCAGTATTGACAACTTGTGGGAACAGCTGCACTGGGTCATGCATATATTGTTCCCCACGTACACCGCTTTCAAAAGAAAACACGTCGTTGACGAATGTCATTGTTGGATCGTTAGATGTACTACTACTGCCCGCCTAAAAAAACTGCTCATGACCATGCGATCCATCTAATGATGGCTCACCGTGATATATCCAACGTTTGTACTTCGGCCAAAACCCATTACTCTTTAGGTGCTCCCATACTGTCCTAATCGGAAATCGACACATATCACTGCGACACTTACATTTCTTGCACGGGCAATAATGGTATTCCTTCCCGTTTGCATTTTCCTCGACGAACTTCAAAAAATCCACAACTCTTGTAGTGTATCGTCGGTCATGCCTTGGAAGCGAAATCTAACTCTTATCTCGATCCATATATAGCCTGATAATAATATATATGTATAACTTTAATTAATAAGAAATTAATTAACACATATATATTACAGTATATATTATTATCAACATCAACTCATATATATATATATACCATTAATTAACAACCATTATTTAAGTTCATTACACTATCAACAACCATTAATTAACATATTTATATATATTTTAACACTAATTAAAATAACATCAAATTAAAACACATAATTAAACTCTAACTGAAAATCAACTCAACTACAACTCAAAATTAACATATATACATACATTCTAACACTAAAACAACAACAAAACAAAAAATCACTTACTATATCAAAATCACTAAAACTCAAAATCAACTCAACTAAAACTCAAAATCAACATATATACACATATACGTACCTATATATAGCTCCACAATGTAAGAGAGGACGGATTTCAACAATACCCACAGATTTTTCACTCTTTCTCCCGTTTTCTTTCGGTTTTTTTTTAAATGAGCAGCTTCTGTCCAGATCTGAAAATATAAAGACTTATAGCCGACGAAAATTCAAATTTCGTCGGCCAAACTTTCTAAAGTTTTCGTCGGCTATACTTTAAGAGAAAGGCCGACGAAAATTCAAATCGTCGGTCATTCTAGGGGTATAGCCGACGAAAAATATTTTTTAGTGACGAACGAAAAAATAGTCGGCCATTCTTGGGGAATAGCCGACGATTTTTTATTTTTACCGACGAAAGAAAAAATCGTCGGCCATTCTTGGGAATAGCCGACGAAAAAAGTATGTCGTCGGCCGTTTTTTTTTTTTCGTCGGTAATACTGTTTTTTCTGGTAGTGGTAGCCCCTCTGTGGCTACTGTCAACAGATCTTTTAAACAAATCTAATTCATGAAATAAAAAATACAGAATCAAACTTTTATTACCTTTGATATTGTTCTGATAATTTGCATTGAAAGATCAGAACCTTCCTATCTAGAATAGGATTTCCTAGGTTGAATAGGAAAGCCAATACTTTCATACAGGTTTTAATTGGTCGTATTGACATGTTCGTTTGATCAGCTCGTTGAAACTGATGCAGGGTTTTTGGGTTTTTCTCCCTTTGTTTTCTTTTTGCTTCTTTTGGTCAAGTTTCCACAGCATGCACACAGTAGAATAGGCTGGATCAAGTTGCAAACATGCAACCAACCTCCAACGTGGCACATTCCTAATTCCGCTCAATTGTCGTGTCACTCTCGCACACTTTCATTCATTCATCTTCATACACACCAAGACAAATCGACTGCCACCCCCCACTGTCCATTGTCATCAACTCCATAACTCCACACCCACTCTGGCGCCAAATTCCAAGCCGATAAGAACATCGATATATGATGATCAAGTTCCAAAGTAGACAAGCTTCCGATTGTTATTTTACATAGCTTTTGTCTTATCACCAAAAACCTCTGAATTTCATGCAATTCTTCATATTGTTATTGGGTTGAGATTGCTATCCATCAAATACTATAATGACAAGTAGAAAAACAAAACCATGTGAAATGGTTTCCATTAGAAAACTCATAGCAAACTCGAGTACCATCGATCGGGTTCACTCAAAGAACCATTCTAGCTTCGTTTCTTTGAAGTTAACTAAATTAGTGTGTTAGACATGTCAAGGGGCGAAAGCTTTCCATCGTTGTTTCTGCTTAAATAAAGACAAGAAACGTGTCGCGTGACAAACCGTCTACCGTTCTCTCTTTATACCTTATGTACGTCGATGTGTATACACGTACGAGTCCGTGACGCATCATTTTCTCCAGCTAATGCGAATACGCGGCGCACCGTTTACGTTGATTCGTTGAAATAGCCGGACCCACAAAACCCGACCTTCTTAATTTGCGTGTGCAAACACTCTCACTCGCTCGGTCACTCCTATATAAACCCTAACCGCTTCATTCCCCTTTCATACTCATCACTAACAACTTTCAGTTTCATCACTCTCTCTTCCTTCTCAAACAAACAATGGCGTTCATAAAATCACCGGCGGCGACGATCGCGACGGCGACGATCCTGATGTCGCTTCTCTTCGCGTTGTCACACGGCTTCTACGGTGGGCTAGTCGGGGGAAGGAGGCCGGTTGAGGACGTGAAGACGAACAAGCAGGTGCAGGAGCTGGGGAGGTTCTCGGTGGCGGAGTACAATCGCATGCAGAGGCAGAGCTTAAGGAGCAACGGCGGAGGAGAACTTCAGTTCAAAGAGGTGGTGGAGGCGGAGACTCAGGTAGTGTCGGGGATCAAGTATTATCTGAAGATCTCCACCGTGAGGAGTGGTCTCAATGGAGGAACTCCTATGCTGTTTGATTCTCAGGTCGTCGTCAAGCCGTGGCTTCGCTCCAAGCGATTGCTTAACTTTGCGCCGCATAATTTATTAATCTGATAAGTTTTGAATTAGGGGGTGTGATCTACTCTAATTTCTGTGGCTTAATGATATTAGGTGCTGTTCTTACTTACTAATCTAGTTTTCTGATGTTTTTTTTTTGGGGGTACAATGTAATATTGTGTCTGAATATCGCAATTTGCAGTTTTTGTTCGAATTAATAAATGAATAGCTTAGCTCCTGGATCTCTGCTGCCACATATGTTTCTTGTCTGACCAAGTTTGTAACTGAAATTTTTTTATTTTTTTTTGTTTTTGACTGGAAATTAGTTGGGATGTGTTGGTGAAATTGATGTTTGGTCGTGATTTTGAAGTTGAGGCAAATTCCGACATATATAGATCGATCACTCGGTTGAGGAGGTGAAGCTTGCGGGAGTTTTTTCTTTGTTCTTTTGAGGAGATATGGATGCTTGCGGAGTTAAAAGCCGGGAGATTTGCCGAGTTATGGAGTATCCGATGTTGTGCACTCAAAAAAGAAATAATAAATAAATAAAAGTAAATGTTGAAGGAAAAACGTATTATGTGCCTTCGTCAATGTAACTGACGATAGATAATTATGTAGTCATTATTGTCATTAATGTATTTCCTATTACCGTTGTAATACTCACCCTATATAAAGGGGATTATCAATGAAATGAGTAGACCAATTCCGATTATTCTACAACACGTTATCAGCACTTTGCTTTAGCCAGAAAAAAAAAAGAGAAAAAAACCCTAGGTCTTTGTCTCTGAAAAAAAAACCCCAGCAAAACACTTCTGCCGGAAAAGAAGACCTCCTCACCAGAAATCCCTTCTGCCGACTCCCTTCTGCCGACAACCCCAGCAAAACAACTCGTCGTCGGAAAAGGAAGAAAAATCCAGGCTACCACTCTACCGACGATAGGCTTGTCGGCAGAGCATAGCATCTCATCGGCACACCCAGAAATCTGCTCTGGGCACCTGCACCTCTCCAGATCGCCTCGCCGCCGTGCAGATCGGACTGCCCCAGCTCGGCCCGCCGCCGCTAGCTGCACCAGCAGCTGCCCTGCTCCTATGCCAGCCCACCTCCGATGACGACATCGATCCAGATCGGACCACATCCCGCGCCGACGACGCTGCCTCGCCTGGCTCGATCCAGCAGCCCAGACGACGCCAACCTCCGATCGGCCTCGACCCAGTCGCGGCGAAGACGTCTGCTCTCTCTGTGGCCCAGCCGAGAGCCGACGACGCCAGCCCAGCCGATTTGCTCACTCTCCGATCGGATCCAACCTCCGATTCGTCCGACGATCGGCCATCGCCGCTCGGCCTAGTTTCTGACTCGCCTCGATGCCCTCCGATCGCCGCTGCAACCCGGATCGTCCCCCCCCCACCGATCCAGTCGATCACCTGCATCGACCCCCCCCGATCCGGCCTCCTCCAGCGCCATCGACGCCGCTCCAGCAGCCCCGATCCGGTCCCCCTTCGTCCAGCAGCCCCGATCCGATCGCCAGCACAGCCAAGATCCGATCCCGCTTCTACCGACGACAACTCGTCGGGTAAGGCTGCCTCCCAGAAGTTCTACCGACAAAGCTTCGTCGGCAGAAGCTTGACCCGACCCGGTCTTGTTGGGCCTGACCCGGATCTGCTGACCCGACCCACGAAAAAAAAATAGAATTTTCTTTTTGGGATAAAAAATTTAAAGGTAATTTTTGAAATTACCGCACAGTAATTTATATTTACTTCACTGTGTGACTATTTACTTTATTACTATTTACTGTTTTACGAACTTAATGGTAAATGTGAAATTGCTTAATTTATATGATAAATGTGAAATATATATGATTAAAGTGACTAATCATATGAATATTGTTTTTATGTGGCATAACAATTACGATACGGCGATCAATACGTGACGATTACTTGGAGACGGAGATAAAGCAATCGCTTCATATGCAGTTTATTTGGCAAACTTACAAGTAATATTTATATTGACGCTCTGCTTTTATTATATTTTGTTTCAGTTATTTATATGATATAATGCTCTATTAAATGTGAAATTGCATTAGTATTTTATATAAATGTGAAACATGAAGCGTTATATGTTCATTTTATTAGTGTTAAATAATTGTTTTATTTAACATATTATTTAGTTTGAACACTGCTCTGATAATGTAATTTCATGAGCTTCGTAATATAAAGAAAAAGTGACAAACCTATAATGTGGAAAAGTATTTTCACGAAGCAAGAAAAATATGACCATTACAAATTTCTCTCTAGAGATCCAATTTTTATTTATTGAAAATTTTTCAACATGGATATCTTATTTATTGTGTAGAAAGCAACGATAATGGAATTTCATTAAACTTCACATGCAATGAAAATGGAAAAATCAAAATTTTATTGTGATAACGAAATTTCACGAAGCATCGGAGTTACCATAATGTATATTGGTTTATATTAGTCGTCGTGCATGTCATTTAGACTACGAGATTAATACATTAGATTCTTCCTCTATTTTAAAGATGGTTTAACCATCACATTTTAGTTTTGACATATTGGACTCTGAAGAATTTGAGTACCAAATTCCCCTATTAAGCCGACTAAGGCTTGAGCATGGTATATTTATGCAAATTGCTTTATGTAAATAGCTAAATAAATAATTTCAATATCTTGAACGACAATGTAAGGTCTAAGAAAAAAATCCCTGAAATTTAATTATGCAAAGTAATGCAATCACCCTAAACCAAAGGGTAATGACAATGTAAGGTATGAGAAAAAGAAATTTTCTGGAACACATTTTGCTAAGTAATGCAACAACCCTAAATCAAAAAACAATTACGATGTAAGGTCTTAGAAAAATATATATATATTCTTGAACAAATTGGGCAAAGTAATGCAACGACCCTAAAACAAAGGGTAATTACCATGGACGTAAAATTCATATAATCATCCAAAAGTAAGTGGAAACAATGTAACATTTAAAAGATGACATAGGGGACATGTCATGTGCAGTGAAGCACTCTGCCATTGTTGTAATTCAATGAACTATTGATACGTACATTATAAGCTAGCAAAGAATTAGCTACGACTTTCAATAAATATGAAAAATCATATGAGTACGCGGATTTTGGAAAAGTATCTTCAATATCCAACAGTAACATTGAAAATGAGTTTACAACTAAAAACATAATATCTGGGAAGAATATGTTAAATGACAAATCTCATCATTGCAGCTATTAAAAGAGCAAAAAGGATCTGGCTCAATCCAAGATAGACTTTGATTAGTCTACTTTAAAAATTTTAAGATATCCTTATAAAGGCCATTACGCCTAAATACGACTTTTGGTCCAAAATTAGACTTTTGGTCTTAAAATTTCTCTCTCTAAATTGGATAAGACTAAATGTAATCGTTGCCATGTTAATTTTTTGAATCTTCTCTAAAGGAATTGAGATTATTCAAATTTTATTCATAATACACATGATTCAATTTTCTACATCTAACTTTGTAAAGTATTGTATAAAGTAAAGCAACACATCATAATATAGGCATGAAACAAAGAACCGTGTGCAAAGAAACGCACAATGTAATCCCTAAAATAATAGTACTGAAGAACAGTAACACTATATCAATAGTATATGATAATGATTAGTATATCAAAGAAAGTGATAATGATCAGTATATATTTTCCTTTGGGATTCATAATACACCTGCCTAATTGGGATTACAATACCTTTTCATTACAATCCCCATCGATTTACTCTAAAGAACTTGAGTTACGTTTCGATGTATATATTGAGCATATGTCAAATTGACAATTTATGCGATAAAAGAAAATTGAATTTTGTTTTCCACATTATAAAGAAATTTACGCCACGATTTTTCATGTGAAAAAGATACAAGTGAGAATTCATTTGAGCTCCTTTGCATTACCTCTAAATGACTGCGAATGTAAACGAGTATTAGAGAAGATTATATGTCAACTTAGTAGGTTCTAAGTAACCGCTAATTAAATCCAACGTCATAAGAAAATGATCTTTTGGAATTCTGACATAGATTGGCTTTGATATGGTGATCCATACATTAAAGAAACTACTATGGACACCCATATTTTTGGATAAATAGAAGCAAACACCAGAAGAATATGGTTCACACACGAATCTGAGGACGATCAATGAACATTTTATCCTCAAATATTGTCATATAGGGTTGAAGACGTATGTTCAATTCCTAAATTCCGCCGCTCCCCCAATGTGGCATTATAATATATTTGATGCACAAGCATATGCATTTATACCTTATTATGCTTCTCCTATCCGTCATGATTTTATGGATAAAAGTACATCATTCAAAGCCTATTCGTTAAAGCAATTATGATTGAGATCATCATATGCAAAGGACACATGAGTTTCTCATTATGTTGTTATATTGAATCAAAAGAGGATTCAGTGGATCGATTCAACCAACTTGCGGACACCATAAATATTTTATGGTGTTGGTTGTTGTGTCGACACACTGGTCACGTGTCATGACACCATCCACAATTAAAATTTATGCTGCTTATGCTAGAAAGTCAAAGCACTTAGGCCGGGTTAATTTCCGTAGGTGTGATGATTTTATGGCTTATTATATGAGATTTGTAATGGACATCATATTCCTATATATAAAAACCCAATTGGTCTCACGGAAAACGACTACAGTAATAGTCTTAATATTGGTAAAGCACACCAATACTTCCGTTTTGGGTTATGCAATTTTTGCATGCAGCGTTACTTTTTCATCTATGGCCATCATCATTGAACCAATTTACACCATAGCTAGTGACTATGTGTGAGGATTTTAAAGGATTTCAAACGAACTTGTAATCCTTGAGCTCTTTTGGATTGACACGGATCTACAATCTTTGAGCTCCATTAAATGTTTTTATGTGCCAAAATTGCGCCGCCACAGCGCACAATGATGGGTCCATTGAGATGAATAAATATTTATGCTGGATATGAACTTCCAGCTATAGTCCGCTATGTCGAAACCTTGACAGACGATCTCTTCACCGCTAGATTTGCGGAGTGTCACTTTGATGAGACAGTCTTCCCGTCGTTAGGGGGAGATAAGAACAAGCATGTTCAAGTGGAACGACAGGAATTGTCGTGGTTTGTCCCCACTGTGTCTCATCTCGATCCCCAAAAATCACACAAAGTAAGGTGTGTAGATATCTTATACATTAAAGTGACGAGATCATATAAACATGCTGCAAATATACCTGCAAGGATTGTGTTTTATCAAAAGGACATGGTACCACCCAAGAGGAATTGGGTATTGTACTGCCACCATGGATGGTGGCATGGTGACGCCATAAGTGGCATAAATGGTGTCACAGGCCGTGGCTCTCCAAGGAAGAGGGGGAGGCCACCTTAAGTTCGATACATACTTGTGTAAAGGAAGAAAACAAGTTTGGCACAACCTGATCTATTGATCAGTGATACTCAAATCCGTCTCATGAGAATATTTATGGATTGTGGTTATCATTGGGGGACGCCTCAAATGTTAGAACCAATCCTTAAAGTATAGAGATCTCTACAAACACATTACACTAGTGTACATGAGGACGTGGAATAATGAGTCTACTATCGAACCATACTTCGTTGAAAAATGTCAACTTAGTAAACTGGCCTAATGGAAAGAAGCGATCCAGTATAAACAAAGAGATAGGTCTTTTGGGCAGGTGACGCCGACACCGCAAATATAAACCCTATCAAATATATCTTTGTTAGAATGCGTAATGAGAATAAGAGTATGCAAACTCACCTTATGGCGCAAGATCTCTCAAAAACGCACTGGAATCGACTACGAGGAGATATTCTCTCGTAATGGACTACGATGAGACAAACTCTCGTAATGGATGTCATTGCACTCCACTACCTTGTCAGTTTGGTAGTTTCCGAAAAACTGAACATGCAGCTTACGAAAAGTGATCAAAACATATATCTCTATGGGGATCTAAATTAAGAGATATACATGAGGATCCTAAACGGACTTGATCCACCCAAATCAAGTGACTCTAGATCACATGAGTACGTTTGCAAAAGAAATTGAAACGTTCACTAAAGTGACTACTTGATTGGAAAGGGATTGATGAATTATGCCCTTGCGTTTTCATTATGGATATATATATGAACTCTAAATGAAATAAGAGAAACTCAGTGTATTGTAAATCCTAAGTTGAGAATGAAAAAGATTTTGGGAATACACAGTCTTGAAATGGAACTCAAGGACTGTAATGATGGTGATCATCCATCAATCGGCTTAGGCACTCTAAAGAATAAAGTGAGACCTACAGATATTCCCATGATCAGTCGAAGTCTTTACTCTAACAATAGATCCGTTTTTCATCTAATGGAAGATGACGAAGAAGTATTGGGAAATGAAATTCCTATACAAGTGCAATGACGCATGATTGTACTTAAACATAATATGTAAGACTCGACCTCTCATTCGATGTAAATTTGTAAAGCTATGTCTAGCTATGCGCCTACGCAACGCAAATCGTTCTTTCATTAAAGATATGAAAGATTTGGGCTTATTCAATCTCTACATAGAATGTGACATGATAAAGAAATTATCCACGTCATAGCTAACTATGCGTAAAGAAAAACGCATTAAAGGTGAGATAAGAAAATCTGTTATCACAGATCAATTTCAAATCTCTTAATGGTTCACTCATACTCTAGACGAAGTTATGACTATTTTGTTATATGAAGGTCATACCACGAGTGAACCTGATGTTCAATATGAACCTATGCATTCAGTTCATGAACAACCTTATCCTCAAGATCAAAGTAAATCAAGTTGGATCTGAGGACGATGTGGCAAGATTTAGTTACTAAATCATTGCTCAAAGTCATATTTGGAAAAACATGTGAAAATGCATAACTATGCTAATGTTACTGAAGCTCCCTTGATCAAATGAAAGAATCAGGGAGAATCCCATGATTAATGTAAAAATCAGGGGGAGGTGCAGACATCAGGGGGAGTCTAGCACATACATGTTGTTTTCAAATGTAATAGGTGCGTTGCGCTCTTTTTGTCCTTCGACCAAAGTTTTATTTTCTCCCATTGGGTTTTTGTTACTTGGCAAGGTTTTTAATGAGGCAACACCACATGCACCATTCAATCTCTGACTCGGCACAAGGGGGAGTGTTGAAGGAAAAACGTATTATGTGCCTTCGTCAATGTAACTGACGATAGATAATTATGTAGTCATTATTGTCATTAATGTATTTCCTATTACCGTTGTAATACTCACCCTATATAAAGGGGATTATCAATGAAATGAGTAGACCAATTCCGATTATTCTACAACAGTAAAGAAATAGAAATAATAATTGGAATAAAAGGAGAAGAAAAGTTTTATTTTTTATTTTTCTATTTTTTTGTGACCTTCTCCTGTATATATTACTAATGTACAACTTGGTTCCTAGTGATGATTGCTTTCGGTAGTGAAAAAGAAAGAGGGTTATTATTGGAATCTCCACATTTGTTCCATTATCTCCCTCTATTTTTAATTATTAAATTATATTTATATTTTCTTATAAAAAAAATATTGAGGATAATAAGTGTATAAAAAAAGTATTATATTTACAAGTAATTAGAATAAATGACCATCTCACTTTGAAAATAGAAAAAAAAACTTCTTATTTTTCACTTTATAAAAAAAGATATTATTTTAATATTTTTATCATAAAATGTGTCATTTCTATTTCACTAATTAAAAAAGGAGCTGCTTTTCGTTTTTAGATTGACGATTTCACCCTTTATTTTTTTAACAAACTTCCCGTTCTATTGAATTTTGTTTTTCTTCCTACTTTCTCTCTAATCCCTCCTGCTTTCTTTCTGGGCTTGGTTTTCTTTTTCTTCCTCTCCCTCTCTCTCTCATTTCCGCCGATCTGCAATTGCTTAGTTAAATTCTTCATTCTGCGATTCCGATTTGTCTTGGAAGCTTTGCATCTGCGATTCCAATTTAATTATTCTGTATCGGTTTTGATTTATTGAAGTAAGGTATCTTAAGGTTTTGTAGTTGTTCATATCTCCTCTTTACCTTTGAATCAATTCGTGTTGTTTTTTATGTTATTGTTCTTTAGTTGTTTTTTATTTGAATGGTTAAAATTTGTGATTGCCTATTCAACCTCCCGATTTTTCATTCTTGATTTAGTTCCTTTCGATTTTAATTCATTGCTTTTCTGTCCTGTATTTTTTTATTTTTCATAGTTACTTTGCTAGTTACTTCATCTACTTACTTGTGTACTGCATTGTGTCCTGCATTTTTTTATCATGATAGTTACTTGTATAGTTACTTAGATAGTTACTTTTATATTTCTCTATTTTGAACTCACAGCTGTTAAATGGATAGTTACTTTGATAGTTACTTGGATAGGTACTAGTTACTTTGATAGTTATTTGGATAGTTACTAATTATTTTGATAGTTACTCCTACATTTCTCAGTTTTGAACTCACAGAAATCGTTAATTGGATAGTTACTGAGGGTAGCACTGTTTTTTTTTTTTTTGTCAAATTTGATAGTTTCCTTTGGTCATAATTGTACTTTTGTTGATTTTTGTCATCGGATACGAGATCGTTTTCCGGAGTTGGACAGATTGGTTTTCAAACTCAAGTATAATGTTTATCCGGATCCTACTGTTTACCGTCTTAAAAATGAGGTTGTTGATGTGGATGTTCATTTTTTGGATGCCAGTTGTTATGTTTCGGAAAGTGTAGTTAGTAATAATTTCAGCGAGGAGACTAGTGTTTTGGTTGAAGATAATGAATTTTTGGGTTGTTATAGGCGTGAGGATCCGAAAATGTATCTTTCTAAAGGATAGAAGTTTCTCATTCATTCTAAGGGTCAGATATTTAAGGGTGGGGTGAAAGAGTTTAGGCTGAAGTTGCGGATGTATGACGTGGAGGTTGGTTTTGAGTATGATTTTGAGAGAAATAAGCCAGAACGTGTTGTTGTTTTCTGTAAGAAAAAACATGCTGAAGGTTGTAATTGGTGTGTGAAGGCATCTTTATGCAGGTATAATTACATTAGCTAGTTACTTGTATAGTTACTTCTATATTTCTCTATTTTGAAGTCACATGAACTGTTAGATGGATAGTTACTTTGAAAGTTACTTGGATAGTTACTAGTTACTTTTATAGTTACTCCTATATTTCTCAGTTTTGAACTCACATGAGTTGTTTATTTGATAGTTACTTCGATAGTTAGTAGTTAATTTGATAGTTACTTGTATAGTTAGTAGTTACTTTGATAGTTATTATGAAAAAGTATATATGCCACTACCAGAAAAAAGGCTTTTCCCGACGAAATAAAAAAAAACGGCCGACGACATAAAATTTTCGTCGGCTATTCCGAAGAATGGCCGTCGATTTTTTTTTTCGTCGCTAAAAAAAAAATCGTCGGCTATTCCCCTAGAATGGGCGACGATTTTTTTTTTCGTTGGTAAATAAAAAAATCGTCGGCTATATTCATATTTTAGTCGACGATTTGAATTTTCGTCAGCCTTTCTCTGAAACTTTAGCCGACAAAAACTTTTGAAAGTTTGACCGACAAAATTGGCATTTTCGTCGGCTATAAGTCTATATATTTTCAGATCTAGACAGCAGCTGCTTATTAAAAAAAAAAACGAAAAAAAACAGGAGAAAGAGTGAAAAATCTGTGGGTATTTTATACGATTAGTTGCGTCTCATCGATTTGAAACTATTATCTGTTGAAGGTCAGGCCAAAAAACGTCATTTAGACAGGCCAATTACCATTTCTAAGCGTTTAAAGGGTTGACTCACCCGGTTGACCGTCCCGATCGAGCCTTTAACGTTGTCAGATGTAGTTGGATTTTTTTTCATACATGTATTTAATCTTAACGGTGATATCTGACGGTTGGAATAGATTTTCCAAACTTTTAGATTCAAAATCGGAACATATACACTAATGTTCCTTAACTTGTTTACTAACACTACCAGAAAAGGGGTTATAGCCGACGACGCCAGCTCGTCGGCCGTTTCCATTAAATCGTCGGCTATAGTCATAGCCGACGAAGTATCGTCGGCTATTCCCTCGTCGGGAATGCCCCGTCGGCTATAGTATAGCCGACGACACTGAGGGTAAGTCGTCGACTTATAAACCACGAAGTATAGCCGACGAATAAAGCGTCGTCGGCTATTATGAGAACATTGCCGACGATAGAGTCGTCGGCTATTATGAGAACATCTCCGACGATAGAGTCGTCGGCTATAACTCTCCCCTAACCCCTAAAGCCGACGACTCTATCGTCGGCAATGTTCTCATAATAGCCGACGACTCTATCATCGGCTATAAGTGAGGCATAGCCGACGAATTAATTCGTCGGCTATAACCTTCGCCGGCACCGGAAACGGCTTATTTTTGCTGGAAGCCGGGAGGTTCACTACCAGAAAAAAAGCTTTTGCCGACGAAAAAAAAAAAACGGCCGACGAAACCAATTTTCGTCGGCTATTCTCAATAATGGCCGACGAAAATTGTTTTCGTCGCTAAAAAGAAAAAAAATCGTCGGCTATTCCCCTAGAATGGCCGACGAATTTTTTTTTCGTCGCTAAAAAAAAAATTCGTCGGCTATTCCCGTAGAATGGCCGACGGATTTTTTTTTCGTCGGCCATTCTAGGGGAATAGCCGACGATTTGAATTTTCATCGGCCTTTCTCTAAAACATTAGCCGACGAAAATTTTTGGAAGTATGGCCGACGAGTACTAGGTTTGATTTCGTCGGCTATGATTTAAAAAAAAAAAAAAAAAAACAGCTTCCATTTTCTATCACTATCGACAAACCATTGCTTCGTCCTTCAAATGCAAATGTGTCGTGAAATAAGATATGACCGAAATAATGAAATACGTCTACGGTTGAAAAATGAGAAGATTCCGACAAAATCTGTGTGCCGAATGTTGCGGTTAGCTGTTTTTTACTTCCGTTTTCCTATGGGTAGCCTGACGGTCGGTAAATATTTTGAGGAAAATTTTTATAGGATTGGTTGCGTCTCATCGATCTGAAACTATTCTCTGTTGAAGGTCAGGCCAAAAAACGTCATTTAGACGGGCCAATTTCCATTTCTATGCTTTTGAAGGGTTGACTCACCCGGTTGACTGTCCCGATCGAGCCTTTAACGTTGTCAGATGTAGTTGGATTTTTTTTCATACATGTATTTAATCTTAACGGTGATATCTGACGGTTGGAATAGATTTTCCAAACTTTTAGATTCAAAATCGGAACATATGCACTAATGTTCCTTAACTTGTTTACTAAGTGTTTAAGTGAATGTATAGTTTCAAATAGTTACTATACGTAGGCTCTTCAAATGCAAATATGTCGTCAAATAAGATATGACCGAAATAATGAAATACGTCTACGGTTGAAAACGGTTGAAAAATGACAAGATTCCGATAAAATCCGTGTGCTGAAATAATGAAATAAGTCAAAACCCGGTTTACTGTAGATTTGACGTCCGGCGTCCGAATGACGATTGTGATACCATTCCGGAAAGGGAACGACGCCAGGAACAAAACTCGTGTGGGCTTTTTCGGGCTTTCGAGTTCGTTTAGGGCCTCAAAACGGCATTTTAGTATGTTTTCATAGAATAGCCGACGAAACATTCAAATTTCGTCGGCTATTCTCTAAGTATAGCCGACGAATTCAAATATTTCGTCGGCTAAACTCTTGATCCGCGCCTTTTTATTGTCCGCCGTTGGATGGCTCAGATCCGACGGCTGTTGATTTTCCAAAGTATAGCCGACGAAATATATTAATTTCGTCGGCTATTCTCTAAGTATAGCCGACGAAATATTTTAATTTCGTCGGCTATTCTCTAAGTATAGCCGACGAAATCTTTTATTTCGTCGGCTATACTCCTTCTAAATCTTTTAAATCCTCCCACCTTTTTTCTCTCCTCCTTCCCCCCTCCTCCGGCCTCCTCTTCCTCTTTCCCCTCCTCCGGCCTCCTCCTCCTCCTTCCCCTCCTCCTCCTCCTCCTTCCCCTCCTCCTTCCCCTCCTCCGGCCTCCTTCCCCTCCTCCTCCTCCTCCTCCTCCTCCTCCTTCCCCTCCTCCGGCCTCCTCCTCCTCCTTCCCCTCCTCCTCCGGCCTCCTCCTCCTCCTCCTTCCCCTCCTCCTCCTCCTCCTTCCCCTCCTCCTCCTCCTTCTCCTCCTTCTCCTCCTTCCCCTCCTCCTCCTCCTTCTCCTCCTTCTCCTCCTTCCCCTCCTCCTCCTCCGGCCTCCTCCTCCTCCTCCTCCTCCTCCTTCTCCTCCTTCCCCTCCGGCCTCCTCCTCCTCCTCCTCCTTCTCCTCCTTCCCCTCCTCCGGCCTCCTCCTCCTCCTCCTTCCCCTCCTCCTCCTCCGATCCGGTATTTTTTTTTCCCCAAAATGCAGTTATAGCCGACGAAATTGACATTATTTCGTCGGCTATAACTGCATTTTTTAATATATTCCGACGAAATAGCCGACGAAATATCTCAAATTCGTCGGCTATACTTCAGAACAAATAGCCGACGAAACCAAATTTCGTCGGCCATACTCGAACAAATAGCCGACGAAATCATTTTCGTCGGCCATAATTCGTCGGCCAAGGTTGGAATGGCCGACGAAATGGTTTTTTTCGTCGGCCATTGGTATTACCGACGGGGTATTTCCGACGACTTATAGCCGACGAAAATTTCGTCGGTAGAAGGTATAGCCGACGAAAAATTGGCATAGCCGACGAAATTTTTTTCGTCGGCTATTCCCTCCGATTTGGTAGTGGTTATAGCCGACGAAATATGGTCCATTTCGTCGGCTATAACCCCTAAATATTTTTAAAAATTTAAAAATTTTGTTCGGGCCCAATTCCACTTCGTCTTCGGTTTGGCTGTAGAAAATCCACAAACAAACATCCAAATAGCCAACAAATATCCACATCAATCCATCTGTAATATCCTACTGTACAAACCCCCTAACTAGCCATCTACGTACACTACTAACTACTCATCACCCCCTAAACGCGTAGCGTCGTCGACGAGATCGTTCGAGTTCCGGTGGCTACCGCTACCCTGATCGCCTGGCGTACTCCGATTGGGGGGGGGGGGGGGGGGGGGGGGGTGAGTGGGGACGATGAAATCAGGCATCTGTGACGGAGGCGGGGGCTCTTCTCCAGCTTGCTGGGCCTCCCAAGATTGCCGCATCCATCGGTACATCTCCGCCGCGGCCGCATTGCTGGCCAGCTGCACCGAAACCTGCTGCTGGAGCGCCTCCACCGCCCTCGCCAACTCCGCCTGCGTCCTCTGCAGCTGTGTCTGCAAGTCTCTACTCGTCGAAGCCGCACGCTGCGTGCTGGGATTGGCCGGCGTGTACTTCAGAACCCCATCTCCCGCCGCGCCTAGGCCTCTCTGGTAGAAGTAGTTGTTGCCAGTCCCTACCGCCGCGTGCATGATCTGAGAGGCCAAGCGCGGCTCAAGGGTGTCGATCGTGGAGGCAAACTCCGCGATCGCCTCGTCAGACGCCCCTTCCCCCAGCGTCTCTCGCGCGATCCCCAAGGTGATCGTGTCGGTCTCCGCATCTATTCCCGCCTAATTGACAAGAAAATATAATAAACGAATTAATAAAAAAATATATATAAATTAATTTAATGAAACACTTTTATTGAAGATGGGCGAATACTTACCACTTGGTCAGGACGGTCCGGATACATCTGCGCATGAATCCACGACAACGGCCTCAGCGGTCGGTCCCTCCTTGCAATCTCTGCCCACTGCCTCCAGGAGCGGGCGCCGCCGTGGTGGGGGTGCTCGTTGATCTTGCGGTTGTCGCTGTTCGTCTTCGAGATTTTCTTTATTATAAGAACGAACATATAAACGCAAATATAAATTAGTAACTAACTTAAAATATTAGTAACTAACCAAAAAAAATTATTAACTAATTTAGTTACTAACTAATTTAATTTAATTAGTAACTACCTAACTAACTAATTTAATTTAGTAACTAACTAACTTACTAACTACCTAATTTAATTTAATTTAATTTAATTTAGTAACGAACTAACTAACTATGTAACTAACTAACTAACTTAATTTAATAACTAACTAACTAACTAACTAATTAATTTAATTTAGTAACTACATAATTTAATTACTAAATAACATTAAAAAGTTATAGACTAGGCTAAATTTTCTTACCGAGACCCTGTCGCTCCCGAAGTAGGCTACCAGCCATAGCCACTCATACTCCCTGTACCGGAACTCGTGGGGGGTTGCACCTCGCCCCAAGCCCTTCTCCACATGGTACGTCCTGTAGTGCGTCGATAGCTCGTTCTCCTCTCGGAGTACCTATATTAAAAAAACACAACTGTTAGATATATTCGTACATCTTTAATCGTCTTCAATCTAACTCGAATGATAGTAAAATAACACGAAACACATAACCTGTTCTTCAGCTGCTCGTCTCTCCACCAGTCCAAGGTAGGATGGACTCTAAACCATTGCTGCAATATTATAAATTAATTAGAAAATATTTTTATATAGTTATAAGGACTCAATTCATAAATGTTTATTTTCTATAATAAAAATACGATTTAACTCACCGACAGTGCATTGTACACTCGCGCCTTGATGTCATCGGGCACAGAGCCCCAGTCGGGCCACAACATTGGGACCCTGTCCCGCACGATCATGCCCGTCGCGTTGATATACTTGGTCGTGGTGTCTCTCCTCTCGATCGGGCGTCCATCCTCACCGGGACCGGGCAGGATCTCCCTGATCCCACCGGCGAGCTCCCTCTCCAGGGTCGACATGTTCGCTGGCCCTCTGGTCCGTCTCGTCCCCGCGGGTTTATTTACGAGGACGCCTGTTTCATAATTAAAATGCATACATGCCTAATAAAAATTCTATACTAACTAATTAATTGACTAATTTAGTAATTAACTA
Source organism: Potentilla sterilis (assembly GCA_963682095.1). NCBI lineage: Eukaryota > Viridiplantae > Streptophyta > Magnoliopsida > Rosales > Rosaceae > Potentilla > Potentilla sterilis. The sequence goes on along the minus strand of OY821758.1, from coordinate 24,865,639 downwards.
ACTAAATAATTTGCTAAATAATTTAATTTAATAACTAACTAGCTAAATTAAATTAATTTACTAAATAATTTAATTCAGTAACTAGATTAACTAGCTAAATTCTTTAATTTACTAACTAATTTAAATTACTAACTAACTAACACATTTAATTTACTAACTAACTAACTAATTTAATTTAATAACTAACTAACGACCTAACTAATTTAATTTACTAACTAATTATGAACTAAGCTTCGACGTAGTTAAATAATTAATTAAACAATCTAAATAATTAATTAAACTAACTAATTACCTGCGTCGTTGTACTGTTTGTCCTTCTCACGAACACACCACAGGCCGCGGCAGTCCTCTGAGTCGAATGGCCTGTGGACGTAGGCCTCCTCCCAGGGAATCTCGTGCGACCGGTCGTGCCTCCAAATCTGCCTCCCCCTAGCGTCGTACTCGGGGATGGCAGGGAGGAACTGGACCATGTACATCCCCGAGGGCGGAGACATCCGGGGCATGGACCCTGAGGGGCCTGATCCCCCTGACGGTGGGCCCTGTCGCTGTGGGGGGACAGGGAGCATCTCTGGAGGGTCCTGATCGGCGCGCGGTGGGGTCGGCTGCCGATCCTGGAACAGCGCTGAAGTGCAGTGGGGTCTGGAGGGTGTGGCTGTGCGTCCTCCTCTGCCGCTCGAGATTGGGCCCGCTCCCGTCGACTCATACGATGAGCCCCCACGTGTATCGGTCGGGGTCAATCCCATCAACGTCTCCTCGCGCCTGTTCAGTGGCCGGCGTAAGCCCCGACGACCGCTGGATCCGCCCCCCCCACGGCTGTGTCCTGCCTGAGCTTCGGGGTCGCTCTCGGTCGGTCTGGCAATCCGTCGGTCTGGCAATCCATCGGTCTACAGCGCGGCGGTTTTCTGCACAATTAGTATATAAATTCCATAAATTTCACAAAAATTCCACAAAAAATAAAAAAACTTCATTAAATATATATATACCTAAATATATTTATACCTAATTATATATATATATTCCGAAATATATATATATATATATATATATATATATATATATATCCTCCTAAAAATTTCACAAAATTAACAAAAATTCCACAAAATTCCATAAATTTCACAAAAATTCCACAAAAAAATAAAAAACTTCACCAAATATATATATACCTAATTATATATATACCTAAATATATTTATACCTAATTATATATATATATTCCAAAATATATATATATAGATATATATATATCCTCCTAAAAATAACATGTACCTTTCGATGGGATACATCCAAGTGTAGTGTACGGGACCGGTAAGCAACAATTGTTGGGGAAGATGGATCATCAGGTGAGGCATGATGTCAAAGAAGTTTAGGGGAAATATCCTCTCGAACTTGCACAAGATAAAAACGATTTCCTCATGCATTCTCATGAGGTCTGATTTTCTAACTTCTCTAGCGCATAACTTCTGGAAGAATCTTGACAACGCCACCAACGGCTCAACCACTTCATCCTCCAAGTACGCTCGAATGAAAATAGGGAAGAGGCGTTGAAGCAGTACATGGCAGTCGTGACTCTTCAATCCGTACATCTTGTTGTCTCGGTAGTTAACACACTTGCTTATGTTACCCGCATAGCCATAAGGATACCTGCATAGCCATTAACAACAATTAGATTTCATGCATATATAGTCGTCCAACAACAGATGGATTCTTTAGGGAATACATGCCTAATAAAAAGTTACCTGACATTACTCAGCCATCCAAAGATTTCATGTTTCTGGTCCCTGGTGACGGTGTAAGGAGCTTGGGGCATTTTGCTCCTGCCCTCTCTCAACCACAAATGGTCCCGCAGTCCCATATTTCTCAGATCAACGCGTGCCTTTGGGGTGTCTTTTGTTTTCTTCTCCCAATTCAAAACTGTGCCAACCACGGCTTCACCCACGTTCTTCTCTATATGCATGACATCCAGGTAGTATCTGGTAGCCAACCTGGCCCAATAAGGAAGTTCCCATAAGATGCTCTTGTGTGACCAGAACCTATACCGATCCGGCCTCTCTGGAATCGTGCGCAACACATCGGGATGATTGCTAAGCGGACCAAAGTCATACTCATTCAACACTGCCAATATTTCCTCCACTGTCCATCGCTCTGGTGCCCAGCCCCTTTCTTCAGTCCCATCAAAAGCCTGTGTATCGTTCCTAAATGGATGGTCATGCGGAAGCCAACAACGGTGACGCATCTGGACAATCTTGCTGCAATGAGGACTGGAGCAATGAACAGTCATGCACTCTGAACAAGCCCTGTAACCCCTGGTGACGCTGCCCGACAACATACCCCTCCCAGTAAAGTTACTGATCGTGCCAACAAGCATGGCACGCATCCGGAATATCTCATTTTTGAACCGGTCGTAGACCAGGTGGCCGTTCAGACTCAAGTACCGAAGCTCCTCAATTACAGGTCTCAAATTCACATCGAGACACTTTCCCGGATAACCTGGGCCTGGAATCAACAATGTGAGCATGTTATATTCCTTCTTCATGCACATCCACGGTGGAAGGTTGTACGGAATCAAAATAACTGGCCACACACTGTACTGAAGCTCTTTCTTGCCAAAAGGGTTGAAACCGTCGGATGATAACCCTAGCCAAACATTTCGAACCTCTGACGCAAATTCAGGAAACTCCAACACATTCTTCTTCCAAGCCTCTCCGTCGGCGGGATGTCTAAGGGTGTCATCGTCAGGCACATTCCTCTCAGCCCACCATCTCATAGCTTCGGCCGTGAAAGCACACATGAACAACCGCTCAAGCCTATCAATCAGCGGGAAGTACCGAAGTATCTTCACAGCTTTCTTGTTCCCTTTAGGAGTGAACTTATACCGCTCTGTATTGCATACTGGGCAGTATTCAAGATCTGCAAGTCCTTTCCCGTAAAACAGAACGCAATCGTATCTGCATGCATGAATCTTGATGTAAGAAAGACCGAGATCTTTAAGGATATGTCGCACCTTATGATGACTGGTAGGAAGCCGATGTCCGGGGGGCATCACCCCACCCCATATCTTCAGCCAATCATCAACCGATTTGACAGTGCCTTTGTTCTCCGTTTTGATCTTCATCACTCCCATGACAGATTCAAGGACAGTCTTACTGCATACGGGGTACAACGGAGTCTGTTGCAATGCGATTAGGTTGTTGTACTTTTCCATACCACTTGTGTTGACCGGTGATCGGGGTAATGACTCGAGTGGCTCAATATCAGGGAAACACTCCATCTCCGGAGGAGGGAGTTGCACATCGGGTGCTTCATCAAAGACACCGCTCTCACGAGGAAACATATCGTTGATCAAGTTCGTTGTTGGATCATTGGACGAACTCCCTCTCTCGGCAAATTGTCCATGATCATGAAGACCCGCAAACTCTGGTTCACCGTGATAAATCCAATTAGTGTATAGGACCCAAAATCCATATCTAGCCAGGTGTTGCTCCACTTTCTCTATGGAAAAACGTTGTCGTGGGTTGGCACACTTGCACTTTTTACACGGGCAATAATGAAGTGTAGTGTCTTCACAGTTAGCCATCACAAATTCCAGGAAACTCCTAACTCCATCATGATACGCCTGATCCCATCTTCCAAGAGTAATCAAACTCTTGTCCATCCTGTAAATTCAATTAATAAATATAACTATATATAGATATGTATATATGCACGTACTATGTACGTACATACTAATTAATTAAAAAATTCATCATTACACATATATATTTATATATACACATCCCTAAATTAATTAAAACATCGTCAATCTCCCTAATTAATTAAACACAATATATTTTTTATATATACCAACAATATATTTTTAATTACAATTAAATTAATTAATATATATATATATATATACATTTTTTCATCAAATTCATCTAAAATCACCTCTAAATCAACAATCAATCACTAATCTTCAACAAAACTTCAATTCTATCTAACCAACATATCAACCCATTAATAATCTCATCTCAACACACACATATATATATATATATATATATCAAATTAATCACACATTTATTCTAATTAAACTCTAAATTAACACACCTCTGCATATAACCAACTAAATCAACACACACAGCAATATACGTACCTTTCAAGCTTATGGCCAAGGTTTTGGACGATTTCAGAGCTTTTCGAAATGTTTCGAAAAAATTTCGACGAATGAGCTCGCTGTTACAGAATAGATCTGATATAAGGGTTATAGCCGACAAAGACCCTCCTCGTCGGCTATAACCAAAAACTTTTCGTCGGCTATAGTTATAGCCGACGACGTCAAGGAATAGCCGACGACTCGTCGGTTATAATATTATAGCCGACGATGTGGCCGACGATGTGGCCGACGAAATAGTAATTTGTCGGCTATAACCACTTATAGCCGACGAAGTACTCTTTCGTCAGCCGTTTTTTTTCATATCGTCGGCTATGACCCCTTTTCTGGTAGTGTAAGTGTTTAAGTGAATGTATAGTTTCAAATAGTTACTATACGTACACTCTTCAAATGCAAATATGTCGTCAAATAAGATATGACCGAAATAATGAAATACGGCTACGTTTGAAAAATGACAAGATTCCGACAAAATCTGTGTGCCGAATGTTGCGGTTAACTGTTTTTTACTTTCGTTTTCCTATGGGTAGCCTGACGTTCGTTAAATCAATTTTGTAAAATTTTTATATGATCAGTTGCGTCTCATTGATTTGAAAGTATTATCTGTTGAAGATGAGGCCAGAAACTGATGTAGGAAGGATGGCAGCAAACATTGAAGAGCAGATTGACCGTTGCAAGTCAAAATCCGGTTTACTACAAATTTGGCGTCTGGCGTCCGAATGACGATTGTGATACCATTCCGGAAAGGGAACGACGCCAGGAATCAAACTCGTAGCTTTGCCACGTTGTGTGGGCCTTTTCGGGCTTTCGAGTTCGTTTAGAGCCTCAAAACGGCAGTTTAATATGTTTTTAATATTTAAGTTTTCTAATTTATTTTGGATTCGTTTTGTTTTAATTCCTTGGGCTTTTAGGTTTCCTTGTTAGTTGCCCTAGGGTTTCTTTTCAGTATTTAAGCATCCCTTTGGGATCACATACAATTAATTAATCATATTTTATCAAAACCCTAAGAGTTTTCTCTTGATTCCTGGTGGATTCCAGACCTGTTCTTTAGAGTACGACGTTGATTGTACTCTCCATTCATTGAGGGTTCGACGTTGATCAACCCTTCCACACTTCTACTGCGTCAGAAACCGTCGTTTAACTAGACTAATTTCCGTTTTTAAGCGTTTAGAGGTTTGACTTAGTGGTTTGACCTATAGTTTAGCCGACGAAAATTATATTTCGTCCGCTAAACTCTTGCGATCCGCGTCTTTTCATTGTCCGCCGTTGGATGGCTCAGATCCGACGGCTGTTGATCTTCCAAAGTATAGCCGACGAAATATTGTAAATCGTCGGCTATTCTCTAAGTTTAGCCGACGAAAATTATATTTCGTCGGCTAAACTCTTGCGATCCGCGCCTTTTTATTGTCCGCCGTTGGATGGCTCAGATCCAACGGCTGTTGATCTTCCAAAGTATAGCCGACGAAATCTTTTAAATCGTCGGCTATACTCTCTGTTTTAAATCTTTCAGCCCGTCTTTTTTCTCTCCTCCTCCTCCTCCTCCTCAAATCGGCGCCGGCGTCCTCCTCCTCCGGCACCCTCCTCCTCCGTCCTCCTCCTCCGGCCTCCTCCTTCTCCTCCTCCTCCGGCGTCCTCCTCCTCCGCCATCCTCCTCCGGCATGACTAGGGAAGATTGCATATTCAGTTGAACCAAAGCATAATTTAATTTTTTTCCCCAAAATTTAAGAATAGCTGACGAAATTGACCTTATTTCGTCGGTTATAACTGTTATAGCCGACGATTTTTACCAAATTCGTCGGCTATAACTTTTATTACCGACGAAAATCACATTATTTCATCGGCTATGCCTCTTAAAATATTAATATATTCTGAACAAATAGCCGACGAATTTCGTTGGCTATCGTCGGCCATACTCGAAAATACCCGACGAAATTCGTCGGATATTTCGCCCACGTTTGGCCGAACAAATAAATTTTTGTCAGTAAATTCGTCGGCCATACTCTACTATAGCCGACGATTTCGTTATTTTCGTTGGCCATTGGTATTACCGACGGCGTTTTTCCGACGAATTATAGCCGACGAAAATTTCGTCGGCAAAAGGAATAGCCGACGAAAATTTGGAATAGCCGACGAAATTTTTTTCGTCGGCTATTCTGTCAAAACTGGTAGTGTGCTGATTTCTTTTGGCACCTTTTATTCAGGTATAATGGTTTTCTTTGTGATTAATGAACTGGAGAACGAACATAAACGTCGTTGTGTCATCCGGCTTCAAAAGAGTAAGATGATGTGCAGTAACATTATAAGGGAGGTGATGCTCGACAAGGTTCGTGAGAATCTCAATAAAAAAGCTATTGATATACTGCAAGACATAAAGCTAAGCTACGGCTTAGATGTCCTTTATCATACTGCTTGGTATGGCAAAGAGCTCACGAGGGAAGCTGTGCTTGGTGTTGAGTCTGAATCTTACCAGAATTTATCATGGTTTTCCCAGCGTACATATGAATCCAACCCATATTCTAGGCTAGCTGTAGAATACGAATCTGAAACAAGAATGTTCCAGCGTATGTTTGTTACGTATTCTGCTTGGATGAATGGTTTTTAGTCTTACAGACCAATTCTCTTTATTGATGCTACATTCATCACGAATAAATACAAAGGCATGCTTCTTGCAGCTTCGACAAAGGATGCAAATTGTGGTACATCTCTTTCTTCATTTTTGTTATTATTTACTGTCATTTCTGTTTTTTTTTCCTTTCTTCAATGCTGTTGTTTTTCAATTTCATTTACATGACTTCCAGACTAACAGTTACTTTGGATAGATACTACTGTAGTTACTAAGACAGTTACTGAGATGATAGTTACTAAAATAGTTACAAAGATGATGTTATTACTCATATGATAGTTACTACGATAGTTATTAATATGATAGTTACTCAGATGATAGTTACAAAGATGATGTTATTACTCATATGATAGTTACTACGATAGTTACTCAAATGATAGTTACTAAGATAGTTACTAATGTAGTTACTTTTATATTTATATGAAACTGACATTATTTTTTATTTTCTTTTGTTTAGGATTATATCCAGTTGCTTATGCTATTGTCGATTCTGAAAATGAGAGCAACTGGACATTCTTTCTTAAGATGTTGTCTGAAGAGCTGTCAAGATATTATACAAGGCAAATTACTTTCATATCTGATCGTAATATTGGTCTTCTAAATGCAGTTCGTGCAGTTTTTCCCAATAGTCCATATGGATTTTGTTATAGGCATCTTCAGGGTAATCTGAGCAACAAGTTTGCATGTGGTTCTTACCTGATCAAAAGGATTCCATTGTTGTTTATGAGGTGTGCTTATTCTCGCACTCATGAATACTTTGAGATTAATTTCCAGAAGTTGAAGAATGAAGGTGGTGAAGTTGTTGATCTGTTTTTGAAGGATCTTCCTTTCGAAACATGGGCTTCTTGTCTTTTTAATGGTGAAAGGTTTGGGGAAATGACAAATAATTTGGACGATGTTTCAACAATTGGGTGAAAAATTTGAAGAGCCTTCCCATTATTGAATTAAACGAAGGTATTTGTCTTAAGTCTATGGCTTTAATCGCTTCTCGGACGGAAGAATCAGCTGGATAAATTACTGAGCTGTGTCCAAAGTTTGAAAAGAAGCTGGTTGACAATCTGGATTTGGGAAGACACTGGTTAGTCAGTAGATCTGATACATACATTTATAAAGTTCAATGCCAAAAGTATTCTGTGATGGTAAACTTGGAAGAATTCTACTGTTCATGTGGAGAATGACAAGTTCACGGATTCCCTTGCTCGCATGCTCTTGTCGTTATTCAGAAACACCGTTCTGATGTGTACTAATTTGCCAACCCAATTTTCAAGGTGCACAACTTAATTATCCTAAATCTAACATTATTTAGACAGTTACCCAGATAGTTACTTAGATAGTTACTTCAGATTAAATAGTTATATTGACAGATATTAGTGAAGTTACTTGTATGGTTACATGAAATTGACATTATATCCTTATTATTTCCTTCTTCTTTTTTTTCCTTTTTATAGGTGGATAAATATCGCGAAACATATTCTTTCTCAATCAACCCAGTTCCTATTATTTAAAAGTCAGTGGATCTAGCTCAGCCTGCATTGTTGGTGCAACCACCTTTAACAAAGAGACCACCTCGACGGCTAAAATTACAGAGGTATAGAAGTAAAAATGAAGTTAAAAAGACTATCAGGTGGAGCAGGTGTAACAAATATGCTGGTCACAACAGAACAAGCTGTAGAGAAATTATATAGTTCCTTAGATAGTTATTCAGGCTGTGCTACTTTGTTTTGAAAGTTACATTGAAAGTTATATTGGAATGTACATTGATTGTTTTGTGGTTTTACTGTTATTGAAAGGTTACTTTTTTATTATTGTTCATGTTTATTTCTGCAGCAGAACGCTGTTGTGGTGCGGTGCAGCGCCACGCTGCATTGTGTCCTTCATTTTTCATTCTTGCTTTCAATTTTTAAGCTCTTGTTTTTCTGTCCTCCATTTTTTTTTTCATAGTTACTTAGATAGTTAGTAAGATAGTAAATTGATAGTTAGTAAGATAGTTAGTAAGATGATAGTTATTTCGGCAGCGGAACGCTGTAGTGGAGCGGTGCAACGACACGCTGCATTGTGGTCTGCATTTTTCATTTTTGGTTCAGTTTCTTTCTATTTTAAATTCTAACTTTTCTGTCCTGCATATTTACTTAGATAGTTACTAAGGTAGTTACTAAGATGATAGTTAGTAAGATAGTTTGTATTTTTCTGGAAGCAGAATTTCCACTGAAATCTATTCAATTACAAACCATTTTATCACTGTAAGAACAATCTGTTTCAATCAGCCTCTTCCTTCTTGAACAATAAAAGAAAAAGGATTGAAACTTTAACATGTTTTGGATTGAAAAATGAGAAAGAAAGCGATCAGAACCACACTCAATTTAGCTTAACATCATTCATTAATTCACATTTGATTACAAAAAAGATTCAAGAAAAACATAAAAATAAACAGATTACAGTTTACACAGAAAAATCTACTTCTGATGTTTCATGATGATTTCTTGGAGAGAGATCACTTGTTCTTGAAGAAGAACTTGTTGCCTAGTAAGATTGTCCAACCGGTCCAGAACATCTTTCGTCCATCCTCTCATGTTTTTTTCCAACCCCACGAGATACGCTCCAAAATATTCCATGGTGTCTTGTTCAACAGGAATTGGAGGACGCCATGACTCCCCCTCAAACTTTGCTGGAGGGATAGATCCAGTGTATCCTTCCATTTTAGGAGGGGGAGGAATGCGAGGCTCAACTGGAGGTAGAGGAATGCCCGGAGGATATATGGGTAGATCCTTATAAGAGTGAGACGGAGGACGAGGAGGACAGTCAGATGAATCAGATGATGAAGAGGAGGAAGAAGAGGAAGAAGAGGAAGAGAGACGAGGGCACTTGCTAGCAGATGATTCACCAGTAGTCATTCTCGTGGTCTTTAATGATCTCATAAATAAGCCTGTAGACACAGAGAGAAGATAAAATTATAGAGAATATGAGCAGTTAGTGTTAGACTTCATGCGAGAAAGATGGGTTATTTAAAGAAAAGCACAGATAACCAACCGTCATGAACAGTTGTTTTGATAGTTACTAGGCTAGTTATTAAGTTAGTTACTGAAATTGTTTTTTTGATAGTTATGAATTTTGAAGAAACAAGAACAGTTGATTTTATAGCTACTAAGATAGTTACTGAAAATGTGATAGTTACTAAGATAGTTACCGTCAAAATCTTTTTGAAGAAACAAAAACAGTTGTTTTGACAGTTATTGGGCTAGTTACTAAGAGAGCTACTATGATACGTACTGAAAATTTGATAGTTACTTTGGCTACTGAATTAGATAGTTATTAAGATAGTTACTGAAAATGTGAAAGTTATATTGAAATGTACAATGATTAGTATTTAGATAGTAAGATAGTTAGAAAATTGATAGTTAGTAAGATTATAGTTAGTTTGATAGTTAGTAGTATAGTTAGAAATATAGTTAGTAAGATGATAGTTAGAAAGATAGTTACTAAGATGATAGTTCACTACCAGAAAAAAGGGCTTTGCCGACGAAAAAAAAAAAAAACGGCCGACGAAACACTTTTTTCGTCGGCTATTCCCAAGAATGGCCGATGAAAATTTTTGTCGTCGCAAAAAAAAAATTTCGTCGACTATTCCCATAGAATGGCCGACGATTTTTTATTTCGTCGCTAAAAATGAAAAATCGTCGGCTATTCTACAAGAATGGCCGACGATTTTTTCTTTCGTCCCTAAAAAATATTTTTCGTCGGCTATACCCCTATAATGGCCGACGATTTAAAGTTTTCGTCGGCTATACAAATTTTGGAAGAATGGCCGACGAAGTTGACAATTTCGTCGGCTATAAGTCTTTATATTTTCAGATCTGGACAGAAGCTGCTCATTTAAAAAAAAACGGAAAAAAACGGGAGAAAGAGTGAAAAATCTGTGGGTATTGTTGAAATCCGTCCTCTCTTACATTGTGGAGCTATATATAGGTACGTATATGTGTATATATGTTGATTTTGAGTTTTAGTTCAGTTGATTTTGAGTTTTAGTGATTTTGATGTAGTAAGTGATTTTTTGTTTTGTTGTTGTTTTAGTGCTAGAATGTATGTATATATGTTGATTTTGAGTTGTAGTTGAGTTGATTTTTAGTTAGAGTATAATTATGTGTTTTAATTTAATAATGTTATTTTAATTAGTGTTAAAATATATATAAATATGTTAATTAATGGTTGTTGATAGTGTAATGAACTTAAATAATGGTTGTTAATTAATGGTATATATATATATGAGTTGATGTTGATAATAATATATATTGTAATATATATGTGTTAATTAATTTATTATTAATTAAAGTTATACATATATATTATTATCAGGCTATATATGGATCGAGATAAGAGTTGGATTTCGCTTCCAAGGCATGACCGACGATACACTACAGGAGTTGTGGATTTTTTGCAGTTCGTCGAGGAAAATGCAAACGGGAATTACCATTATTGCCCGTGCAAGAAATGTAAGTGTCGCAGTGATATGTGTCGATTTCCGATTAGGACAGTATGGGAGCACCTAAAGAGTAATGGGTTTTGGCCGAAGTACACACGTTGGATATATCACGGTGAGCCATCATTAGATGGATCGCATGATCATGGGCAGTATTTTGAGGCGGGTAGTAGTAGTACATCCAACGATCCAACAATGGCATTCGTCAACGACGTGTTTCCTTTTGAAAGCGGTGTACGTGGGGAACAATATATGCAGGACCCGGTGCAACCGTTCCCACAAGTTGTCAACACTGCTGCCTTTGACAAGTACAACAAACTGATTGCATTGCAACAGACCCCTGTGTCTTCAAGTTCTGAGAAGACAGTTCTTCAAAGTGTGATGGAGGTAATGAGGATTAAAGTCGAGACAAAAAGGAGCATCAGGCAAGTGGATGAATATCTACAGTACACTTCTTCGTTGTTGGAGGAGGGTCATCGTAATCCCACCAATCACCATCAGGTCCGAAGTATCCTCAAAGATCTAGGGCTTTTCTACATTAAGATCCATGCATGCGCATTTGACTGCGTTCTCTTCTGGGGTAAAGATGCAGAAGGGAATGACCTTGCTAGCCTTGACGCATGTCCGATATGTCAGTCTGACCGATATAAGTTGACGGGAGCAGGCAATAGGAAACCTGTGAAAGTGCTTCGGTATTTTCCGTTGAGAGATAGGCTTGAGCGGTTGTACATGTCAGAAACCACCGCAAAAGCTAGGAGGTGGCACGGTGAGCAGGACGCGGGAGACGCAGATATCATGACACACATCTCTGACGGAGCGGCTTGGAAGCATATAAATAATGAGTTTCCTCATTTTGCGTCAGATGTCAGAAACGTCAGGCTCGGGCTCTCAACCGACGGGTTCAACCCTTTCGGCACCATGAGTCTTTCATACAGTATATGGCCGGTGGTTTTGGTACCTTACAACCTTCCTCCGTGGATGTGCATGAAGAAGGAATATAATATGTTGACGTTGTTGATTCCGGGGCCTGGTTACCCAGGGAAATGTCTCGATGTGTATATGAGACCATTGATTGAAGAGCTTAAGGTGTTGTGGGACGTTGGTCATCCCACTTTTGACAAGTACAAGAAGGAGACGTTCCAGATGCATGCCATGGTTATTGGTACCATCAGTGATTTTCCTGCTTATGGGATGTTGTCGTGCAGCGTTGTAAGGGGATACAAGGCTTGTCCAGAGTGCCTCAGCGATTATGGGAGCACCCCTCATTGCAACAAGATATGCAGAATGGGTCATCGTGTGTTCGTTCCAGCGGATCACCACTGGCGTTACGAGTCCGCCGCATTTGATGGAACCGAAGAACACGGCCGTCCTCCCAGAAGATGGACAGGAAGAGAAATTTTAGCAAGACTTAATGAGTACGATTTTGGGCCCCTCAGCAATCATCCCGATATTGTAGCGGAAATACCTGAAAGGCCTGAGGAGTACAAATTCTGGACACATAGGAGCATATTGTGGGAACTCCCGTACTGGTGTGAGTTGCTGATCCGTCACTTCCTAGACGTTATGCACATAGAAAAAAATGTTTCTGAAAGTGTGGTGGGCACAACGCTGAACTTGGAGGGGAAAACGAAAGACGGTCCTAAGGCTCGCACTGATCTGCAAAACATGAATATCAGAAAACCACTATGGTTGAAACAAGGGAAGAGAAAAATGCCTCAAGCTCCTTACACCGTCAAGCCTGAGCATAAATCAGAAATTTTCCATTGGATAAGTCGGGCCAAGTATCCTTCAGGATTTGCTGGAAATATAGCCAAGTGTGTCAACAGACAATTCAACAATCTGTACGGGTTGAAAAGTCATGACAATCATATCCTGCTACAACGTCTCTTCCCTGTTTTCATTCGACCGTTCCTTCCCCGTCACGTTGTGGAGCCGTTAGTAGCGTTGGCAAGATTTTTCCAGAAGGTATGCACACGGGAAGTGAGAAAATCTGACCTCCGGGAAATGCAACAAGACATCGTTCATATCATGTGTAAATTTGAGATGATATTTCCTCCAAATTTTTTCGACATCATGCCTCACCTCATGATCCATCTTCCTCGGCAGTTGTTGCTTACCGGTCCTGTGCACTTCACTTGGATGTATCCGATTGAAAGGTACGTATTTTACACCTTATGTTAATTTCCTCATCAATATATGTGATATAGTGTTAAAGGTCAGGCAAAAAAACGTCATTTAGACGGGCCAATTTCCATTTTAAAGCGTTTAAAGGTTTGACTTTGCAGTTTGACCGTCCCGATCGAGCCTTTAACGTTGTCAGATGTAGTTGGATTTTTTTTCATACATGTATTTAATCTTAACGGTGATATCTGACGGTTGGAATAGATTTTCCAAACTTTTAGATTCAAAATCGGAACATATCCACTAATGTTCCTTAACTTGTTTACTAAGTGTTTAAGTGAATGTATAGTTTCAAATAGTTACTATACGTAGACCCTTCAAATGAAAATGTGTCGTGAAATAAGATATGACCGAAATATTAAAATACGTCTACGGTTGAAAAATGAGAAGATTCCGACAAAATCTGTGTGCCGAATGTTGCGGTTAGCTGTTTTTTACTTCCGTTTTCCTATGTGTAGCATGACGGTCGGTAAATATTTTGAGGAAAATTTTTATACGCTTAGTTGCGTCTCATCGATCTGAAACTATTCTATGTTGAAGGTCAGGCCAAAAAACGTCATTTAGACGGGCCAATTTCCGTTTTAAAGCGTTTAGAGGTTTGACTTTGCAGTTTGACCATCCCAATCGAGCCTTTAACGTTGTCAGATGTAGTTGGATTTTTTTTCATACATGTATTTAATCTTAACGGTGATATCTGACGGTTGGAATAGATTTTCCAAACTTTTAGATTCAAAATCGGAACATATGCACTAATGTTCCTTAACTTGTTTACTAAGTGTTTAAGTGAATGTATAGTTTCAAATAGTTACTATACGTAGACCCTTCAAATGAAAATGTGTCGTGAAATAAGATATGACCGAAATATTAAAATAGGTCTACAGTTGAAAAATGAGAAGATTCCGACAAAATCTGTGTGCCGAATGTTGCGGTTAGCTGTTTTTTACTTCCGTTTTCCTATGTGTAGCATGACGGTCGGTACATATTTTGAGGAAAATTTTTATACGCTTAGTTGCGTCTCATCGATCTGAAACTATTCTCTGTTGAAGATCAGGCCAAAAAACGTCATTTAGACGGGCCAATTTCCATTTTAAAGCGTTTAGAGGTTTGACTTCGCAGTTTGACCAAAAGTTTAGCCGACGAAAATTCTATTTCGTCGGCTAAACTCTAGTGATCCGCGCCTTTTCATTGTCCGCCGTTGGATGGGGGAGATCGGACGGCTGCTGAGCGCCTAAACTATAGCCGACGAAATTAAAGAATTTCGTCGGCTATTCTTAAGTATAGCCGACGAAATATTTTTAATTCGTCGGCTATACTTTCGGGTATAAGTTTGTTGCAGCCGAACCCTAGCCTCCATTTGCTGCATATTTCCAAATCCTCCGCCGCTCACCTCGTCTTCCTCCAATCCGGCAGCCCCGGCCCTCCTCCCTCTTCCTCCTCCAATCCGGCAGCACCGCGCCGGCCTCCTCCTCCCTCCTCCGGCCGGCCTCCTCCCTCCTCCAATCCGGCAGCCCTGTCCCTCCTCCTCCCTCCTCCGGCCGGCCTCCTTCTCCTCTGCAAAATGTATGTTTTTTTTTTTTTTTTTCATTTATGTTAATAAATTGTTAATTTAGATATAATTGTTAATTTAGGTATAATTTAGGTATTTATGTTAATTTAGGTATAATTTAGTTATTTAGGTATAATTTATTTAATTTATTTATGTTAATTTAGATATAATTTATTTAATTATTTGTGTAAATTTATTTATGTAGATGTAATTGTTAATTTAGGTATTTATGTTAATTTAGGTATAATTTAGGTATTTATGTTAATTTAGGTATAATTTAGGTAATTTTTAGGTATTTATGTTAATTTAGGTAATTGTTTTCAAATTTATTTTAATTCTATAATTTAGGTGTAATTGTATAATTGGTTTTTTAATTATATAAATTGATAACTTAATTGTATAATTTAGCTTAATTATATATATAGCTTAATTATATTTAATTAGAATTTGTTATTTAATATAATAAAATTTAATATGTTAGTATATAAATTGTTATATTAAAATATGTTAGTATTATTGGTTATTATATTAATTAGAATTTGTTATTTAATATAATATAATTTAATATCAATTAATGTATTAATGCCTCGGGCTTTAGATGGCCGATGCATAAGAAACCTATTCGGAGGCCGTCGTGCCGGCAGATCTAGAGGTTCTAGAAATTCCGCCGGTTCCGCAGACTCCGAGAGGACCGCTAGCCAGCCTGAGAGGACCACCAGCCAGCCGCGGAGGAGTGTAGATTCATCCCAGCCGCAGAGGACTGTGGATGCAGCCCAGCCACGGCGGAGTGTGAGTTCTCGGCACCAGACCCTTCTCCAGGCGGGGCGGCCGTCGAGCACTTCACTTCCGCATGTCGGTCCCTCCGTGGCTCCGAGGTTTAGTCGGCAGCTATTTCACGAGGAGATAGCTGCCGACGTTCCTCAGGTTCGTATGCCTGAGGTTCATCGGGAGCCGATGCCGAGTCCGACTCAGTCTGCTGCTGACTCGACTGAGGCTCCTACTCTCCCAAACCAGCTCTTCCTCCCGTACAACATTCCGGCGATACCGGAGGTCGACTATCAGGGTGTGCCCATATGGCCTGATATGCCTCAGTACGTGAGTGCTGCGGAGGCATACCGGCAGCAGCCATTTGAGAACCCTGACCATCTTATTTCGGCGAGGAGAAAAGGAAAGTCGACAGACGAGTCATCCAGTTCAGGTAACATTTGATTTTATTAATTAAATGTTTTATTAAAATTAACGCACTAATATTTAATTTTATTAACCAATCGTCGTTTTTGTGATAGGGACAGCCGCTAGCAGTTCACGGAGGAATACGAGAGGTGTCATATGTTTTGACACGCTCAGGAAAACTGTTGAGCGCAACGGGATGATTCAGATCAACGAACCTCCTAATCAGGAGGTTCAGGGGAAGAAAAAACGTGACTACTCGGGTTGCGTGGGGTCACTGATTAGGGACAGAGTCCCTATATATGTTGTGGACCCGGTGGGCTGATGTGCCCGAAGAGATAAAGAGGGAGGTGAACAACGCCGCGTTGGTGAGTAATTTAAAAAATTTAATTTATTTATCGTAATATTTAATAATTTTCGGTATTATTACAATTGTAAAACTAATAAAATATTATTTTTCAGACATTCTTCGAGATTGCCGAACACAGGCGGGATTGGGCGGACACCCAGCAGAACTCGAGGTACGTTTGTTTTTATGATATTATAATTATCTTATAATTATTAATATTTTATGATATTAATAATATTTCTAATGCACGTTTGTTTTTTTCGTAGGTTCAAAGAGTGGAAGAACGAGCCGCGTTCCCACTATAACGAATACGACAACCTTGGTCGTATGGGTACTCCCAGGGAGTTCATGTTCCGAGAGTACGAGTGGCGTTGGTTGAAGACAGTAGACTTCAACAACCCAGTTATGCAGGTAAATACTAAACTTCAGTAAAAATGTTTATTTTGTTAAAATTTTAATTATTAGTTTAATTATTTTATAATTATTACATTAATATTTTTTGATGCATTTTTCTAACATTTTAT
Source organism: Potentilla sterilis (assembly GCA_963682095.1). Taxonomy (NCBI): domain Eukaryota; kingdom Viridiplantae; phylum Streptophyta; class Magnoliopsida; order Rosales; family Rosaceae; genus Potentilla; species Potentilla sterilis. The sequence goes on along the minus strand of OY821758.1, from coordinate 24,848,625 downwards.
TATTTTTTTGAAGCAACGTTCTCGGATAAACTCTAAGAACCGCCGCCGGAACACAACCCCCCATCATGCTGGTTCACGGCTGTTTGCACAATATCAGGAGGAGGCGCTTAGAGATCATCCTGATAGCAACCCGTACGTGGAGACGTTCAAGATCGCTTATCCACAAGCGACAGAACAGCTCGTAAGTCGTTCATTACAATTTTAAAATTTTAATTATTAATTTTACTTAATTATATATTTGTTATAATATTAATTTTTTTTTTCCAGTCCACTTAGGAGAGGATCAACCGGGCCGAAGAAGAGGTGTTCCAGCAAGTAGTTCGGGAGACACAACCGAACATTTCAGAGGCAGATCTGGAAGAAGCCATGCGCCATGTCGACCGGTCCAGTGTCCAAACGGCAGCGAGGATGTTCGACGCAGCTTTCCCAAACCGGTCAAACAACTACTACTGCCGAGGTTTGAGAAGTTCTGGACTAGGGCTTCTGAAGACCACTAAGGGAGGTCAAAAGAAGGGAGGCGGGGAGAGCCAACATATGAGGGGGGAAGTGCAGCGATTGGCCGCAGAATTGGCGACCTCGTCCCAGACAGTACAGGAGCTGCGCCGCAGTACACAGCAGTATCAGTTGGAGATGCGCCGCAGAACACAGCAGTATCATTTGGATATGGCCGGTTGGCATGCCGAATGCGACAGAATTCGGCAACACAACTACGACGGCCAACAAACCTGGTGGTATGAGATGTTCGCGGCACAACAACACTGCCTTCCACCCCCGCCCCCGTTTCAGCGGTTACCGGAACCTCCAATGCCTCAACCTCCCGAGTTCGGTCAGCAGGATGACGAGCCTGATGGAGAGCAGGATGCTGGGGATGACGTGGTGGACTTTAGTGGTTTAGGTGATGATTAGGGTTTAGGGTTTATGTATATTAGAACGAATTTAATAAAAAGGGTATTTAGACGTGTTTCTTGTTGGTGCAAATGCATGGGCTGTTTTTGTGATTTGCAGGTTGCTTGGAATGGTAATTTAGAAAATAATTTAATTTTTTTTCCCAAATGTAAGAAAAGCCGACGATTTTGGCATTATTTCGTCGGCTATAATAACTATAGCCGACGAATTTTACCAATTTTCGTCGGCTATAAGTTGTATAGCCGACGAAAATTACATTATTTCGTCAGCAATAACTAATTAATACCTATTAAATATTAATATATTTCGAGGAAATAGCCGACGAAAATTTATAAAATCGTCGGCTATTGTTAACAACCAATAGCCGACGAAAATTTATGAATTCGTCGGCTATACTTAATGAATTTCGTCGGCCATACTCGAAAATACCCGACGAAATTCGTCGGCAATTTCTCCCAGGTTTGGCCGACGAAAAATATTTTCGTCGGTAAATTCGTCGGCCATACTCTACTATAGCCGATGAATTCGTTTTTTTCGTCGGCCATTAGTATAGCCGACGGGGTTGTTCCGACGAAGTATAGCCGACGAAAATTTCGTCGGCAGATGGTATAGCCGACGAAAAATAGGCATAGCTGACGAAATTTTTTTCGTCGGCTATTCATTCGGATCTGGTAGTGGTTAGTAAGATAGCTCGTTTGATATTTAGTTTGATAGTTAGTAAGATAGTTAATGCGATAGTATCTTTTGGAAGCAGATCTCCTCTGAAGCCTATTCAATTGTGAACCATTTTTCACTGTAAGATAATATCAAACATTTTTCCAATGTATCAAAGTATATGTCTGCAGGTAAAGGATCAACTTGATCTGTACTATGCACAGAATCACTTCTCTAAAGCATAAACAACAATCTTTTGAAATAAAGCATTACCAATCTGTTCAAATAACAATCTGTTCAAACTACAATGTGTTCAAATAACAATCTGTTCAAACTACTTGACATGTTTCAAATACTTGAAACTTCCTAAATTTTCCGAACAATCTATTCAAAAAAATATATGTGCTAACAGTCTCTCCAACTATGCCGATTGTCCGCAAACCTCTTTACAATGTGAGCTCTAAACCTGTTAGCCTCTTCCTTCCCAAACTTCTTTCTTATATCGCCTTGGGACATGATAACGCTCATAAAGTATATTACATATATCCCACAGTCGAAGCTGTTTTGTCACAATAAATAGATTACTTAAAGTCAGACAGTTAGAAACATAGTTACAAATATGATAGTTACTAAAATGGTAGTTACTCAGATAGTTACTAACATAGTTCCACAGACAGTTACAAACATGATAGTTACTAGCATAGTTACTAACATAGTTACATACAGTTACTATGATGATAGTTACTAAGATGCTAGGTTTAGAACTTACGAATCATCTTTTTGTTGAGGTATTTTCCCAGAGAATGAATTGATAGCCATCTTGGTCCTATAGTTGTCCTTGATCCACCTTATGGTTTGAATTTCAGCTTCTGTAAGAGCCTCTTCTACCAACTTCAATTCTGCGCTTGAGCTCTTGTTTGTGTCGATTTTATATCGGCAACCTTGATCCAGCATATCATCTGATTGATCAAGGACAGCTCTCATCCATATATCAATCATTTCAACCTGTTAATAACATAGTTAGTCAGATAGTTACAAAAAATGATAGTTACTATATGTTATACAGATAGTTACTAAGTTGATATTTACTCAGACAGTTACTAACATACCATTTTGCTAGCATCTTTAAAACTTTGGCCGGAATTTTTTTTTCTAGGTCTCATGGAATCGAAGTGGAAAAATTGGCAAGACTCCTTGTCAAACACCAGAAGAGTATGGTGAAAGTTCCTCAGATGATAGTTACACTCATAATAGTAAATCAGATGATAGTTACACTCAGATGATAGTTACTCAGATGATAGTTATTAAGATGATAGTTACTCAGATGATAGTTATTAAGATGATAGTTACTCAGATGATACTCATATGGTAGTTACTAAGGTAGTTACACAGATAGTTAGAAAGTTGGTCAGAAAATTAGATACTTAGTTGATAGTTACTAAGATAGTTACTAGGTGATAGTTACTAAAATAGTTAGTCAGAAAGAAAGATAGATAGTTGATAGTTACTAAGATAGTTTACTAAGTTGATAGTTAGTAAGATTGTTAGTCAGAAAGATAGATACTTACACTACCAGAAAAAAGGCTTTTCCCGACGAAATAAAAAAAAACGGCCGACGAAATAAAATTTTCGTCGGCTATTCCCAAGAATGGCTGACGAATTTTTTTTTCGTCGGTAAAAAAAAAATTCGTCGGCTATTCCCCTAGAATGGCAGACGATTTTTTTTTTTCGTCGCTAAAAAAAAAAATCGTCGGCTATTCCCCTAGAATGGCCGACGATTTGAATTTTCGTCGGCCTTTCTCTGAAACTTTAGCCGACGAAAATTTTTGGAAGTATGGCCGACGAGTACTAGGTTTGATTTCATCGGCTATGATTAAAAGAAAAAAACAAAAACAGACCACCTTCCATTTTCTATCACGTAGTATCGACAAACCATTGTTTCATCCTTCAAATGCAAATATGTCATCAAATAAGATATGACCGAAATAATGAAATACGTCTACGGTTGAAAAATGACAAGATTCCGACAAAATCTGTGTGCCGAATGTTGCGGTTAACTGTTTTTTACTTCCGTTTTCCTATGGGTAGCCTGACGGTCGGTAAATATTTTGAGGAAAATTTTTATAAGATTAGTTGCGTCTCATCGATTTGAAACTATTATCTGTTGAAGGTCAGGCCAAAAAACGTCATTTAGACAGGCCAATTACCATTTCTAAGCGTTTAAAGGGTTGACTCACCCGGTTGACCGTCCCGATCGAGCCTTTAACGTTGTCAGATGTAGTTGGATTTTTTTTCATACATGTATTTAATCTTAACGGTGATATCTGACGGTTGAAATAGATTTTCCAAACTTTTAGATTCAAAATCGGAACATATGCACTAATGTTCCTTAACTTGTTTACTAAGTGTTTAAATGAATGTATAGTTTCAAATAGTTACTATACGTACACTCTTCAAATGCAAATATGTCGTCAAATAAGATATGACCGAAATAATGAAATACGTCTACGGTTGAAAAATGACAAGATTCCGATAAAATCTGTGTGCTGAAATAATTAAATAAGTCAAAACCCGGTTTACTGCAGATTTGGCGTCCGGCTTCCGAATGACGATTGTGATACCATTCCGGAAAGGAAACGACGCCAGGAATCAAACTCGTCGCTTCGCCATGACGTGTGGGCTTTTTCGGGCTTTCGAGTTCGTTTAGGGCCTCAAAACGGCAGTTTAGTATGTTTTCATAGAATAGCCGACGAAACATTGTATTTCGTCGGCTAAACTCTTGATCCGCGCCTTTTTATTGTCCGCCGTTGGATGGCTCAGATCTGACGGCTGTTGATCTTCCAAAGTATAGCCGACGAAATCTTTTAAATCGTCGGCTATTCTCTAAGTATAGCCGACGGAATTTTTTATTTTCGTCGGCTATTCTCCTTCTAAATCTTTTAAATCGCTTCCTCCCGCCTTTTTTCTCTCCTCCTTCACCCCCCTCCTCCGGCCTCCTCCTCCTCCTCCTCTGGCCTCCTCCTTCCCCTCCTCCTCCTCCTCCTCCTCTTTCCCCTCCCCCTCCTTCTCCTCCTCCTCCGGCCTCCTCCTTCCCCTCCTCCTCCTCCTCCTCCTTCCCCTCCTCCGGCCTCCTCCTCCTCCTTCCCCTCCTCCTCCTCCTCCTCCTCCTTCCCCTCCTCCTCCTTCTCCTCCTCCTCCTCCTCCTCCTCCTCCTCCTCCTCCTTCCCCTCCTCCGGCCTCCTCCTCCGGCCTCCTCCTCCTTCCCCTCCTCCTCCTTCCCCTCCTCCTCCTTCCCCTCCTCCTCCTCCTCCTCCTCCTTCCCCTCCTCCTTCCCCTCCTCCATCCAAAGCATAATTTATTTTTTTTTCCCTAAAATTTAAGAATAGCCGACGAATTTTACCAATTTTCGTCGGCTATAAGTTGTATAGCCGACGAAAATTCTAGTATTTCGTCGGCTATAACTAATTAATGCCTATTAAAATATTAATATATTTCGGAGAAATAGCCGACGAAAGTTTAATAAATCGTCGGCTATAGTTAAAACACAATAGCCGACGAAATTCGTCGGCTATAGTTACTGAATTTTGTCGGCCATACTCGAAAATACCCGACGAAATTCGTCGGCAATTTCTCCCAGGTTTGGCCGACGAAAAATATTTTCGTCGGTAAATTCGTCGGCCATACTCTACTATAGCCGACGAATTTGATTTTTTCGTCGGCCATTGTATTACCGACGGGGTTTTCCCGACGACTTATAGCAGACGAAAATTTCGTCGGTAGAGGGTATAGCAGACGAAAAATTGGCATAGCCGACGAAATTTTTTTCGTCGGCTATTCTCCCATATCTGGTAGTGTTAGTTGATAGTTACTAAGAAAGTTACTAAGTTTAGTTATTAATATTAGGGGTGGGCGCGGTGCGGTATGGGTTGGAGGCAAAACCAAATCCAACCCACTTTAAACGGTTTGGCAATTTCGCAAATCAGATCCACTTTCAAAATCATTCAAACCGTATATCCGATAAACCACATTTCCGGTGCGGTTCCGGTTTTATCCGAATTAATAAAATTAATAAATTATTACAAACTATCAAATTGAAATAGACAAATATAATAAATTATCTCAAACCGTCAAATTCATCAAAGTCTCTTAAGTCTAGAAATATAATAGAAAAGAAACAAATCATGAAACAAAGCAAAAGCACACAGTCTCTTGACTCTCTTCAATCAATTCTGTTCAACCCTTGCTGCTATAGAACCACAAAACCAAGCTCCAGTCCTTACTCCACATCATAAGCATCTTCATTTGAATCTAATCAATCTATTATGTATATAATTAAGAGTTCAGAAAAATAACAGCAAATCAGCAATATAAAACAAAGTTAAGAGATTGAAGAAAGGTATTCAAACTTGTCAAAAATGCTACCCTTACCAAGTTCTAGATTCTCCATCTCAGTATACAGGTCCAACTCTTCATTTGTAGGTTCCTTGTATGGCTGAAATTTGTCTCCTCTAAGCCAATCACTCAAGCACACTAACCCCTCAACCATCTTAGGGGTCAGTTGTGCTCTGAAATTATCAATTATCCTCTTTCCAAGGCTGAAAGCAGATTCTGATGCGACTGTTGAAGCGGGCACGGCAAACACATCTTTGGTTATCTTGGACAAAACTGGATATCTCTTTGCATTCTCTTTCCACCACTCCAATGTCTGGAAATTTGAATTAGAAACGTCCTCCGGAGCTTCCAAAAGATACTTGTCCAATTCATTCTTGATCACCACAACTTCTTTCTCTTGTCTCAATTGCTTGAACTGCCTCAGATTTGTTGCATGACTATCTTCTTGCTCTTGCTCTAGACTTGTATCAGTACTTGGCATTGCCACATTCCTTGAAGCTGCTACAGCCACTGGATCATCATTTGCCATTTATATTAAACAAGTGCAATTAGAAGAGAGAAAAATATAACACAAGTGCAATTAGTGTATCAGTTCCAGTATTCGAATGAAAACGATTAAATCTGAAAATAAAAATGTATACAAAGTTACCTGCATATTTATCAAACAGCCTGGTCAATGTTTTTCTTATTTCATCAAGCATCAAAGTGACTTTGGCTGGGTTTGATTGCAGCTTTGGGAAGAAGAATTCAAGATACAACATCTTGTATCTTGGATCAAGAACCACAACAATTATTAGAACTTGGTTCATGTCCTCCAATTGCAGCCAGTACTTGTCAAACTTTTTCTTCATTTCAGTGCCAATGGCAACCATTAAAGCATCATCACTTTGAATGCACCTGTCCAACTCACTGACTATAGTGCACATCCAGAGGAGAGGCTCATTGGCAGTTACACACTTTGTCCCACTAAATTTTAAGGTGGCATCATAGAAAATTTTCAAGAATTTCACAAGTCTTGCTGCCTTTTCCCAATCAGCCGCTTTAGGAGGGCCTTCTTTCTCTTGGAAATAGGCATCAAACTGCGGATCTTCATCCTCAAGCCTAGAAAATGAATTTATGTATTTCACAGCAATATCCAACATAAAATAAGTCGAATTCCAACGTGTGCAGACATGCAAAGGCACAATTTTACCCTTAAACTCAATCTTTTCTTGAGCTGCACACTTCCTAAATTTCTCAAGCCTTGATGGTGAAGACCTAATGTACTTCACAACATTTCTAATACCATCAATTGAAGTGTGCACCTCCTGCATTCCATCCCTTGTAATAAGGTTTAGAACATGGTAGTTGCATCTCAAATGCAGCAATAAACCTCCTAGGATCAATTCATTTCAATTTCCTATTTTCTCCTTCATATAGTTTAAAGCAACCTGATTTGGACTTGCATTGTCCACAACTATAGTAAAAACTTTTTCAATTCCCCACTTAATCAAACAAGCTTCAACTAGTTGTCCTATGGTTTTCCCTTTGTGATTTGGAATGACACAAAAGTTCAAAAATTTTTTATGAAGCTTCCAATTTGCATCAATAAAGTGCGCTATCAACACCATATAGTTGATGTTCTGGATACTTGTCCAAGTATCGGTAGTTAGTGACACCCTTTGTTAACTAACAGCCAAAAACGCCCTCAGTTTATCCCTCTCCTTCTTTTATAACTTAACCACATCTCTAGCTAATGTTCTCCTCGAAGGTAAACGAAACTCAGGTTGAGTCACCCTCACAAACTCTTGAAACCCAGCATTTTCCACAAATGAAAATGGCAATTCATCACGAACCACCATTTTCAATAAAGCTAGTTTAGAAACAAAAGGGTCATATATAACAGAAACAAGGTTACCTCCACTCTCCATCGAATATAAGGCCAATTGCTGTTGCCTGTTATTTTTTATTCGGAATGGAGAGTTGGGACAGTTCTGGAGCAGGTGATGTCTCATTGTTGTTGTACCATTAGAAGGGTCGCTTGCATAAATTTGAGGACAATGGTTGCACCTTGAACGGCCTGGCTTCATGGGAGTGCCATCAGGGTTCCTCAACCTCTTGAAATGCTTCCATACCAAAGATTCATTCTTCCTCTTGTTTCTGTTTGTCCGTGCTGTTCCTTCCCGAGGTCCTTCAATAAGTACTGGAGTTGGAGGTGACGGAAGTTGTAAAGCTAGTGTTGTAGCTTGATTAAGTACAATAGGTGTAGGAGTTGACCGAGTTGTTCGACTGGTTCCAATGCTTGAATCTACTGTTGGTATAGAGTTCGGATATGGAGTGTTGGTCTTGTTAGACATCCCTTCCACATCTGAAAACATAAAACCATAAGTGAATTAATTTAGTTTCAATGAATCGGTAAACAATTAACAAACATATCTAAATCAACCCATTACATCTACGAAACAAACTGAAGCCATTACAAACACCTTATTTCCATAAATGAAGAAACCAGAGTATGACGAGATTTTAATCATTTTATTACTTAAAGAACATAAGAGGTAGTGAGGTAGTGTAGATTGTTCGACTTACTTGAAGGTTGAAGACCAGAGAGACGAACTGGTCTTCAAGGCTGAAGAAGTAGAGAGAGACGTCTCTCTGTCGCAGAGGGAGAAAGATGAAGGAGATCAGTTTAGCAGCGCCTTAGAATATGTGGGCTAGGGTAAACTATATTTGACCCAAAAAAAAGGGTCGACTGGGCTATTACTCCTATTAGGGTTAGAATTTAGTCAATTTATAGGCTCATATTCAATATATTGTATTATAAAAAATAATTTATTTTAATAATTAAATAAACCGGATCAGATTGGTTTTATCCGGTTTGGAAAAAGCGTAATCCTAATCCAGTCCGTTTACATGTGGATTGGTGTTTTCGCAATCCTAATCTAGTCCACTTTAACCGGTGAGGTTCGCAATCCGGTTTGAACAGGTGCGATACGGTGCGGTACCGCATTTACGGTGTGAAGTGCCCACCCCTAATTAATATAGTTTGTCAGAAATATAGATACATAATTGATAGTTACCAAGATAGTTACTAAGATAGTTACTAAAATACTTAGTTGATAGTTACTAAGATAGTTATCCAGACAGATACCGGGACAGATAGTAGGAAACAAAGTTACTAAGATAGATACCAAGATAGACAACATGATAGATATTAGGATAAATCAATTTTATGGTTACCCGCTCGGTGCCTTGTTCCAGTATTCTTGCAGCCTAAGCTTTGTGTTGTTGTCCATGTAATCTCTGTACACTATGTGTTCATCCCAGTCCAGCACCTCTCTTTGGCTGGGTTGAGAAGGTTCCTTTGAATCACCAATTATGTATATTGGTTCACCTTCCTTTGTCAGCGCAGCTACGTCATCAAATAACGTAGTAACAGATACATATTCAATATGTTATGTTTGCCCCACCTTTCTCACACTTTCCTCTTTCTTTTTGCGCATTTCTTCTTCGAGCCTTTTTCTGTTCTCTTCATGCCTTTTTCTTCTGATTTCGCATTCAGCTTTGACATCGTTCCACCAGTATATATTGTCCTTTTTCAAAATCCTCTTCTTGTTTTTTATTCGGATAACATATGAATACATCCCCAGGGATGTTGCTGTACTTCCAGAGTGCATTTCATCAATTGGAAATTCCGTCACATTTTTGTTCGACATGAAATGCACTTTTTTCTTCTTTTTTTGCTTCAGCTTGATTGAAAATAGGCATAAGAACCGGTGACTCAATGATTTGGAACTTGTGAGGTTCCGCTATCATGTCTTTGAGAGTCGGTGATATGTGCTGTGGTGCTGGTGTTGCTGGTGGTGTGCTCATATTTGCTGCTGAGATTTGTACTGGTTGCTGCTGCGGTGATTGAACGAGAGTGCTGTAAGCTCCCCATGGAGATATAACCCCTGGCAAGATGTTGAAAGATGGCAATTCTGTCACTGGTGTCTTTGGTGACCATCTTGCCTCGTCTGGGATTTTTTCGACGATATGTTAAAGTTTCTTCCTTGTCAGCTGCGCGATAGGAAAATTCTATGAGATAACTGTTACTGTTATAGTTACTAATACAGATACTCAGATGATAAAAAAAAATCAGATGATAGTTACTCAGTTCAATTGATAGTTACTCAGATAGTTACTAATATAGTCACACATATAGTTAATCATATGATAGTTAGTCAGATAATTACTAAAATACTTAAACAGATAGTTACTGAAATGATAGTTAGTAAGGTAGTTAGTAAGATAGTTACTAAGATAGTTACTAAGATGATAGTTAATAAATAGGTTGTCAGATGATAGTTACTAAGATGATAGTTACTAAGATAGTTACTAAAATTGTTATAAATATAGTTACTCAGATAGTGAGCTCTACAGTTACTGAAAAAACCCACTGACAATTGTAGTTACTAATGTAGTTACTAAAAGAATTACTATCTGGAAATTGAAACAAATTCTAATTACCTTTTCTTTTTTCTTCCTCTCTTCTTTTCTTTTCAGCCTCTTCTTCCTGTGCTCTTTGTTCAGCCAGCTGGCGATTTCTTTCTATTTCTTCCTTCACTATTCTCAAAGTGTCCAGCTGATCTGCTTCAAGCTCTTTTTCTTCTTCATTTTTTTGACTGGTTTCCTCCCCTTGAGCTTTCTGGCCTTCTTGTTCAGCTTCATTTGCCAAGTTTTCCAGGCCATCTGATTGAGTTTCTTGTGGTGTCATCTCCATTGTGTCGGAGAATTGAGTTAGCGCGGCCACAATTTTCTTCTGGCTATCCAAGTCAACCTTTAATTTCTCATTTTCCATGTTTTGTGTCGTTGCAGTCTGCTTCAGCACCACAATTTCCAGTTCTGCAACTTCTAATTATTCTGACAGCTGCGCCAATCTGCTCTCTCTTTCCTTTAACTGTCTCTCTAGATCTGCTATCTTCTTCTACTTTAATCTGAGCTGTTTTGAAAATTCCTCGCTCAGCATTGGAGGTTGCTTTTGGTCCCTTTCAGTCTGCTCATTCTGTTGAGGTTCATCTTTTTTCTGTTGAGCTTCATCATCATCATCACTGCTGCTCCCCTTCAGGTCTTCGTTGTAGTTGGCAAAATGTTTCTGGAAAAAATAAAAGAACAATTACTGACACAGTTAACATATATCTACAGTTCCTAACACAGTTACTAAAATGATAGTTACTCAGATGATGGTTGTTTGATTTTGAACCGTAAACAAGGTTCTGGTGGAGTGCTTGAAACGGCTTTGCAAACGGAGTGCTCTTAATCAGCTCTACTTCTGCTTGAGGTATTTGGCATCCGTATTCTTTAAAATTCGGTATGGTGCTTCTGAATTGTACGGTATGCACCTGTTTCTTCTGTTTCTGCTCATTTTAAAACACAATTACTTTGACAGTTGAATAATAGTTATTATTATATTTACTAGTTACTTTTTTTATATTTTACAATGATAGTTACTAGTTACCTTTTGATAGTTACAATGATAGTTACTATGATAGTTATTAGCTAATTTTGATAGTTACTATGATAGTTACTAGTTATTTTGATAGTTATTAAGATAGTTAATAGTTAGTTGAAATAACTATCATAGTTAGTTGAAATAACTATCATAGTTAGTTACTAGTTTCTAGTTTATGTGACAGTTACTATGATAGTTACTAGCTAATTTTGATAGTTATTATGATAGTTAGTAGTTAGGTGAGATAACTATCATAGTTAGTTACTAGTTTCTAGTTTATGTTACAGTTGCTATGATAGTTACTAGTTACTGTTATAGTTACTATGATAGTTACTAGCTATTTTTGATAGTTATTATGATAGTTACTAGTTATTTTAATAGTTACTATGATAGTTATTAGTTACAGTGATAGTTACTATGATAGTTACTAGTTACTTTGATAGTTACTTACAGGACTTTGCAGTTGATGTTCTTCTCCTCCTTGTTTTTTTTATCACAGCAAGCTTCTTTGCATTTTTATCATCATCTTGATCTTCATCAATTTTATAATCAAATTCACTACCATTACCAGATGTACACTACCAGAAAAAACACTTTTCCCGACGAAAAAAAAAACGGCCGACGACCTAAAATTTTCGTCGGCTATTCCCAAGAATGGCCGACGATTTTTATTTTCGTCGGTAAAAAAAAACAATCGTCGGCTATTCCCATAGAATGGCCGACGATTTTTTTTTCATTGGTAAACAAAAAAAATCGTCGGCTATTCCCATGGAATAGTCGATGATTTGTATTTTCGTCGGCCTTTCTCTGAAACTTTAGCCGACGAAAATTTTTGAAAGTTTGGCCGACGAAATTGGCATTTTCGTCGGCTATAAGTCTATATAGCCGACGAGTACTAGGTTTGATTTCGTCGGCTATGATTAAAATTAAATTTTATTTAAGTGAATGTATAGTTTCAAATAGTTACTATACGTACACTCTTCATATGCAAATATGTCGTCAAATAAGATATGACCGAAATAATGAAATACGTCTACGGTTGAAAAATGACGAGATTCCGACAAAATATGTGTGCCGAATGTTACGGTTAACTGTTTTTTACTTCCGTTTTCCTATGGGTAGCCTGACGTTCGGTACAAATTTTGAGGAAAATTTTTATACCATTAGTTGCGTCTCATCGATTTGAAACTATTATCTGTTGAAGGTCAGGCAAAAAAACGTCATTTAGACAGGCCAATTACCATTTCTAAGCGTTTAAAGGGTTGACTCACCCGGTTGACCGTCCCGATCGAGCCTTTAACGTTGTCAGATGTAGTTGGATTTTTTTTCATACATGTATTTAATCTAAACGGTGATATCTGACGGTTGGAATAGATTTTCCAAACTTTTAGATTCAAAATCGGAACATATGCACTAATGTTCCTTAACTTGTTTACTAAGTGTTTAAGTGAATGTATAGTTTCAAATAGTTACTATACGTACACTCTTCAAATGCAAATATGTCGTCAAATAAGATATAACCGAAATAATGAAATACGGCTACGGTTGAAAAATGACAAGATTCGTACAAAATTGAAGAGCAGATTGACCGTTGCAAGTGAAAACATGGTTTACTTCAGATTTGGCGTCCGGCGTCCGAATGACGATTGTGATACCATTCCGGAAAGGGAACGACGCCAGGACTCAAACTCATCGCTTTGCCACGACGTGTGTCCCTTTTCGGGCCTTCGAGTTCGTTTAGGGCCTCAAAACGGCAGTTTAATATGTTTTCATAGAATAGCCGACGAAATATTGTAAATCGTCGGCTATTCTCTAAGTTTAGCCGACGAAAATTATATTTCGTCGGCTAAACTCCTTCGATCCGCTTATTGTCCGCCGTTGGATGGCTCAGATCCAACGGCTGCTGATTTTCCAAAGCATAGCCGACGAAATATAATTTTCGTCGGCTAAACTCTTGCGATCCGCGCCTTTTCATTGTCCGCCGTTGGATGGCTCAGATCCGACGGCTGTTGATATTCCAAAGTATAGCCGACGAAATATATTAAATCGTCGGCTATTCTCTAAGTATAGCCGACGAAATATATTAAATCGTCGGCTATTCTCCTTCTAAATCTTTTAAATCGCTTCCTCCCGCCTTTTTTCTCTCCTCCTTCCCCCCCCCCCCCCCCCCCCCCTCCTCCTCCTCCTCCTCCTTCCCCTCCTCCGGCCTCCTCCTCCTTCTCCTTCTCCTCCTCCTCCTCCTTCCCCTCCTCCTCCGGCCTCCTCCTCCGATCCGGTATTTTTTTTTGCCCAAAATGCAGTTATAGCCGACGAAATTGACATTATTTCGTCGGCTATAACTTTAAAATATTAATATATTCCGACGAAATAACTGACGAAATAGCCCAAATCATTGGCTATACTTCAGAACAAATAGCCGACGAAACCAAATTTCATCGGCTATAACTTTAAAATATTAATATATTTCGACGAAATCGTCGGCCATACTCGAAAATAGCCGACGAATTTCGTCGGATATTTGACCAAGCTTTGGTCGACGAAATCATTTTCGTCGGCCATAATTCGTCGGCCAAGGTTGGAATGGCCGACGATGTCGTTTTTTTCGTCGGCCATTGTATTACCGACGGGGTTTTCCCGACGACTTATAGCCGACGAAAATTTCGTCGGTAGAAGGAATAGCCGACGAAAATTTGGAATAGCCGACGAAAAAAATTTCGTCGGCTATTCTGTCAAAGCTGGTAGTGGTATCATCTTCAGTTTCATTATCATCATCACGATCATCCTCTTGTTGCCATTTTCTTTTCTTAGCTGTAGCTCTTGTTTCTTCCCTTATCTGCACATTTGATAAGCAGTTACTATGACATTTTTTTCAATTATAACACAGTTTCTAAGATATTTACTGAAAAGAAAAAACAGTTACTATTACAGTTACTTACTATTTGTCATGCTTGCTTCCCTTTTCTTACATGATCATCATCTTTATCATCGTCGTTTTCATCAGCTTGTTTTCGTTTTATTTTTCCAGCTGCCACTAATTTATCTTCTACCTTTTCTGTTTTCTTCTTCTGTGCTCCCATCAATTCATAATTAGATGATTTATACACTAACATTTGCATTATCAACTGCTTAATAGTTAAGCTAACAGTTACAGAAAAAATAAAATTTCAGTTACAAAGATAGATAGTTACCTTGTGTTGTTTTAGTTTTTCAGTCTCTTTTTCTTTATGGTCATCATTCCTTTTCTTTGAACGTATCTCGTGTTGTACATCTTCGCTTCTATTGACCTCTTTTTCTTGACTGTTTCCCACTTCTGCATATGTGAGGGAAAAAAGTTATCAAACAGTTTCATAGTTACTAGAATAGTTACAGTTATAGTTCCATCAGATAACACTGTTTCACACACACACACACACACAACACTCAGATTTTTTAGTGCTCAAGCAAATTTCAAAATAAGAGCAGTTACATAATAGTTACTACCATTTTATTCTTGAACAAAATGTTCTATAACATCTATTAACACTACATATATGTATTAAACCTAAAATCATCATCCAATGTATCATTTAATCAACTCAATGTAAACATCTCAGATTTTTGATCTCCTTCTTCATATTTCTCATCTCAGATTTCAAGGACATGTTTAAATATCGGGTACAATATCACCAAATCGATTCTCTATTTGCTCAATTTTGATTTCAAACTTCAAAAATTCAGATCTCATCGATTTTGTTTTAAAACCGGTCAAAAAAGTATGTGAAAGGTTTTCTATGTTTGTTACCTGTAACTAGATCGGAGCTCCCGTACGGCGAGGTGGAGAAGCAACGGTGGAGAAGCAACTCGACGGTGAAGAAGCAGCTCGGTCGAGAAGCAGCGGTGACAGTGAAAATTGATTCGGAGAGAAGGAGACGTTGTTGATTCGGAGAGAGTTTTAGGCAGAGAAGGAGAGAAGGAATCGAAGAGAGGTTTAGGCAGAGGGTTTAGGCAGAGATGTAATAGAGTGGAGTGAGAGGGAATAGTACTGTAGTAGTGGTGTTATAACCTCCCACCGGCATAGTCTACCAACTCCGTTATATTTAATGGATCAGTTCTAATTCCGTTACAGTGGCATATTTTCGTAATTATGTGATGTTTTATGGTTATTTGTTAAACAGTGTCCTTTTTTATAAACATGCCAAAGTTCAGGGTTTTTTTTCTAATTTTGGGCCTTCAAACGCCCTAAATTATAAAAAAAAAACCCTTATATTTATTGTCTATAGACTTTCCAATTCAATAATAATGTTATTTATGTTCAAGGAAGGATAATTCTGTAACTTCTTATGTGTGTCTTGACTTAATTAGACTAAATATGTAGTATCTTTAGTAGATAGGGAATCCCTGATTATTTGGGATACTTGATGTAATGCCTATATAAAGGCCTCCTTATCAATCAATAAAACAAGGCTTTATTTATCTATTGTTTCTCCTACAACACGTTATCAGCACGTGGCTCTAGCCTTTGTCTAATAGCCCTGAAAAAATTCAGAAACCTAGGTTTTGTTCCTAAAAAGAAACCAAAACCCTAAATTCTCTTTTCTGCCGGCAACAGTTTGTCGGAAAACTTTCCAGAATTTCTTTTTACCGACGACACCTTTGTCCGAAAAGCAAAGAAACCCCCCCCCCCCCCCAGAAACTCTTTTTCCCGACAACCCCTTTGTCGGTAAAAGTTAAGCCTTCGAACACTGCCGACGACAGCTTTGTCGGCAGAGGATGAAGACGCTCAGGGCACCCAGAAATCTACTCTGGGCACCCTTCTATGATCGGCGTCGTCTCCCTTCCCATCGTCGGCATGCCTTCGGACTTTTGCATTGCCTGGGCCTCGTCAGGTCCTTGCTTTATGCCTCGGTAAGCCTTAGCTTCGGCCTCGGCTAGCCATCAGCAAGTCGCATGACCTCGACTCCAACATCAAGTCTCGGCCCAATAAGTCTTTGCCTTTGCCTCGACACGCCTTGGTTTCGGCCTTGGCGTGCCTTGGCATTTGTTGGGCCTCGGCCCGCCCGTGCACTACCTCGGCTTCGGCCTTGGCAAGCATTGCACTCGCTTATACATGACCCCGGCCTCTCTTTTGCCTTGCTTCGGCTTGGCTTCCACTCTAGCTTGGCTTCGGCCTCGGATAGCTAGCTTATGGCATTGGTCCTTGATACTTAGTTTTTAGACATTTATGTTTATAGAGTATCGATGTTGGCTCATTTGATTGTTTTCCGGCTCTATTTTTGAGCGTTAACAGATGTATTTACTAGGCATTTAAGCATGCCTATATTTTATCTTGTGATACTACACGCCATGTAACGCACTCTATAGGAATTGAGTATATATTCCGGTTTATATGACTTGGCATAAAACTTTGTCTCTACACTCTTATATACTAATGTATCATAGAGACATTGAGTGTGTAGCTAATCTTCATGGATTTTATAAATCCATTGTGACTATGATGACTAGTTCATCACATATAATCATAGAACATTCTCATGCTCAAAAGTTTCAATATCTTATGACATTATGATTCAAAGTCACATATGCTATCTATGCATAAAGAAACAATCGAACCTTGTTCACTACTTAAACATATTTGTGCCAACGTTTATCACCTTGAAACTCATTGTGAAAATTGAATTGATTTCTTATGTATCGCTTCTAATGAATGCGCACAACTTATGAGTCAATATTGTGAATATATTTCATGTATATTATGATTCGGATTCTTTGAATTGGTGACTCTTATAGACTCTAATGAACATTGTCCGAAATTTTGGCCGTGTTTTGATGATCCATATATGAAAGTTACATGGACATCATTTCTTTTGAGCAAAGAAGCTAGCTATTGGGATTAAGGATGACATTAATGTCACCCAAGTCTTCCTCCAAGTCAATGGAAGCACTATTTATGCATTTAAAAGTGCCTATGACCTGACCCCCCCCTTTTATGATCCTTCGTTAGCTATGCTCAATATATGGAAGACTAGTCTTTAGCAAAGTTTTGGAGTAACACCCTCCAACGCTAAAGGCAATGATACATAAGATGATGGCTTTGATGCCTTCTCATAGTTTATTTTGAGACACAATGATACTATGGTGATATACCTAATGGTTAAACTCAAGCCATGACACTTAGATGCTATGAAGCACCTTGACAATGATTGAAAAGTTGAAAAAAACCTAGAAATTTCGGTTTTCCAGCTTGCGGACTTGTCATTGAACTGACCGATTCACCTCTTTTTAAGCCGGTTCTTGAGGTCAAATTTGGTCCACTGATTCCTAACATCCATGGCTACCTGCTCATAAAATTTCAGAGCCATTGGACACCTGGAAGGTGCTGAACCGCTCGACACAAACGTTCACTGACCTCTGGAGACTGTTCCGACCGGTTAGGTATATTTCTGGCCGGTTCCAGCGATGAGGCTGGCGGCTTTGGAATCCTAACACAAGTGCCTACCTACTGTTAAAATTTGGTGGCATTTGGTATCCCAGAACTTAGTGAAACGTTTCAGGAAGCATGCATGCATGTTACATTTTGTAACGAAATACATCTTGTTAACGTATAAGTGTTAACAATCAATACCCTTTACCGTCCACATATTTTATGTGCCATATTGCACCACCACAAGCGCTTAATGATGGGTATTTGTCTTTGAAAAAGACATAAGCTTCCACCCACAGTCCGCTATATAGAAACATTCACAGGCGATCTCGTTTATGTCACTTTTGATGAGCCAGTCTTCCCGTCGTTAGCGGGAGATAAGAACAAGTCTGTTCAAATAGAATGACTTGGCATTATCTTGGTTTGTCCCCACTGTGCCTCATCATATTCCCCAAAGTCCCATAAATTAAAGTGACGAGATTTGATATACATGCTGCAAAGAGTAAACTATTGGTCTTTCAAGGAAAAGATCGGAATAGTACTCTCATTTCAGACATGCCTGTAATGATTGATGTCCGGATAAATGGACATGTTGTCACCCATAGATGGTGACATGGTGACTCCAAAAAAGTGGTAGATGGTGTCACTAGGCCGTGACTCTCACTAGAAGTGTAGAGAGAGCACTTAGTTCGATATACACTCGCCGAATACGAGTTTGGCACAACTTGATTCTTCGATCAATGACAACTCATTCGTCTCATGGATTTTCTGGATTATGGTCATCATTGGGGGACGCCTCAATGAAAAGCCTATCCATATGGAGATCTCTATAAATACAAATTACACTAGTGTACATGAGAAAGTGGTTTATGAGTTAGATATCGAACACACTCACTTCATTGAAGCAAATACCAACGTTGTGAATTGGCCTACACGGAAATATATGTGATCCAGTTTAAACAAAGAGATAGGTCCTTGGTCAGGTGATGCCAACACCGCAAGTGTAAACCCTATCGATAATCTTTGATGGAAAGCGTAGTGAGAAAAAGAGCCTAGACTCACCTTGTGGCGCAAGGTCTCTCACAAACGCTCTGGAATCCTAAACGATGACATATGCTTTCGTAATGGAGTCATATTGCACTCCACTACCTTGTCAGTTAGGTAGTTCCGAAAAACTGAACATGCAGCTTAAATCATCTCTATTGGGAATAAGTAAAGAGATGTGTATAAACATCCTAAACGGATTAGTTTTCACCCAAGTCAAGTGAGCAAAAACCACGATTGAGTGATTACTTGATTGGAAATGGGATGTAAAGAATCATGCCTATTTGCATGTAAACTTCGGATGAATTGTGATTGAAGTATCACTAATCCGACGTTAAGAATGAAAAGATCTTGGGAAAACCTGGTCTCGAGAGTGAGAACCGTGAGTAATGAACTTACTCATCAATCGGCTTATGGCTATCTAAAGGACGTTAAACCAAAGCCTATATGTATCTCATGATTAGTCAATGTCTTGTGAAGACTTGTAACGTCCATATGACGAGAAGTCTTAGGAGATGAAACTCTCCATCTAAGTACCATGTGCGCAATCATGTACTTGTTATAATATGCTCGACTCGACATCTCATTCGCTATAAACTTATAAAGCCAAGGTAATGGATAGACATGCCCACGCAATGCCATGGTATATGATGGTACTTTCTTTCAAGTGTGAAAGGTTTAGGCTCATTCGATCCCATCATGAAAGACACATCAACATGCAATTCCAGAATCTACCTAGTTCTGTATGTCGACTTCCACGAGGTCTACAGTACAGCCCACGTATTGGAAAATGGTGAAAATGATACTGTTGGAAAGGTCTATGTTTCTACTTTCCAAAGACACCAACTATTTAATCATAGCTATCATATTGAGTGAGTTATGACTGTTTTGGAAAAGTATGATCAATCTGTCTGGTAACTTGTAGATCAGTCACCTTCGACAGAGCTTTGTGATCAGCTAATGACGAACCACGTTGTATACTTTATATCACTGGAAATATATGGGTGTCTAGTTTTCAGAACTCTTTACGATTCATTCATACCTATTGTATCAAAGGAGTTATGACTGTTTAAGTACACGAAGGTCATGCTGCACTTGAATCTAATTTTCAACGCAAACTCTAGTTTTGAGTTGTTAAGCAACCTTCTTCCTTAAGACTAAGTAAAGCTAAGTATAGCTTGTCTAATACAAGGATAATGTGGCCGTATTCAATGACTCGATCATTGGCCACGCCTACGTTTGAAACTTGTGAGAAGCGTTTGTATACGCCATTAATCTAAACTCTCAGATTGAGTTACCAATCAGGAGGAGTTGTCTTGTAGACATCAGGGGGAGTCTACCTCACATATAATCTTCAATTGTAGTTGGTGCGTTGTACTCTTTTCCCTTCTACCAAGCTTTTATTTTACCCAAGTGGTTTTTATTTTGCTTGGCAAGGTTTTAGCAAGGCAACATGTTATGCACCGTGTCACATTAGGTACGCGACACAAGGGAGAGTGTTCAAGGCAGGATAATTCTGTAACTTCCTATGTGTGTCTTGACCTAATTAGACTAAATATGTAGTATATTTAGTAGATAGGGAATCCATGATTATTCGGGATACTTGATGTAATGTCTATATAAAGGTCTCCTTATCAATCAATAAAACTTTCATAGCCCAGCATATACACTTACGATATTGCCCGCTTTAGGCCCACCGGCCCGCACAGATTTGTTTCTGGGGGCTCACGAGCAACTTCCCAGTAGGTCACCCATCCTGAGATTGCTCTGAACTCAGTAAGCTTAACTTCAGAATTCCCATCCCCTCCGAAGCCATTGATCCCCAAACGCGTCCTTATGTATTGAGCTAACCCTGCACATATAAACACAACATCCACTCTCTCCCGGGCGATGTGGGATGTATGACCTACCTACCTGCTAATTTCCCTAGCCAGGTCAGGTCGGGTCATCACAAAAACAACGCTTTACTTATCTATTGTTTCTCCTATAACAATTTATTATTTTTCTTATCAAATTTATTTTTCAATTTTAGTAAGTGTTGACTCTAAGCGAATTTACAAAATAAAAAATTGTTAATGTGACATAAACTTACTATAATTATACATGTTTAAGCGCATGTACAAAATATGAGGTCAAGAGTAAGTGTTGAAAATTAAGCGCATAGATTTTAATAAGTTTAACAATATGAAAAAAAAGAAGAAAAAAGGTCAAGTATATATATATATATATATATATATATATATATTGAATATTTTTATACATCTTATTAGACCTTAAATATATTTGCAACACTAATAACTATTGAAATAGTATAAGGGCATATGCTAGTGTGTTTTGAAATATTTGTATATTCTATGTTTTGATTTATCTCATTAGATCTTACACGAAAGAAAAAAAATTAAAGAAATAGAGATCTAGTGAGTGAATAGGAGGTTGAATGAGTAAGTTATTGAAATATATGTGAATAACATATTTAAGGTTATTTCGGTAATTTAAATGGAGGTCTAGTGAGTAAATGCTTATATTCAAAAGTCTAATGGAGGTGTAGAAAGTATTGGAGGTTTAATGAGCAAATGTGGAGGTCCCAATAGCAACACTCAAAAGAAAAGGGAAAATGACAATTGCACAAAAATTGGGGAAAAATTACTCATTCCAATGTTTATAGTCCAGATCAATGAATTTTGGCAAAATTACTTAACAACCCTATATTAAAACAACTTCTCTCTCTCTCACTTTCTCTCTCTATCTCTATCTTTCTGTCTCAACTCCTACTCCTCCTTCTTCTTCTTCTTCTTCTCCCTTCAAACCCTCACCGCCATGCGCCGCAGGCTCTCCGCCGCCATCCTCTTCTCCATTGCCGCCCTCTTCCTCTTCGCCTCCTTCTCCCTCCACCACTCCCTCTCCTCCATCTCTCACTCCGACCTCGTCTCCCTCTACCCCATCCCCTCCCCCACCGTTGATCATCACCACCTCAACCTCCAGCTTCTCCAATCTCCGTCGTTCGCCTCGCCTCTCATCCACGTCACTGACGTCAGCGACTCCATCTCTTCTGTCCCCATGCTCCTCCCTGCCTGGGAGATCATTCGACAACAATTTCCGGATCTCGAGTCCGATTGGGAGTCTCGGCTGCGTGGCGCCACGAAACCCTAACGGCAGCAAAACGGCGACAAAACCTAGGAACCCAAAAACCCAAATCGAACAGAAAACAACAATTGGCCACTAAATAGAAGAAAAACAAAGAACCCAGATGGGGAACTGATTCATTGAAACAGAAAGATGAAAAACAAAGAACCCAGACTTTTGAAATTTGTAAGTTGCTTACTAGGTGTCAGTAACCTGATTAATGGGGGTCAGTAACCTGATTACTGAGAGTTAGTAACATGCTTACTGAAAATCTGGAATCTGTAACCTGATTACTGGAGGTCAGTAACCTGCTTAAGTCAGAGTCAGTAATTTAATATTGGAAAAATAATATTCCGGCGAAAAAAAATTGGGTGACCGGAATCTGGCGACCGACCATTGGACGTCGGCGGAGTTTGGTGACCTTCCTGCAAAGTTTTCTCTATCTTCCACTTTCTTTTCGTATGAGTGTATAAGGGGTGAGGGTAAAAAGAGAAGAAAAATATTAAAATTGTACTAGGGTTGAAAAGATTTGTTGAAATAGGCAATAGGAGTTGTTACCTTATGTTTAATTGGGGAAGAAACTAAGGTAGTCATTGGAATAGGTAATTGGAATGGATAATGAGGGGGCTAAATTAGTACTAAATGAACATTTTCTCAAAAGAAAAATCAAACTCCAAACAAGGAGCAATGAATAATATGACCAAGTTAACTCGAAGATTACTTGCTACCAAATGTGTACTACAAATGTAAATATATGACTGAGATTTCAGTTGCCAAACCGAGCTTGTGCTATAACTTGACGCACATGACACCGTGTCAAAACAAACAGAACAGGAAGCGAACCTTGCAATCTCGAACATAATACTCTAAAAGCTAAGAAGGTCGGGCAACAGTTCCTAGCTACATTTTTATGTACAATTTGACAAGAGCTTCATCCTCCTAGCTAGGTCTTAAAAGAAAAGACACAACAAACATCATGGGCGACATCGTCCTTTTGTTCATATCTGGCATGTACTGATTGTTAAGGAGAAATAAGATTATTCTCGTAGTTTCCTTGCTGTGCTGGCCGGATCTACTATTCCGCTGTCGGCTTCTAGGGTTCCATTTGATTGAGGACATTGTGACGCCAGACAGGGTCGTCATAATCCATACTGACTGGGGACAGTTGTTCTTCCCTCTTGAGCTGAAGAATAGTTTCAGCTTCATCGGCCAAAACTGGTAGCACATCAAGCACGGTTAGCTGAGTCGCCATTTTCTAAAGCAAAGTATCTGCTTCCTTCTTCTGGTCTTCAGAATGTTGATAGTCCACCAGAAGATGTGTGAGAAAGACTCGTCTTCCGTATGTGATCTTGACCATATTTGAGTTTAGTAGGTCTTGAGCACTTTCCATTAAATGAACAACACAATGCTTCCAATAGTATTACGGTTCAATTGCATTTGCAAGGGCTGCATTATGCTCCTCTTGGCTGTCTTTGTAATGATGTGGCTCAGTTTCTGTTAACAACCAGATTTGATAGGGCTGGTAAAAAAGATCTCGTTTACGCCAGCCGATTGTGCTCGCCAGTGTGAGTGTTAATGGCACAGACCATTTATGGTTTTTACCACATTGTAGATCATGGCTTTAATCATTTGCGGAAAATTCCACAAACTGTTAAGACCAAGGCTTTGGAAAATTACTTGGTTGGTAATTCCCCATTCAATAGTTTTTATGTCCCATACATCATGGTTTATGATGAAATGGAGCGTTGGCATGCCATTGTCAATTCGATTAATATTTGTGGCATACTCATTTAATAAAGATTTAATCATGAAGGACTGATCATGAACCAAACTGTTTATTCGGTTTCCGATCTATAGAGGCAGCATTGTTATTGCCTTTGTATACAAGAAAATTCTTTTAATTTTCTCAAAAACTGAATCAGTGAAGGGGTTTTCACATAATTCGACTGTTTTCATATGATGAGAAATTTCTTCTAATGTAAAATTATTGTTCCAATCTATTTGTTTAAGAGATGATAGCCATATTTTTTAATTTTTGGATTTGAATTTTCTGAGCATCAAGGAGGGCTGTTTGTTCAGCTATCTTGGATGCTAGTTGGCTCATATGGGTTTAAGAATTTTTTAAACAAATGATAAGTTTTTGTTCTAATTCTGGGTATTGAGGGAATTACTATGTGACGACCACTTACCGATTTAGCAGTAGTTCTTCTACCGATCTGTACAGTCTCTCTTCCTCTTTCTAGATATGAGTAATACAGAGTCTTGATCTCTCAAGTTCTTCGCATGAACCAGCTTCGTACTGGCTCTGATACCAGTTTCAATAGTTGAGAGAATTAGAGATAGATATTGAGGGAATGATTTCCATAACAAAGAAATAGAGAGAATACAAACCGGAGTAGATCGATGGATCATGAACCATATGAACCAGTCTAATCTGCTTTGTTTTAATTGGCCAAACAAATGGTTCACCGTAAGCGTTTTTGTGAAAACGATCCGAATTGTAGTCTTGTTGGGGACAAAATGACTACTATTGTTGTGGCAATTTTTTAATATGCACTCACCAAAAAGAGTACTAAGAAGAATAAGAATTAAGGAAGGGAAAGAAGTACCCAAACCCAAATCAATCGGCTAATTCAATTTTTTTGGCTACTCGCCTCATTGAATTCGATATGAATAGGCATCAAGAACCTTATGAAACAAGAAACACAATTATGATTGGTGTCTTTGAGCAAAAAGATCCCGAATTAGTATCAAATGGTCATTTTTCCAATACATTTGTTTGGATCAACATTTTCATGCATGATGTTAGAGGCAGCTGGTAAGAACCAGCAACAAGACCAGTACTAAGGCCATATTTACCTCGATAGATTATACCACTTTGCTCTCGTTTCTGTCAAGATCGATTATCGGTTACTTAGAGACAAGCATACGATTATGGATATGGATAAATTAGTCTTTGTATAGAGGTCAGGTTATGAGGATTCTATCTTGAATTCATGTGACTGTCATAGTACTAGCCAGTTTCTATACTGCATGTATGCTCCATTTTACTTGGGATGTTTTTATGTCTTTTAGGCACTTACTCAATTTGAACGTTCGTAGTCTGCGGATAATGTGTCTTTGGTATTCAGGTTCGACAAAATTATACATTACCTAAGTGACTTAAATAGTTCAATTGCTCTCTAATGCAACCATGCCAATTACCCGAAAAAAATATATATTGAGTTCTCATGTCTTTTCACATGTCAAACAAGGAACATGGAGCCCATAACCTAATAACTTGGAATAGCCCATCTCTTTGGTGGCTAATGCTTGTGTACAAAGCATTTTTCCGAGAACCAACTCCTAAAAAAATGCAAGTACAAAATTATGTCCTAAAGAGCCTTCTGATTGTACATGTAATTAATAACACTACACACGAGCTTAGAACAACTTTGACAACTCTCTATTATAACTCGTTAGCTATTTCAGAGAACATATTTAGCTTTTTATGAAAAATAGAAGCTACACCAGACTCTCTATTATAACTCTATGTTAATTTTTAGCTTTCTCACTAGCCAAATTTGAAGAGTGTGATAGCTAAAAGTTAAAACATTTAAATTTAATACATTCCTTATATGTAATTATATATATATATATATATATATAAACCACATTTTTATTCATTTAATAAATATTTTAAATTCAAATCAAGCTAAAATAGAGAGAACTGATGCAGATGTATTTCTAAAGTGGCTAGCTAAAATGACTTTTTAGCTATTTTGGTTAAAATTTAACTAAAATATGGATAACATTACTGAAGATGCTCTTATGGTACATTACAAAGTTTAGCTGCTGGTGTCATAATCTTATAGCTGCTAGTTAATTTATTTGAGATATTTGTTATGGTCCTTTTCAAATTATTATATTTATATTTCTTTCCCTCGTTGACGACCCTTTACTCCGACAATATGTAGAATTCCTCAGATCCTTAGTCCGGTGAAATGTACCAAAAGATTTGTGGTTCTAATGAAATAAATCCCAAAACAACCTTTTTTTATTTTTATTTTATTTTTTTATTTTATATAGAATCAATGACGATATCCTTAAAGGGTTTCTAGGTCCAGAGACTAATCCACACCGAGGATCTTGTCAGAACTCTTCCTCCCCCTGACCACTAAAAATAAATTGTTATTTAACTCTAATTAGCGTCATCAGAATTCGAACTTGGGTATGACTTGTTCTGTTGGAAAAGTTTGGCTTAGACTAGAGCCATTTGGAATTCCACATTGGAAAAGTGAGGAGTTATCATTCGGTTATAAGGAATGATACCACACACTAATTTCGAGACCTTTTGTGTTAAAACCCCATACCCGATCTCTTCCGGGTGGCTAAAGTGGAGGGAGTATTGGCATTATTGGACCCGTGTGTGTGGAACCGTTGGACGCTTCCGCACAACAAGTTCAACCTCTTATTTGTAAAATTGAGCCTTATGACAAAAACCAAATGGTATTGAACAAAATGAAAAACATTTTGAACTTTTTTTTAAGTTGTTTTGTTTTGTGACTTAACCACTATAGGTGGTTGAGTTGGTAAGACCCTTGGTGTGAGAATCCCTTGTGAACTCAAAATTACTAGTTGCACTATTTGCATGGTAAATGTTTTTAATTTTAACAGTGTGTAATTTCATTACATCAACGGTTGTAGGGTGAACAAAGTGATTTCATATGATTGTGTGTTCAAAAGTCGAATAAGTTATACTTGAATGATCCGAGTCATAACTTTCCCCAAAATTTAGCGGAGGCCATACCCACTACCCAGTCGACTCAATTCTGTTTCAAATGGAATCAAAGCTTTACAGCAAACCCCGAGTCTGTAATAAGCTGAGGAAGATAACTCGCCGGAAGGATGACGTCTCAAATGGCCTGGGTAATCCATTCCTTAATGACAGCACCGATGAAATGTTGAAGATGGCAACCGTATGTTTCCTCTTTCCTTCTTCTCCACCCAATGTAAATGTCTATTTTTTCTTTTGGGTTCTCATCATTTTGATATGTGTTGTGTTGGTTCAGCTCGCTGTTGTCAAAGTTGCTGCAGAGGATACTTACTCTGCTGTCAAAAGAGGTATTCCCATTACTTTCTTTTTATTGTATTCCATTACCAAGAAATACCCAGAAAAATTTGACACTGAAATAAGTTGAAAAACTTAGTTTGCTGCATGAAATCTCAGTTAGGGTCTTAGGGAGCATGAAATGATGAAAATTGTTAAGAAAGTTACCAATGCCAAGTGTTACTTTTGCAGGGAGCGTTTCAAGTCACGACCTTGACTGCACTGTGAGTAAACCCAGACAAAATTTCAGCATTTCTTTGTTTTTGATTCATTATTTCATCGTCTCCGAAGAGGCGGTGAATTTTATGATTTTATTAAAACTAGTGTCTAGTCTATAGTGGGATTAGTGGCTACTTTAAATTTTGTTTCAGTATCTCAGTTGGTTTTATACGATATTAGTTTTTGATATTGCTAATGGAGAATCTTGTTTCTGTAGTTAAAGAGGATGGGTAAAGAAGGTGTATACTGGGGTAAGTTGGGTTTTTTCATTATAAGTAAACTTTTATGTATAAATGAGGTTATGCAAGTCATGCTTCAGCTTCTTTCCTTTTGCAAAATGGACAATTACTTTGATAACACTGGCAGGAACAACAGCTGGAGTTTATATGACGACGGAGTATGGTCTAGAGAGTGTCAGTGGCAGAAGAGACTGGGTATGTCTGCTGTAGATTGTTGCTTTTACTATATATAAACCATTTAGACACTGAAGACATAGTTTGTACTTTACAGCTTGAAACTCTATACTCCTCAAATATAGTTTGTTACTATATATGAACCATTTAGACACTAAAGAATAGTTTGTAAATTACAGCTTCAAACTCTATGCTCCTCAAATACCTAGATTGGTCATAATGCTCATATAACTTTTGTACGTGTTGATTCTGAATTTGAGATTTAGGAGATTGCTCCCGAATGTCCACTTACTTTTTTTTCTTTCTTAAAGATCCTACCTATGTGCCATGGATCCTTAACTAGTCATAAATTTCGTAATTGTTCATTTTTAGGATTGCATGTATGGCTATTGGAGTTACGCTTAGGAGATAATCTGTAGTACTAGTAAAAGGACCGTATTATTACGAGTATTCTCTTTCCTTTCGTTCCAATCCTATATGCATACCTATTTCAACTCCTAATTCAACTCAAGATTAGCTTTAACCTTTGAGACATGAGGTTGAAACTATTATAGAGTTCTTTCTGATGGCATGCGAATTCAATGATTCAAATCTTTACTTGTTGAAGTCCTTGTTAAATATCAATCAGCAAGTTTTTTGTCTCTTCAATACTGCAGAAGACTACTATGATTGCAGGTGCAGTGACAGGGGCTGTGATGTCTGCCGTGAACAAGAACAACAAGGACAAAATTCTGGCGGATGCAATCGTTGGAGGTGCTGTTGCATCTGCTGCAGAATTCCTCAGAATTTTTTTCACAGGATCTCCCCGCAAGTAGTAGGTTTTTAGTGTCATCTCTTTTATTTATATTTATCTGGTTACTGGTTGAAAAGAATGACTTGGTTCTTGAGCTAAACAATTGAATGTTGTTAATGGGGATATGAATCGTCAAATATTTCTTGTTGAGCAATATCTGTGCGCATGTCTATATGTTTGATGGAATTGATGCTAGCTGATGATTGTGTGATTGTATCCGGACGTGATGCCATTTCCAGTCGGCCAAGATACCAACATATAAACATATATATGGTTACCTGTATTTTTTGAGTTCTACGGTAAAGCTGACACGCTGAACATCTTCCCAATTCTAGTTAAAAACCATTCAATTTTCAAAATCGAATAGTCTTCCATATTATTCCATTACAAAATTATGCAGAAAACTATTCGTTTGCCTGAACTTCTCTCACTTCATACCCGAGAATACCTTCTTCAGTCCTTCAATATTGTGTTCTTTGGATTCTATTTTCATCAGAATGTTGTTTGCGGAAGCATGTGTAGCCATAGTGAGGGCCTTTGGTATCCGACGTCCAAATATATGAACTCATTTACTAGAGAACACAGATGCTTTACTGAAAAATTCAACTAAAGACAGTTACACACCAGTTAACTCGGACCAACTATAATCATACCGATAACGAGAGTAGAATACCATGAAAGCAACTATACAAGACCATAGGTACCCATTTCTACTGTACCCCTCCTCCAGCTGTGGGAGAGATTTTAAACTCAGAGTGTAATGATCCATGATCAATGAAGTTTATTCATTCCCCTAAAAAAAAAAAAAAAAAAAAGACCATAGGTACCCAAATTGTAGTACCATTTTTGCATATTCAGTCATGTATGAACAGTAAGCACCATTTTTGCTACACTAACCAGTGGACACATCAGCTCTTATGCTGGTTAATCACTAGATCTAACTTGTAAAAAAAGAAAGAAAGTACATACAAGATATAGTGCATGCCAAACTGCGCATCTCATATGTTAACATTACCATGTCACCCACCATATATATGTTAACCACAATTGTACATCAGACGGTTCACACCCCCATATATACATGAAGAGAAGTAGATTAATATCAAAGTAAATCAAAATATGAATTCATGTCGATTAATAGCACATTATGACTTACACTGCTTCTTGCAATAAGGGATTTGGCGGGAAGGGCGATAGCTCAGGCTTTTAATTTGTGCGGTTTCAGCCAACAAGAAGAGGTTCTCTGAAAAGTTGAATGCGGGATCAAGAAACGTGCTCTTATCTTCCACAGATAAAGATTACATCCATCAGCAAAAAAATATTTCACTCCATCCTCAGTAAAATCATATAAGAATCCCAATTGGATGATCATGCTGAATGCATGCATGTGTTGCAGTAAGTCTGGCCTGTGATAATACTCGGCCTTGCATGTGCGAGTTCGTCGGCAAAACAAGTCAGACAGAAGAATTAAATGCAGGATCTTCTAGCTAAAGAGTTGAATGCAGCATCAAGGAGGAATGGTCTTGTCACTCTTTACATAATATAAGCATTCATGGTGGAAATGCAAAAGGAAATGAAATGATAGTATTAAAATGACCAATCGACCAGTACTTTCTGTTCAAGCAAGGTCGTCAACCAGCTGTACTTTCTTGGGAGATCATAGGAATTTCCCAAATGTTTACTTGAGTGACAAGGAATTCCTTTGCCGACTAGGATGTTTGAGTTTGCCCTAACCCATTCCCTATGGGATTGGGATTTGGACTTGTATATAATCCGGCTTCATTTGTGACTTCACATGCAAATACCAACTCTCATGACCCCACTACCAAGATCTTGAGACCAGAAATCAATATTCATTTCTGACAAGTGTAAAAGAAAGGGGATTGGGATTTGGACTTGTATATAATCCGGCTTCATTTGTGACTTCACATGCAAATACCAACTCTCATGACCCCACTACCAAGATCTTGAGACCAGAAATCAATATTCATTTCTGACAAGTGTAAAAGAAAGGGAGGAAGAAAAAAGAAGATCGAGAAGCAAAAATCCAAGATGATCAATATGATAGAAGATACTCGCGAAAAGAAGAGTACTTCTGGTTCTATGTCTTTTCCTCCTCCGTGTTATGACAGACGTCCTAGGGAATTCTATGCTGCCAGACAGAGATACCTCAGAAGCTACCCCCTCGTCTTTGCCGGGAAAGAAGAAGAAGACATGGCCGCCGAAAGGAAGGGTCCTCACACGGACAGACGTCGACCTAAGGAATTCCATGCTTCCAGACAGAGATTCCTTAGAAGCTACCCCTTGGTCTTTACCAGAGAAGAAGAAGAAGACATGACAGAAGGAAAGAAAATCAAGAAACGTACGGTTCAAGACCAACGATAAAATTAGGGTTCACTTCGAATGGGAGGATGTCTATTCACTACTGGAAATCAGGTATGAAGCGACGAAGATTGGAAAGGGAAAATCAAAGTTCGTCGCCTCAACACATTGAGGCGACCAATATTGAATTGGTCGCTTCAGAAAACGAGAGCGACGACTATTGATCAAAAGTCGTCGCTCACATCTTATTGAAGCGACGAATATTGATTGTTGTCGCCTCCCAATAATGTTTTGTAAACTGTAGCGACGAAATTCAATCTTCGTCGCCGACTCAAAATTCAAGCGACGAAGTTGATAACCTTCGTCAATATTCGTCGCTGAGATATGAAACGAAGCGACGAGTTTTGATCAATAGTCGTCGCTTCATGTAATCTGGTCAACCATATTTTCATAGTTTGGAGAGTTGTAGATTTGGCATTTGGTGTCCGATTGACGATTGTAATACATTTTCGGAAAGGAAACGACGCCACGAGTCAAACACGTAGCTTCGCCACGACGTGTGGGCTTTTTCGGGCTTTTGAGTTCGTTTAGGCCCTCAAAACGGCAGTTTAATATGTTTTAAATAAGGTTGACCGCATCGATCGGGGCTCTAACTTTGTCGGATTTAAGTGATTTTTTTACCATAACCGTATTTCATCATAACGATCAAATGTTATTTCACAGTATTTTTCAAAATTTTACTTCTTTTATATAGTTGCTTCGAAAAGTTGTACATTTGAGTATAATCTTATAATCAAGTTATAACGTATTAGTGAGAATGTTGTCGTTATAATGGCTAAATTCACAAAATGAAAAATTTGACCGTCTGATGTGATCGTTATAGTTAAATATGAGTAGAGTAGAAAAATCAGCTCGTTTCGTAAACGTTCCACACTCGATCGAAACGGTCAACCATATTTTCATAAAACTTATCACACGAAAACCCTATTACGTACCTTTAGATGACCTTGTTTCGTCGACTCTTCCAAACATTAAATTCTCAAATAGATGAGACGTAATCAGCCATGTAAAAATTTGGTAACTTTTACCTCCCGATACTAGGGTTCCCCATAGAGAGAAATAAGTTTAAATAAGGTTGACTGCGTCGATCGGGGCTCTAACTTTGTCGGATTTAAGTGATTTTTTTACCATAACCGTATTTCATCATAACGATCAAATGTTATTTCACAGTGTTTTTCAAAATTTTACTTCTTTTATATAGTTGCTTCGAAAAGTTGTACACTTGCGTATAATCTCATAAAAATTTTATAATCTTTTAAATATTATTGAAGCGACGGATTTTGTATTATTTCGTCGCTTCAGTATAATCAATAAAAATTTTAAAATCTTTTAATTATTATTGAAGCGACGGAATTTGTACTACTTCGTCGCTTTAATTTTATATATTATTGAAGCGAGGAGTTTCGTCTTACTTCGTCGCTTCAGTGTTGAATCCGCGCCACATGTTGAGAACCAATTAAAACACATTGCGCGGATCACCCTATGAACCGTTAGATTTCCCAGATCTAACGGCCATAATTCAAAGTGCTGATTATATATATTCTTCCCTCTCCTCCTTCTTCTTCACTCCGTCACTGCCTCCTCGCCGTCGCCGTCGCCGTCGCCTCCTCCACCCTCTCCTCCACTGCCTCCCTCCCTCTCCTCCTCCACTGCCTCCCTCTCCTCCCTCCCTCTCCTCCACCGCCTCCCTCCCTGTCCACCGCCTCCCTCCCTCTACTCCTCGCCGTCGCCGTCGCCTCCTCCACCGCCTCCCTCCCTCCCTCTCCTCCTCCCCAACCCCGCAGCGCAGATCGTTCTCCGACTTCGTCGCCTCCTCCACCGCCTCCTCTGTCGCCTCCTCCGTCGCCTCCTCCGTCGCCTCCAAAAACTGGACAAAAAAACCAAATCGAATTCGAACGAAAAATACGAAATCGAACTCAAACGAAAAATGGCGGGAAATTTTTTTCAAACGAAAATGGAGACATGAAGCGACGAACATTGATATTCGTCGCACTAAAAATACACTCTAGCGACGACTTTTGAAGCAAACTTCGTCCCCTCAAATTGTAAGCGACTACCCAAACTTCGTCTCCTAGAATTGGAAGCGACAACCCAAAATTCGTCGCCTCGAATTCGAGGAGACGACTCAAAATTCGTCGCTCATAATTTGGCGACAAACTTTGAAGTCGTCGCTTGAAATGTCCAAGCGACGACTTTTAGAGCAAAAATCGTCGCCTCGAAGCCGAAACGACGAAAACGAAGCGACGACCCCTAGCGACGACTTTCTGGTCTCTTCGTGTTCGAGGCGACGACTTTTGATCAAAAAAATCCGTCGCCTCGAATGGGTTTTCCAGTAGTGATTGCAGGGGTTGTGGTTCCGAGATATTTTGATACGCATAAACCAACGGCACAATCTAATCACTGCAAGACTGCTCATCAGAGTGCAATCCTGTCTTCCAAGCCTACTGTTATCCCAACGTCTTCTACCTGATATGAGTTTATCTCCAGTTACTTGGAGATACTGGTATCTCTAATTGTGTAATTATCTAGTCTATTAGATACAAACTCCTATATATGAGTCATGTAACTTCAATATTCCATATATGGAAACACATTCTGGATCCTTTGTTCTTTATATTTTTCTGCTTTGTAAGAAAAGCAACTTCTACCTTTGACCCTTTGTATTTCGTTATTTTTATCAAAATAAAATGACAACAACAAAAATGAAAACACAAACAGAAACAAACAATTTTTTCAAGCACCAATATGATCAAATAGCCAATCAGCAAGTACAGCAAGTTTTTGTGTTATTTTTTTTTGTAGATTGAATTCTTATAATTTGTATTTCACTAGATACAAGTATGATACAGTGATTATTCCGTCCATTCGTTCATATGGTACTGTGATATGCTCAATACTAAACAAATAAACTCGCCCTATATTGCCACACTTGTATGTGCGTATGATCATTAGTCAGTTCGCTTAGTTGTTGGCATTGAAAGACATCCCCCTATCTGTAGGATTATTACTATCACCTCCATACCACCTACGTACCAGGCCAGCATCTCATTTGCTTCACCACAAAAAAGTTGGGCAATGTGGGCTTTGCCCATGTGGCCATTGTAAAAAAAGCCACAAAAGACAAACAAATGTGGATTTTTGTATTATTATATAATAAAAATCCCACATTTGTTTGCATTTTGTGGCTTTTTTTGCAATGACCACATGGGCAAAGCCCACATTTCCTTTTTGGCCTTTGCCCAATTTTTTTGTAGTGATTGGCCGCCTTGCATAAGAGTTTTTCCTATTTAAAAACATGCAAAAGAGTTAGTAAGGTAATTTTTTTCAGTGACGACAAATTTTATTGTCATTGTGGTAAATAGAGTGATTGTTTAGATAATTTTAGTTATACGTTGTAATTATTTCACAAGTTTATGAATAAGTGGTTGCCAATGTAATAAATTTATTTAATTATATGTAAATATATATAACATATGTTATAAATTTATTGTCAATGTTGTAAATTTAATGTAAAAAAATGGTAAATTTTGTTCAGTTATTTGTAAATTAAGAGTATGATATACATAAAGGTGTTAGCGTGAGTCATGGAATGTAATTTAGAAATGTAAATCAGGTAGTTAATACTTACCTATTCTGTATATGTAGTACGTAGTATATATGGTTGTAGTACATCTTGTATCCTCTTTATATAGCCTCTAATGTGAGATGAATAATATATCAGAAAATTCATTCATCCAATTATATTTGACTTGGTATCTGTTGACAGTAGCCGCAGAGAGGCTACAGCAGGCCCACAGACCCGCAGCAAGTGCACCAGGGCCCGGCCCAAGGCCCGGGACCGGCTCACCAGCACCCGGCCTCGGGGCCCAGCACTCTATCCTACCGCCAGGGACCCTGGGGCCGGGGGCACCTGCCTGCCAAAGAGGGCACCAGAATGTACAAACAGAAGGGAACCAGTCCCACATCGAAGGGTGAGGCCAGCCCTCACCCCCAACCACGTATATAAGGGCCCCAACTACCCTCTTTAATAGGTAACTTATCTCTCTCCCCGCTTACATACGTGCCTTGGTTATATATATTCCAACTATACTAACTTAGGCATCGGAGAGGAGAAGACCGGCCCGCCCGGTATTCCCCTTAGTGAGCAGGATTGCAGGAGATCAAGTTGGATTCACCAGTATCTACCAGGCCCCCGGGTTTAGGCAGAAACAATTGGCGCCGTCTGTGGGAATCTTGAACGAAAAGCCGTGTAAACAACACCGTTGAAAGAGACTTCGGAAATGAGTCAAGAGAAAGGTACCACCGAGGAGGGACGTGTTGCATTAGTGCAGACGCTCACCTCCACCCCAGCCGTCACGCGGGAGCTGTGGGGGACCATCCGGCATGCCGGATCCCCACCACGACAGCTCACGCGGGAAAGGCCCGGCAGAGGATGAAGACAGTCTAGAGCACCGGGGCTTCTCCTTGACGTTCTCAGATGATCCAAGCGATCGATCTGAGAGCCCGGACCGGGACCCTACGTACAGCCCCGGCCATAGCAGTATGGCGGGAGAGATACGAGCAACGGCCGCAGAGGTCAATCGTCTAAGAGAGGAGAGCGACAGGGACAGAGCTAAGTCCAACGCCCGGTACGAAGAGATGGAAGCGGTGAATGCTGCCCTAGTAGCCGTCCTGGAGAGGGGACGGCAGCGTAGTGACGCCATGGCCGAGGCACAGGCAGTACTCCTACCTGTCCAACCCTGACACACCGAGGCAGGGCAGTCTTCGGGCGGTCGGCCCGGTGATCCCGCAGATGTGAATGAATGACCATGAATGACCTCCGCGCTTCGTCTGTGAATGAAGTTGAGACTCCGACCGCACGAGCGCTGCAGATGTTAGCCAACACCATGTCGGACTTGAAAGCCCAAATGGAGGCCAACGAGAGAAGAGCCGCGCGGCCGATGGAGGGCGCCCGGTTTAATGAGCGCATGGGCCCTTTCTCGCACCGGGTCATTGAGTCGGGGAGATCTGGCAACCAGAAGTCCCTCAAGCTCACCTATTCAGGGTCCGGTTGCCCGTATCAACACCTGGACAGTTTCCGGTCCCAGACTTGCGCCAAGGGCTACTCCGATGCAGTCTGCTGCAACATATTCTAGGAGACTTTGTCTGGAGAAGCGCTCAGCTGGTTCTATGAGCTTCCAGCGAACTCGATCGAGGCGTTCGAGCAGTTAGCCGACCGGTTCGTAGGCCGCTTCATTCTCCGAGTCGAGGGAGCCCGGACGTCGACCATCCTCTTCAACTGCATACAAGCCCCCGGAGAGGAGCTGAGAACCTTTGTCAACCGCTGGCAGACGGCCACGGCCGGAGTTCGGAACCTGGACAAAGGCATCGCCGAGATGGCTTTTAAGCAAGGGCTCCGAGGGGGTAAGTTTTCCTACGCCGTCCGGGTAGAGCTCCCGCAGGGGTACGACGAGTTGATGGCTATGGCCATCCGGCATGCCCAGGCCGATCATGAGACCTACGGGCACCACCTACTGAAGAGGAAGCGGGATGAGCAGCAGGAAGACCATCCCCGGGAAGAGAACCCTCCGCCCGGCCAGGAAGCAAGACACAGTCAGCGGACCGAGAACCGCACCGCTCGACCCAGCCGGAACGCCAATAGCAGAAACTGGCCACAGCGGCAGCAAAGGCCCTATTCTGATAAACCCCAGGCCGAGCACAAGCCGGCGCCGTACCGCCAAGAGCGCCCCCTGGCGATCATGCCAGCACCACCGGCCGGTCAAGAAGTCTTCACCGCTCTCACCACTTCCTACGAGGATATTTTACTTGAGAACGGGAGCGTCATTCCCCCACCGCCCAAGAGAAAGTACCCGAAGGGGAAACTTACAACGGCACAGACGGGCAAGTACTGCTCTTATCATGATGAGGCTACTCATCGAACAAATCAGTGCTGCGCTCTCAAGACAGCGGTGCAAGGTTTGATCGATAACGGCCAGCTCCAGCGGTACATAGGGGAAAGAAGAACAGACCCCGACCGGGAACGTGACCAGGCCTGGTAAACCCCCTAACTCCGAGCGGTTAGTTTGGCGTACATTCGGTTCTACCGTTGTAACACCACAAGAAATGAATGCAAACTACTTTTGAGAAAGTTTCACCGGCTCTGCCAGTTCAAATATATTCATAATCAAGCAAGTATACAAGCAGTAACCGTTCCGGAAAGATTACAAGGAAAAGAGCAGCGAAAATCCTAAGGAGCCACGACTCCGCCCTCAGCAGGCAATCCGCCAGCCTCTCCTGCGGTACCCTCGTCGTAGACCTCAGTTCCGGTGTTGACTCCGGCTCGGGGAGACTCGGCACCGTTGGTAGAAGAATCCAAGTCCGAGAGAATCGCTTCTTCCGGCTGCCCCTCCACCGCCTCCTGATGGATGTCCGACTGCTCATGGATATCTCCTTCAGCAGCAATCGGCATCAGGGAAGTGTCTAACCATCCCTTCCCCGCCCATTCCGTGTACGCATCCGAGATGCCCTCTTCCCTGGCCTTCACCAGAAACTCTAGGAACTGGTCGCTCTCGCGGTATTTGAGAACAACCCGCTCATAGAGCTCCGGGTCGTCTTCCCCGGTCGCAGCAGCAGTGGCGGCACGCAGAGCGGCAGCTCCCACTTGGAGCTCATCCACCTTGGCTTCCAGTTCGGCCCTCTCCTTCTCCAGGCTCCGGTTCTGCTCTTCCAGCTTCTTGACCCTCTCCTCTGATCTGGCCTTCTCCCGATCCGAGCGGGACTTCTCCACCTCCAGGTGCTGTCGGGCCTTCCATAAAGCAGCTATCTGTCTCTTCAGCTTCGACAGCTCCTCGCTCGCGTCCGGTTGGTACAGACTGTACAGCAACTGCGCCAACACCAAAGACAGTTAGTCAAGCAGCAAAAGAAAACAAGCTACAAGCAGTGTAGTGGTACCGTGCGGTACTTACCCGAAGGACGGATTCCTTGCATTTTGGGCGATTCCCGCCCGCCAACGCTCAAGCAACCCCGGGTCTGTCCAGACCAAGACCAGCCAAGTCCGCTGCCACTTGCCGGACGAGTGCACTGTCCAGGCTTCTCCTCGGTGCCTCCGCAGTCACGGGACTACTCTGCCGGGCAGCAGCAGCGGCCTTCTCCCCGGCAGAGTTAGTTTGCGCACCGCTGGTTATCCTGAACCGTTTGGCCAGGTTCTCACGTGCCGACCCACCGGTAAGAGTCACCAGCGCGGAGGAAGGAATGTCCCCGCCCTTCAGTTTCTCTCCCCGGCCTTCCGGAGAAGAAGATCGTGCGCTTACCGGGGCGACGCGAGCCACGTGCGGCACAGACACCGGCCGGTTGGGGATCCTGTTCACTCCACCGGGAATCCTCACTGGCCCTCCGGTAGCCTTGCCCCTTCCAGGCACCGCATGGGGCGCGGTATGATGGGTCTTCACCCGCTTCAGGACATAGGCGCCGTCATCAACATCCATGGCCCTCGGCTCCGGATGAGGCGTGAGCCGGCCGGACTCCTCTTCCACCGACGTCCGCGAGACGGTCTCACCTTTCTCCTTCAACTTGTTAAGGAGGTCTTCCCCGTCCATTGAGAGGGTGGTTTCGGGCTTAATGACCGCCAGGGAAGATGCACCTGCAAGGAAAGCGAACAGTTAGCATTTTTTGCGAAAACTAGCACAAAGTACCACCGCTAAAGGACTTCCTACGCACCGGGACCCCGCCCGAACTGGCAGTATTCCAGCACTTCTCACCGGATAAAGTTGAAAGAACTCCGTTCCAGTTCGTCCCAGCATCCAAGTGTGGTCGAAATCCTCTCATGCTCCAGGTCGGATAGCTCGAACGACTGGTCGCCAATGGGTTGAAAGGCGCCAGGAACCCGGTACATTTTACTCCTCGCCTGCCACCTCCCGCCCACCATCACCACCTTCTTCCTCCAACTATTGTCTACCCATGTAGGCATATTAGTGATGATCGGTGGATGTTTCCGGGCGTTGAAGGACAGGCAGCCCCGGGACCCTTGCTTCCTTGAGTACGACAGCCAATACAAGAACCGGAACTCGTTTACCGTTGGTATATTCATCCTGGAAAACTCGTACAGGCAGCCGAGGCTCAGTAGTCGCCTCCACTGGAGCCCAGGAAGCTGCGCGGGCGACACTTGCAGCGCACTGAGCATGTACTGCACGAAGTTTGGCAGCGGGAGCGAGAGTCCATGCCGGAACTGGTCCTGATGCACGGCAACCCAACCTGCCTCCGGGTTGCAGGCCGACTCTCCAGGATTCAGGGGCCGCAGCAGAACTTCATCCGGGATACCCCACGTTTCCCGGAACGCTGCAATCTCTCCAGGGGTCATGCTACCCTCCGGTTCATCACACAGCACAGCATACTTCCCTCTGCCAATAGTGTAGCTCACGGCCAGAGCACCCGCAAGGCGCACCCCGTGCGGTATTTCAGTCTCCGAGGATTCAGCCCCGAAAGACGAAGACGAGGACGGAGATGAAGCCCTGCTCCCGGAGCAGTCGGCGACTTCGGTCTCCGGGGATTTCGAACCGAGCCAGTCATCTAGCCTCTCCGCATCATCCACGAGGGGACCCCTGGCAGCCGATTCGGAAGCCCGGTCAGAATTTGAAGAAGACATCTTAACCTAGGGGAAGAAAACAAAACTCTAGCGCTCGTCAGCAACAGGCTACAACAGCGCCTTTTACGGCCTCTCCCCAAGTTTGCCGCAGAGCAGTTCAGTCAGCAACAGAGATCCCTCCCCCCCGCCGCAAAACAACAAAACTAAAACAAGAACAACACCGGGGCAAAGAAATCAACAAACTTACCGATTAATATGCTCAACCGAGGACAGTCCGCCCTGCGAAAGCAGCGAGCAATGGTAGGAGGAGAGTAGGGAGCGCTCGAGAAAACGGATCTCGTAGGGCAAAAGGGCTCAGAGCTTTCGCCGGATTTCTCTCTTTCCCTTAGTTTCTCCAAAGCAAGAAGCAACAGCAGAAAGAAGAGCAGAAGAGGCCTTTTTATAGAGGGAACCGGTGCCGTAGGCAATTGAAATCCCTCCAAAAAAAAGTAAACAGAGCAACTCAAACGCCTGCGAATCCAGGCCCTCCATCTCAAGACCGCCCCCTGCTGGCACGTGTCCCAGCATTGGTAAACTGCCCATGCCATCATAACTGACGGGACTGATGGACTTCCTCCTTAAATGCATGTCAGCCACTTGTCCCACACGCTGGCGACAGGAAGGTAGGAGCGGGAACCGAGGCATCAGGCCCTCCCACACTTCCCCAGGTTCCACGGTTGCACGCCATCTTTGCTGCAAGTCAACCGGTCATGATTTCTCAACCGGCTAGAAGACCTCTCACCGGTGGTGATCATCCAACCGCTTCGAGAGCATCCATCCGGGTATGAGGACCCGTCTCGATATGGCAGGACGCCCGGTCGAGGTCCGCCCGGCACCATGGCAGTTCTCGGTTATGATCATTCAACCGGCTGCATGGCTTCTTCGCTGCATATCTCGAAGACCTCTCACCGGTGGTGATCATCCAACCGCTCCGAGAGCATCCATCCGGGTATGAGGACCCGTCTCGATATGGCAGGACGCTGATGGGAGCCGAAGCTCGCATGCAATAATAAACCCTACAAAAGATCGTTAGTAGAATAAGCAAGTAGGGATCGTTCTAGGCCGGGGATTAAGGGTACCTAAAATATGAGATTGTTAGACAAAAACACATATACATATATACAAAACGTCACATATGGGGGAGAGAATGGTTCGGCAGCCATAGGGCTGCCCTAAAAACTATGGCACGAAAAATAAATTTCTGGAATTTAAATTCTAACTACTATGTACAAGTTTGGTCGACATCTCTCACACAAAGCACTCATCAAAAACTATCACAAATCGAAACAAGTAACAAGTAAGGACTCATGGAAACATGCATAGAAATATTCAAGACTCAACTTAATTCCAACCTAACTAGCTCCTTAGCGGTTTACTAATCGATTTTAGATTTCACAAAAATACTTAGAATTAGCTTAGCGCATAACCCTAATCTTTAGCTGACCGATTAAAGACACTTAGCGTAGAAATTAACCAATTAGCATATAAGGCACGAAATCTTTTAGTCGGAAACAAGTTAACATGCAAGGCGTCACTCTTCATATTAGACAAGCAAGTTGTAGGAATTACTCTAACCCTCGACTTAGCGTTCTAACTTGACCTATGTTACTACGGCAAGTGAATTCAATATCTAGACAACAACCCTGGCCTACGATTGTACCTAAACATCTCCTTCGGTTGCACACGAATTCAAACAACTAATCAAGAAGAAATCGAGAATCAAGTCAAGCATGCATCCCTAAGAACTAACCGGTTACATATTTACAAATTATGTTTACATGTTTATCTTTCATAAAACCATGAAATCAATACCTTAGAGTTAATTAGGCTCAAAGAATCAAAATCATAAACATCTTTAAACATGCAAAACCAAACAAACAAATTGTCTTTACATAGACATAAAAACAAATACCAAAAGAACATATGTTTTACATAGACATAAAAGCATAAATCCATAAAATTACAAGCCAAAGGGAGTAGATCACACATTTAGACACCTTGGGAGGCAGCAGCTCGTGTTGATCTGTGATGGAGGATGGTTGGATGCTGCACGGCAGCAGGAAGTTCAAGTTTCGGTAGAAGGTTGGTTCGGCAGAAACTTTCTGGTAGTGGTGAAGGATGTATTTTGGCTAGGTTTTATGTAGGACTTAAGGTAGAATTTTTGGTAGAGCTTAGACTTGTGTTTTGGCTTGAGATGTGACAGCTTTTTCTGAATATGAGATGGCTATATATATAGGAAAAGGAAGAGGGGCTGCCGGCAGTCCCTATGCAAAAAGATTTCAGAAAACCTAATGGGATTAGGTTTTGCAACCTTCCTTTCTTAGTACAATTAGGTTTTCTATTTCTGAATTTTTCTTCAAGGCTTGGGCTTCACATCTTCATGGACTTCTTGTATGATCATTGGACTTCAATTGATGTGGCTTGGTCCATCGAAAAATCCCCCAATTGCCGGCAGCAACATTAAGCACACAATCTGCCTCTATTCGGCAGCTTCTCCTAGTGTGACTAGGAGAACTTCTTTCTTGTATTTTTCTTCAATGCCATGGCTAGATGTCTTCCTCTAACCTTCTTTAAGCTTGAACCATCTTCACATATGCGTTTGTGCACCATTTAGTCCATCAAAAACAGAAAACACGAAAAAGGGGCAGTAGGTTCTTGGAATCGGCAGATTTGACCTTGTTGCAGTAATTCCAGAATATCTCCACGCTCGGAACTCCGATTGATACGATTCCAAGTCTCAAATAAACTAGACACATATGGCCATCTCCCCATAAAACAGTTTGATCAAATTCCTTGTGAGTCGACGGGAATGATTTTTCGAAGTTGGGACACAGTCCCAGGAAAATCCTGGAAGCCCCTGGATTGGAATGTTCGGACTGCCGTTTTGCAGCCAACTTTTGGGTGGCTTCCCAAACTCCAATTGATCTGAAATTTTAACACAACATTCCTCAGTATATGAATATTAAGCACACCAAATTTCATAGAATTCGGACAAGGATAGGTCATATTTTTACTCGTCTCAAAATCGCGAAAAAGACATGTTTTACACTTTTTTCCAGATTTCTCATACTTAGTCATTTTTCGGACAATTAAACACATTTCACCAAAACTCTACCAAAATTGACACTAACTATATTATGACTCTATCTTAGATAAATAAGGGTTAAACAAAACATAAACGAGGGCGTAAACATGTAATATCGTCTCACATTGTGCTCCTATCAGACGCCCGGTCGAGGTCCGCCCGACACTATGGCAGTTCTCGGTTATGATCATTCAACCGGCTGCATGGCTTCTTCATTATATATCTCGAAGACCTCTCACCGGTTATGATTTTCCAACCGGCTCGAGAGCATCTATCCGGGTATGAGCCATCCGCCCAGCACCATCTTCGTTGCATATCACTGGGGGACTCGTCTCGATATGGCATGTCTCCCGGTCAAGTCCCGCCCGGTCCGTAGCAGTTCACGGTTAGGTATCATTCAACCGGTTGCACGCCATCCTACTGGAGACCTCATCTCGATATGGCATGTCGCCCGGTCGAGTCCCGCCCGGTCCGTAGCAGTTCACGGTTAGGTATCATTCAACCGGCTGCACGCCATCCTACTGGAGACCTCGTCTCGATATGGCATGTCGCCCGGTCGAGGTCCACCCAGCTGCATCTCTCTTGGGGGACTCGTCTCGATATGGCAGACGCCCGGTCGAGATCCGCCCACCGGTTACGACGCATCCAACCGGCTCGAGCATATACCGGGAACAAGATCCACCCGGCCTCATGGCATTTCACTGGGGGACTCGTCTCGATATGGCAGGACGCCCGGTCGAGTTCCGCCCAGTACCATGGCTTGACCCTGGTCATGAGAACGATCGACCACCATGGGCTTTATACACCCGGGTGAGTTTACATCTAACCCATGTACTCTTGTCCAGCAGGATAAAAACCCTGCATCGCATTGAACCGCGATCAACGTGGGGCTACATGGCGAGCCTTGTCACCTCAACGCCACCCCCCTTACCTCAACGCTTATTCAACACAAGCTGAGAAGAACTAGCAAGTGTTTACCGGTGCTTTAAACAGCCCGCAACACCGGTATAATCTCCCCGCAGCCTAGCAATATGAGACTCGTCTCGATATGGCAGAACGCCCGGTCGAGGTCCTTTGCTCCACCTCGTCTCGATATGGCAGAACGCCCGGTCGAGGTCCAGTACTTAAGTTCACCTGGGACTCGTCTCGATATGGCAGAACGCCCGGTCGAGGTCCCATGAACTTCACTCCGTTCCGCTTTGGCAGATCGCCCGGTAGAGGCTCAGTGAACTCCGCTTCGGCAGATCGCCCGGTAGAAGCTCAGTGAACTCCGCTCCGTTTCGATTTGGCAGATCGCCCAGTTGTGACCCAGTGAAGCTCCGCTTCGTACCGATAGGGCAGAGTGCCCGGCCGAAATCCCATGCACATCTCTTGCATGGCGGATTTCAACGCCCCATTATCATCCCATGCACAAATCTCTTGCATGGCGGATTTCAACGCCCCATTATCATTCCATGCACACATCTATTGCATGGCATCATGGCATCATCTCATACACTCTCCGGGTTCCACCCCACTCCATGCTCATAACACCACAACACCTGGGCACAGTACTACTTATATTACAAACGTACTTATAAACTATTTCTTCCCATCGGT
Source organism: Potentilla sterilis (assembly GCA_963682095.1). Lineage (NCBI taxonomy): Eukaryota > Viridiplantae > Streptophyta > Magnoliopsida > Rosales > Rosaceae > Potentilla > Potentilla sterilis. Next base: position 24,804,457 of record OY821758.1, on the reverse strand, counting down.
AACAGGTACTCACCTCGGTCACACCCAATCTTTGACGCGGACTTGGGGGACTGGGCACCGGTAGGTTGGTAACCCTGCGGGTCTGCGGGACAAGAGCAAGACAGATTTAAGTCCCCATTCAAGATTGCACTTGACCGGGAACTTGGGGAACTTGTTGACAGTAGCCGCAGAGAGGCTACAGCAGGCCCACAGACCCGCAGCAAGTGCACCAGGGCCCGGCCCAAGGCCCGGGACCGGCTCACCAGCACCCGGCCTCGGGGCCCAGCACTCTATCCTGCCGCCAGGGACCCTGGGGCCGGGGGCGCCTGCCTGCCAAAGAGGGCACCAGAATGTACAAACAGAAGGGAACCAGTCCCACATCGAAGGGTGAGGCCAGCCCTCACCCCCAACCACGTATATAAGGGCCCCAACTACCCTCTTTAATAGGTAACTTATCTCTCTCCCCGCTTACATACGTGCCTTGGTTATATATATTCCAACTATACTAACTTAGGCATCAGAGAGGAGAAGACCGGCCCGCCCGGTATTCCCCTTAGTGAGCAGGATTGCAGGAGATCAAGTTGGATTCACCAGTATCTACCAGGCCCCCGGGTTTAGGCAGAAACAGTATCAGAGCAAAGATCCGAGAGGACTTTGTCTCTTTGCTTTTATTTTCAACTAAACTCTATTGTTAGGGTTTATTGTCTCAATATCGTCTGGCGTAAGCTCCTTGTCAGACTCACAGCCGTTGTGCTTGTTTTCTCCCACGGGTCGATTGTATCCACCCGGTTTCGGTACCCCAGAAGAGCACAGAAGTGCCCCGGTTTCTGTACCCCAGATCACCCCAGAAGAGTTCGTGTCTCAGTCTCAGACAAACTCGTCGTCCTGAGGTCGTCCTCAAGCCGCTGTCCGATCAGGCGATCTACTCGAGCCGCGTCGTCCTCAAGCCGCGTCGTTCTCAGGTCGACCTCAAGCCGCAGTCCGATCAGGCGTCTTCTGTCTCCGATTAGGTGATTTGCTCGACGCGTTCCAGATACTCCGGCGTCTGCTCGAAACCCTCGGCGTCTACTCGAAACCTTCGGCGTCTGCTTTTCCTGCGTCACATCTGCTCCGAAACCCTAGAAAAAATCTGTTTCGACAGAATCCGCGTTAGGTTTCGACCCAACCCAGTCCCTGCTTCGACCCGACCCGGTTCCTGTTGCCCGACCCGGTTCCTACTGCCCGACCCGTTTGCTGCAGTCTGACCCGGTTTTTGCAAAGTGCACCTGAGGCAGGTTATATCAGTTTTCTATTGTTTCCGCTGCATAACTACTGATTTGGTGTTTTTTTTACAATGGGTTCTAGAAAAGAAGAAAGTTCTCAAGTCAACGATGTTCAGAAGTTTGAAGTATCTGTCAAGAATTCTAAAAGTAGTTCCTTTGGGGGAGCTTAACTCAATGGAACCAATTTCCGTAAATGGAAGAAAATCATGACAGCTCATCTCCGAGGAATGCACAAGATGGGGCATGTAACTGGGGCAATTGAGGTTCCTAGTGAAGATGATGTTGGTGCCTACACTAAGTGGGAAGATGATGATGGTCTTGTAATGTCAGTCTTGTACAAAGCCATGAATGAGGATATAGTAGACCTTGTGGAGCAATGTGATACTGCGCAGGCAATCTGGAAGACATTGGAAGATCTATACACAAATGAGTCTGATTTCATACAGGTTCATGAGTTAATGTGCACAACTTCAGCAATGCAACAGAATAGGCAGCCAGTGGCGCAGTATTTCACCAAGCTGAAAAATATTTGGGCTGAGATTTATATGCAGCGTCCTTGCAAGATCAAGAACCAGGCGGATATTGTTTGGTACCAGAAGGAAAAAGAATTTGTGCGTGTTCACCATTTCCTGAGAGGGCTTGATGCAAAGCATAACAGCGCCAAAGGAGAACTGCTCAGAATGACAGAACCCCCTAGCCTGACTACCACTTTCACATATATCCGGCCGTAAGGATGAGTCTCAGCAGGAAAGTCTTAATCAAGCACAAGTTGAAGTTTCTAGCCTTACTGTTTAGGCGAGGTCTCCAGAACCACTCCTTTAGCAATCAAATTCAGTTCCATTCCATAAGCAAGGACCACCACCAGGCTTTGGGAATCAGCCCCGTCCTCCTTGCTCTTATTGCAATGATACTGGCCATGCTCGTGAGACTTGTTGGAAGTTGTATCCGCACCTTAGGCCTAAGAGGTCTAATTATCGTCCTAAGGCGAAAGCAGATATTCAGTTGGTCCAAGAACCAGATATCTATGGTGTGGTCGGTTAGATCAATATTTACCTAGTAATTGTTACCTTATTCTTATTCTTTTGCTATATCCTTTTATGTTTTATCTATTTCTTATTACGTTTCCTATTCATACTAGGAAAATGAGCTAAGGATCGGAAAAGAGTCAAAACGGTGGATTTAGCACATATTGAAGAAATCGGGTGAAGAATTGAAGCCAAAGGAGCAAAACCGGAAAATACACTAAAAGCCGAATTTGACCCGTCAACGTCGGTCAACGGGTAGAATTCCGGTCAAACTCCGGCGGCCGGAAGATGGTGATGGCTGATATTAAAGTGAAGAAGCATTAGAGGGAAGAAGACTTCTTGATTCAAATTCAAATGAGAAGAAGACAAGTGAAAGAGACATCTTTGGTTTTGTCCCCTTGATGTTAACCTTGTCCCCTTGTCCTTATGGCCAAATACCGAGAGTACCCTTGCTTTTCTTTCTCCACCAAAATATCTTTGAGGTTTTTGGTCATTTAATAAAGACTAGATCCACAATTTGTGCTTCCATCTTTGTCCATAACATCTAGCGCTTCATTTCCTTGCATCTCCACCCTCCATTCATCACTTTAGGCCTATTTATACCCTCCTCTATCATTTTGGACGAATGACACTCTTTCTCCTCTCCATTCCTTCTCCATTTCTCATAGTTCTTCATATTTTAATTTGTTTAGTTAGCTTAGTTTAGCCCTTGTGTAGAGAGAGGGGTGTAGCATCTTTGGTTGATAACCAAAACCGAAGATTCTACACCCCTTGATCAATCACACTTGTGGGTAGATCCATGAAGCCTTATTCTTAATCTTCTCTTTATGTATGTAGATTTGTATAGTGTTTTGGGTTTGAGAAAACCGAAAATACTATACTTTGAAGCTTCACATCCTCTTTGTTTACATCTAGGAAGCTCATGGGTATTGTGGTTCTTTCTCACTTTCTCTTTGCTTTCATAGTATATTACTTTTGTAAGGCTTTTATGTATATGTCCATGTGTGTGAGTAGTGGATTTGAGCAAACAATGTAATTTCCTTAAATTTGATGATTGATGCATGTTTGAATCTATGAGTTCCTACTCTTTATGCCTACTAAATGTGTTAGCTAGCTTTGTCACCTAGAAAGCATGTTTAGGTAAGTAATTAATCGAAACATGAAATTGATAATTTCTTGAATCCGTGAGCATGAGTAGCCTTTAGGTGGTGGCTTAGTATTTCTTACGGGAAGTATTAAGTTGCTTGAATTTCTTACTTTGAACTTAATGCGTGTGCCGTGAGTTTAATTGCCCTAAGGGGTTGTTAGGCTTGCGGTACATAGCCCACTTGTGTTATAAGGTAATATAATTGGGATTAAGGTTGTGTGATTTAACTTGGCTCCAAAAGACTTTCTTAAATTGCATGATTAGTTAGTTTCTTGGTAGCTTCACCAAAGCTAGGGGGGTATTTGTCAAGCATGTTTTCACATCAATTATGGGTTACATTTGTGCATAAGTCTCTATTTCTCTTATTGATCTAGCCTCTACACTTGTTAGTTTAGTTTGCTTTATTTTTATATTAGTTTTAATTTAGTTAAAATCAACAAAGCCGATTCACTACCACTTGTAAATACCATCCCCATGACCTTTAGCTTCCAAAGGGCTAAGGTTGTGAATTGTAAAAAGGTAGATGCATGTGTTTTCTAGGTTTTATTTCACGGTAATCTAGTTAGGGTAAAGTGACTTAATCCCTTGGGTACGATACTCTTACTTTTTCCCCTATACTAAAACTTGACCTCCTACTCTTGGGAGTAGGAAGCATCACAAATTTGAACATAATATTAGTTAGGTGATGCGACCAACAAGTTTTTGGCGCCGTTCCTGGGGGATAGGTAAATTTGGACAGGATCATCATACAGCAGGAGGAGCGGCACCCACAGTTTCCATAGTTGGTCGTGGTAAGATAGGTATGGCTTTAAATATTTCTAGCTTTGTTGGGTCAAATACATGGATTATTGATTCTGGTTCCTCAGATCACATGACTTATGACAAATCTTATTTTACTGAATTGTCCTCTCCACCAGTACCTTATGTTACTAATGTCAATGGTGAGGCCTTCCCTGTGTTAGGAAACGAGTCAGTTCGTATTACTCCCACAATAGAACTTCAAAATGTGCTATATGTACCTGCTTTATCTCATCATTTGATATCTGTCCCACAGTTGAATACTGAAGCCAAATGCTCTGTGACATTTTTTCCCATGTATGTGATATTTCAAGATCTTCTCACTGGGGAGTTACTAGGTCGGGGGTATCTGAGGGGCCGATTGTTTCATCTGGGTCAGACGTACACATGGGAGAAACCAGGAGCACAGTCCCGGACCGCTTTAATCTCCACTTCTGATAAGCTAAGTGAAGTTTGGTTATGGCACCGTCGCTTAGGGCACCGTCGCTTAGGGCATCCATGTTTTAGTATTATGAAAAAAATCCATGCCTACTTTGTTTATTGGTGTGGATAAGTCAGTCTTACGTTGTGAAACATGTGTTTTGGGCAAGAGTCATTGAACTACTTATTCCTCTAGTATTTCTAATAAAAGTGTCGTTCGTTTCGAATTAATTCATTCTGATGTTTGGGGACCTTCGAAAGAACATACTGTATCGAGTATGAGGTATTATGTGTCATTTATTGATGATTGCACACGTCTTACTTGAATTGTTCTTCTTAAACCCACGGATGAAGTCTTTCTGGCTTTTCAAGACTTCTATACCAATGTCCAAACACAATACCATGCCACAATTAAAGTTCTTCGTTCTGATAATGGGGGGGAGGGGGAATATGTAAACCGTGTTCCGGAGTTTTTAAAAACACATGGGATTGTTCATCAAACAACGTGTCCTTACACACCTAAGCAGAATGGGGTATCCGAAAGGAAAAATCATCATTTATTTGATATGGCTCATTGTCTTCTCTTTAGTGACCATTGCCCTAAAAATGGGGTGATGCTGTCATAGCCTCTGCCCATCTCAATAATCGTCTTCCATCTAGTGTCCTCAAGGAAAAAGTACCATATGAGGTACTTGCATCTCATGTATCTTTACCCTCATTTCATAATCTCCCTGCTCGTGTTTTTGGTTGTGTCGCCTTTGTCCATATTCCAAAGAGTCAGAGGTCAAAGTTGGATGCCCGGGCCCTTAAATGTGTGTTTTTTTGTTATGGAGGATATCAGAAAGTATACAGGTGCTATCATCCACCTACCAGAAAATACTATGTCACTATGGATGTTACCTTTTTTTAGGACATGAGCTATTTTACCTCTTCCGTACGGCTCTTCAGGGGGAGCATTCATAAAAATTGATGGAATTATTTTTCAAGCACATTGTACCTGCAAACCAACTTCATACATATATTATCCTTCTTGTATCGATTTTAGTATAAGACAAGTAGGGATCGTTCTATCCGGGAAAATCAAGGACATTCAATCACATGAAGTATCACATAATTATATTGGGGGTTTGGAAATTGTATTTAAATCCTACTGAAAATTACAAAAATAAATAAAAATTAAAACTTAAAACTATTATTTACACATGATCACATCTTCACACACATAGCTTAGCACGAAATTACTCAATAATATGTTAAATCCGAATTCAAGAAACATGGCAGCAATATTTCACAAAGCACTTAGACAAATTCAATTCCAATTCTAATTAGAGCCCTCAACGGTTCATCTAATCGTTAAGACCTCTCAAGTATTTAGAATCAACTCAGCTTGTAATCCTAAACGTAGTGCTAATCAGTTTAAAGACACTCAGCGTAGAAATTAAACATAAAGAACATATAAGCACAATAAGCCGAATTGGAGACATGCAACAAGTATGGCGTCACCTCACCTTGCTTCAACACATAAACTTTCATGGTTATAACAGCCCTATTAAATAATCTAAATCACAACAACTCAGCGTATGATGTAATCCAAATTATTCTGGTGGATGAAATCGGTACCTAAGGGGCTGCCACAAAGTCAGTCATTAAGTACACGATTTGTGATGCTTGAATTCATGAAAATTAATCAAATAATGTCAAGAACACATGTAAAACTACTGTCCTATTTCAAGAACTCAAATCACACATATCATTGTTCACGAATCAAACAAAAAGAAAACCAAAATACATAACAGAATTTCGGAAATCCAATGTTAAATTTATAAAACCAAAACAACATACATCAATCTATTTAATCTTCATAGACAAAGTATTAAATTTATATAGAAAATATAAAGCCATAAGAGATGTTTGAATCACACTTTTGAAGAACCTTACAAGACTTCAACAATGGTGGATTCGGCAAAGAGGAGATGGTGTGATTTTGATGTAGGGGGATGGTACGGCTGTTCTACTTTCTGTGTGAGATTTTTGTGGAGTAATTTTAGTAGAGTTTTGGCCTTGTTTGTGCGTGAGAAGAGAGATGATTTTTCTGTGTCAAAACCGCTCTTTATATAGAGGCAAAGGTAAAAGAATTCGGCAGCAACTAGGGTTTACAAAACCTAGTTTTTCTCAAACTTATCCTGTTGGCAGATTTGACCTTCATGTGAAGATTACAGAATATCTCTGTCTAAAAAATAGCTATTGAGGTGATTCCAACTAATTTGGAAACTAGACTCCCATAGGTTTCTATCCATATGTGGCTCGCCATCTGGTTCAAAGTGACCTGTCTTGGAGAGTCCGTAGAAATTGGATAACGTGCACAGGAATTCTGCCGAATTTAATCAGGGTTTCTTGCGATTTTTCTTCCTCTTTTTCTGAATTATCTCTACCTTTTCTCTTAAATTTGTTGCTGAATTTACCTTGGACAATTACTGAATATCCTTAAAATATCTCTTCCATTTATCCTTGATTTTATTCAGCCTCTCTTCTTATCCTATTTCCATTGCAACTCTTCTCTTGCATTCGGCAATTGGTATAAATTTCTGCCCGATTTCTCTCCTATTTTCTCCAACGAATTTTTCTCATTTAATTTCTGAAAATAAGAGAGAAGAAATATTAAAAAGACAAGATAAAAATGTTGGAGAATTATTAAGAATATGATTCCTAATTCAGTCAGGATTTCCTGGTTCAACAAGGAGTTCTACTTTGATTGAAACTCTTAGAACTTTCGACGTTTTCAGAAACATCGAGATATTGTAGACTCCTAAACCGATTAAGACTCTTATTTGCATAAGGAGTCCTACTTTGAATCAAACTCTTGAATTAAGAATCCTAGTTCAACTCAAACTCTTCACAAATTCAGCGTTTTTAGACGTTTTAGCTCATTTCACAAACCGACTATACCAAAGACTCCATACTCGACTAAACGACTCTATAATACAACAATAAGGGTTAAGCATTACATAAATTGGGGTAAAAACGTATTAATAATGTCGCATATAATCCTCCTATCAACTACCCCACACTTAGCTTTTTCTAGTCCCTTAGCAAAACAAAATAAAAGACTCTACAAAAACTGCTGCCCCTAAATGATTGTCTCAGGATCTTTTAAACACATAGTTTTCAAGTTTTAAGCATTCAAGTGTAAGCGCAATAATCCCAAGCGTCATAGACATGTTTCATGGCATGAATAAGTAAGAAGTGAGAAAATAAGCATGTAAACATGTCAAGTTAATTCGATCCTCCTCACTAGGCATACTCTCTTCTTTTCACTCATGATATGATAATATTCACTCAAAGTATATGCAAGAGAATAGATTGTAAGGCAACAAATAGCTTGCATATTTTATCAAATAAAAAGCACTTTGCGAATAGTATTATCAAGATAAACTTCATATAACAACTATGTGTACAAATGAACCAAAACCATAAACTCGACTCTTGAGATAATCTCCACATATAAAGTTCACCTATTTTAAGAATCATGAGAAAGATCTTTAAAGGGAATAATATGGGGCTTGGCATAAGGTATTCTCATTTAGAATCGTGGTGATAAAATGTCACCAAGACTTAGCAAAACTCAATACTCCTTATGACTTCACTCCAAGGGCCAAGTTTCAACTTGTTGGGCCCATTCTTCATTCTTTTCTTCCACAAAAATAGTGAAATCGAACAAATGTCAAATATATCAATGCAAGACCTTCAAATTATAACCAAGCTCCAATTTCACAATGACTTAGCAATTATTAACTTGTAACTGTGCCTTCCTCTTTTGTTTCATTTCGGACTTATCATTTTTTTTTTCTGTCCGAATTATTTTTCTTTTCTTTAGGCACGGCCATTAATCAATTTTTCATCATCATTGCTAAGTTCACCCCACACTTGTTTCATAACATTACTCCAAATCACATATCCGCAACAAAATCAAGCTTTACCAAGTCTTGAGAACAAAGGTAAAGATATAGTTATTCTAAGCAAATAGAATGTGTATAAGGTAATGAAAGAAAGGTTCTATATAAGCTCAAAGGGGTTAAAACTAAGGAGTCCCACGACGGGCACAAATTAGGCACATGGTTTATTTGACTTTGGTGGTAATCCTAGTAAGATCTTCTCAATCACTTTCAAAATCAAGGCATAGTCATGAATAATAGTCTCAAAAATCATCAAGAGCAAGTTCTAGCATTCTAGAGTTCATTAAAAATTATGGCACATAATCATTGAATAATCAAAGAATGATGAAGTTTAGATAAATTTCTGCCATTTATATTATCAATAACGCACAAGAAGAAAGTATTTGGCACAAAATCTCACATAGGATATTATGGAAACAATTTAACTCAAACATGCATGTTTTATTGTATGTCAATCATAATCTCACATGTTCATACAAATCACAATATCCATGAAATCACAATTAATTCTTATGATTATGTAAAACAATCATCTATGCATTTAAAGATATAATCATTATCGACTCTTTAGGGGCATCTAAGAAATTTTTTATTTTTTCTGTATTTCTCTTTTTCTGACTCGAAACAAACAAAAATAATTAAAACAAAAAACATGGAAACATGTATCACTACCCCACACTTAGAAAATTACATTGTCCTCAATGTAGATCAAAATAATGTTGTAATTCCTAAGCATATGATAAATCACATATCTCCATTTATACAATTCAACCTAAAAGAGTTTAGGGATTAGAAAATGCAAACTCTCGTAGACGGCTACTTCACAATTTCGGTTGAAATAGGTTGCCTCTCATGCATCGCTTAATTGTTTATAGTCATTTAGCCTATACTCTTCTCCATGTGTTCATTTGCATATTTTGGCGCATCTCTCAATTGTGTCTCCTCATATGTGTGCTCGGCAAAGGGCTCATAGTAGGGCTTAAGTCGATGCCCATTCACCTGGAATGCCTTCCCTGACCTATCATTTTCAATCTCAACTTAAAAGAGTTGCTGCCTCAAGTTCGGCAATGACTTCAACAAATTTTTGTTCGAGTTCAGCCTCCTCTTTTGTCGAAATTCTTTCTCCTCTCTTGTCAAATCCGACCCCTCATCATTCAATTATGTTGAAGCAAATTACGTCACCATCAAACTCCATGGTGAGATTCCCTTCAGCAACATTAATTCGTGTCCTTGCAGTCCTCATGAAGAGTCGCCCTAAAAGTAATTGAGTATTGTTTAGGGGCGAGTCCTCCATCTCCAAGATTTAAAAATCTGCAGGAAAAACCAAATGGTTGACCTGCACAAAGACATCCTCAACATACCTTTCATGGGCCTGAAAAGATCAAATGTTAGTAATTATAAAAGAAATGAACTCCAAGAATTAATAGGTATAAGTTAGAATAAGTCAGAATCAGTAAGTGTAAGTTAGAAACAATTTGTAAAAGTTAGCAAGTTAGAATCAACAAGTATAGGTTAGAGTTAGCAAATAAGCAAAAGTCAGTAAAAGTTAGTGTACCAATATACAACAATTAATTAAGTAGAATTTAATTGTAAATCATGAACACAAGTTTAGAGTATGGAGTCTCTTCTTGTAACACAAGTCGTCATTCCCAACTTATTGAGAGTTCCAATCAACTGTTAACAATGTAATTCTTCACTTCTTCCTTATGATCCGCAACTGACAATCAAACTCTACAAGTATGTTAGATAAACAAAGACAAATGCTCAACGAAAATTGAGGGTAGTTACAAAGAGATACATGTTACAGGAGACCTACATACAAGAAAAATATAAAAGTTAGAATGTTAGATTTAGAGTTAGCAAGTATGGTTAGAGTTACATTTTTTTTTTTTTACGAATTTTAAAAAAAACTACAAAATTATTTAAAGTATATCACACAAAATTTTCACACGAAATTTACACAAGGTTTCACGAAAATTTACATGTTATTTTCACAAGAATTCGGTTCATGTTTCACAAAGTATCCGAAAATTACAACACATCAAATATGTCGAACTCTTAGAGTCTAATTGCTTTTATTCACACAACTTTTAAAATTCAAGGTACGTGGAGTGATGGAGGTGTTATCCAAGCACAAAGTACCTGCAAAACAACTTCATACACATAATACCCTTCTTTTGTCAATTGTAGTTAGGACAAGTAGGGATCGTTCTATCCGGGGAAATCAAGGGCTTTCAATCACACAAAGTGTTGCACATAAGGGGGTTTGTCGATTTTTATGATTAATTACCTACTGAATTTTTACAAATTCTAAAACCTAAATTATTATCTACAATTGATCATCACCTTTCACACAATCACAAGACACAAATCTCATTATACATGCAATGAAATTAAAACAAGCAATAGGGGCAGCAGCAAATATCGAATTCAAGATCAATTAAGTTCCAATTTAATTAGAGCCAATGCGGTTATTCTAATTATTCAAAACATCACAAGTATTTAGAATCCAACATGCGTGTAATCCTAAACATGGTACTAATCGGTTTAATAACACAATGCGTAGAAATTAAACACAAATAGCACATAAGCACAATATGTCGAATTGGAACATGTTAGCAAGTATGGCGTCACTCATCTCACATCGACATGTAAATTTCCAGAATTACTCTAGCCCTTAGATAAATACATATTAAAACATAACATGCGTATGATCCAACATGTATTAAATCGGCAAGTGAATTCAATACCTAGATAACACTCATGGCCTTTCGAATGCATCTAGACGTCTCCTTCGGTTGCACACGAATTAAGGAAATAAACCTAATTAAATCAAGAAAGCATTCAAAATCCTACTGCCCATCATACATATTTAATCAAATCACATGCATAAATCGGTAATCAAACATGAAATAACCAAACAATTATTACAAAGATTCGGAAATCCCATATAAAATTAACAATACCGAAAATAAAACCAAGAATCCAAACATATTTCATAGACAAAATAATGTTTAAATACAAAGAAATCAAAGCCATTGAAATATTATAATCTTAATGACAACCTTGTTGAAGGAATCGGCAATAGGATTGGTGATGATGATTGGAAAGGTTTTGTGGAAAGGTGGTGGAGATGATTCGGCCTTGTTCTTGGTAAGATTTATGGAGATATTTTGGCAGAGGTTCGGCAAGTTTATGTGAGGAAGAGAAGATGATTTTCTGAATTTAAGATGTGGTATTTATAGAGGCAAGGGAGGCAGCTAGGGTTTACAAAACCTAGTTTTTCTCAAACTTATCCTGCTGGCAGATTTGACTTTCGAGTGAAGATTATGGAATATCTTTCTCTAGAAAATAGATATTAAGGTGATTCCAGTAGGGTTGGAAACTAGACTCCCGTAGCTTTCTATCCATATAAGGCTCGAATTCAGATTCATTGTGAGCTGTCCGGGAGAGTCCGTGGAAGTTGGATGACGTGCACAGGAATTCTGCCGAATTTGATCAGGATTTATTGCGATTTTCTTCCTCTATTTTCTGCCGAAAATTCCCAAGATAATGGCTGAATAATTGAGCAATATCTCTTTAGGTTTTCCATGAATTAATTCAGCCAAAAATCTTGCACAAAGGATGGAATTCAGTCCACATTCGTAAGCCAAATCCATGTAGAACTCGGTTTAGGTTTTCTTCTTTCGGCAGACTTGACCTTCGTGCATTCAAACTGGCATAACTTTTTGCTCAGAGCTCCGATTGATGCGATTCCAAGTCCCAGAGAAACTAGACTCGTAGAGCTTTCCAACGGCGTATGGTACGTTCTCTGGTTCCAAGCGATGTGTCCCACAGAAATTTCGGAAGTCAGGACACAGTCCCAGGAAAATCCTGGTAGTCCCTGGATTGGTTTGCTCAAACTGCCAAGTTACAGCCTTCATTTGGGTGACTTCCCGAACTCTGATTGATCTGAAATTTTGACACAATACACTTTAGCTTCCCAATTATATGCATACCAAATTTCATCAAATTTGGAAAAGGATAGATCAGTTTAGCACAGGCCTCAATATCACGAAAACAACATATTTTTCACTTTTTGCTCAGATTTCTTTACTTAGTCATTTTTCTGACAATTAAGCACATTTTCTCCAAAACTCTACCAAATTAACACTAAACTATATTATGACTCTATCTTAGAAAAATAAGGGTTAAACAAAGCATAAATGAGGGTAAAAACATATAATATCGTCGCACATTGTGCTCCTATCATGGAGCAGAGGAGATAACAGTGCAATGGGCTGAAACAGCCGAAGGAAGTATCATGCTTTTATCCGAAATACCTTAAACTTTAAAGACATCTTTCATTTGTGAAGTTATATAAATCTATTTATGCAAAGTTATTTTCTAAGTTCTAAAGCAAGGTGGACGTGCGGCCCAAGTATTGTCGTCTAGACATGACTATTCCGTGTTTTCAGAAGGCTAGAACGAAAGTTTCTAAGATGGATTAAGGCAAGACTCGTTGTTGGTAACCACGGAGAGCGAACTCTCTATCGACTCCCTCACCGAGAAGGAACGTCAGTCTGTGGGCCTTGAGATCAAGTTAAACAAACCTTGAAACCTAATTAGAGACAAACGAACTAATAGGCGAACCTTTATGCCCCTTACTCAGTTAAGAATAACCATTTGTTAGACAGTTCTCCAAGTGTTAATAAAAGCCGCCCTCAACCCCAAGTGACCTTAACAAGGTACAAATGGAGGGTTAAAGCCAATATTAACAAAAGGGACTTCACCTATTCCGTTCACTTTAGAACCTACAATAAACTAAAAATAAATAAATCTTTAACTTCCTAGCAATTTATCTAAATGTTACACACATAAATCACATAATATATCATACATTCGGCCACAATTATAAACAAAAACCGAAACGTAATTAGGCTATTACATACCAAAACCTAAAAATTATACAAAACCGAAACTATAAAAAATTATGCACATCACAATTTATACAATGATACAAAGTAACACATCATGAAATTAAATAATTTTAATTTTCCCAGCAACGGCGCCAAAAATTGATGGAATTATTTTTCAAGCACATTGTACCTGAAAATAACTTCATACATATATTACCCTTCTTGTATCGATTGTAGTATAAGACAAGTAGGGATAGTTCTATCCAGGGAAATCAAGGGCATTCAATCACATGAAATATCACATAATTATATTGGGGGTTTGGAAATTGTATCTAAATCCTACTAAAAATTACGAAAATAAATAAAAAATAAAAACTTAAAACTATTATTTACACATGATCACATCTTTACACACATAGCTTAGCACGAAATTACTCAATAATATGTTAAATCCGAATTCAAGAAACATGGCAGCAATATTTCACAAAGCAGTTAGACAAATTCAATTCCAATTCTAATTAGAGCCATCAGCGGTTCATCTAATCGTTTAGACCTCTCAAGTATTTAGAATCAACTCAGCGTGTAATCCTAAACGTAGTGCTAATCAATTTAAAGATACTCAGCGTAGAAATTAAACATGAAGAACACATAAGCACAATAAGCCGAATTGAAGACATGCAACAAGTATGGCGTCACCTCACCTTGCTTCAACACGTAAACTTTCATGGTTATAATAACCCTATTAAATAATCTAAATCACAACAACTCAGCGTATAATGCAATCCAAATTATTCTGGTGGATGAAATCGATACCTAAGGGTGCTCTGCCACAAAGTCAGTCCTTAAGTACACGATTTGTGATGCTTGAACTCATGAAAATTAATCAAATAATCTCAAGAATACATGTAAAAGTACTGCCCTATTTCAAGAACTCAAATCACACATATCATTGTTCACGAATCAAACAAAAAGAAAACCAAAATACATAACAGAATTTCGGAAATCCAATGTTAAATTTATAAAACCAAAATAACAAACATCAATCCATTTAATCTTCATAGACAAAGTATTAAATTTATACAGAAAATATAAAACCATAAGAGATGTTCGAATCACACTTTTGAAGAACCTTGCAAGACTTCAACAATGGTGGATTCGGCAAAGAGGAGATGGTGCGATTTTGATGTAGGGAGATGGTACGGTTGTTCTACTTTCTGTATGGGATTTTTGTGGAGTAATTTTGGTAGAGTTTCGGCCTTGCTTGTGCGTGAGAAGAGAGATGATTTTTTTTGTCAAAACCGTTCTTTATATAGAGGCAAAGGTAAAAGAATTCGGCAGCAACTAGGGTTTACAAAACCTAGTTTTTCTCAACTTATCCTGCTGGCAGATTTGACCTTCATGTGAATATTACGGAATATCTCCCTCTAGAAAATAGTTATTGAGGTGATTCCAACTGATTTGGAAACTAGACTCCCGTAGCTTTCCATCCATATGTGGCTCGCCATCTAGTTCAAAGTGAGCTGTCTTGGAGAGTCCGTGGAATTTGGATGACGTGCACATGAATTCTGCCGAATTTAATCAGGGTTTCTTGCGATATTTCTTCCTCTTTTTCTGAATTATATCTTCATTTTCTCTTGAATTTGTTGCTGAATTTACCTTGGATAATTATTGAATATCCTTGCAATATCTCTTCCATTTATCCTTGATTTAATTCGGCCTCTCTTCTTGTCCTAGTTGCATTACAACTCTTTTCTTGCATTCGACAATAGGTAATAATTTTTGCCCGATTTCTCTCATATTTTCTCCAACGAATTTTTCTCATTTAATTCCTGAAAATAAGAGAGAAGAAATATTAAAAACACAAGATAAAAATGTTGGAGAATTATTAAGAATATGATTCCTGATTCAGTCAAGAATTTCCTGGTTCAACAAGGAGTTGTACTTTGATTGAAACTCTTAGAACTTTCGACGTTTTCAGAAACGTCGAGACATTGTAGTCTCCTAAACTGATTAAGACTCTTATTTGCATAAGGAGTTCTACTTTGAATCAAACTCTTGACTTAAGAATCCTAGTTCAACTCAAAATCTTCACAAATTCAGCGTTTTTAGACGTTTTATCTCATTTCACAAACCGACTCTACCAAAGACTCCAGACTCGACTAAACGACTCTATAATACAACAATAAGGATTAAGCATTACATAAATGGAGGTAAAAACGTATTAAGAACGTCGCATATAATGTTCCTATCAACTAGAGTTGAGGTTACTGATGTATCATGGAAAGGGGGAGATAGGCCAAACAGGAGATATCATTGTGACAGGTTCAGTTGAGGTTACTGATGCATCTGTTGCACAGGCACCACCAGATGATTCTGGTATAGTTGCTCCAGAGATTCAGGTACCAGAAGCTGACAACGCAACCGTCCCTCCTACCTCGCCTGCTCTTATTGATACCCCTGACCAATGTACCCCTGGTACAGAAGATCACTCATATGAGGTTAGTCATTCTATTGGGGTTAATACTAGTGAGACTAATAGTGGACAATATGTATTACCAAATAGGTCTACTCGAGGTCAACCAGCAAAACAGTATGAACCTACCCTTCAAGCCAAAGCTAAGTATCATGTGGCAAATTTTATGTCCACCAAAAGATTGTCTAAGTCATATGAATTGTTTGTGAATCAAATATCTGCTGTATCAGTACCTAACAAAGTGCAGAATGCATTGGGAAATCCAAAATGGAGGAAAGCAATGGAGGAGGAGATGGAAACATTACAGAAGAACAATACTTGGGAGCTTGTATCTCCACCACATGGAAAGAAGGTTGTGGGATGTCGCTGGGTGTTTACAGTGAAACATAATGCAGATGGGTCAATGAGTCGGTATAAAGCACGCCTAGTAGCAAAGGGATTCACTCAGACATATGGCATAGAATATGATGACACGTTTGCACCTGTTGCAAAGATGAACACTATTTGGGTATTGCTTTCTTTTGCTGCTAGCTTAAACTGGCCTCTTAAACAGTTTGATGTCAAGAATGCATTCCTTCATGGAGAACTCAGAGAGGAAGTGTATATGGATCTTCTGCCTGGATATGTAGCTGCTTCTCCAGGTAACTTCGTGTGCGGATTGAGAAAGTCGTTGTATGGTCTTAAACAATCACCTCGTGCTTGGTTTGGAAGGTTTTCATCATTCATGAAGAAGATTGACTACAAACAGAGTAATTCAGACCACACATTGTTTCTCAGACACCAACAAGGGAATTCAACAGCCCTAATTATATATGTTGATGATATGGTAATTATTGGTAATGATAATGTTGAGGTGAATAGATTACAGAAGCAGCTAGCCACAGAGTTTGATATGAAGGATCTAGGTACACTCAAGTACTTCTTGGGCATTGAGCTAGCCAGGGGACCGGAGTGAGGGAATCTATCTGTGTTAGAGGAAGTACATCCTTGATCTACTAGCAGAGACATGCATGTTGGAATGCACTCCAATTGACACTCCTATTGAGTAGAATCATCGATTAGCAGAGTATCAAGATCAGGTGCTTACCGACAAGACTCGCTATCAGAGGTTAGTTGGACGCCTAGTTTATTTAGCACATACCAAACTAGATGTTGCGTATGTAGTAAGTGTAGTGAGCCAGTTCATGCATAATCCAAGTGTAGATCACATGGATGCTGTTGTGAGGATTTTGAGGTAGTTGAAGTCAGCTCCAGGGAAGAGTAATGTTTTCTAATCACAACAATATTCTTGAGATTTGTGGCTTCACAGATGCAGACTGGGCTGAAAATATTACAGATCGGAGGTTTACATCAGGGTATTTTACCTTTGTAGGAGGTAATCTTGTTACATGGAAGAGTAAGAAACAAAAGGTGGTGGCTCGGTCTAGTGCTGAAGCAGAATATAGAGGTATGACTCATGGAGTATGCGAGTTGTTGTGGCTTAGAAATTTGCTACGAGACTTGGGTGTTAAAGCTAAGTGTGCTATGCAGCTGTACTGTGACAACAAGGCGGCTATTGATATTTCACCGAATCCTGTGCAGCATGATCGTACTAAACATGTGAAGGTTGATCGTCATTTTATAAAGGAGAAGCTAGATGCTAAGATCATTAGTTTTCCTTTTGTTCATTCAGAAGAGCAACTTGCAGATATACTCACAAAAATAGTGTCTAAGAAGGTCTTTTATGACTCACTTAGCAAGTTGGGCATGGTTGACATATATGCGCCAACTTGAGGGGAGTATTAGCGTGAGTCATGGAATGTAATTTAGGAATGTAAATCAGGTAGTTAGTACTTCCATATTCTGTATATGTAGTACGTAGTACGTAGGGTTGTAGCACATCTTGTATCCTCTTTATATAGCCTCCAATGTGAGATGAATAATATATCAGAAAATTCATTAGTAACACCAGAATTCATTTGCATGTATAGTTAATTTACTGTAGTAAGACCTAATGATACTTGCTCAAAGCGTGTATAATTTAATCATTTTTCTGCCCTATTTAATTTGGTACAAAGCGTTCATTGACGATGGTGTAAGGTAGCTAGGATTCTTAGGTTAGGTCTGGGGATTATTTGGTATTGAGTGTACTTATTGATATCAACGACATCAAAAATATTTTTGAATTTCAGT
The DNA here is from genome assembly GCA_963682095.1 of Potentilla sterilis. NCBI lineage: Eukaryota > Viridiplantae > Streptophyta > Magnoliopsida > Rosales > Rosaceae > Potentilla > Potentilla sterilis. The sequence goes on along the minus strand of OY821758.1, from coordinate 24,786,330 downwards.
CTTTAACATACCTAGCGGTAGGTAGTGTCTTTGTTAATTAAGGTTGTATACGTTACATTTTCTGCAGGGAGTACATAGATGTTTTACATGTACTACAGTGAAATATGTGAAGGGAAAATGGATCCAGCGCGCACATTGGTTCTACCTGAGAAAAGACCGACTTTGATTGTCATCCTCATTGCATGCTGGGGCCTGGGGAGGTATCCGCAAGTTAACCTAATTAAACACTTACAAGAATGATGCTCGTGCAGCACACCATTTCACTCTCGTTAGCAAGTGGGAGAGTGCAATAATTTGTGAGAAGTTCTTGAATGCAAAGAATGCAAAGAGTGCAATAAATTCTGGGGGACTATATATTTGGGAAGTTCTCAATCGCCTCCTCATATCGAAGAGCTCAGTTAGGTGTTTTTAAATTTTCATAGTTATTCATTCCCACTACCAGAAAAAAGGGTTTTCCCGACAAAAAAAAAAAACGGCCGACGAATTAAAATTTTCGTCGGTAATTCTAAGGAATAGCCGACGATTTTATTTTTCGTCAGTAAAAAAAAAAAAAAATCGTCGGCCATAGTTTAACCATAGCCGACGAAACCTTTTTTCGTTGGTATTTTCAAAAAATCGTCAGCTATATTTATATTTCAGCCGACGATTTGTATTTTCGTCGGCCTTTCTCCGGAACATTAGCCGACGAAAATTTTTGGAAGTATGGCCGACGAAGTTGACATTTTCGTCGGCTATAAGTCTATATATTTTCAGATCTGGGCAGCAGGTGCTCATTTAAAAAAAAAAGGAAAAAACGGGAGAAAGAGTGAAAAATCTGTGGGTATTGTTGAAATCCGTCCTCTCTTACATTGTGGAGCTATATATAGGTACGTACATGTGTGTATATGTTGATTATGAGTTTTTGTTGAGTTGATTTTGAGTTTTAGTGATTTTGATTTAGTAAGTGATTTTTTGTTTTATTATTGTTTTAGTGTTAGAATGTATGTATATATGTTGATTTTGAGTTTTAGTTGAGTTTTAGTTTAATTATATATGTGTTTTAATTTGATGTTATTTTAATTAGTGTTAATATATATATATATATATATATATATATATGTTAATTAATAGTTGTTGATATATAGTGTAATTAATAGTTGTTGATATATAATGTAATTAATTAACTTAAATAATGGTTGATATATAGGGTAACTTAAATAATGGTTGTTAATTAATTGTATATATATATGAGTTGATGTTGATAATAATATATATTGTAATGTAATTAATTATTAAGGATTTATATATATATATATATGTGTTTATTAATTTCTTATTAATTAAAGTTATACATATATATTATTATCAGGCTATATATGGATCTGGATAAGAGTTGGATTTCGCTTCTAAGGCATGACCGACGATACACTACAGGAGTTGTGAATTTTTTACAGTTCGTCGAAGAAAATGCAAACGGGAATGATTACCATTATTGCCCGTGCAAGAAATGTAAGTGTCGCAGTGATATGTGTCGATTTCCGATTAGGACAGTATGGGAGCACCTAAAGAGTAATGGGTTTTGGCCGAAGTACAAACGTTGGATATATCACGGTGAGCCATCATTAGATGGATCGCATGATCATGGGCAGTTTTTTTAGGCGGGCAGTAGTAGTACATCCAACGATCCAGCAATGGCATTCGTCAACGACGTGTTTCCTTTTGAAAGCGGTGTACGTGGGGAACAATATATGCATGACCCGGTGCTGCCATTCCCACAAGTTGTCAACACTGCTGTCTTTGACAAGTACAACAAACTGATTGCATTGCAACAGACCCCTGTGTCTTCAAGTTCTGAGAAGACAGTTCTTCAAAGTACGTGTGATGGAGTTAATGAGGATTAAAGTCGAGACAAAATCGACTATCAGGCAAGTGGATGAATATCTACAGTACACTTCTTCGTTGTTGGAGGAGGGTCATTGTAATCCTACCAATCACCGTAAGGTCCGAAGTATCCTCAAAGATCTAGGGCTTTCCTACATTAAGATCCATGCATGCGCATTTGACTGCGTTCTCTTCTGGGGTAAAGATGCAGAAGGGAATGACCTTGCTAGCCTTGACGCATGTCCGATATGTCAGTCTGACCGATATAAGTTGACGGGAGCAGGCAATAAAAAACCTGTGAAAGTGCTTCGGTATTTTCCGTTGAGAGATAGGCTTGAGCGGTTGTACATGTCAGAAACCACCGCAAAAGCTATGAGATGGTACGGTGAGCGGGACGCGGGAGACGCAGATATCATGACACACATCTCTGAAGGAGCGGCTTGGAAGCATATAAACAATGAGTTTCCTCATTTTGCGTCAGATGTCAGAAACATCAGGCTCGGGCTCTCAACCGACGGGTTCAACCCTTTCGGCACCATGAGTCTTTCATACAGTATATGGCCGGTGGTTTTGGTACCTTACAACCTTCCTCCGTGGATGTGCATGAAGAAGGAATATAATATGTTGACGTTGTTGATTCCGGGGCCTGGTTACCCAGGAAAATGTCTCGATGTGTATATGAGACCATTGATTGAAGAGCTTAAGGTATTGTGGGACGTTGGTCATCCCACTTTTGACAAGTACAAGGAGGAGACGTTCCAGATGCATGCCATGGTTATTGGTATCATCAGTGATTTTCCTGCTTATGGGATGTTGTCGGGCAGCGTTGATAGGGGATACAAGGTTTGTCCAGAGTGCCTCAGCGATTATGGGAGCACCCCTCATTGCAACAAGATATGCAGAATGGGTCATCGTGTGTTCCTTCCGGCGGATCACCACTGGCGTTACGAGTCCGCCGCATTTGATGGAACCGAAGAACACGGTGGTCCCCCCCAGAAGATGGACGGGAAGAGAAATTTTAGCAGTGCTTAATGAGTACGATTTTGGGCCCCTCAGCAATCATCCCGACATTGTAGCGGAAATACTTGAAAGGCCTGAGGAGTACAAATTCTGGACACATAAGAGCATATTGTGGGAACTCCCGTACTGGTGTGAGTTGCTGATCCGTCACTTCCTAGACGTTATGCACATAGAAAAAAATGTTTCTGAAAGTGTGGTGGGCACAACGCTGAACTTGGAGGGGAAGACGAAAGACGGTCCTAAGGCTCGCACTGATCTGCAAAACATGAATATCAGAAAACAACTATGGTTGAAACAAGGAAAGAGAAAAATGCCTCAAGCTCCTTACACCGTCAAGCCTGAGCATAAATCAGAAATTTTCCATTGGATAAGTCGGGCCAAGTATCCTTCACGCTTTGCTGGAAATATAGCCAAGTGTGTGAACAGTCAATTCAACAATCTTTATGGGTTGAAAAGTCATGACAATCATATCCTGCTACAACGTCTCTTCCCTGTTTTCATTCGACCATTCCTTCCCCGTCACGTTGTGGAGCCGTTAGTAGCGATGGCAAGATTTTTCAAAAAGGTATGCACACGGTAAGTGAGAAAATCTGACCTCCGGGAAATGCAACAAGACATCGTTCATATCATGTGTCAATTTGAGATGATATTTCCTCCAAATATTTTCGACATCATGCCTCACCTCATGATCCATCTTCCTCGGCAGTTGTTGCTTACCAGTCCTGTGCACTTCACTTGGATGTATCCGATGGAAAGGTACGTATTTTACACCTTATGTTAATTTCCTCATCAATTTATGTGATATAGTATTAACTTATTATCATAACACTTTAAAAATTTGATTTATAGGCAACTTGGACAATACGGTGATTTTGTCCAAAACAGATCCGCACCTGAAGGATGTATAGCTGAAGCATATATTGCGCACGAGTGCGTCACCTACATGAAGCTGTATTTAGGAGCGTTACAGGAAAGCATACCGGAAGATGTACCTTCACAGTTCAATCTTTCCATACTCTCCGACGATGTTGTACTCGGTAGAAACATGCCAGTTTCCTACAAGTTGAAAGATTATGAGGTAGCCATTGCACATTGGTGGGTACTAATTAACTGTCCAGAAGTTCAATTTTGGAAGAACATGCATCTAAACTGTGACCAAGTAGGAGGTGATCTCGATTACCATAACCGGACATCCGCAGAGTATTTCGGCTGCTGGGTACGTAACTTTAACACTATTCTATACGTATTTATATATTATTGTGTATAATTATTCATATTTATAGTTGATTCTGATGGTTGCAGATGGACCTTATTAAAAATGATAATCACCCAAATTGGTCGCACGAACTCAGACTTCTGGCGATGAAGCCGGTCTATTCAAAAGTTTATGCGACGTGCAAGGTGAATGGTGTGTTATTTCGATGTGAAGAGAGAGACCTCAGACTGAAAACACAAAATTCAGGGGTTATGGCACATGGTGGGGATGATGGAGTTGACTATTACGGTGTTCTCCATTCAGTTGTGGAACTGCATTATGGGGAAGGCATGAAAGTGCACCTTTTCAAGTGCAGATGGTTTGACACACGGCCGCAGAGCATGAAAACCGATCAATACGGCATAACTTCTGTGAACACTAATACATCATGGTATGAGGACGACCCGTTCGTTTTAGCCACATGGGTGAAACAAGTGTTTTATCTTGATGATCTCGCCAAGGCTGACCCGTGGAAAGTAGTCAACACTATCCACCATCGCAACATTTACCGGGCGTCTACACTTGGAGTGGCTGAAGAGAACGAGGAAGGGGGCACCGCGTATCAAGAGCCCAACTCAAACGGTATTCCTGACTCCTCTTTTATTCGCCTAGACACGCCGGTGCGAATTCAACGTGAAGAGCCACTGCTTGTTGATGTTGATCCAAATGAAGAAACTAACGAGGACTCTAGTGGTGAGGAACGACATAGATTACCCCTATCGAGCAATTCAGAAACCGAAGAAGACTCATCCGATGATTCTGATTACAATCCGACGGATTAAGTAATTTAGATGATGTAATCCTTTCATTTGTAATCCACTCTTTTCTACTGAACGGGCGTGGGGATGAGCCTCCCAATATAGGCTGGGTTCCAAACCCCTTAAAAAAAATTTGAAATATGTTGACTGTTGGGTTTCTGTTTTTTTTATGTTCAATTTTGGTTATATATGAACAGGACATAGGAATACGAGAGGTGTAACACCACTGATTTTTTTATTTTTTTTCAAAGAATAGCCGACGAAAAATGCATTCTTTCGTCGGCTATACTAATTATAGCCGACGAAAAATGCGTGATTTCGTCGGCCAAAACTATATTGAAAAATACATATTTTATTTTAGACAGAAAACGACAAAAGAATAGCCGACGAGTACTATGTTTGATTTCGTCGGCTATGATTAAAAAAAAAACAAAAAAAGACCACCTTCCATTTTCTATCACTATCGACAAACCATTGCTTCATCCTTCAAATGCAAATATGACTTTAAATAAGATATGACCGAAATAATGAAATACGTCTACGGTTGAAAAATGACAAGATTCCGACAAAATCTGTGTGCCGAATGTTGCGGTTAACTGTTTTACTTCCGTTTTCCTATGGGTAGCCTGACGTTCGGTAAATATTTTGAGGAAAATTTTTATACGATTAGTTGCGTCTCATCGATTTGAAACTATTATATGTTGAAGGTCAGGCCAAAAAAACGTCATTTAGACAGGCCAATTACCATTTCTAAGCGTTTAAAGGGTTGACTCACCCGGTTGACCGTCCCGATCGAGCCTTTAACGTTGTCAGATGTAGTTGGATTTTTTTTCATACATGTATTTAATCTTAACGGTGATATCTGACGGTTGGAATAGATTTTCCAAACTTGTACATTCAAAATCGGAACATATGCACTTATGTTCCTTAACTTGTTTACTAAGTGTTTAAGTGAATGTATAGTTTCAAATAGTTACTATACGTACACTCTTCAAATGCAAATATGTCGTCAAATAAGATATGACCGAAATAATGAAATACGTCTACGGTTGAAAAATGACAAGATTCCGACAAAATCTGTGTGCCGAATGTTGCTGTTAACTGTTTTTTACTTCCGTTTTCCTATGGGTAGCCTGACGTTTGGTAAATATTTTGACGAAAATTTTTAAACGATTAGTTGCGTCTCATCGATTTGAAACTATTATCTGTTGAAGGTCAGGCCAAAAACCGTCGTCTAACTAGACTAATTTCTGTTTTAAAGCGTTTAGAGGTTTGACTTACTGGTTTGACCAACAGTTTAGCCGACGAAAATTATATGTCGTCGGCTAAACTCTTGCGATCCGCTTATTGTCTGCCGTTGGATGGCTCAGATCCAACGGCTGCTGATTTTCCAAAGTATAGCCGAAATATTTTAATTCGTAGGCTAAACTCTTGCGATCCGCGCCTTTTCATTGTCCGCCGTTGGATGGCTCAGATCAGACGGCTGCTGATCTCCTCAAGTATAGCCGACGACATTCAAAGAATAGCCGATGACATTCAAAGTATAGCCGACGATGTTAAAGTTTTCGTCGGCTATAGTTAAGAATAGCCGACGAAATCTTTTTTAATCGTCGGCTATTCTTTCGGGTATAAATCAGAAACTGTCGAACCCTAGCCGACTTTTTCCTCTCTTCCTCCTCCTCCTCCTGCTGCTGCTCCAAACTGGCCCTCTCCCGTTCGTTTCCGCCGCGCCCTCCTCCTCCTCAAATCGGCTTTTCCTCTCTTCCTCCAATTCTGGCCTCCTCCTCCTCCGATCCTCCTCCTTCCTCAAATCCTCCTCCAAGCCGCCGGCCTCGTCCTCCTCCTCCTTCCCCTCCGCCTTCCCCTCCTCGTCCGACCACCTTCCCCTCCTCCTCCGGCCTACTCCTCCGATCCGGTTAAATTTTTTTTTTTTCAATTTAGTTTAATTTTATAAATTGTTATATATTTAATTTTAATTATATAAATTGTTATATATTTGTTAATAAATTTAATTTTAACAAATTTTTATATATTTGTTATATATTTTATTTTAATTATATAAATTGTTATATATTTGTTATATATTTAATTTTAATTATATAAATTGTTATATATTTGTTATATATATAACAATTTATATAATTGAGAACCCTGACCTCCTGATTTCGGCGAGGAGAAAAGGAAAGTCGACAGACGAGTCATCCAGTTCAGGTAACATTTGATTTTATTAATTAAATGTTTTATTAAAATTAACACACTAATATTTAATTTTATTAAACAATCGTCGTTTATGTGATAGGGACAGCCGCTAGCAGTTCAACGAGGAATACGAGAGGTGTCATATGTTTTGACACGCTCAGGAGAACTGTTGAGAGCAGCGGGAGGATCCGGATCAACGAACCTCCTAATCAGGAGGTTCAGGGGAAAAAACGCCGCGACTACACGGGTTGCATGGGGGCACTGATTAGGGGCAGAGTCCCTATGTTGTGGACGCGGTGGGCTGATGTGCCCGAAGAGATCAAGAGGGAGGTGAACAACGCCGCGTCGGTGAGTAATTTAAAAAATTTAATTTATTTTACGTAATATTTAATAATTTTCGGTATTGTTATAATTGTAAAACTAATAAAATATTATCTTTCAGACATACTTCGAGATTGCAGAACATAAGCAGCATTGGGCGGACGCGATGCAGTCGTTGAGGTACGTTGGGAATTCCTTATCTTATAATTTGAAATATTTTATGATATTAATAATATTTCTAATGCACTTTTGTTTTTTCCGTAGGTTCAAAGAGTGGAAGAACGAGCTCCGTTCCCACTTTAACCAATACGACAACCGTGGTCGTATGGGTACTCCCAGAGAGTTCATGTTCAGGGAGTACGAGTGGTGTTGGTTGAAGACAATAGACCTCAACAACCCACTTATGCAGGTAAATACTAAACTTAACTATAAATGTTTATTTTGTTAAAATTTTAATTATTAGTTTAATTATTTTATAATTATTACACTAATATTTTTTTATGCATTTTTCTAATATTTTATTATTTGTTTGAAGGAACGGTCTCGGGTAAACTCTGCGAACCGCCGCCGTAACACAACCCCCCATCATGGTGGTTCTAGGCCGTTTGCACAATATCAGGAGGAGGAGCTTAGAGATCATCCTGATAGCAACCCGTACGTGGAGACATTCAAGATCGCTTATCCACAAGCGACAGAACAGCTCGTAAGTCGTTGATTACGATTTTAAAATTTTAATTATTAATTTTACTTAATTATATATTTGTTAGAATATTAATTTTTTTTTTCCCGTTCAATTAGGAGAGGGTGAACTGGGCCGAAGAAGAGGTGTTCCAGCAAGTAGTTCGGGAGACACAACCGAACATTTCAGAGGCAGATCTGGAAGAAACCCTGCGCCAGGTCGACCGATCGAATGTTCAAACGGCAGCGAGGATGTTCGATGCAGCCTTCCCAGACCGGTCAAACCAATACTACTGCCGGGGCTTGGGAAGTTCTGGAATAGGGCCCCTGAAGACCACTAAGGGAGGTCAAAAGAAGGGAAGCGGGGACAGCCAACAGATGAGGAGGGAAGTGCAGAGATTGGCCGCAAGATTGGCGGCCGAGTCCCAGAGATCACAGGAGCTACACCGCATAACACAGCAGTATCATTTGGATCTGGCCAGTTGGCATGCTGAATGCGACAGAGTTCGGCAACACAACTACGCCGCCCAACAAAACTGGTGGTGTGATATGTTCGCGACACAACAACAAGCCCTTGAACCCCCGCCCCCGTTTTAGCCGTTAGTTGAACCTCCAATGCCTCAACCTCCCGATGATGACGAGCATGATGGAGAGCAGGATGCTGGGGATGACGTGGTGGACTTTAGTGCTTTGGGTGATGATTAGGGTTATATTTTATGTATATTGGAACAAATTAAATAATAAATCATTTAGACGTGTTTCTTGTTGGTGCAAATGCATGTATTGTCTTTGTGATTTGCAGGTTGCTTGGAATGGTAATTTAGAAATTAATTTAATTTTTCCCCCCAAATGTAAGAATAGCCGACGATATTGGCATTAATTCGTCGGCTATAAGCACTATAGTCGACGATTTTTACCAATTTTCGTCGGCTATAACTTCTATAGCCGACGAAAATGACATTATATCGTCGTCTATAACTAATTAATGTCTATTAAAATATTAATATATTCCTACGAAATAACCGACGAAATAGATGAAATCGTTGGCTATATTTCAGAACAAATAGCCGACGAATTTCGTCGGCTATAGTTTACGATATCGTCGGCCATGCTCGAGCATAGCTGACGAATTTCGTCGGATATTTTGCCCAGGTTTGGTCGACAAAATTAATTTTCGTCGGCACTGTCGTCGGCCATACCCGAGAATAGCTGACGATTTCGTTATTTTCGTCGGCCATTGGTATTACCGACGCCGTTTTTCCGACGACGTATAGCCGACGAAAATTTCGTCGGCAGAAGGAATAGCCGACGAAAATTCGGCATAGTCGACGAAATTTTTTTCGTCGGCTATTCTGTCCGATCTGGTAGTGTCCGGTTTTGTTTGTATAATATTTCACTACCAGAAAAAACAGTATAGCCGACGAAAAAAAAAACGGCCGACGACATACTATTTTCGTCGGCTATTCCCCAGAATGGCCGACGATTTTTTCTTTCGTCACTAAAAAATATTTTTCGTCGGCTATACTCCAAGAATGGCCGACGATTTAATTTTCGTCGGCCTTTCTCTTAAAGTATAGCCGACGAAAACTTTAGAAAGTTTGGCCGACGAAATTGGAATTTTCGTCGGCTATAAGTCTTTATATTTTCAGATCTGGACAGAAGCTGCTCATTTAAAAAAAACGGAAAAAAACGGGAGAAAGAGTGAAAAATCTATGGGTATTGTTGAAATCCGTCCTCTCTTACATTGTGGAGCTATATATAGGTACGTATATGTGTATATATGTTGATTTTGAGTTTTAGTTGAGTTGATTTTGAGTTTTAGTGATTTTGATATAGTAAGTGATTTTTTGTTTTGTTGTTGTTTTAGTGTTAGAATGTATGTATATATGTTGATTTTGAGTTGTAGTTGAGTTGATTTTAAGTTAGAGTATAATTATGTGTTTTAATTTAATAATGTTATTTTAATTAGTGTTAAAATATATATAAATATGTTAATTAATGGTTGTTGATAGTGTAATGAACTTAAATAATGGTTGTTAATTAATGATATATATATATATGAATTGATGTTGATAATAATATATATTGTAATATATATGTGTTAATTAATTTATTATTAATTAAAGTTATACATATATATTATTATCAGGCTATATATGGATCGAAATAAGAGTTGGATTTCGCTTCCAAGGCATGACCGACGATACACTACAGGAGTTGTGGATTTTTTGCAGTTCGTCGAGGAAAATGCAAACGGGAAGGAATACCATTATTGCCCGTGCAAGAAATGTAAGTGTCGCAGTGATATGTGTCAATTTCCGATTATGACAGTATGGGAGCACCTAAAGAGTAATGGGTTTTGGCTGAAGTACAAACGTTGGATATATCACGGTGAGCCATCATTAGATGGATCGCATGATCATGGGCAGTTTTTTGAGGCGGGCAGTAGTAGTACATCCAACGATCCAACAATGGCATTCGTCAACGACGTGTTTCCTTTTGAAAGTGGTGTACGTGGGGAACAATATATGCATGACCCGGTGCAGCCGTTCCCACAAGTTGTCAACACTGCTGCCTTTGACAAGTACAACAAACTGATTGCATTGCAACGGACCCCTGTGTCTTCAAGTTCTGAGAAGACAGTTCTTCAAAGTGTGATGGAGGTAATGAGGATTAAAGTTAAGACAAAAGGGAGCATCAGGCAAGTGGATGAATATCTACAGTACACTTCTTCGTTGTTGGAGGAGGGTCATCGTAATCCTACCAATCACCGTAAGGTCCGAAGTATCCTCAAAGATCTAGGGCTTTCCTACATTAAGATCCATGCATGCGCATTTGACTGCGTTCTCTTCTGGGGTAAAGATGCAGAAGGGAATGACCTTGCTAGCCTTGACGCATGTCCGATATGTCAGTCTGACCGATATAAGTTGACGGGAGCAGGCAATAGGAAACCTGTGAAAGTGCTTCGGTATTTTCCGTTGAGAGATAGGCTTGAGCGGTTGTACATGTCAGAAACCACCGCAAAAGCTATGAGGTGGCACGGTCAGCGGGACGCGGGAGACGCATATATCATGACACACATCTCTGACGGAGCGGCTTGGAAGCATATAAACAATGAGTTTCCTCATTTTGCGTCAAATGTCAGAAACGTTAGGCTCGGGCTCTCAACCGACGGGTTCAACCCTTTCGGCACCATGAGTCTTTCATACAGTATATGGCCGGTGGTTTTGGTACCTTACAACCTTCCTCCGTGGATGTGCATGAAGAAGGAATATAATATGTTGACGTTGTTGATTCCAGGGCCTGGTTACCCAGGGAAATGTCTCGATGTGTATATGAGACCATTGATTGAAGAGCTTAAGGTACTGTGGGACGTTGGTCATCCCACTTTTGACAAGTACAAGCAGGAGACGTTCCAGATGCATGCCATGGTTATTGGTACCATTAGTGATTTTCCTGCTTATGGGATGTTGTCGGGCAGCGTTGTTAGGGGATACAAGGCTTGTCCAGAGTGCCTCAGTGATTATGGGAGCACCCCTCATTGCAACAAGATATGCCGAATGGGTCATCGTGTGTTCCTTCCGGCGGATCACCACTGGCGTTACGAGTCCGCCGCATTTGATGAAACCGAAGAACACGGTGCTCCTCCCAGAAGATGGACGGGAAGAGAAATTTTAGCAGTGCTTAATGAGTACGATTTTGGGCCCCTCAGCAATCATCCCGATATTGTAGCGGAAATACCTGAAAGACCTGAGCAGTACAAATTCTAGACACATAAGAGCATATAGTGGGAACTCCCGTACTGGTGTGAGTTGCTGATCCGTCACTTCCTAGACGTTATGCACATAGAAAAAAATGTTTCTGAAAGTGTGGTGGGCACAACGCTGAACTTGGAGGGGAAGACGAAAGACGGTCCTAAGGCTCGCACTGATCTGCAAACCATGAATATCAGAAAACAACTATGGTTGAAACAAGGGAAGAGAAAAATGCCTCAAGCTCCTTACACCGTCAAGCCTGAGCATAAACCAGAAATTTTCCATTGGATAAGTCGGGCCAAGTATCCTTCAGGCTTTGCTGGAAATATAGCCAAGTGTGTGAACAGACAATTCAACAATCTGTACGGGTTGAAAAGTCATGACAATCATATCCTGCTACAACGTCTCTTCCCTGTTTTCATTCGACCGTTCCTTCCCCGTCAAGTTGTGGAGCCGTTAGTAGCGTTGGCAAGATTTTTCCAGAAGGTATGCACACGGGAAGTGAGAAAATCTGACCTCCGGGAAATGCAACAAGACATCGTTCATATCATGTGTAAATTTGAGATGATATTTCCTCCAAATTTTTTCGACATCATGCCTCACCTCATGATCCATCTTCCTCGGCAGTTGTTGCTTACCGGTCCTGTGCACTTCACTTGGATGTATCCGATGAAAAATGAGAAGATTCCGACAAAATCTGTGTGCTGAATGTTGCGGTTAACTGTTTTTTAACTTCCGTTTTCCTATGGGTAGCCTGACGGTCTGTAAATGTTTTTAGGAAAATTTTTATACGATTAGTCGCGTCTCATCGATTTGAAACTATTCTCTGTTGAAGATCAGGCAAAAAAACGTCATTTAGACAGGCCAATTTCCGTTTTAAAACGTTTAGAGGTTTGACTTCACTGTTTGACCGTCGCGATCGAGCCTTTAACTTTGTCAGATGTAGTTGGATTTTTTTTCATACATGTATTTAATCTTAACGGTGATATCTAACGGTTGGAATAGATTTTCCAAACTTTTAGATTCAAAATCGGACCATATGCACTAATGTTCTTTAACTTGTTTACTAAGTGTTTAAGTGAATGTATAGTTTCAAATAGTTACTATACGTAGACTCTTCAAATGCAAATGTATCGTGAAATAAGATATGACCGAAATATTGAAATACGTCTACGGATGAAAAATGAGAAGATTCCGACAAAATCTGTGTGCCGAATGTTGCGGTTAACTGTTTTTTACTTCCGTTTTCTTATGGGTAGCCTGACGGTCGGTAAATATTTTTAGAAAATTTTTTATACGATTAGTCGCGTCTCATCGATTTGAAACTATTCTCTGTTGAAGATCAGGCCAGAAAACGTCATTTAGACAGGCCAATTTTCGTTTTAAAGCGTTTAGAGGTTTGACTTCGCTGTTTGACCGTCCCGATCGAGCCTTTAACGTTGTCAGATGTAGTTGGATTTTTTTTCATACATGTATTTAATCTTAACGATGATATCTGACGGTTGGAATAGATTTTTCAAACTTTTAGATTCAAAATCGGAACATATGCACTAATGTTCCTTAACTTGTTTACTAAGTGTTTAAGTGAATGTATAGTTTCAAATAGTTACTATACGTAGACTCTTCAAATGCAAATGTGTCGTGAAATAAGATATGACCGAAATATTGAAATACGTCTACGGTTGAAAAATGAGAAGATTCTGACAAAACCTGTGTGCCGAATGTTGCGGTTAACTGTTTTTTACTCCCGTTTTCCTATGGGTAGCCTGACGGTCGGTAAATATTTTGAGAAAAATTTTTATACGATTAGTCGCGTCTCATCGATTTGAAACTATTCTCTGTTGAAGATCAGGCCAGAAAACGTCATTTAGACAGGCCAATTTCCGTTTTAATTTATAGCGTTTAGAGGTTTGACTTCGTTGTTTGACCAAAGGTTTAGCCGACGAAATATTTGATTTCGTCGGCTAAACTCTTGCGATCTCCTTATTGTCCGCCGTTGGATGGCTCAGATCCAACGGCTGTGATTTTCCAAAGTATAGCCGACGAAATATTTAATTTCGTCGGCTAAACTCTTGCCATCCGCGCATTTTCATTGTCCGCCGTTGGATGGGGGAGATCGGACGGCTGCTGAGCGCATAAAGTATAGCCGACGACATTCAAAGAATAGCCGACGAGTTCAAAGATTTTGTCGGCTATGTTGAAGAATAGCAGACGAAATCTTTTTTAATCGTCGGCTATTCTATCGGGTATAAAGCAGAAACTGCCGAACCCTAGCCTCCATTTTCTGCATTTTTCTCCTTTCTATCTCCCCCTCCTTACACCTCCGCAGCGATTCAGATAGCGTCGCACCGCCGCTCTCCTCCTCCTCCTCCTCAAATCGACGACGAATTCTCCTCCTCCTCCTCCATCCGATCCGACGAATTCGGCCGGCCGCCTCCTCCTCCGGCCACTGTCCTTCTCCGGCCAACCTCCATCCGGCCTCCTCCTCCTCCGGCCACTCTCCTCCTCCTTATTCAAAATCGATCGGTATGCTTTTTTTTTTTTTTAATTATTTTAATTTAAATATGTTAATTTAGGTTAATTTATTTATGTTAATTTAGATATAATTTATTTAATTATTTATGTAAATTTAGATATAATTTATTTAATTATTTATTTTAATTTAGATATAATTGTTAATTTAGGTATTTATGTTAATTTAGGTATAATGTAGGTATTTATGTTAATTTAGGTAATTTTTAGGTATTTATGTTAATGTAGGTAATTTTTTTTAAATTTATTTTAATTGTATAATTTAGGTGTAATTGTATAATTTATACGTATAAATGGGTTGTTTAATTATATAAATTGGTAACTTAATTGTATAATTTAGCTTAATTATATATATAGCTTAATTATATTTAATTTTAATTATATAAATTGTTATATATTTGTTAATAAATTAATTATATTTGGTATAATTTAGGTAAATAATTTGTTATATATTTAATTTTAATTATATAAATTGTTATATATTTGTTATATATTTGTTAATGAATTTAATTGTTATATATTTGTTATTATTTAGGTATATAAATTGTTATATATTTAATTTTAATTATATAAATTGTTATATAAATTGTTAAATTAATTATATATATAAATTAGTAGTCTAATTATATATATATATATATATATTAATAAAGAAATATAGTTATATTTAGGTTAATGGTTAGTATTATTTAAAATGGCCGCGGCTGCAGATGACCGATGCAGTCAGAAAGTTCTTCGGAGGCCGTCGTTCCAGATCGAGAGGTTCTGGAAGTTCCGCCGGTTCCGCAGACTCCGACAGGACCCTTAGCCAGCCGCGGAGGAGTGTGGACACCAGCCAGCCGCGAAGGACTGTGGATTCATCCCAGCCGCGGATGAGTGTGAGTTCTCGGCACCAGACCCTTTTCCAGGCGGGGCGGCGGTCGAGCAGATCACTTCCGCTTGTCGGGCCAGATGCTCCGAGGTTCAATCGGTAGCTATTTCAGGACGACATAGCTGCAGATGTTCCTCAGGTTCGTATGCCTGAGGTTCATCGGGAGTCGATGAGGAGTCCGACGACGTCTGCTGCCGGCTCGACTGAGGCTCCTACTCTCCCAAACCAGCTCTTCCTCCCGTACAACATTCCGGCGATACCGGAGGTCGACTATCGTGGTCTGCCCCAATGGCCTGATATGCCTCAGTACGTGAGTGCTGCGGAGGCATACCAGCAGCAGCCATTTGAGAACCCTGACCACCTTATTTCGGCGAGGAGAAAAGGAAAGTCGACAGACGAGTCATCCAGTTCAGGTAACATTTGATTTTATTAATTAAATGTTTTATTAAAATTAACGCACTAATATTTAATTTTATTAACCAATCGTCGTTTTTGTGATAGGGACAGCCGCTAGCAGTTCACGGAGGAATACGAGAGGTGTCATATGTTTTGACATGCTCAGGAAAACTGTTGAGCGCAGCGGGAGGATTCAGATCAACGAACCTCCTAATCAGGAGGTTCAGGGGAAGAAAAAACGCGACTACTCGGGTTGCGTGGGGTCACTGATTAGGAACAGAGTCCCTATGTTGTGGACCCGGTGGGCTGATGTGCCCGAAGAGATAAAGAGGGAGGTGAACAACGCCGCGTCGGTGAGTAATTTAAAAATTTTAATTTATTAATCGTAATATTTAATAATTTTCGGTATTATTACAATTGTAAAACTAATAAAATATTATTTTTCAGACATTCTTCGAGATTGCCGAACACAGGCGGGATTGGGCGGACACCCAGCAGAACTCGAGGTACGTTTGTTTTTATGATATAATAATTATCTTATAATTATTAATATTTTATGATATTAATAATATTTCTAATGCACTTTTGTTTTTTTCGTAGGTTCAAAGAGTGGAAGAACGAGCTGCGTTCCCACTATAACGAATACGACAACCTTGGTCGTATGGGTACTCCCAGGGAGTTCATGTTCAGGGAGTACGAGTGGCGTTGGTTGAAGACAGTAGACTTCAACAACCCAGTTATGCAGGTAAATACTAAACTTCAGTAAAAATGTTTATTTTGTTAAAATTTTAATTATTAGTTTAATTATTTTATAATTATTACACTAATATTTTTTTATGCATTTTTCTAACATTTTATTATTTGTTTGAAGCAACGTTCTCGGATAAACTCTGAGAACCGCCGCCGGAACACAACCCCCCATCATGCTGGTTGACGGCCGTTTGCACAATATCAGGAGGAGGCGCTTAGAAATCATCCTGATTGCAACCCGTACGTGGAGACGTTCAAGATCGCTTATCCACAAGCGACAGAACAGCTCGTAAGTCGTTCATTACAATTTTAAAATTTTAATTATTAATTTTACTTAATTATATATTTGTTATAATATTAATTTTTTTTTCCCGTCCAATTAGGACAGGGTCAACCGGGCCGAAGAAGAAGTGTTCCAGCAAGTAGTTCGGGAGACACAACCGAACATTTCAGAGGCAGATCTGGAAGAAGCCATGCGCCATGTCGACCAGTCCAGTGTCCAAACGGCAGCGAGGATGTTCGACGCAGCCTTCCCAAACCGGTCAAACAACTACTACTGCCGGGGTTTGGGAAGTTCTGGACTAGGGCTTCTGAAGACCACTAAGGGAGGTCAAAAGAAGGGAGGCGGGGAGAGCCAAAAGATGAGGGGGGAAGTGCAGCGATTGGCAGAAGAAAATGCAAGGTTGGCGGCCGAGTTCCAGAGATCACAGGAGGAACAACGCAGAACACAGGAGGAACACCGCAGAACACAGCAGTATTATTTCGATCTGTCCAGTTGGTATGCTGAATGCGAGAGAATTCGGCAACACAACTACGCCGGCCAACAACACTGGTGGATGGATATGTTCGCGGCACAACAACAAAACCTTGAATCCCCGCCCCCGTTTCAGCCGTTAGTTGAACCTCCAATGCCTCAACCTCCCGTGGATGACGAGCATGATGGAGAGCAGGATGCTGGAGATGACGTGGTGGACTTTAGTGGTTTAGGTGATGATTAGTAGGGTTACGTTATATGTTATGTATATTGGAACGAATTAAATAATAAGTCATTTAGACGTGTTTCTTGTTGGTGCAAATGTATGGACTGTCTTTGTAATTTGCAGGTTGCTTGGAATGGTAATTTAGAAAATAATTTAATTTTTTTTTTTCACCAAATGTAAGAATAGCCGACGATTTTGGCATTATTTCGTCGGCTATAAGCACTATAGCCGACGATTTCTACCACTTTTCGTCGGCTATAAGTTGTATAGCCGACGAAAATTACATTATTTCGTCTGCTATAACTAATTAATGATTATTAAAATATTAATATATTTCGACGAAATAGCCGACGAAAATTTATAAAATCGTCGGTTATTGTTAAAACCCAATAGCCGACGAATTTCGTCGGCTATAGTTAATGAATTTCGTCGGCCATACTCGAAAATACTCGACGAAATTCGTCGGCAATTTCTCCCAGGTTTGGCCGACAAAAAATATTTTCGTCGGTAAGTTCGTCGGCCATACTCTACTATAGCCGACGAATTTGTTTTTTTTCGTCGGCCATTGGTATAGCCGACGGGGTTGTTCCGACGAAGTATAGCCGACGAAAATTTCGTCGGTAGATGGTATAGCCGACGAAAAATTGGCATAAAATTTCGTCGGCTATTCACTCAGATCTGGTAGTGTTTGTATGAGAATTTGAGATTGAGTTTATCATTTGGAGAATTTGTCAGTACACATCTGCCTCCCACCCATTGTTTTCTTCTGGTTATCCATTTTACTTTGTATGCTAATGTATGAGATTGTTTTCTAGTATTCCCTATTTTTTAGCTGTTGCATTTTTCAAATACATAATGGAGTTGAGTCCATGCCATTCATTCTTTTCACCCACATTCTTCTTGTAGTCCAAAAAACAAGGTTCAGTTTCTGAAGTACACATTAGTGACACAGATATGGCCAATTAACAAATAGATGGATAGAAATCTATTCATGTGGCACGGTTCTGACTAAAGAAAGCCAAAGCATTACTGAGACTGAGATGCACAAGCAGAATGACTGAAATATTATGCGGTGCATACATATTAGAACAACATCCTATAATTAACATCCTACACTTGTGGATTTAACCTAACTCGAGACATGTCCTAATTAGTTTACCAAGAAAAAAGCAAAACTTTTATGCAGTTCTGTTATTTTTAACAAATCAAATTGAGTACCATAACCTCAGGTTAAAAACAAAGAATTAGTCCACCAATGTACACTAGTGTCCCAACTCATAAGTTAAAATCGGCATATCTTCTGTTAGTCTATTTGTCTGCCAGAACCTCTATCTTTCACTTCACGTCCGAATATACCTTATTCAGTCCTTCACTACTGTGTTCTTTGGATTCCATTTTCATCAGAATGTTGTATGTGGAAGCATGTGTAGCCAGTTAACATCTAAGTGAGGACCTCTTGTAACATTTTTAAAAGACTTTTTGTATGGTCTCACACATCCGAATATATGCAGTCGTATATTATGTGAACGCAGATGGTTTACTGACAATTTGACTTAAAAGAGAGTTACTTACACACACTGGTTAGCTTGGACCAACTATAATCACACCAAAAACAATAGAGAACATACTATAAATGAAAGATTGAAAGTTCCTATACAAGACCAAAGGTACCCAAATGGTAGTTCCATTTTTGAATGTTCAGTCATGCATAAACAAGGTAAGCCCCTCCCACAAGAGTGACAAGATCATTCCTCGATACATGGTAATACGTTTGTATCTTTGGTTTATGCACATAGCTAAATTAGTCTCTATGGTTTTACATAATATAAGTTCTAAAATGATCACAGAATCAAAGGAGTAACAAATTCTGTCCTTACCTCAGGTTAGAGAAAACAATACATTCGCAAGTGTATCTGCCAAGTCATAAGCTTGAGATCAGCTCTTTTATGAGTATGTCAAACAGAAAGAAAAGAAAGATAGACACGATGATACTACAGTAGCACATATTCTATCTTAATTCTCAAATGGTGAAAATACTACATGGAACAAATAAAGTTAATGCAGCGGAAATTTAACGAAGAAACATATTTTTCTATTGAATAAAAGTTTACAATATCAATGATAAACTTATTCTCAAAAATAAATTACTTCACACTTGACTAAACAGGCAAGTGTTCGATGCCCCGAAGGTCGTGGTTGCCACGAAGGTCTTACGTTAAGAAGCCACGAAGGTCTTATACTCGAGATGCCACGAAGGTCTTACAGTTAGGAAATGCCACGAAGGTCTTACGTTCCTTCTTCTCTTTTTGGTTCGAATGCTCACAATGATTCGATACCTTCACCTTTGCCGATCCTCCCTTTATAAATAAGGTTACATCTTTTTACCTTTGATTACACAATTAATCAAATATACTAACTACCTTTTACACCACATATATAAAAGGTATACTCCATATTTTAATTCAATTTGAATATAAAATATGTCATATGCCTTAACAATATATTTCCTACCAAACTAGGTTAAGGCCATTCATATCTCCATTGAATGAGTTATATTCAATCACAACAATCAAAGGAGATGTACCATAAATATCATTTTATCACAAACGGCCGAACCTTTGTTTAAGGTGTTAGGTTTCCAACTCGACTTCATGACTTTCCTAGGCCAACAAGGAAAGTATCCTTTCTTTTCACTATCTTCTTTTCCGAAATAATCCTGGTTTAATAGCTCCAAAACTTCCTTCTGAAACTCCATGCAATTAGCCTTTGATCTCCATCAACTCATGGAGGCCAATATATCTTCAATCTCCCCCTTTGGCCTTCCATGCAACTTTCCATTCATCAAGCACCTATATGAAAAAGTTAGTAGCATGTATAATCACATATAGCATGTAGCATGAAAAGCATATAACAAGAGAATGAAAAGTTTTTAAAAAAACTTTAACAATTTTCGACGAACCAACAAATGTCACTTGATAACAAGAATCAACATTCATCACTTTCAAGATATCAAGGTGACGAGTTCATAAACACAATAAATTTCAAAAACTCATCAAGCATAAACATAAACATAGTCTAGTGCTTATGCACTTATTACACAACCAAATAAAAGTTCTTAAACACACCAAACATTAGGATAGTTCAACAAACCGAAATAAAAAGCATAATAAAAATAAAAACCATGCATCTTCAACTCCCCCTTTGTCCAAGTCTTGATGATTCTCCCCCTAAGTTGATGGAGGGCAAAGGAAAGAGTCACACGTCACCTAGAACACCCTCTAGCCACTTCGGTTCCCACCATTACAACGACTCCCATGCATGGCAGCATCATGAGACCATGTTGCACCACCTTGAAGACCCAAGTCGGATGAAGAAGAGCCGTTTGAAATATTTCCATTGGGGTAAGGAGTGTCCGGACGTCTAGCACGGGCGTGAGCCAAGCTCCATTCTTCATTAGACGTCTGCCGAGCCAGAACCTCCCGCCTCTCGTGTTCTTAGACAAGAAGATCCCATAAAGAACGTCCAGGGTGAACCACCGGCGTTGGAAGTTGGGAGGGAGGAGACCTTTGATGTGCCAGGATAGCATGAACCTCCGACTCAATGCGAGAAAGTTGTTGAAGGATATCTTGGGAGTCCAAGAGTGCGAGGCTTGCAAGCGGTCGATTTGATGTTGAATGTGTATACCAAGACGAGAGAACTCGAGAGAGAGATCATCCCTAGAGACATCGGCAGTCCTCCTTGCCGCTTGCTCACGAGCATGCAATTCTGCTTGCCTCATTGCTTGTTCTTGACGGCGAGAACAGTTTCCGGACATGTTTGAAATCTGCACACTTGCACAAACTGTGAGGAGCACTTGAAATAGATGAATGAGAGATGAGGTTCAATAGTAAATGCATTGGTTATATATAGAGGAAAAGGATAATCGGAACACATGCAAGAAGTAGTAAGAGAATAGAATCTAATAATGAGAAAATCTTGGATGAAGAAGTGGTGATGCAAGCAAATATTCATTGTGAGAAGGAAAGATTTACTTACCAAAAAATTGCATGTCTTGCATGATATGATTAGAAGGAAACACACGGCAATAATCTTACTCTAGCAAAGCATGCAAGTGGAGAAAAGAAAAAAAATTTGCAAGAAAAGTAATGATACCGAATCTAACTAGATCACATACTAACCAAGCATGATTGATAGATTACCTAATAGAAAGATCATTACCATGCAATTGAACCACATGACAACCGATTTCACGTCCAATGAAACATGCAATATTTATTCTGGCTACCGAAGATAAATTAAGAGACCACAATACAAAAATAAAGATAGCATAGTTCAGGCAAAACATTTAGCCAAGAAAGTGTCATGTGTATGTCACTTGAATCATAATAAAACGATTATTTAGGTAGAACAAGAATCAATCTATTTTGACAAATAGAGCAATATGCAAAAATAATAGCCAAAGTGGTAATGTGAAGTGCAAGATTGATACTTCAATATGGGAAGAAATATTGAGGAGTGATTAAATTCGCAAGAAATTATTTTCGACTCTCCCCCTTATAACAACTTTTGATACAAGCACTGTTGTTTCTTTTTCTTGGCTTATCATCGAGACATCATTTATACGTGAAAGATAAAGGGACAACAACTCCCAAGTCAGATGACTTTAGGGTGCTAGACATAATAAGGATGTTCCAAGATCCACTTTAACGACACAGAAATTTATAGATTTTCACCGGGGTGACCAAACCAGTCCATTCCACCAGATATCGAGTAGTTAGTCAACATCTGGAGAGGAGAACTAGTCTGGCCAAGGACTGCATACAACAACATGATTCTTTTTAAGGAGTATGCAGCCCACACATTTAAATACTTTATTCAACTACACCTGTTCCTGATTAGGTGACTCAACTCAAAAAGTATTTCCCCACAAAGAAGTATGTGTAAGTTGTGATTTAGACATAAAGGCTAATATAAGAGAAGTGCATCAAAAAGTCAAAATGAATAAATCCAAGAGTACCATTATCAGCTCAGGACACACAGTGATTCAAGAAGATATACACGCACAAATCAAGGCAATTTTCGATCAAGAACTATGATACCGTACCTTGTGTGAGTTCCCTATAATCACATCTTCAATATTGAGAACAAATGCCGATGGCATTTCGTAACGTCATGAAACGTTCCTTGTCTAAAGGTTTGGTAAACAAATCAGTCCATTGATATTCTGTAGACACATATTCTAGTGCAAGAATATTCTTATCAACTAGCTCACGTATAAAATGATACCGAATATCTATATGCTTAGTTCGAGTATGTTGAACAGGATTTTTAGATATATTTATAGCACTTGTATTGTCACAGAATAAGACAAGTTTTCCTTGTAAAATACCATAATCATTTAACATGTTTTTCATCCAAAGCATTTGAGTACAACAACTACCTGCCGCAACATATTCAGCTTCAGATGGAGATAAAGATGTGCAATTTTGTTTCTTACTATGTCATGCAACCAAATTCTTACCAATGAAGAAGCAACCACCACTAGTGCTCTTGCGATCTTGTAAATTACCTCCCCAATCAGCATCAGAATATCCTGCTATTTCAGCATTAATTAGTAGCATATGTGTAGAAAACACCACAATTAATACTACCAGATATATATCGTATAATTTTTGTGACGGCCTCTAAATGCGATTCTTTAGGATTTGCTTGAAACCTAGCACAAACACCAACACTATAAGCAATATCTGGACGACTAGCAGTTAAATAAAGTAAACTACCAATCATACTACGATATTTAGTCTGATCAACATATTTTCCACTAAAATCATGAGATAATTTTGTAGTTGTACTCATAGGAGTGTTCACAGATTTTTTAGTGGTCATATCGAATTTTTTTAATAATATTTTCTGCATACTTGGTCTGAGAGAGAAAAATTCCATTATTGTCTTGTTTTATTTGAAGACCAAGAAAGTATGTAAGTTCACCGCACATACTCATTTCAAATTTATTAGACATGATAGTAGTAAATTCTTTTACAAGAAAATCAGATGTAGACCCAAAAACAATATCGTCAACATAAACTTGAGCTACAATAAAGTGATTACCAACATGTTTCACAAATAGGGTTTTATCAACATTACCTTGAGAATATCCTTGTGATGTAAGATATGTTAACATAAGTCATGAATATTATGTAATATTATGTAATTAATAATTTCCTGTTCTGTATATGGTAGTACAGTGTAGTACATAGTACATCTTGTATCCTCTTTATATAGCCTCCAATGTGAGACGAATAATATATCAGAAAATTATTCTCCCAAATTGTGTTATATTTAACTTGGTATCAGAGCAAAGATCCGGAAGGACTTTGTCTCTTTATTTTCCGCTGCAATTCTTCGTCTGGCATTGGTTCTCTGTCAGACGTGTGAAGTTGATTTGTCTTCTCTCTAAACCCCATTGTTAGGGTTTGGTAATCTCTTCATAATCAGATTGCTTGTATTTGGTCTGGTGTTCAGTTTTTATCAGCCAGATACTCTGCCGACAACCGCCTCATCGGGAAAGAAGATCCATTGTCTGTCTGCACTCTTTTACCGACAATAGCCTCGTCGGCAAAAGCATTGTTGTCTTCTTTCTGCACACTTTTGCCGACAACATACTCGTCGGCAAAACCCCGATCCGGCGTCGTGCTCAATCAGACCTGCTACCAGTCTTCGTCTTCCTCTCCGCTCCGGCGTGCCACCCCTCCTGCGTCTTCCTCTCCGATCCGGCGTGCCACCGCTCCTGCTGGTCCGCTCGGCTGCCCGACCCGCTCGATCCAGGCCGCTCGTCTGCCCTCCGATCCGTGCAACCCCACACCGGCATAACCTCCACACCGGCGCCTCATCTTCCCATCGTCGTCACTCACCGGCGCCTCATCTACAGAAGAAAATCGGGTTGGAAGAGTTTGACCCGATTTTTGCAGAGTTTGACTCGATTTCAGCCCTACCCGACTCGGTCTGCTTTCAACCCGACCCGGTTTACTTTCAGACCCGACCCGGTTTCAGGCGACCCGTTTCCTGCTCGACCCGTTTGTAGTCCGACCCGCTCCGGAAGAATGTCTCGGGTGTATGTTGGAAATTTGGGTTCTTGGATTTCAGAAGGAGAACTCGAAAATGAGTTCCGTGGTTTCGGAATTATCAGAAGAATATGGGTTGCAAAAAGGCCACCGGGTTATGCTTTCATCGATTTTGTGCATAGTAAAGATGCAGAGAATGCCGTTTATGAGTTAGATGGCAAGAATGGCTGGAGAGTTGAGTTCTCACATAAATCTATACATGCGGTTGGTCAATACTGCAACAATGGTAATATTTCCATAACTAAAAAGACTCTCGCATGTGGTAAGATCGGTATGACTTTAAAAGTTTCTCGCTTTGTTCGTTCTGATACGTGGATTATTGATTCTGGTGCCTCGGATCATATCACTTATGATAATTCTCATTATATTACTGATTTGTCTCCTCCACCCGTGTCATATGTCACTAATGCTAATGGTGAAACTTTTCCTGTGTTAGGGATAGGGTCAGTCCGTGTAACTCCTGTTTTAACCCTTCATAATGTTCTATATGTACCTGACCTGTCACACCATTTGATATCTGTTCGTCAGTTAAATACTGAGTCTCGATGCTCTATAACCTTTTTTCCCATGTATGTGATTTTTCAGGATCTTCTCACCAGGGAGATAATTGGTCGGGGGGACTTGAGGGGCAGATTGTTTCACCTGGATCAGACGTATGCGGGAGAGAAACCAGGAGCACCGTCACGCACTACTTTGACTGCAAGTTCAAATCAGCTAAGTGAAATTTGGTTATGGCACCGTCGATTGGGGCATTCATCTTTCCATGTTATGAAAAAATCCATGCCATCTCTGTTTTTTGGTGTGGAAGAGTCATCCTTGCGCTGTGAAACATGTGTTCTTGCTAAGAGCCATCATTCTACCTATTCTCCGAGTTCCTCCAAGAGTAGTATCCATTTTGAATTGATTCATTCTGATGTTTGGGGACCTTCTAAAGAGCCTACGGCCATGGGTATGAGATTTTTTTTTACTTTTATTGATGATTGCACAAGCTTGACATGGGTTGTTCTTCTTCGAACCAAAGATGAAGTCTTCCCTGCTTTTCAAGCCTTTCATTCTCAGGTCCAAACACAGTATAATGACACTATTAAAGTTCTTCGTTCTGATAATGGAGGGGAGTATGTCAATCATGTTTTTCACCAGTTTTTCAGATCTCATGGGATTGTTCATCAAACAACATGTCCACGAACACCAGAGCAGAATGGAGTAGCTGAAAGGAAAAGCAGGCATCTTCTTGAAATGGCTCGTTCCATCATTTTCAGTGCCCATATGCCTAAGAATCTTTGGGGTGATGTTGTCGCAGCTTCTGCTCATCTTATCAATCGCCTTCCATCTAGTACTCTTCAAGGGAAATGTCCATTTCAGGTTCTTGCATCTCATGTCTCTCTTCCTTCCTATCATAATTTACCTGCCCGGGTCTTTGGTTGTGTGGCTTTTGTTCATGTCCCTAAGAGCCAGAGATCGTCAAAATTAGATCTTCGGGCGATCAAGTGTGTGTTTGTTGGTTATGCAAGCCATAAAAAGGGGTACAAGTGTTATCATCCACCTACCAGAAAATACTATGTCACTATGGATGTTACTTTCTTTGAGGACATGAGCTATTTTTCCTCGGATGATCCAGCCATTCAGGGGGAGCATTCATACTTTGAAGAGCTGTATCATGGCGAGGGGGAGCAAACAGGAGTAGAAGTCTCAGTGACAGAAGCTCAACCAGATGTAGAAGTCTCAGTACCAGCAGCACCAAAAGTGACAGAAGCTCAACCAGAGGTTGAAGCCTCAGACATCCATATTCCCGGAATTGAACAAATAGCTGAGAGTACAACAGATGTAGAAGATCAATCTGCCCCTCCAGCCATCACTCAACTCCCTGCTGTAGAAGATCAATCATTTGAGGTATGTCATTCCACTAACCCTAGTAGTATTGAGCCTAATAGTGAACAATATGTGTTACCTAACAGGTCTACTAGAGGTCATCCCCCTAAAAGATATGAGCCTAGTTTACAAGCCAAATCAAAATATCCAGTAGCCAACTATATGTCCACTAGGAGATTATCAAAGTCATATGAATCATTTGTGAATCAAATATCTGCTGTATCAGTACCTAACAAAGTGCAGGATGCGTTGAGTGATCCAAAGTGGAGGAAAGCAATGGAGGAGGAGATGGAAGCATTACAGAAGAACAATACTTGGGAGCTTGTATCTCCACCACATGGAAAGAAGGCTGTGGGATGCCGCTGGGTGTTTACAGTAAAGCATAATCCAGATGGGTCAGTAAGCAGGTATAAAGCACGCTTAGTAGCAAAGGGATTCACCCAGACATATGGCATAGACTATGATGAGACTTTTGCACCTGTTGCAAAGATGAACACTATTCGGGTATTGCTTTCTTTTGCTGCTAGCTTAAACTGGCCTCTTAAACAGTTTGATGTCAAGAATGCATTCTTTCATGGAGAACTTACAGAGGAAGTGTATATGGACCTTCCACCTGGATATGTAGCTGCTTCTCCAGGTAACTTCGTATGCAGATTGAGAAAATCTTTGTATGGTCTTAAACAATCACCTCGTGCTTGGTTTGGAAGGTTTTCACAATTCATGAAAAAGATTGGTTACAAACAGAGTAATTCAGACCACACATTGTTTCTCAGACACCAACATGGGAAGGTAACAGCCCTGATTATATATGTTGATGATATGGTAGTTACTGGTAATGATACTGTTGAGATAGATAGATTACAGAAGCAGCTAGCCACAGAATTTGATATGAAGGATCTGGGTACACTCAAGTACTTCTTGGGCATTGAAGTAGCCAGGGGGAGTGAGGGAGTCTATTTGTGTCAGCGGAAGTATGTCCTTGATCTACTGACAGAAACAGGTATGTTGGATTGTACTCCAATTGACACTCCTATAGAGCAGAATCATCGATTAGCAGAGTATCCTGATCAGGTGCCTACCGACAAGACTCGTTATCAGAGATTAGTTGGACGGCTGATTTATTTGGCACACACCAGACCAGATGTTGCGTATGCAGTAAGTGTAGTAAGTCAGTTCATGCATAATCCAAGTGTGGACCACATGGATGCTGTTGTGAGGATTTTGAGATACTTGAAGTCAGCTCCAGGGAGAGGAGTAATGTTCTCTAAACACAACAACATTCTTGAGGTTAGTGGTTTCACATATGCAGATTGGGCTGGAAATATTACTGATAGGAGGTCGACATCTGGTTATTTTACCTTTGTGGGAGGTAACTTGGTTACATGGAAGAGTAAGAAGCAGAAGGTTGTAGCTCGATCAAGTGCTGAGGCTGAGTATAGAGGTATGGCTCATGGAGTGTGTGAATTGTTGTGGTTGAGAAATCTACTACGTGATTTGGGTGTTAAGTTGCCAAATGCAATGCGGTTATATTGTGACAACAAAGCAGCTATTGACATTTCACAGAATCCAGTACAACATGATCGTACTAAACACGTAGAGGTGGATCGCCATTTCATAAAAGAGAAATTAGACGCTAAGATTATTAGCTTCCCGTTTGTTCCTACTGAAGAGCAGCTTGCAGATGTACTCACTAAAGGAGTTTCCAAGAAGGCCTTTCATGACTCATTAAGCAAGTTGGGCATGGTTGATGTGTATGCGCCAACTTGAGGGGGAGTGTTAACATAAGTCATGAATATTATGTAATATTATGTAATTAATACTTTCCTGTTCTGTATATGGTAGTACAGTGTAGTACATAGTACATCTTGTATCCTCTTTATATAGCCTCCAATGTGAGACGAATAATATATCAGAAAATTATTCTCCCAAATTGTGTTATATTTAACTAGATAAGTAGAGAGTTTTTCATACCATGCACGAGGAGCTTGCTTGAGTCCGTATACAGCCTTCTTTAATTTCCAAACATAATCAGGATGATGAATATCCTTAAACCCAGGAGCTTGTTCAACATAAACTTCCTCATGAACATCACCATTTAGAAAGGCTGTCTTTACGTCCATTTGATATAATTTAAAGCGACGAAAACAAGTAATAGCAAGAAGAATTCGAATAGATGCTAAACGTGCAACAGGTGCAAAAGATTCATCAAAATCAAGTCCTTCAATTTGAGAATAACCTTGAACTACTAATCTGGCTTTATTTCTTATAACAATACCATGTTCGTCTCTCTTGTTCCTGAAGATCCATCTTGTACCAATGACATTTACGTCTTTGGGTCTGGGAACAAGAAGCCATACATCATTCTTCTCAAATTGATTTAATTCTTCTTGCATAGCGTTGGTCCAATCGTCATCTAAGAGAGCTTCCTTGACATTCTTTGGTTCAATCAAAGCAACAAAACCAAAACAAGTTAGTTCGTTAGTTTCTTTTCCCCTTTCTTTGATAAAACAATGTAAAGCTTTATTTAATTCTACAAACTCCGAATTTGAATCATTAGTATCATCGTTGTCGTTTTTGTTACTTTGATACTGAATCATATGACCTCTCGTTTTCCTTTCTTCACCAAAATCTCCAATAACATCATCAACGGAATGATCTTTGCGAACCTGTTTAAAACCAGTTTTATATTTTGGAGCAGGTTGTAAGTTTTTGTCTGTTTCAACAGATTCATTCTGTGTAGAGACATTGTTATCCTTAGATTTAAACATGTCAGAATGAATAAATACATACACATCAGCATTATCATCAACAGAGACATTTATAGATTCCATGACAGATTTTGTTTCTTTATTATAAACTTTGTAAGCACGACTGTCAAGAGAGTAACCTATAAAAATACCTTCATCTGCTCTAGTCTCAAATTTAGCAAGCCTTTCACGATGTTTCAGAATATAACAAGTATTGCCAAAAACATGAAAGTAACTTACATTGGGTTTCTTACCTTTCCATAACTCATAAGGTGTGCATTTTGTACTTGAACGAAGAAGAACTTGATTTCCAATATAACACGCAGTGTTAATAGCTTCGGCCCAGAAGTTTTCGCTAAGACCAGAAGAGTGAATCATCACTCTTGCCATGTCAAGAAGTGACCTGTTCTTACGTTCAACAATTCCATTTTGTTG
Organism: Potentilla sterilis; assembly: GCA_963682095.1. NCBI lineage: Eukaryota > Viridiplantae > Streptophyta > Magnoliopsida > Rosales > Rosaceae > Potentilla > Potentilla sterilis. Next base: position 24,756,783 of record OY821758.1, on the reverse strand, counting down.
TGGAGTAATAGGAGCTGAAAACTCATGAAACACACCATGATCTCGACAATATTTAGCAAATTTAGAATTTTTAAACTCAGTTCCATTGTCTGATCTAATTTTTGTAATTTGTAAGTTTTCATGATATTTTTCATTTAAAAGTCGTTGACTTAAGGTGTAAAACGAGTCAAAAGTTTCAGTTTTATCACTTAGAAAATCAACCCAAGCAAAACGAGAGTAATCATCAACCACAACAAAAATGTATTCTTTACCTGCTAAACTTGAGGTAGCCGAAAGACCCATCAAATCCATGTGAAGTAATTCTTGAGGTTTAGTTGAAGGAGATGAGTTTATGACCTTATGACTTGCTTTCGTTTGTTTACCTGTTTTGCAACCTCCACAAATAATGTCAGTACGACTATTTAAAGTAGGTAACCCTCTTACCAATTTCTGAGTGGATAATTTCAGTAAGTCCTGAAAGTTTGTATGTCCAAGCAGTCGTTTGTGCCATAGTTCCATGGTTTCTTCGGATGATCTAGTTCTAAGACAAGGAAGAGAACTGTTAGAGGATATATCAGCAGAAACATGATAGCAATTATCTTCTGATCTGGTTCCTCCCAATATAAGTTCACCATTTAAATCAAACACTATGCACCTTCGTTTGTTAAACCAAATGTCCTCAAAATAATCAGCTAATTAACTCACACAAATAAGATTAGTAGAAAGTCCTTCAACATATAAGACATTATTTAAGCAGGTAAGGTTTTGAACAATTACTGTTCTTTTTCCTTTAATCTTGGCTTTACGTCCATCACCAAAAGTGACTGAACCAGAAGTACCTGTATCTTGAAAGTTAGAAAAGAAAGACTTATTTCCACACATATGGCGTGAACAGCCACTGCCAATATACCAAATATCTTATCTCCTAGTTGATAGTGCTGTGAAGGCAACATTACAGGTAGCTTCAATATAATCAGTCTCATAGTCAATTTTAATAATGGACAAATTACAAAATAAGTTTGAAGATTCAGAAATATTCTTTTTCTTCCAAACCATCTTACCTGAGACTGGTTTCTTTGTTTCTGTAAAAGAATTGGTTAGACCAACAAAATGAGAAATATCACGCAATAAAGAACTATGTTGAACAAGTTTTGAACTAATATCATTAAAAGTATTTTCAACTTTAGAATTTATGATATCAATTTTTTAGTCTAAGGAAGATCTAAAACAGAAAAACCTTACCTTCTTTTACCTTAATTTCTTTTGTTATGTTGCATTCGAGTTCATCATGCTCATCCTCAGACTCAGTATGAATCGTACTTTGAGATTTAGCATCATACCCGAGACCAGTCCGATCGTTATAGGCTTTTCCTGAGCTCAGAATGTTCGACAAAGATTTTGAGCTCATTTGGAACATTCCAAACTTATCTTCAGTTTTCTCTAGAGATACCTGTAATTCATCAATTTTAGCATTTAATAGATTAATATATTCATCCTTTTCAATTACCTCTTCTTGAAGCTTTTTAATTATTTTGGACATTCGGCCGTCACTTGGGTCGTCATTTCCTTCTTTGATGTCTCTTTTGAGCATGCGATTCTCATTCTGAAGATGATCAACTTGAGAAATCAACTCCTTGTTTTTCTCCTCAACCGATTTTGCAGCTTCAAGTATCTTCAATTGATATTCAATCAACTCTTCATCACCATGGACAACTTCTTCATCCTCTTCATCAGAATCTGTAAAATTAAGAGAGAAAGAAGAAACAAGTGCAAAATCTTGTTCCTTGTTATTTGATCAGTGTCTTCTTCATCACTCCATGTGGCCTTGTATGCCTTTTTACCTGAACCAGACTTTTTATTTGCACAGTTAGTAGAAATGTGACCGTGGCCACCACATTCATAATATTTAACTTTTTGTACGTCATAGCTATTGCTTCCATTCTCAAATTTCTTTTGATAAAGAGTTCCATTTCGATTTTCAAAACGTTTATTTTTAAACTCTCTATTTGAATTTCTTTCACTAGAGTTTCTTTGATTTAAAAATCGTTTGAATTCTTTTGTTAACAATGATATATCATTATTTTCAGATTTTTCAGAATTATTAGAAACATTTAAAGCAATACTTTTAGAGCTTGTACCTTTTGGTTTTTCATCTTCTTCAAGTTCATTTTCCTATGCCTTCAAATTTCCAATGACCAAGTCTATAGAATACTCGTTTAGGTTGTACTGCTCTTGGATGGTTGTCTTTTTGATCCTGTACTTCTTTGTGAGAGATCTCAAGATTTTTCTCACCATATCAGATTCTTTTAATGGTCGTCCAAGACTTTCACACAAACTTGTAAGATCAGTAAAGCGTATATAAAATTCATCAATTGTTTCATCATCTTTCATTTTTAAAACATCAATTTCAAAATAATATTGTTGTAGTCTTTGCTCTTTTACTACATCATTATCTTCATACAAAACACATAATTTATCCCAAACCTATTTAGCAATAGTGCAGTTTTGAACCTTCTTCTTTTCATCTCTGCTAAGGGTAGCATACAGTGCTGTTAGTGCTTTGTGATTTGCTTCACTTTACTTGATGTCTTTTTCATCCCAGTCATCCTCGTCTTTGATGTTTGAGGAACCTTCAAGAGCTTTTTCGTCTTGTGATTTTTGAGGTGGGCTCCATCCACGTTCAACACTCCTCTATGCAAAATAATCCATTCCATAAAGAAATGATCTCATTTGAATTTTCCATTGAGAAAAATTCATTCCTTTGAGTAGGGGAGGTTGATTCATTCCATGTCGTTCCATCTTTTTCACGATCTATCGGATAAATCCAGAACCTGCTCTGATGCCAATTGAAAATACTAGATGGAACAAATAAAGTTAATGCAGCGGAAATTTAACGAAGAAATTTATTTTTCTATTGAATAAAAGTTTATAATCAATGATAAACTTATTCTCAAAAATAAATTACTTCACACTTGACTAAACACGCAAGTGTTCGATGCCACAAAGGTCTTGGTTGCCACGAAAGTCTTACTTGCCACGAAGGTCTTACGTTAAGAAGCCACGAAGGTCTTATTCTCGAGATGCCACGAAGGTCTTACACTTAGGAAATGCCACAAAGGTCTTACGTTCCTTCTTCTCTTTTTGGTTCGAATACTCACAATGATTCGACACCTTCACATTTGCCGATCCTCCCTTTATAAATAGGGTTACATCTTTTTACCTTTGATTACACAATCAATCAAATATGCTAACTATCTTTTACACCACATATATAAAAGGTATACTCCATATTTTAATTCAATTTGAATATAAAATATGTCATATGCATTAACAATATATTTCCTACCAAACTAGGTTAAGGCCACTCATATCTCCATTAAATGAATTATATTCAATCACAACAATCAAAAGAGATGTACCATAAATATCATTTTATCACAAACGGCCGAACCTTTGTTTAAGGTGTTAGGTTTTCAACTCGACTTCCACTACCAGAAAAAAGGCTTTTCCCGACGAAATAAAAAAAAAACGGCCGATGACATAAAATTTTCGTCGCTAAAAAAAAAAATCTTCGGCTATTCCCCTAGAATGGCGGACGATTTTTTTTTCGTTGGTAATTTCAAAAAATCGTCGGCTATATTCATATTTTAGTCGACGATTTGAATTTTCGTCGGCCTTTCTCTGAAACTTTAGCAGACGAAAACTTTTGAAAGTTTGGCCGACGAAATTGGCATTTTCGTCGGCTATAAGTCTATATATTTTCAGATCTAGACACCAGCTGCTTATTTTAAAAAAAAAAAAACGAAAAAAAACGGGAGAAAGAGTGAAAAATCTGTGGGTATTTTATACGATTAGTTGCGTCTCATCGATTTGAAACTATTATCTGTTGAAGGTCAGACAAAAAAACGTCATTTAGACAGGCCAATTACCATTTCTAAGCGTTTAAAGGGTTGACTGATCACCCGGTTGACCGTCCCGATCGAGCCTTTAACGTTGTCAGATGTAGTTGGATTTTTTTCATACATGTATTTAATCTTAACGGTGATATCTGACGGTTGGAATAGATTTTTCAAACTTTTAGATTCAAAATCGGAACATATGTACTAATGTTCCTTAACTTGTTTACTAAGTGTTTAAGTGAATGTATAGTTTCAAATAGTTACTATACGTACACTCTTCAAATGCAAATATGTCGTCAAATAAGATATGACCGAAATAATGAAATACGGCTACAGTTGAAAAATGACAAGATTCCGACAAAATCTGTGTGCCGAATGTTGCGGTTAACTGTTTTTTACTTTCGTTTTCCTATGGGTAGTCTGACGTTCGTTAAATCAATTTTGTAAAATTTTTATATGATTAGTTGCGTCTCATTGATTTGAAACTATTATCTGTTGAAAGTGAGGCCAGATTTGGCGTTGAAGAGTAGATTGACCGTTGCAAATCAAAACCCGGTTTACTGCAGAATTGGCTTCCGGCGTCCGAATGACGATTGTGATACCATTCCGAAAAGGGAACGACACCAGGAATCAAACTCGTCGCTTTGCCATGACATGTGGGCCTTTTCGGGCTTTCGAGTTCGTTTAGGGCCTCAAAACGACAGTTTAATATGTTTTCAAAGTATAGCCGACGATGTTCATAGAATAGCCGACGAAATATTGTACATCGTCGGCTATTCTCTAAGTTTAGCCGACGAAAATTATATTTCGTCGGCTAAACTCTTGCGATCCGCGCTTTTTTATTGTCCGCCGTTGGATGGGTCAGATCCGACGGCTGTTGATCTTCCAAAGTATAGCCGACGAAATCTTTTAAATCGTCGGCTATTCTCCTTCTAAATCTTTTAAATCGCTTCCTCCCGCCTTTTTTCTCTCCTCCTCCTCCTCCTCTGGCCTCCAGCCTCCTCCTCCTCCTCCTCCTCCTCCTTCTCCTCCTCCGATCTAGTAATTTTTTTTGCCCAAAATGTAGTTATAGCCGACGAAATTGACATTATTTCGTCGGCTATAACTTTAAAATATTAATATATTCCGACGAAATAGCCCAAATTGTCGGCTATACTTCAGAACAAATAGCCGACGAAACCAAATTTCGTCGGCTATAACTTTAAAATATTTATATATTCCGACGAAATCGTCGGCCATACTCGAAAATAGCCGACGAATTTCGTCGGATATTTGGCCAAGCTTTGGTCGACGAAATCATTTTCGTCGACCATAATTCGTCGGCCAAGGTTGGAATGGCCGACGATGTCGTTTTTTTCGTCGGCCATTACTTTTACCGACGGGCTTTTACCGACGAATTATAGCCGACGAAATTTTCGTCGGTATAAGGAATAGCCGACGAAAATTTGGAATAGCCGACGAAAATAATTTCGTCGGCTATTCTGTCAAATCTGGTAGTGTTCATGACTTTCCTAGGCCAATAAGGAAAGTATCCTTTCTTTTCACTATCTTCTTTTCCGAAATAATCTTGGTTTAATAGCTCCAAAAGTTCTTTCCGAAACTCCATGCAATTAGCCTTTGATCTCCATCAACTCATGGAGGCCAATATATCTTCAAATGGGCAACACAATTATACTACTATGAAATATGTGAAGGGAAAAGGGATCCAACACATTGGTTCTACCTGAGAAAAGATCGACTTTGATTGTCATCCTCATTGCATTCTGGGGAGGTATCCGCAAGTTAAGCTAGGCACTTACAAGCATGATGCTCAGGCTGCACACCATGTCACTCTTGTTAGCAAGTGTAAGAGTGCAATATATAGTGAGACGTTCTTGAATGCAAAGAGGCTCTTAAGCAAAGCAACAGCTACTACCCCAAGTCCCCAAGTTCCGAAACATCCAGGCTTGTTTTGGTAATTTAAGCTTATAGGTCTTACAGTAACCAGCGGACACATCAGGCTCTTATGCTGGTTACTAGATCAAAACTTGTAAACAAGAAAGAAAGTACATACAACATATAGTGCCAAACTGCACATATCATATGTTAACATTACCATGTCACCCATCATATGTTAACCGCAATTGTACGTGAGACGGTTCACTGATAGAAGCATAAAATGTTACGTTCTTAATATGTTTTACCCTCGTTTATACTTTGCTTTAACTCTTAATGTTGTAGAATCGAATCATACAATAGAGTTATGAGTCTTTGGTAGAGTTACATCATATTCATGTTAAAGATAGATAAAAATGTGGGAAAATGTTAAAAGTCGATTTAAACAGTTGTAGAGATGTTTCGTTGGATCTGTAAAGCTTCAGAAATACTTTTGATGAATTTTTGTTCTCTTATATGCAGGAGAAATATTGATGATTAAGCAATGGAATGAGTTGTACCAATCAGAGCAAAAGAAAATGCCAGGAATTACAAGTGAAAGCTTATCGCAAGAATCCAGTAAATCCAGTAATTTCCTGGGCACATCATCAAACTTCCAGAATTTTTCCACGACGACTCACAAGGAACTCGAGTACGAGCCATATATGCATAGAAAGCTCCATGAGTATAGTTTCTACAGAATTTAGAATCGCATCAAAAGCTTTCCTGAGGAGAGAGTTATACCCGTCACAAAGCCAGAAGGTCACTGCCCTGCCGAGAAGAAGAACCTACTGCCCATTTTTACACTTTTTTGTATTTGGGTATTAAAAGGGAATCCAAATGCATCAATCAAGAGTTGATGAGCTACATGAAACATATGGGAGTCGACCAAGCCAAAAGAAAGTGCAAAATATGGACAAAAGAGTTTCCCTAGTCCAAGCAGGAAAGTTGCCGATTCTAGAAGAAAGTTTTCCCGGTTGAGCTAGGGAGAGTAGCAGCTGATCCATTGGACTTTGATACATCAAGCATTGTTTCTAATCCATTGAGGAGTCCAAGAAAGCTATGATCCATGAAGAAATCGGACAAGAAGAGTCTAGAAGATTAAGACTTGGCCGGCAAGAAACCACAACCAACTCGGAATAGGATTTGCAATTCCTAGTTCCTGCCGACTTTGCCTATCTTTTCCCCTATATATAGAGGCATCCTCTCTACATAAAAATCATCTCATCTCAAGCACAAGTACTAGCCAAAAGCTCTATCAAGTCTCTCAAGCACCAAACAGAAAATACATAGCCATCCTGATTCCACCACATCCCAAAATTCGTACCATCACCTTAACTTCCTGCCGAGCATCCTTCCACCATACTTGCCGAAGTCTTCAAGGTTTCTAAAGTGTGATCCACTCCATCTATGGCTACTTTATTTAATCTAGTTTGTGTGACTTGTACAAATTTATTTTGCTTCTTGATTTTCATTGAAACTTTGTATAAAATCGGTTTGTTGTTTGTATTATAGTTTGCGATTTTAACTTGTAATATTTTCGTGTTTAGATAATTAGGACAGTAGGTGTCGATGCATGTTTAGGATTTAAAATTAGTTAGTATCTAAGGATTGGTCATGAAAATCGGTATGTAGTGTTGTCTTTGAACATGATCTAGGTACTAGGTTTAATCGGCTAGAGTAATAACGAACTAAGCTAGACTCAAAAGGTTGCTTTGATTTGTGTTGCTCATTTAGGGTTTAATACTTTAGATACTTGCATGTTAAAATAAGAAGATTGACACTCTTACTTGTTTGCATGTTTCCGATTTAGACTATTGTGCACAATTGTTAAGTCTTACCCGGATTAACATAACTTTAGGGCCTAGAACTACCCGTTTAGTCTTAAAACTTGAGAAGTCTTACAATTTAGGTTGTAGTCAGAACTGATTTGAGTCTTATGCATGTTGATACTTGTTCCTTACTTTCATTCACGAATTTGTTGCATGTTAAAGAGTTTTATGTGTTAAATGCTTTGTGTGAAAGATGATGATCACTTGTATATAGTAATTTAGGATTTAATTTGGTGTCTAGGTCTTTTAGGGTAGCTTGCTGCCGATCAACCTTCAATCCCCCTATTTCGTTTAAATACTTGTATATATGTGAATATGTGTGTTTCTAAACCTTTACATGTTAGGTACCATTAATCTCCGGCTAGAACGATCCCTACTTATCATATACTACTAACGTTTCTTGTAGGGTTATTATTGAAGATGTGCATAGGCAACTCGTCATTCACACCCACATATATACATGAAGAGGAAAAGATGAATATCAAAATTCATCAAAATAAAATTCATTTCGATCAATAGCACATTATGAGTTACAATGCTAGTAAGAAAGCATTGGTGGGAAGGGTGACAGCTCAGGCATTTAGTTTATGTGTTTCAGCCAACAAGGTCGAAGAGATTCTCTTATCTACCACAAAGTTTACATTCATCAGGGAAAGAAAAAAAAAATTTCACATCCCAATTGGATGATCATGCTCAATGCATGTGTTGCAGTAACTCTGGCCTGTGATAATAGTCGGGCCTCCGGATCTTCTAGCTAAAGAGTTGAATGCAGCATTATGGAGCGAGGTATGGTCTTGTTACTCATTTAGCTATGTAAATATAAGCATGCATGGCATAAATGCAAAAGGAAATGAAAGGTTAATATTAAAATGACCAATCGACCAGTTACTTTCTGTTCAAGTAAGCTCAGCAACCAGTTGTACGTACATAAGAATTTCAATGGAATTTCCCAAATGTTTACTTCAGTGACAAGGAATTCCTTTGCCGACTAGGATGTTTGAGTTTGCCATAACCCATTCCCTATGGGATTGGGATTTGGACTTGTATATAATCTGGCTTCATTTGTGACTTAACATGCAAATACCAACTCTCATCACCCACTACAAAGATCTTGAGACCATAAATCAAGATTCTGACAAGTTGTAGAAGAAAGGGAGGAAGAAAGAAGCAGATCAAAAAGCAAAAATCCAAGATGATGATCAATATGATAGAAGATACTCGCGTATGTGCACTTTTGTATGTGCACTTTATTTATGATTAAGACTAGAATTATGTGTTTTTTATTACTACATTTTACATCCAACCAACCTCTTATAAGTATGTTAATTAGGTTTTATTTCAAATTTAGAAGGTTTAATATGCAAATGGTCAATTTTACCTTATGTGAAGATTTCAATATTGGAGTATGGGCCCTTGTTGTCAGTTCCAAGTCAGCAGCTTACATCGCATTTCGATGTCACTTGAAATTTTATTCCCGGGAGATCATATTTGAAAGTTTATGGGTCATTCTGATTTTTTTTCAAAAAGAGGGGTCATTCTAATTTTTACCCAAAGTTAAGAGTACTAAACTGAATTTTGTCCTATATTTAATGATGATTTTTCTCGTTAGTCTTGGTTGTTCCCAATGAAATCTAAGCATGAGGCATTTTCTATGTTTGTTAAATTCCAGAAACATGTTGAGAATTTAGTATTACCAAACTCAAAGTGTTGCAGTGTGATGAAGGGAGAGAATATAAAAGTCATGTTTTTTGTGACTAATTTTTTCGAGTTTACATAGGATTGGTAAGAGATACATCATTCTTCCTTGTGAGAAGTGTGGTATAACTTGCATAGGATTGTTCTTTACATGCAAAGAGTTAAGTATAAATTTTCACCGATCGAGATGGATTCTGGGAGTGCACTATAGATTTGGGAAGTTCTCAATCGTCTCCTCATATCGAATCGAAGAGCTTAAGTGCACTGTTGTTAAGTGCTTTTGGAATATTTTCATAGTTATTCATTCTGGTTTTGTGCGTTTAATATTGTATGAGAATATGAGATGCAGTTTATCATTTGGAGAATGTGTGAATTATCTGCCTCCCACCCATTGTTTTCTTCTGGTTATCCATTTTACTTTGTATGCTAAACATTAATCTGTATGAGATTGTTTTCTAGTATTCCCTGTTTTTTAGCTGTTGCCTTTTTCAAATACATAATGGACTTGAGTCCATGCCATTCATTATATTCACCCACATTCTTCTTGTAGTCCAAAAAACAAGTTTCAGTTTCTGAAGTACACAGTAGTGACACAGATATGGCCAATTAACAAAAATATGGATTAGTATAGACAAGATATGTCTAATACTGCCGCCGCTCTCCCCTTAGTTTCGTCTCGGGTTTCGTCACAGCAAAACCTCCCAAATTCTTCTAAATTTCTCCAATCCTCCTCTGCGATGATGTCCAGCAGGGGTCCAAGTGGCGCAACGTCTCGGAGGGCCAATTTGGCTCGGGTGGCCCTCGGTATGGCAGGGTAGGCGGCTTTAGTCGACCGCTATGTTTACCATGTGGGTCGTCTTTTGGGGAAGCATCGCCAGTTCCCGGGTTTCAAGGGAACTATCCCGACGATCTGGCTGATGAAGAGAGGTCTTTTCGTTCATGAGGCAGGTGATCGCTATATCTTCCAGTTTGACCATGTGGCAGATCGAAATCGAGCCCTCAAGGGAGGTCTGTGGTTCTACAAGAACACTATGCTGGTGTTGAACGAGTATGATAGGGAACGGCCAGTGGAGGTGATCCCTCTTTTTACTTTGGAAGCCTGGGTTGCGATTCGAGGGCTACCGCTGCAGATTCGGAATAAATCGGCTCTGTTGGTTATGGGTGAGTCTCTTGGCCATGTAATCTATTTGGATTATGCTTCTTTGAATCGTAGGGATCAGGTTCAACGGGTTAAGCTGGAGTTTGATGTCCGGCGTAGAATACGGTTTTGGATGTAGTTTGATTTCTCACCTACTGTTTCCATTGAAGTTAACCTGTTGTATGAGAAAATCCATGGTTTTTGTGGTGCTTGTGGGTTGTTTATACATGATGCTATGGGTTCGGATGTGGAGTTTGCTGGCTTGAGTATCAATGAGGGAGGACAACAGGTTCTGCAAACTGGGGGTGAGATGGGGGCTGTTTTGGGGAGCCCTATCCCGCTGCCGGTGTTTGAACTTGGGGTGGTGAGTATGGCTGTTGAGGCTGCTAACGGTGAGGTTCATCATCAGGAAACAGCAAAGGAGGTTAGGTTGATGCAGAAGTTGGCTTCTTTGCCAGTTTGGGGCAGGATTTTGGCTTTTCAGGAGCAAAGTTCTGGAATGGTTGAGGGGGCCGAGATGGTTGTCCAGGAGGTGACCCCTGAGCCAACTGTGGTGGACCTCCCTTTGATTTCTGCCTCAACGGTTGTGGCTGCTCCTAAGCAGACTATTGCTCTAGCAAGTCTGCTTTCGGAGCCCGTCATGTCAGCTTTTGGTACAATAGGGGGGGGGGGGGGGGGGGTCCTCTTTAACATTTGATTCAACAGCTAAGGAGGAACCACAAATTAATCTACACAACAGAAAGGCTGGAAACGTCCTTGGAAGAAGTATATTCAATCTTCTAATTCGGAGGAGAAGCAAATGACTCTGGTGCTGAAGCATAAGAATGGTAAGTTGCTCATATCTCCTAAAAAAAAAAGAGGATGGGGCGTCCAAAAGGGAGTAAGAACAGACCCAAAGACTCTACAGACTCGGAGAAAGCTATTAGTTCCGGGCTCAAGAAGAGGTTGTTTAAGAAGAAACCTCCTGTGAAGGAGCTATGATGGTGGAACCAGCTAATGGAAGTGTAGGGAAAGAAGGCGCTTTGTTGGCGCATGTGCAGGATATCCTAGGGATAGTCAAACAAGTAAGGGAGAAGTCTTCTCCTCTTATTGCTAGTTTGGACTAGTTTTGAATCTGGTCACAGTGCCTTGTGAGGGTATGCTTGCATTAGACAACCAAGCACGAATGCAGGAATTGGACCATATGAATATACAGCATATGACATGGGATGCAGTGGAGACCAGTTCAGTTTGACATAATAACTCCCAATAGGTAACTACCAAGCAAGGGATTGAATGGAACTTCATGCTAAACACTAGCTAGCAACGACAATATACGAGAGAACTACTTTCTTGAATCGCACCATTGTGGACTCCTGAAAATGAAGCTGTGATTTGTCAAAATCACATTAGACTCTATTGCAATGCTCCTGAATATATTGCTAATGTAGCTCTGTCATCAATAGTCAATTCTCTGGCATATACAGAAATATTCACTAAGAACGAGAGTAGAATACCGTGAAATTTCCTATACAAGACCATAGGTACCTACCCAAATTGTAGTACCCATTTTTGCATGTTCAGTCATGTAGGAACAAACTGTTCTTACATCAGTTTAGAAAGAGCAATACATTTCGCCCAGTGTGTTTTCCAAGTCATAAGCTAGAAATCAGCTCTCTTATATATGAGTATCTCATAGGGAATGAAAACAAAGACTAGTCGATCCTACAGTTGCACATATTCTATCTTCCCACATGAGCAGCACAAAGCAACAGCTACTATATATCCCAAGTTTTGGTAACCTGCAGCTTAAGCTTATACGTCTTACATTAACTGTTAACATAAGTCATGAATATTATGTAATATTATGTAATTAATACTTTCCTGTTCTGTATATGGTAGTATAGTGTAGTACAATAGTACATCTTGTATCCTCTTTATATAGCTTCTAATGTGAGACGAATAATATATCAGAAAATTATTCTCCCAAATTGTGTTATATTCAACTTGGTATCAGAGCAAAGATCCGAAAGGACTTTGTCTTTTTATTTTTCCGCTGCAATTATCCGTCTGGCGTTGGTTCTCTGTCAGACGTGTGAAGTTAGCTTGTCTTCTTCAAACTAAACCCCATTGTTAGGGTTTGTTAATCTCTTCCACTGTTCGGCGTTCGATTCTATCAGCCAAGCACTTTTACTGACAACAATCCTCGTCGAAAAAGAAGAGAAATTGTTTTTCTGCATACTTTTGCCGACAACAGCTTGTCGGCATCCTTGTTCCTGCATACTTTTGCCGACAATTGCCTCGTCGGCAACGTTGTTTCTGCTTCAGGCTCGGACCGATCCGTTCGATCCGGCCCTCTGCCTTCGTCTTCCCTGTCCGGCGTTGTGCTCGACCCACCGGCGCAGCTTCTGCAATCTCAGGCGCCACCCACCGGCGCATCTGCACATCTCCGGATCTCATCCGGCCGCTCAACCCGCACCACCAGGCGTCTCCGATCCGGCATCAATCTCTCCGGGTCTCGTCTTCTCTAGCGTCACCCTCGTCTGCTCTCGGCGTTACCCTCTCCAGCCTCTCAGCTAGGGTTCTCTCAAGGAACCTTCAGCCCGACCTGTTGTTTTTCCGTCCAGCCTGACCCGGTTCAGCTCGGCCCGACCCGATTCCACTTGGCCTGACCCGATCCTGCTTGGCCCGACCCGATTCCTGCTGCTCGACCCTTTTGTAGTCCGAGCCGCTCCGGAAGAATGTCTCGGGTGTATGTTGGAAATTTGGGTTCTTGGATTTCAGAAGGAGAACTCGACAATGAGTTCCGTGGTTTCGGAATTATCAGAAGAATATGGGTTGCAAAAAGGCCACCGGGTTATGCTTTCATCGATTTTGTACATAGTAAAGATGCAGAGAATGTCGTTTATGAGTTAGATGGCAAGCATGGCTGGAGAGTTGAGTTCTCACATAAATCTATACATGCAGTTGGTCAATACTGCAACAATGGTAATATTTCCATAACTAATCAGACTCCCGCATGTGGTAAGATCGGTATGACTTTAAAAGTTTCTCGCTTTGTTGGTTCTGATACGTGGATTATTGATTCTGGTGCCTCGGATCATATGACTTATGATAATTCTCATTATATTACTGATTTGTCTCCTCCACCCATGTCATATGTCACTAATGCTAATGGTGAAGCTTTTCCTGTGTTAGGGATAGGGTCAGTCCGTGTTACTCCTGTTTTAACTCTTCATAATGTTCTATATGTACCTGACCTGTCACACCATTTGATATCTGTTCCTCAGTTAAATACTGAGTCTCGATGCTCTATAACCTTTTTTCCCATGTATGTGATTTTTCAGGATCTTCTCACCAGGGAGATAATTGGTCGGGGGGACTTGAGGGGCAGATTGTTTCACCTAGATCAGACGTATGCGGGAGAGAAACCAGGAGCACCGTCACGCACTGCTTTGACTGCAAGTTCAAATCAGCTAAGTGAAATTTGGTTATGGCATCATCGATTGGGGCATTCATCTTTCCATGTTATGAAAAAATCCATGCCATCTCTGTTTTTTGGTGTGGAAGAGTCATCCTTGCGCTGTGAAACATGTGTTCTTGCTAAGAGTCATCGTTCTACCTATTCTCTGAGTTCCTCCAAGAGTAGTATCCCTTTTGAATTGATTCATTCTGATGTTTGGGGACCTTCTAAAGAGCCTACGGCCATGGGTATGAGGTATTTTTTGACTTTTATTGATGATTGCACAAGGTTGACATGGGCTGTTCTTCTTAAAACCAAAGATGAAGTCTTTCCGGCATTTCAAGCCTTTTATTCCAATGTCCAAACACAATACCAAGCCACAATTAAAGTTCTTCGGTCTGATAATGGGGGGGGAATATGTCAACCATACATTTCAGGAGTTTTTTCAAACACATGGGATTGTTCATCAAACAACGTGTCCTTACACACCTGAACAAAATGGGGTATCTGAAAGGAAAAATCGTCATTTACTTGATATGGCTCGTTGTCTTCTCTTTAGTGCCCATTGCCCTAAGAACCTTTGGGGTGATGCTGTCGCAGCTTCTGCTCATCTTATTAATCGCCTTCCATCTAGTGCTCTTCAAGGAAAATGTTCAGTTCAGGTTCTTGCATCTCATGTCTCTCTTCCTTCCTATCATAATTTACCTGCCCGGGTCTTTGGTTGTGTGGCTTTTGTTCATGTCCCTAAGAGTCAGAGATCGTCTAAATTAGATCCTCGGGCGATCAAGTGTGTGTTTGTTGGTTATGAAAGCCATAAAAAGGGGTACAAGTGTTATCATCCACCTACCAGAAAATACTATGTCACTATGGATGTTACTTTCTTTGAGGACATGAGCTATTTTTCCTCGGATGATCCAGCCCTTCAGGGGGAGAATTCATACTTTGAAGAGCTGTATCATGGCGAGGGGGAGCAAACAGGAGTAGAAATCTCAGTACCAGCAGCACCAAAAGTGACAGAAGCTCAACCAGAAGTAGAAGCCTCAATACCAGCAACACCAAAAGTGACAGAAGCTCAACCAGAGGTAGAAGCCTCAGACATCCATGTTCCAGGAATTGAACAAATAGCTGAGAGCACAACAGATGTAGAAGATCAATCTGCCCCTCCAGCCATCACTCATACCCCTGATCCTCAACTCCCTGCTGTAGAAGATCAATCATTTGAGGTATGTCATTCCACTAACCCTAGTAGTATTGAGCCTAATAGTGAACAATATGTGTTACCTAACAGGTCTACTAGAGGTCATCCCCCCAAAAGATATGAGACTAGTTTACAAGCCAAATCAAAATATCCAGTAGCCAACTATATGTCCACTAGGAGATTATCAAAGTCATATGAATCATTTGTGAATCAAATATCTGCTGTATCAGTACCTAACAAAGTGCAGAATGCGTTGAGTGATCCAAAGTGGAGGAAAGCAATGGAGGTGGAGATGGAAGCATTACAGAAGAACAATACTTGGGAGCTTGTATCTCCACCACATGGAAAGAAGGCTGTGGGATGCCGCTGGGTGTTTACAGTAAAGCATAATCCAGATGGGTCAGTAAGCAGGTATAAAGCATGCTTAGTAGCAAAGGGATTCACCCAGACATATGGCATAGACTATGATGAGATTTTTGCACCTGTTGCAAAGATGAACACTATTCGGGTATTGCTTTCTTTTGCTGCTAGCTTAAACTGGCCTCTTAAACAGTTTGATGCCAAGAATGCATTCCTTCATGGAGAACTTACAGAGGAAGTGTATATGGACCTTCCACCTGGATATGTAGCTGCTTCTCCAGGTAACTTCGTATGCAGATTGAGAAAATCTTTGTATGGTCTTAAACAATCACCTCGTGCTTGGTTTGGAAGGTTTTCACAATTCATGAAAAAGATTGGTTACAAACAGAGTAATTCAGACCACACATTGTTTCTCAGACACCAACATGGGAAGGTAACAGCCCTGATTATATATGTTGATGATATGGTAGTTACTGGTAATGATACTGTTGAGATAGATAGATTACAGAAGCAGCTAGCCACAGAATTTGATATGAATGATCTGGGTACACTCAAGTACTTCTTGGGCATTGAAGTAGCCAGGGGGAGTGAAGGAATCTATCTGTGTCAGCGGAAGTATGTCCTTGATCTACTGACAGAAACAGGTATGTTGGATTGTACTCCAATTGACACTCCTATAGAGCAGAATCATCGATTAGCAGAGTATCTTGATCAGGTGCCTACCGACAAGACTCGTTATCAGAGATTAGTTGGACGCCTGATTTATTTGACACATACCAGACTAGATGTTGTGTATGCAGTAAGTGTAGTAAGTCAGTTCATGCATAATCCAAGTGTGGACCACATGGATGCTGTTGTGAGGATTTTGAGATACTCACTACCAGCTTTGACAGAATAGCCGACGAAATTTTTTTCGTCGGCTATTCCTTCTACCGACGAAAATTTCGTCGGCTATAATTCGTCGGTAAAACCCCGTCGGTAATACCAATGGCCGACGAAAAAAACCAATTCGTCGGCCATTCCAACCTTGGCCGACGAAAATGATTTCGTCGACCAAAGCTTGGTCAAATATATTAATATTTTAAAGTTATAGCCGACGAAATTTGAATTCGTCGGCTATTTGTTCTGAAGTATAGCCGACGATTTGAGCTATTTCGTCGGCTATTTCGTCGGAATATATTAATATTTTAAAGTTATAGCCGACGAAATAATGTCAATTTCGTCGGCTATAACTGCATTTTGGGCAAAAAAAAATACCGGATCGGAGGAGGAGAAGGAGGAGGAGGAGGAGGAGGGGAAGGAGGAGGAGGAGGAGGAGGAGGAGGAGGAGGATGAGGAGGAGAAGGAGGAGGAGGGGAAGGAGGAGGAGGAGGGGGGGGGAGGAGGAGGAGGGGGGGGGGAGGAGGAGGCCGGAGGAGGAGGGGAAGGAGGAGGAGGAGGAGGAGGAGGGGAAGGAGGAGGAGGAGGAGGAGGAGGAGGATGAGGAGGAGAAGGAGGAGGAGAGGATGAGGAGGAGAAGGAGGAGGAGGAGGAGGAGGAGGCCGGAGGAGGAGGAGAAGGAGGAGGAGGGGAAGGAGGAGGAGGAGGAGGAGGAGGAGGAGGGGGGGGGGGGGGGAGGGGAATGAGGAGAGAAAAAAGGCGGGAGGAAGCGATTTAAAAGATTTAGAATGGAGAATAGCCGACGAAATTAATAAATTTCGTCGGCTATACTTTGGAAAATCAACAGCCGTTGGATCTGAGCCATCCAACGGCGGACAATAAAAAGGCGCGGATCGCAAGAGTTTAGCCGATGAATTCAAATATTTCGTCGGCTATGCTTTGGAAAATCAGCGGCCGTTGGATCTGAGTCATCCAACGGTGGACAATAAGCGGATCGAAGGAGTTTAGCCGACGACATATACTTTTCGTCGGCTAAACTTAGAGAATAGCCGACGAATTACAATATTTCGTCGGCTATTCTATGAAAACATACTAAACTGCCGTTTTGAGACCCTAAACGAACTCGAAAGCCCGAAAAAGCCCACACGTCGTGGCAACGCAACGAGTTTGATTCATGGCGTCGTTCCCTTTCCGGAATGGTATCACAATCGTCATTCGGACGCCGGACGCCAAATCTGCAGTAAACCGGGTTTTGACTTATTTCATTATTTCAGCACACGGATTTTATCAGAATCTTGTCATTTTTCAACCGTAGACGTATTTCATCATTTCGGTCATATCTTATTTGACGACATATTTGCATTTGAAGAGTGTACGTATAGTAACTATTTGAAACTATACATTCATTTAAACACTTAGTAAACAAGTTAAGGAACATTAGTGCATATGTTCCGATTTTGAATCTAAAAGTTTGGAAAATCTATTCCAACGGTCAGATATCACCGTTAAGATTAAATACATGTATGGAAAAAAATCCAACTACATCTGACAACGTTAAAGGCTCGATCGGGACGGTCAACCGGGTGAGTCAACCCTTTAAACGCTTAAAAATGGTAATTGGCCTGTCTAAATGACGTTTTTTGACCTGACCTTCAACAGATAATAGTTTCAAATCGATGAGACGCAACTAATCGTATAAAAATTTTCCTCAAAATATTTACCGACCGTCAGGCTACCCATAGGAAAACGGAAGTAAAAAACAGTTAACCGCAACATTCGGCACACAGATTTTGTCGGAATCTTGTCATTTTTCAACCGTAGACGTATTTCATTATTTCGGTCATATCTTATTTCACGACACATTTGCATTTGAAGAACGAAGCAATGGTTTGTCGATAGTGATAGAAAATGGAAGCGTTCTTTTTTTTTTTTTTTTTTTATTCATAGTCGACGAAATCAAACCTAGTACTCGTCGGCCATACTTCCAAAAATTTGCGTCGGCTAAAGTTTCAGAGAAAGGCCAACGAAAATTCAAATCGTCGATTAAAATATGAATATAGCCGACGAATTTTTTTTTTAGCAACGAAAAAAAAATTCGTCGGCCATTCTTGGGAATAGCCGACGAAAATTTTATTTCGTCGGCCGTTTTTTTTTATTTCGTCGGGAAAAGCCTTTTTCTGGTAGTGACTTGAAGTCAACTCCAGGTAGAGGAATAATGTTCTCTAAACACAACAACATTCTTGAGGTTAGTGGTTTCACAGATGCAGATTGGGCTGGAAATATTACTTATAGGAGGTCAACATCTGGTTATTTTACCTTTGTGGGAGGTAATTTGGTTACATGGAAGAGTAAGAAGCAGAAGGTTGTAGCTCGATCAAGTGCTGAGGCTGAGTATAGAGGTATGGCTCATGGCGTGTGTGAATTGTTGTGGTTGAGAAATCTACTACGTGATTTGGGTGTTAAGTTGCCAAATGCAATGCGGTTATATTGTGACAACAAAGCAGCTATTGACATTTCACAGAATCCAGTACAACATGATCGTACTAAACACGTAGAGGTGGATCGCCATTTCATAAAAGAAAAGTTAGACGCCAAGATTATTAGCTTCCCGTTTGTTCCTACTGAAGAGCAGCTTGCAGATGTACTCACTAAAGGAGTTTCCAGAAAGGCCTTTCATGACTCATTAAGCAAGTTGGGCATGGTTGATGTGTATGCGCCAACTTGAGGGGGAGTGTTAACATAAGTCATGAATATTATGTAATATTATGTAATTAATACTTTCATGTTCTGTATATGGTAGTACAGTGTAGCACAATAGTACATCTTGTATCCTCTTTATATAGCCTCTAATGTGAGACGAATAATATATCAGAAAATTATTCTCCCAAATTGTGTTATATTCAACTTTAACCAGTGGACACACACGTACACATTTCAGCCAACAAGAAGAGGTTCTCGGAAAAGTTGAATGCATTGTAAAAGGGCAAAAGAAGTAAGAAGGAAGAATTAAATGCAGGATCTTCTAGATAAAGAGTTGAATGTAGCATCAAGGAGGAATGGTCTTGACCGTCTTGCATGTCACTCCATAGCTAAATATAAGCGTGGTGGAGGCACCTGAGTAGTAAGGGCCTCATCCATTTTCAAAATATAAGCATGGTGGAAATGCAAAAGGAAATGAAAAGATAGTATTAAAATGACCAATCGACCAGTTACTTTCTGCTCAATTAAGGTCGTAACCAGCTGTACTGTCTTGGAAGATCCTATAGGAATTTCCCAAATGTTTACTTAAGTGACAAGGAATTCCTTTGCCGACTAGGATCTTTGAGTTTGCCCTAAATTAGGAAACCCATTCCCTATAGGATTGGGATCTTGACACTATTTAATCTGGCTTCATTTGTGACATAATGTGCAAACGCCAACTCTTATGATCACCCCACTACCAAGATCTTGAGACCAGAAATCAAGATTCATTTCTGACAAGGTGTAAAAGAAAGGGAGGAAGAAAAAAGAAGATCGAGAAGCAAAAATCCAAGATGATCAATATGATTGAAAAGAGGAGTACTGCTGGTTCTTTGTGTTTTCCTCCTCCATGTTATGACAACCGTCCTAGGGAATTCTATGCTGCCAGACAGAGATACCTGAGAAGCTACCCCCTGGTCTTTGCCAGGAAAGATGAAGACATGGCAGCCGAAATGAAGAGTCCTCCTCCGTGTTATGACAGACGTCGACCTGAGTTCTATGCATCCAGACAGAGATTCCTCAGAAGCTACCCCCTGGTCTTTACCAAGGAAGAAGAAGAAGAAGACATGACAGACAGAAAGAAAATCAAGAAACAGTTCAAGACCAACTTGGCCGGAGAAGGCCGAAGCAATTAATTCATATCATAGAATTTATTTAAAGCGCTTGGGTTACCATGATAGCAAGGGCAGTTGCAGGGGCGGCCGTGATGTCTGCCATGCATGATCAAGAACACAATTCTGGCGGATGCAATAGTTGGAGGTGCTGTTGCAGGCTTGCAGCTGCCGCGGAATTCCTCAGAAGTTTTGTTTCAGTATCTCCCCCCGAGTATTAGGTTTTGATTGTCATCATTTATTATTTTTTAGGTGAAAAGAATGACCGGTTCTTCAGATACAGTACTAAATGTTGATAGTGAAAATAAAGATACAGTTTAAATGATCAAATATTTCTTGTTGAGCAACATCTTTGTGCATGTGTATACGTTTGATGGTAGCTAATGACAATCATTCAATATCTGGATGTGATACTAGTCGACCAAGTTTAATGGGTCAGATCTATTCGTTACCAACATATATGTAGCTTCATACTCGAGTAACCTTCTTCAGTCCTTCTATATTGCAACAATTGTGTTCTTTGGATTCCATTTTCATCAGGATATTGTATGTGGAAGCATGTCTGCATGTGTAGCCAGTTAAACTATGAGCGAGGACCAATTCGGTATCATTTTAATAAGCCTTTTTGTAGGGTCGCACGTCTCTGAATTATATGCACTCGTATACTAGTAAACACAGAGATGCTTTACTGATATAGTAACCCTACCCACACTTGTTAACTTTGACCAACGATAATCACACACCAAAAACGAGAGTAGAATGAGGACGGTGAAAGTTCCTATACAAGACCAAAGGTACCCAAATGGGCAAATGATAGTACTATTTTTACGTGTTCAGGCATGTATGAACAGTAAGCACCAAGAGTACTGTTGTCACTCGTAAGAGTCTAAAACCATACCTCGATACATTTTGATGCTTTCATCGATCTTCTCTTTCATGATTGAATAACCACAGAAATAAGCATAATTATGCACATTAGCTATTCACTACTGGAAAACCCATTCGAGGTGACGGATTTTTTTGATCAAAAGTCGTCGCCTCGAACACGAAGAGACCAGAAAGTCGTCGCTAGGGGTCGTCGCTTCGTTTTCGTCGTTTCGGCTTCGAGGCGACGACTTTTGCTCTAAAAGTCATCGCTTGGACATTTCAAGCGACGACTTCAAAATTTGTCGCCAAATTATGAGCGACGAATTTTGAGTCGTCTCCTCGCATTCGAGGCAACGAATTTTGGGTCGTCGCTTCCAATTCTAGGAGACGAAGTTTGGGTAGTCGCTTACAATTTGAGGGGACGAAGTTTGGTTCAAAATTCGTCGCTAGAGTGTATTTTTAGTGCGACGAATATCAATGTTCGTCGCTTCATGTCTCCATTTTCGTTTGAAAAAAATTTCCCGCCATTTTTCGTTTGAGTTCGATTTCGTATTTTTCGTTCGAGTTCGATTTGGTTTTTTTGTCCAGTTTTTGGAGGCGGTGGAGGAGGCGACGGAGGAGGCGGTGGAGGAGGCGACGAAGTCGGAGAACGATCTGCGCTGCGGGGTTGGGGAGGAGGAGAGGGAGGGAGGGAGGCGGTGGAGGAGGCGACGGCGACGGCGAGGAGGAGAGGGAGGGAGGCGGTGGACAGGGAGGGAGGCGGTGGAGGAGAGGGAGGGAGGGAGGAGAGGGGGAAGAGGTGGAGAGAGAGGAGGCGGTGGAGGAGGCGAGGAGGAGAAGGAGGGAGGGAGGCGATGGAGGAGGAGAGGGAGGTAGGCGGTGGAGGAGAGGGAGGGAGGTAGGCGGTGGAGGAGAGGGAGGGAGGAGAGGGAGGCAGTGGAGGAGGAGAGGGAGGGAGGGAGGGAGGAGGAGCGGCAGTGGAGGAGAGGGAGGAGAGGGAGGCAGTGGAGGAGGCCGGAGAGGGAGGGAGGCAGTGGAGGAGAGGGTGGAGGAGGCGACGGCGACGGCGAGGAGGCAGTGACGGAGTGAAGAAGAAGGAGGAGAGGGAAGAATATATATAATCAGCACTTTGAATTATGGCCGTTAGATCTGGGAAATCTAACGGTTCATAGGGTGATCCGCGCAATGTGTTTTAATTGGTTCTCAGCATGTGGCGCGGATTCAACACTGAAGCGACGAAGTAAGACGAAACTCGTCGCTTCAATAATATATAAAATTGAAGCGACGAAGTAGAACAAATTCCGTCGCTTCAATAATATTTAAAAGATTTTAAAATTTTTATTGATTATACTGAAGCGACGAAATAATACAAAATCCGTCGCTTCAATAATATTTAAAAGATTATAAAATTTTTATGAGATTATACTCAAGTGTACAACTTTTCGAAGCAACTATATAAAAGAAGTAAAATTTTGAAAAACACTATGAAATAACATTTGATCGTTATGATGAAATACGGTTATGGTAAAAAAATCACTTAAATCCGACAAAATTAGAGCCCCGATCGACGCGGTCAACCTTATTTAAACTTATTTCTCTCTATGGGGAACCCTAGTATCGGGAGGTAAAAGTTACCAAATTTTTACATGGCTGATTACGTCTCATCTATTTGAGAATTTAATGTTTGGAAGAGTCGACGAAACAAGGTCATCTAAAGGTACGTAATAGGGTTTTCGTGTGATAAGTTTTATGAAAATATGGTTGACCGTTTCGATCGAGCGTGGAACGTTTACGAAACGAGCTGATTTTTATACTCTACTCATTTTTAACTATAACGATCACATCAGACGGTCAAATTTTTCATTTTGTGAATTTAGCCATTATAACGACAACATTCTCACTAATACGTTATAACTTGATTATAAGATTATACTCAAGTGTACAACTTTTCGAAGCAACTATATAAAAGAAGTAAAATTTTGAAAAATACTGTGAAATAATATTTGATCGTTATGATGAAATACGGTTATGGTAAAAAAATCACTTAAATCCGACAAAGTTAGAGCCCCGATCGATGCGGTCAACCTTATTTAAAACATATTAAACTGCCGTTTTGAGGGCCTAAACGAACTCAAAAGCCCGAAAAATCCCACACGTTATGGCGAAGCTACGTGTTTGACTCGTGGCGTCGTTTCCTCTCCGAAAATGTATTACAATCGTCAATCGGACACCAAATGCCAAATCTACAACTCTCCAAACTATGAAAATATGGTTGACCAGATTACATGAAGCGACGACTATTGATCAAAACTCGTCGCTTCGTTTCATATCTCAGCGACGAATATTGACGAAGGTTATCAACTTCGTCGCTTGAATTTTGAGTCGGCGACGAAGATTGAATTTCGTCGCTACAGTTTACAAAACATTATTGGGAGGCGACAACAATCAATATTCGTCGCTTCAATAAGATGTGAGCGACGACTTTTGATCAATAGTCGTCGCTTTCGTTTTCTGAAGCGACCAATTCAATATTGGTCGCCTCAATGTGTTGAGGCGACGAACTTTGATTTTCCCTTTCCAATCTTCGTCGCTTCATACCTGATTTCCAGTAGTGATTTTAGTCTCTATGGTTTTTTTTTTTTAATACGTCTCTATGGTTTTACATAAATAAGGTTGAACTGAAGTTGTCACAGAATCAAACGAGTACCAAATTCAATCATATGTGAATCCCAAGTCAGGTTAGAAAGAACGTACAATAGATTTTACTAGTGTGTTTCCCAAGTCATATAGTATGAAAACGAAAGGCTGGTCGATCGTACAGTAGCACCTTCTATCCTGATGCATGTATCTTCCCACTGGAGCAACATAAAGCAGCAGCTACTCTACTATCCCAAGTCTTGAAACATTCAGGCAAGCTTTAGCTAGTAACCAGCTTAAGCTTATAGGTTAAACTAACCAGTGGACACCAGCAGCTCTTATGCTAGACGTTACTGGCTCTAGCTTGTAGACAAGACAAAAAAAAAACACATTCAACATATAGTGCCAAACTGCACATATCATATAATTAACTATTACCATGTCGCCCACCATATGATAATCCCAATTGTACATCAGCACAGACGCGCACACACATGAAGAGTTAAAGACTATTATCAAAATGCATCAAAATATAAGTTCATGGCGATCAATTGCAAAGAATCACAAACGTACACTACTTATTGCATGAAGGGATTGGTGGGGATGGGAATAGACAAACAGATCAGGCTTTCAACTTGTGTACTTTCAGCTAACAAGAGCAGCTTCGCCGAAGTGTTGAATGCAGCTAACAGGGAAAGCTAAATGCCATCCCCCTGGCCTCTTCCTAGTTCCATCTACAGTAATAGTTAATAAGATGCTTCATAAATATAATATCTCAGTATCAGCAGAATCAGATAGTACAAACTGTGAAGAATTTTTGTTAGGAAAGTTTAAAAAGCTTCCTTTTGATGAATCTCATAGCAAGAGTGTAGCTCCATTTCAGTTAGTTCATTCAGATGTTTGGGGTTCGACTCCATGCTTATCAATTGATGGATACAAGTACTTGATAAGAGCACAATGTGCGACGTTATTAATGTGTATTATCCCTTATTTATGCTTTGTTATGTCTATTTAGAGTAAGATTGAGTCATAATTTAGTTTAGTGTCATGTTGGTAGAGTTTTGGAGAAAGTGTTCTTAATAATCAGAAAAATGACTAAGTATAGAAATCTGAGCAAAAAAGTGAAATTTATGTTGTTTTCGTGATATTGAGGCTCGTGCTACACTGATCTATCCTTTTCCAAATTTGATGAAATTTGGTATGCATATAATTGGCAAGCTAAAGTATATTGTGTCAAAATTTCAGATCAATCGGAGTTCCGGAAGTCGCCCAAATGAAGGCTGCAACTTGGCAGTTTGAGCAAACCAATCCAGGGACTACCAGGATTTTCCTGGGACTGTGTCCTGACTTCCGGAATTTCTGTGGGACACATCGCATGGAACCAGAGAACGAGCCATACGCCGTTGGAAAGCTCTACGAGTCTAGTTTCTCTGGGACTTGGAATCGCAGCAAAATATTTCCTGAGAAAAAAGTTATGCTAGTTTGAATGTACGAAGGTCAAGTCTGCCGAAAGTAGAAAACCTAAACCGAGTTCTACATGGATTTGGCTTACGAATGTGGACTGAATTCCATCCTTTGTGCAAGATTTTTGGCTGAATTAATTCATGGAAAACCTAAAAAGATATTGCTCAATTATTCAGTCATTATCTTGGGAATTTTCGGCAGAAAATAGAGGAAGAAAATCGCAACAAATCTTGATTAATTTCGGAAAAATTCCTGTGCACGTCTCTCAACTTCCACGGACTCTCCCGGACAGCTGACAATGAATCAGAATTCGAGCCTTATATGGATAGAAAGATACGGGAGTCTAGTTTCCAACCCAACTGGAATCACCTCAATAGCTATTTTCTAGAGAGAGTTATGACGTAATCAATGCACGGAGGTCATTCTGCCGAATTCAGAAAATCAAGGAAACCTAAACCAATTCGGTTTTGGTTTGTGGCTGGCTTCTCTAGGTTACTTCCTCTATAAATACCAAGGCTTTTGCACAGAAAATAATCATCTCTCCCTCCACAAAATCCTTGCCGAATCCCTGCCAAATTATTTTCAGAAATTTTATACAAAGAGCAAAGCCGAATCCACCATTCCTCACATCAATTCGATCACCATCTCATCAATCCTTGCCGAATCTTAACCAAGGTTGTAATATGGATTGTTTTATTTTGGTTTTTGTTACTTTGTATTTAAACATAACTTTGTCTATGAAGTATGTTTTGGTTTTTGGTTTTAATTTCGGTATTGATAATCATATATGGGATCTTCGGATCTTTGTTATAATTGTTTGGATATTTTATATGTGATTGCCGAATTATATATGTGATGTGATTAAATTTGTATTATGGGCAGTAGCTTTAGCATGTTTCTTGATTTCAATTAGGTTTATTTTCTTAATTCGTGGGGAACCGAAGGAGATGTTTAGATGCACTCGAAAGGCCATGAGTGTTATCTAGATGTTGAATTCATATTCCGATCTAATACATGTTGATTCACACGCGTTGTTGGTTTTGACATGTATTAATCTAAGGGTAAGAGTAATTATGGAAATTTACATGTCGATGTGAGATGGGTGACGCCATACTTGCTAACATGTTCCAATTCGACAATATGTGCTTATGTGCTTTTTTGTGTTTAATTTACATGCGTTGTGTTATTAAACCGATTAGTACCATGTTTAGGATTGCGCGCGTTTCGGATTCTAAATACTTATGATGTCTTGAATAATTAGGATAAGCTGCGTTGGCCCTAATTAAATTGGAACTTAATTAATCTTGAAATCGTTTTATGTCTGCTGCCCCTATTACTTGTTTTAATTTTGTTGCATGTATAATGAGATTTGTGTTTGGTGATGGTGTGAAAGGTGATGATCAACTGTATATAATAGATTAGGTTTTAAATTTCGTAAAAATCAGTAAATAATAGATAAAAATTTCGACAACCCCCTTTTATCCAATACTTTGTGTGATTGAAAGCCCTTGATTTCCCCGGATAGAACGATCCCTACTTGTCAATACTACACTCGACACAAGAAGGGTATTATTTGTATGAGATTGTTTTGCAGGTACAAATTGTGCACGCATGTGATCCCATCAGTACTTTGTTCTTTTCATTGATGACTGCACTAGATACACATGGCTGTTTCCAATGAAAAACAAAAATGAGGTTTTTGGTTACTTCCAATCTCTTCATGCCTTTATCAAGAATAATTTTTCTTGCACTGTTAAAACTCTGAGAACTGATGGAGGAGGTGAATATGTCAACAATGCCTTTAAACAGTACTTGTCAAGTCATGGAATTTCTCATAAAGCCTCATGTCCATACACACCTGAACAGAATGGAGTAGCAGAAAGGAAAAACAGGCATCTAAGAGAAACTATTGTTACCTTGCTTCAAACTAGTTCATTACCAAATGAATTTTGGTATCATGCTTGTGCCCTCAGTGCATATCTTATCAATCAGATGCCTACTCCTGTTTTGAACATGCAATCTCCATTTGAGAAGCTGCATAATCAACAACCATCCTTGGAAATGCTTAAAGTTTTTGGATGTGCTTGGTTTCCCCTTCTTGCAAATAGGTCCAACAAGCTAGAACAAAAAAACATTAAGTGTATCTTTCTGGGTTTTGCTTCAGGGTACAAAGGATACATCTACTATAATATGGTTAATAAGAAGTATATTATCTCAAGGCATGTTCTGTTTGATGAAGAACAGTTCCCATATGCAAACTTCAACTGCTCAAATTCAAAGTCTGCAAAAGTAACTTCTCCAGCAAGTTCTACTCAATATTGTACACAGTTTCATCAAATGCCAACACTTGTCCAGTCCACAGTCATCAATTCAGGTAAGTCTTCTATCCTATCTCACTCAAACTCATTAAACAATGATGTGACAGCCTACCATCAAGATTCCAGTCCACACATCTCATATGATCCTCCTGCTCAGTGTGACTCTTCTATTCAAGCCTCTTCTTCACATGAATCATTGTTTAATGATACTCATGTCTTTTTTGGAAATATACCAGCTCCTGTAATTCCTAACTCTACAATTCATACTCAAGTTCATTAAGAAGAAGCAGGAAACTTAACTGTGGAGACATATCCTGGAAATGGTACTATCTCTTTAACTTTAGATAGCATTTCTACAAGGCCTAGATGTCAAATCTCATAAGCCAATGTTCTGCATCCAGTTGATGGTCTTTCTCATCCAATCTATAATGAACATCAACTGCTCACTCGTGGCAAGAGAGGAGTTATCAAAAAGAAATGTCTTCTGGCTATTACATCTTCTACATCATCTTATCCAAGAGAGATTGAACCCTTCAGCTACAAAATAGCTATGAAAATTCAAGAATGGAAAGTTGCTATGCAGGAAGAGTTTAATGCTCTAAAGCATCAAGAAACATGGATTCTTGTTCCCCTTCCCTCTGATAAAAATCTTGTTTCTTGTAAATGGATTTTTAAAATCAAGAGAAATGTGGATGGAACAATATCCAGACACAAAGCCAGATTAGTTGCAAGAGGCTTTAGCCAAGAATATGGAGTTGATTATGGAGAAACCTTCTCTCCAGTTAGACACACTACTGTCAGACTAATTCTTAGTCTTGTTGCAAACTATGGATGGAAATTACATCAACTTGATGTAAAGAATGCTTTTCTTCATGGTCAGCTGAATGAAGAAGTATATATGGCCCAACCTGGAGAGTTTGAAAGTACAGAATTTCCAAATAATGTTTGTAAGCTGCAAAAATCTCTATATGGTCTTAAGCAGGCACCAAGAGCATGGAATGAAAGGTTCACTTCTTTTCTTCCTCAACTTGGTTTTGTTTCATCTCATGCTGATCCATAATCTCTATTTGTTCAAAGTTCAGGAACCACTCGAATATATCTTCTTCTTTATGTTGATGATATAATTCTTACTAGAAATGATGAAATAGCAATTGTTGAAGTAAAAGATAGGTTGCAGAAAGAATTTAATATGAAAGATTTGGGAGATCTTCATTTCTTCTTAGGTTTGGAAATCAAATATGTTTCAAATGGATTGTTTCTGTCTCAACATAAATATGCCGGAGATTTAATTCATAAAGTAGGAATGGATGATTGCAATACTCATTTGACACCATGTCAATCAGGAGTGAAACTTCTAAAAAATTATGGCTCACCATTATCTACAGCAGATATTCCTCACTTCAGAAGCCTAGTTGGATGTTTACAATACTTGACCTTTACTAGGCCTGACATTGCATACAGTGTTAACACAGTATGTCAATTCCTACATAATCCTACAAAAGAACATCTACTTGCTGCAAAACGTATTCTAAGATATGTCAAAGGAACCTTGAATCATGGAATTTGGTTTGAGAAGTAGGATCAATCTTCAGCATCTTCTCTATGTCTTCATGCCTACTGTGATGCAGATTGGGTTGGAGACCCTAATGACAGAAAATCAACAACAGGATTTGTTATTCTTCTTAATCAGTCTCCCATATCTTGGTGCAGCAAGAAGCAAAGTTTGGTGTCAAGATCTTCTACAGAAGCTGAATATAGAAGTATGGCAGATACTACATCAGAGTTGCAGTGGCTTAAGAACATATTCATTGATCTTAAAATTGATCTTTCTTAGGTGCCAACTCTGTATTGTGATAATATATCAGCTCTAGCTCTTGCTGCTAACCTAGTTCATCATTCAAAACTGAAGTATGTGGAAGTCGATATGCATTTCACCAAAGACAAAATAAAGGAGGGTTCAATTACTTTGCAGTTCGTTTCCACTCGAGAACAACTTGCAGATCTATTTACAAAAGGATTATGTTCACCTCATCACTCTTTCTTATGTGACAGCTTGATGGTAGCTTCCCCTCCCATCCAGCTGAAGGGGGGTGTTAATGAAAATAATTTTGTAATTAATTAGTTAGTTAGTTATTAGTTATTTTCTGTTCTAAGATTCTCCATATGTCAGCTGCTCATTGATTCATTTAGGACTATATATGTTGCTCTCCAGCTGTAATCGATTGTATTGTTCATTCATTCTGTTAATGAGAAAACAGTTACAGATATTTTTCTCTCTTCAACCTCAAGCTTCCTAGCTTTCAAGCCAGAGCTGCAAGACAACAACTGATACATATATTTCCAAGCACAACAATTCGAACGTACCAAATATGCTCAGTTTCAAACTAATATTTCCGGCCTCTAGTAAGAAATAGCATTGGCTTGTTCAAGTAAGACGAGACTCTCAGTAAAAGAATCTACGAAGTCATACAGTATCCATCAATTCCCAAACTTTCAGCTTGTTTGCTCTTGACGTTCACTGATATGAGTGATATCTGCCTTTTTCTCTCATCCGAGTGCTCACTCTGATCTACTTGGAGCACTAGTTCACCACTCCTCCTAAAACTAAATGGCCGGAAAATATATATCATTTTGAGGTCTACAGTACATAATATAGTCCAAGATTCTTCCACTCCATATTCTTTCATCACCCACAGGTCAAAACAGCCTCCTTTAGCTTCCAGTAGTGACCGAATCACAAAATACGCAAGATAATTCCCATATCTCGTAATATGTACACTCTTTCCGAGGTCCCTCCCATTTTCGGGCAACTCAACTGTGCCAAATGCATGATTCATTAACCAAGTTGAATGTTGCTATGGACAATGGGTGATCCATATCGAATTGAAACCAATGCAATGCACTATTGACATATGCATTTTTCCAGCACTCGTAACAATCCAAGAGTTGTTGAGGTTTCTCATAAGTTTCGGAAATAAGGCTCTTCTAAACTCCCTTCTAAAGACCAAACCTCAGCCAAAAAGGTTTCGTCTGTAAATTCAAGTAACCATCTACTCCATTTAGGCCTAGGCCTTTTAGTTGCTAGCCTCAAAACCTTATAGTCATTGTTAACCGAATCATAGCCAAAACAAAAGTTTTCTTCATCTATTTCAGTAGTGATTGCAAGACTAGGCGAACATACATACCTTCTGGTTGAAGGGTTCCAAAGTACGATGCCTCGTATGGAACTAATAGGCATGCATACAAGCCCGTTACAAGTTCCGATCACATGAGCCTTTGTTTCGTCGGCAAAAGGAGGAGCTATGAGCACTACCAGAAAAGGGGTTATAGCCGACGATATGAAAAAAAACGGCCGATGAAACAGCACTTCGTCGGCTATAATTGGTTATAGCCGACGAATTACTATTTTGTCGGCCACATCGTCTGCTATAATATTATAGCCGACGAGTCGTCGGCAGTCGTCGGCTATAACTATAGCCGACGAAAAGTTTTTGGTTATAGCCGACGAGGAGGGTATTCGTCGGCTATAACTCTTATATCAGATCTATTCTGCAGCAGCGAGCTCATTCGTCGAAAACATTTCGAAAACGCTCTGAAATCGTCCAAAACCTCGGCCATAAGCTTGAAAGGTACGTATATTGCTGTGTGTGTTGATTTAGTTGGTTATATGCAGAGGTGTGTTAATTTAGAGTTTAATTACAATAAATGTGTGATTAATTTGATATATATATATATATATATATATATATATCTGTGTGTGTGTGTGTGTGTTGAGATGAGGTTATTAATGGGTTGATATGTTGGTTAGATAGAATTGAAGTTTTGTTGAAGATCAGTGATTGATTGTTGATTTAGAGGTGATTTTAGATGAATTTGATGAAAAAATGTATATATATTAATTAATTTAATTGTAATAAAAATATATTGTTGGTATATATGAAAAATATATTGTGTTTAATTAATTAGGGAGATTGACGATGTTTTAATTAATTTAGGGATGTGTATATATATATATATATACATATACATATATATATATATATATATATATATATATATGTGTGTAATGATGAAATTTTTAATTAATTAGTACGTACGTACGTACGTAGTACGTGCATATATACATATCTATATATAGTTACATTTATTTATTGAATTTACAGGATGGACAGGAGTTGGATTACCCGGGGAAGATGGGATCAGGCGTATCATGATGGAGTTAGGAGTTTCCTGGAATTTGTGATGGCTAACTGTGGAGACACTACACTTCATTATTGCCCGTGTAAAAAGTGCAAGTGTGCCAGCCCATGACAACGTTTTTCCATAGAGACCGTGGAGCAACACCTGGCTAGATATGGATTTTGGGTCCTATACACTAATTGGATTTATCACGGTGAACCAGAGTTTGCGGGTCCTCATGATCATGGACAATTTGCCGAGAGAGGGAGTTCGTCCAATGATCCAACAACGAACTGGATCAACGATATGTTTCCTCATGAGAGCGGTGTCTTTGATGAAGCACCAGATGTGCAACTCCCTCCTCCGGAGATGGAGTGTTTCCCTGATATTGAGCCACTCGAGCCATTACCCCGATCACCGGTCAACACAAGTGGTATGGAAAAGTACAACAACCTGATCGCATTGCAACAGACTCCGTTGTACCCCGGATGCAGTAAGACTGTCCTTGAATCTGTCATGGGAGTGATGAAGATCAAAACGGAGAACAAAGGCACTGTCAAATCGGTTGATGATTGGCTGAAGATATGGGGTGGGGCGATGCCCCCCGGACATCGGCTTCCTACCAGTCATCATAAGGTGCGACATATCCTTAAAGATCTCGGCCTTTCCTACATCAAGATTCATGCATGCAGATACGATTGCGTTCTGTTTTACGGGGAAGGACTTGCAGATCTTGAATACTGCCCAGTATGCAATACAGAGCGGTATAAGTTCACTTCTAAAGGGAACAAGAAAGCTGTGAAGATACTTCGGTACTTCCCGCTGATTGATAGGCTTGAGCGGTTGTTCATGTGTGCTTTCACGGCCAAAGCTATGAGATGGTGGGCTGAGAGGAATGTGCCTGACGATGACACCCTTAGACATCCCGCCGACGGAGAGGCTTAGAAGAAGAATGTGTTGGAGTTTCCTGAATTTGCATCAGAGGTTCAAAATGTTTGGCTAGGGCTATCATCCGACGGTTTCAACCCTTTTGGCAAGAAAGAGCTTCAGTACAGTGTGTGGCCAGTTATTTTGATTCCGTACAACCTTCCACCGTGGATGTGCATGAAGAAGGAATATAACATGCTCACATTGTTGATTCCAGGCCCAGGTTATCCAGGAAAGAGTCTCGATGTGTATTTGAGACCCGTAATTGAGGAGCTTCGGTACTTTAGTCTGAAAGGCCACCTGGTCTATGACCGGTTCAAAAATGAGATGTTCCGGATGCGTGCCATGCTTGTTGGCACGATCAGTGACTTTCCTGGGAGGGGTATGTTGTCCGGCAGCGTCACCAGGGGTTACAGGGCTTGTTCAGAATGCATGACTGTTGATTGCTCCAGTCCTCATTGTAGCAAGATTGTCCAGATGCGTCACCGTTGTTGGCTTCCGCATGACCATCCATTTAGGGACGATGCACAGGCTTTTGATGGGACTGAAGAAAGGGGCTGGGCACCGGAGCGATGGACAGGAGAGGAAATATTGGCAGTGTTGAATGAGTATGACTTTGGTCCGCTTAGCAATCATCCCGATGTGTTGCGCACGATTCCAGAGAGGCCCGATCGGTATAGGTTCTGGTCACACAAGAGCATCTTATGGGAACTTCCTTATTGGGCCAGGTTGGCTATCAGATACTACCTGGATGTCATGCATATAGAGAAGAACGTGGGTGAAGCCGTGGTTGGCACAGTTTTGAATTGGGAGAAGAAAACAAAAGACACCCCCAAGGCACGCGTTAATCTGAGAAATATGGGACTGCGGGACCATTTGTGGTTGAGAGAGGGCAGGAGCAAAATGCCCCAAGCTCCTTACACCGTCACCAGGGACCAGAAACATGAAATCTTTGGATGGCTGAGTAATGTCAGGTAACTTTTTATTAGGCATGTATTCCCTAAAGAATCCATCTGTTGTTGGACGACTATATATGCATGAAATCTAATTGTTGTTAATGGCTATGCAGGTATCCTTATGGCTATGCGGGTAACATAAGCAAGTGTGTTAACTACCGAGACAACAAGATGTACGGATTGAAGAGTCACGACTGCCATGTACTGCTTCAACGCCTCTTCCCTATTTTCATTCGAGCGTACTTGGACGATGAAGTGGTTGAGCCGTTGGTGGCGTTGTCAAGATTCTTCCAGAAGTTATGCGCTAGAGAAGTTAGAAAATCAGACCTCATGAGAATGCATGAGGAAATCGTTTTTATCTTGTGCAAGTTCGAGAGGATATTTCCCCCAAACTTCTTTGACATCATGCCTCACCTGATGATCCATCTTCCCCAACAATTGTTGCTTACCGGTCCCGTACACTACACTTGGATGTATCCCATCGAAAGGTACATGTTATTCATAAATTTGATTTATACATGTTTTTAAATAAAAGTTGCATGCTCTTAACATGCACTTGTTAACCTTGCAGACAACTTGGAGACTACAAGAAATATGTGCACAATAAATCTGCGCCTGAGGGGTGTATTGCTGAAGCTTACATTGCGCATGAGTGTGTAACGTACGCCAAGTTGTACTTGGGAGCGATGGAGGACCCCCCACAACATCCAAGTCGAGATGACCCCGAGTTCAACCTATCTATCGTCGCCAACGATGTTGTACCATACGGAAGCTTCAAGAAGAAGGGTGTGGACAAGTTGCCTGACCATGAAGTAGGGATTGCGCACTGGTGGGTTCTAATAAACTGTCCGGAGGTACAATATTGGAAACGAACCCATCTTACATGCAAGGAAGTTCGCGGTGATCTCGAGTACCACAACACGACGTTTGCAGACTATTTTCCACAATGGGTAAGTGTATAAATATATATATTAGATGGCTTTCTTTTATAGTTCCCTATTCTTTAATCATAAACACACCAAGTGATTTGAGTTATATTTTTCAGCTGATGCAAGTGGCTGCGAAGGGTGGTCATAGAAATTACTCAGAGGAATTGAGGCTGTTGTCGATGAAGCCGATATCTTCCACAGTCCGCCCAATGTGTGATGTCAACGGCGTTAAGTATATATGTGAAGCTAGAGACGGGGAACGCAAAACACAGAATTGTGGGGTGATGGTCGATGGTGCAGAGGGGGGCGTGGATTATTACGGTGTCCTACAGTCAGTTGTTGAACTCATTTATGGGAACCGCATGAAAGTCCACTTGTTCAAGTGTCGATGGTTTGATACTAGGCCGCACCACATAAGGATCGATCAGTACGGCATACTTTCGGTGAATACCGCCACTAGTGTGTATGAAGATGACCCCTTTGTTTTCGCCACCGCGGCCAAAAATGTCTTTTATCTTGACGATCCATTGAACAAAGGCACGTGGAAGGTAGTTAACCATGTGTCTCAGCGAGACATATACAGTGCTACCACACTTGGTGTGAGCAAAGAGTGTCAAGAAGCGACCGCATACCAAGAGCCGGACGCCGGCGACATTCCTGAATCCTCCACCATCCGCGATAATAATGTGACGCCGGGCAGAGTGGTTCGACTTCCTAGGGGTCAGGTGCCCATGTATGATGTTAATCCGAATCATCTATATCAGGCAGACGATGACTCAGACGACGAGTACGAGCACCAGTTGCCAAATATTAACTACTATACTACGTCTGACTCAAGTGATGAGGATGATTCTAATTATCATCCTTAGTATACTATTTAGGTATGTATTTGTGTACGATGGTGCATGCATGTATGAATACATTTTTCGTCCTTAATTACCGTTTTCTGAGTTTATGGGAAATTGTATTGAATTGTTTGTGCGATGTTCAGGAATTTATCAGGTGAAATAGGCAATTTTCAGGCCCTAAATGGCAAATTTTCGGAGAGATAAGCATTATAGCCGACGAAATGGACCATACTTCGTCGGCTATAATGCCCATTCTGGGTAATTTAATATGCAAGTCGTCGGCTAACGACAAAATGTTGAAGGTCGTCGGCTAAAGTATAGCCGACGACCTGTATTTCGTCGGCTATAACCCCTGGCCCGGATGTTGACCGAAACCATTGCTTGATCCTTCAAATGCAAATGTGTATTGAAATAAGATACGACCGAAATATTGAAATACGTCTACGGTTGAAAAATGACAACATTCCGACAAAATCTGTGTGCCGAATGTTGCGGTTAGCTGTTTTGTACTTCCGTTTTCCTATGGGTAGCCTGACGGTCGGTAAATATTTTGAGGAAAATTTTTATACGATTAGTTGCGTCGCATCGATTTGAAACTATTCTCTGTTGAAGGTCAGGCCAAAAAACGTCATTTAGACGGGCCAATTGCCGTTTTAAAGCGTTTAGAGGTTTGATTTTGCAGTTTGACTGTCCCGATCGAGCCTTTAACGTTGTCAGATGTAGTTGGAAATTTTTTCATAAATGTATTTCATCTTAACGGTGATATCTGACGGTTGGAATAGATTTTCCAAACTTTTAGATTCAAAATCAGAACATATGCACTAATGTTCCTTAACTTGTTTACTAAGTGTTTAAGTGAGTGTATAGTTTCAAATAGCTACTATACGTAGACCCTTCAAATGCAAATGTGTCGTGAAATAAGATATGACCGAAATATTGAAATACGTCTGCGGTTGAAAAATGAGAAGATTCCGAAAAAATCTGTGTGCCGAATGCTGCGGTTAGCTGTTTTTTACTTCCGTTTTCCTATGGGTAGCCTGACTGTCGGTAAATATTTTGAGGAAATTTTTTTTACGATTAGTTGCGTCGCATCGATTTGAAACTATTCTCTGTTGAAGGTCAGGCAAAAAAACGTCATTTAGACGGGTCAATTGCCGTTTTAAAGCGTTTAGAGGTTTGACTTTGCAGTTTGACCAAGGAATAGCCGACGAAATACTTAAATTTGTCGGCTAAACTCTTGCGATCCGCGCCGTTTCATTGTCCGCCGTTGGATGGGGGAGATCTGACGGCTGCTGAGCGCCTGAAGTATAGCCGACGATATTCATACTATAAGCGACGAAATTCATACTTCGTCGGCTATAACAGGCCCGCAAAGCCCAACTTCGGCCCGGCCCGGATTTAGGGTCAGAGTATAGCCGACGACATTCATACTATAGGTGATGAAATGGCTAAATTCGTCGGCTATAACCGGCCCGCCCCCCGTACAGCCCAAGTCCTGGCCCGTACCTCGGCTCGCAAAGCCCAACTTCGGCCCGGCCCGGATTTCGGGTCAGAGTATAGCCGACGAAATTCGTCGGCTATAGTATAGCCGACGAATTAAAATTAAATCGTCGGCTATAGTCCTTCGATTTAAACCGAAACAGAGGCGCCTCTCCCTCATTTTCTGCATAAAACCTAAATCCCTAATCGCCGCCCACCCCTCCCCGACGCCGACCGACCACCACCGAGCCTCCCCGACGCCGACCGACCCTCCCCGTCCCTACCCGACCCCTCCCCGCCCCCTCCCCGTCCTTCCCGACCCGTCCCGGACCCGAACGCAGCCGTCATTTAGCCGCCGCCCCTAGCCGCCGTTGCAGCCGCACCGCACCACCGGTCCTCGTCCCCTAGCCGCACCACCATGTCAGGTAGTCCCGCTCTCCCTCATTTAGGGTTTTTGTTAATTTTGTGGTTTTGTGGAATTTAGGGGTTTTGTGAAATTTATGGTTTTTGTGAAATTTTTGTTAATTTTGTGGAATTTTGTGGAATTTTTAGGAGGATATATATATATATATATATATATATATATATATTTCGGAATATATATATAATTAGGTATAAATATATTTATGTATATATATAATTAGGTATATATATATTTAATGAAGTTTTTTAGTTTGTTGTGAAATTTATGGAATTTTGTGGAATTTTTTTTTATTTTGTGGAATTAACAAGAATTTTTAGGAGGATATATATATATATATATATATATATATATATATATCTATATATATATATATATATTTCGGAATATATATATATAATTAGGTATAAATATATTTAGGTATATATATAATTAGGTATATATACATTTAATGAAGTTTTTAATTTTTTTTTGGAATTTTTGTGAAATTTATGGTTTTTGTGAAATTTTGTGGAATTTAGGGTTGTTGTGCAATTTATGGAATGTTGTGGAATTTTTGTTAATTTTGTGGAATTTTGTGGAATTTTTAGGAGGATATATATATATATATATATATATATATATATATATCGGAATATATATATAATTAGGTATAAATATATTTATGTATATATATAATTAGGTATATATATATTTAATGAAGTTTTTCATTTTTTTGTGAAATTTATGGAATTTTGTGGAATTTTTTTTAATTTTGTGGAATTAACAAGAATTTTTAGGAGGGTATATATATATATTTCTGAATATATATATATATATATAAAATTAGGTATAAATATATTTAGGTATATATATAATTAGGTATATATACATTTAATGAAGTTTTTAATTTTTTTGTGGAATTTTTGTGAAATTTATGGAATTTATATACTAATTGTGCAGGAAACCGCCGCGCTGTAGACCGATGGCTTGCTAGACCGACCGAGAGCGACCCCGAAGCTCAGGCAGGACACAGCAGTGGGGGGGCAGATCCAGCGGTCGTCGGGGCCTACGCCGGCCACTGAACAGGCGCGAGGAGACGTTGATGGGATTGACCCCGAGCGATCCACGTGGGGGCTCATCGTATGAGTCGACGGGAGCGGGCCCAAGCCCGAGCGTCAGAGGAGGACGCACAGCCGCACCCTCTAGACCCCAGTGCACTTCACCACTGTTCCAGGATCGGCAGCCGACCCCACCACGCGCCGATCTTGATCCTCCAGAGATGCTCCCTGTCCCCCCACAGCGACAGCATCCACAGCTACAGGGCCCACCGTCAGGGGGATCAGGCCCCTCAGGGTCCACACCCCGTATGTCTCCGCCATCGGGGATGTACATGGTCCAGTTCCTCCCTGCCATCCCCGAGTACGACGCTAGGGGGAGGCAGATTTGGAGGCACGACCGGCCGCACGAGATTCCCTGGGAGGAGGCCTACGTCCACAGGCCATTCGACTCAGAGGACTGCCGCGGCCTGTGGTGTGTTCGTGAGAAGGACAAGCAGTACAACGACGCAGGTAATTAGTTAGTTTAATTAATTATTTAGATTGTTTAATTAATTATTTAATTAGTTAGTTTAATTAATTATTTAACTATGTATTCATTTTAATTATGAAACAGGCGTCCTCGTAAATAAACCCGCGGGGACGAGACGGACCAGAGGGCCAGCGAACATGTCGACCCTGGAGAGGGAGCTCGCCGGTGGGATCAGGGAGATCCTGCCCGGTCCCGGTGAGGATGGACGCCCGATGGAGAGGAGAGACACCATGACCAAGTATATCAACGCGACGGGCATGATCGTGCGGGACAGGGTCCCAATGTTGTGGCCCGACTGGGGCTCTGTGCCCGATGACATCAAGGCGCGAGTGTACAATGCACTGTCGGTGAGTTAAATCGTATTTTTATTATAGAAAATAAACATTTATGAATTGAGTCCTTATAACTATATAAAAATATTTTCTAATTAATTTATAATATTGCAGCAATGGTTTAGAGTCCATCCTACCTTGGACTGGTGGAGAGACGAGCAGCTGAAGAACAGGTTATGTGTTTCGCGTTATTTTACTATCATTCGAGTTAGATTGAAGACGATTAAAGATGTACGAATATATCTAACAGTTGTGTTTTGTTAATATAGGTACTCCGAGTGGAAGAACGAGTTGTCGACGCACTACAGGACGTACCATGTGGAGCAGGGCTTGGGGCGAGGTGCAACCCCCCACGAGTTCCGGTACAGGGAGTATGAGTGGCTATGGCTGGTAGCCTACTTCGGGAGCGACAGGGTCTCGGTAAGAAAATTTAGCCTGCTAGTATATAACTTTTTAATGTTATTTAATAATTAAATTATGTAGTTACTTAATTAAATTAATTAGTTAGTGTTGTAGGAGAAATAGATTGATAAATCTCTCTGTCTTTATTCATTGATAAGGAGGCCTTTTATATAGGCATTACATCAAGTATCCCTGGCGAACAGGGATTCCCTATCTAATAGAGTATCTAGACTTCTAGTCTTATTAGGGCAAGACACACCACGGAAGTTACGGAGTTAACCTTCCTTGAACACTCCCCCTTGTGTCGTGTCCTCAATGGTGCATGAGCTGTTGCCTCGTTAAAACCTTTGCCAGCAAACAAAAACCTCTTGGGCAAAAATAAAAGCATGGTCTAAGGAAAAAGAGTACAACGCACCAACTACAAGTATGTGAGACATGCATAACTAGGCTCCCCCTGAAGTCTAGATGAGAACTCCCCCTGATAGTCATTCAGTCTTTGAGTTCGGATAAGCGACACATTCCAATGCGCTTTACATGCTTCATAAATGTAGATTTGGGTAGAGACTTGGTGAACAGATCCGCTGCATTTTCTTCTGAGCTGACTTGCTTCACCTGGATATTCAAAGTCTCTTGCTGCTGCTGATTGTAGAAGAACTTAGGCGAAATGTGTTTAGTATTGTCACCCTTAATGTATCCCAACTTCATCTGCTCGATGCATGCAGCATTATCTTCAAATATGCAAGTTGGTCCCATCGTAGTAGACTCAAGTCCACTAGACTCTCGAATGTGAGATATAACTGAGCGAAGCCAAATACATTCTTTGACTGCTTCATGTAGTGCAATAATCTCAGCATGGTTCGAGGAGGTAGCAACAAGGGTTTGCTTGGTTGATCTCCAAGATATCGCCGTATTCCCAATGGTAAAAACATAACCTGTTTGGGAACGTCCTTTGTGTGGATCTGATAAATATCCAGCATCAGCAAAACCTACCATTACATCATTTGGTGTATCTGAGTAGGAGGGGGTATCGCCAAAGCCGTATCGGGACCACGACTTAGCATCCGCGGGTCCGGATAAGTTGGCGGATATGTCTGCAAGATGGCGGATGGATGAACCAAAGCCAGTCTTGGCGGATATGGCTGGCGGATGGCAATCCGAGCCATGGTTTGTGCTGTTAGATGCAAGAGATCGACTAGGTGTCGAATCCTGATGAGTGTATCGATAGTACAAGCCCATGTCAAGGGTTCCTTTAAGGTATCGGAAGATGTTCTTGATTCCAACCCAATGACGTTGTGTTGGCGCAGAGCTAAATCTAGCTAACAAGTTCACAGAGAAAGCGATGTCTGGTCTAGTACACTGAGCTAAGTATAACAAAGCTCCAATCGCACTAAGATATGGATATTCAGCTCCCAAGACCTCTTCGTCATCTTCTTTCGGACGAAAGGGATCTTTGTTGATATCCAGACTTCTAACGACCATGGGAGTGCCTGTAGGATGCATAACTTTGTCCATGTTAAATCGCCTGAGCATCTTTCGGACATATGCAGACTGGTGTATAAAAATTCCACCACTTCGGTGCTCTAGTTCTAAGCCTAGGCAAAACCGAGTCCTTCCCAGATCTTTCATCTCGAATTCGGATTTCAAATAGCTAGCGGTCTCATTGATCTCATTCAGAGTTCCAATGATGTTCATATCATCGACATAGACGGCTATAATGGCAAATCCTGAACTTGTTCTCTTTATGAACACACAAGGGCACAACTCATCATTCTTGTATCCTTTCCCAATCAAGTAATCACTTAACCGTGTGTACCACATCCTACCAGATTGTCGGAGTCCATATAGAGATCGTCTCAACCTGATAGCAAATGAACTTCGTGGTTTTTGCTCACTTGACTTGGGTAACGAAAGTCCTTCTGGCACTTTCATGTACATCTCCGTATCTAGGTCCCCATAAAGATACGCAGTTACAACATCCATAAGCTGCATATTGAGTCTCTCTGAGACTACCAAACTTATTAAGTATCGGAAGGTAATAGTATCCATGACAGGAGAATACGTCTCCTCATAATCAATTCCAGGGCGTTGAGAAAAACCTTGCGCCACGAGTCGAGCTTTATATCGCTGGACTTCGCCATTCTCATTGCGCTTTCTGACAAAGACCCATTTATGTCCAACAGGCTTCACGTTCGGCGGTATAGGCACAACCGGTCCGAATACTTGCCTTTTCTTTAGAGAGTCTAGTTCAGCCTGGATTGCTTCTTCCCACTTCGGCCAATCCGCCCTACGTTGACATTCATCAACAGTGCGGGGTTCCATATCGTCGTCGTCAATAACTTCTTGAGCAACGGCGTAAGCGAATGCATCATCGATATACATGGAATTTCTTTCCATCAGATTGTGCATGCATAAGTAGTTTAGTGAGATTTCCTTGTTCTCCAACATCAACAGTGAGTCTGAGGCGTCCCCCAGATGATTCAGAGTTGATTCTTGGACATAGGTATAGTCGGAGACAATCTCGTGTGACGGCGTCACAGTATCAATGATGAACGGATCGCTTTGTGCCTGGACACATGCCCTCTTTCTAGGTACATTGTCTTTGGAACCGATTGGTCTCCCCCTCTTTCTAGGAGGATCCGAAGTCGACGCCGGCTCTCCACTTGGAGGTGCCGAGCCTAGGCTGCCGATGGCACCTAGGGCTGCGGGTCCGAGACCGGCGGCGCGTGCTCGCGCATGGCGAGGAATGTTAAGCCTTGCAGGTACATTCGCAGCAGGTATGGTTGATCTTGTCACTTTCGCAATATCAGTAAAGGAGTCGGGCATCGTATCCGCCACCTTTTGTAGTTCTAATATGCGTTGTATTTCAGTCTCACACTGAGACGTACGGGGATCATAATGAGACATAGTGGGAGAGAACCACGTCAATTCCTGACGTTCATTTGGGACGGATGCGGCCCCATCTCCCCCTAACGGCGGGAAGGATGTCTCATCAAAGTGACAATCTGCAAATCTTGCAGTAAACAGATCACCTGTCATAGGCTCTATATAGCGGACAATAGTTGGTGCTTCATATCCAACATAAATAGCTGATCGTCGTTGTGGACCCATCTTGGTACGCAGTGGAGGCGTGATAGGCACATATACGGCACAACCAAAAGTACGCAGATGCGAAATATCAGGCTCGTAACCAGTTACCAACTGGTACGCACTAAATGGTTGGCTATCTGTGGGTCGTAGACGAATAAGCATAGCTGCATGTAATATTGCATATCCCCATGCCGAAACTGGCAAGTTTGTGGCCATGACAAGAGACCTAGCTACAAGCTGTAGTCTCTTGATAGCGGCTTCTGCAAGACCGTTCTGAGAATGAACGTGGGGTACGGGATGTTCAACTTCAATCCCAACTGACATGCAATAGTCATCAAAACACTTTGAGGTAAACTCTCCAGCATTATCCAGTCTGATGGACTTAATCGGATTGTCCGGGTGGTGAGCCCGAAGCTTAATAATCTGAGCTAGGAGTTTAGCGAATGCAGCATTCCTCGTGGACAACAACGCTACGTGTGACCAACGCGTTGATGCATCAACCAGAACCATGAAATATCGAAATGGTCCGCATTCTGGTGTTATAGGTCCACAAATATCACCTTGTATTCGTTGTAGAAACGGAATATTCTGTTTATTATCAATAGCAAAAGATGGTCTTGCTTGAAGTTTTGCTAGTGAACAAGCTTTACAAAACGAACGATGAGCATTAGACATCGCTACAGAAGCATGAGAAGCAGGAGGGGACCGAACCTCTCCTTGGAACCGAGAGGCGGCTATCGACGGCACGGCCGAACCGAGGCCGAGGCGCCCTCTGTGCTTTTGTGATCGGAAAAATGGATGACCGTGGGAGCATTTCAAAATACGGATCATCAGATCACGACCCGGATGACCGAGTCTATCATGCCAAAGCTTATAAGCATCAGAATCACATAATATAACAACATGAGATTCGTTGGCTCGAATGGTTGTGAAATACATGCCATTGCGAACTCGCTTACACTTCTCCACAATGCGAGTGCGCATAGATTGAGTGGAGGTGATCAACAGATATTCAGTTCCATCTTCAACATAAGTGCTGAGGTGATAGTCATTGTCACGCACATCCTTGAAAGCTAGCAAGGTTCTTGGCGCCTTAGGCGCATATAGGGCGTCCTCTACCCGAATCTCAGTGCCATTTGGCAGTAAGAATTGAGCAGTGCCACGACCCTTAATTACGGGTCCAGTTCCTGTCATCGTAGATAACGACGATTCTCTTGGCGTAAAATCCGAAAACAATTGCCGATTTCTCAGAATCGTGTGAGTTGTTGCACAATCCAACAAACACTCAATCTCGCCTTGATACATCTACAAAAACACTGTAAATTGAATCAATAGTCTACTTTAGACTTTGGCGAACACTTTATAGTAAGTGTACTGAAACAATATATCATCACAAAATGAAGTGCATTAAGGCCAATAACATAGCCATGGCAACGACAAAACTTGAGAGAAAGAGATAAGCCGCATTTTAATCACCGAGTATCACCATTGATAATCATAGCCTAGGTCAGAGATTGAGACCGGACACCGTCGTAGGTGGCGTGGCCGAGCCAAGGCCGAAGCTGTGGTAAGGCCGAAGCTACCCAGAGGCCGAGCCGAAGCAAGGCGAGTGGTGAGAATCGGTCAGGCATTGAGGCAATGCGATGCGACGGTTGAGCTAAATCCGAAGCATGGCGAGTCCGAAGACACTTCGTTGCCGAGCCATTGATGCAAAAGTTGCATTTGTTCGATAGGCTATCGATTGTTGGTTTCAAAAAACCTGATTCGGTGTTGAGCCAA
Organism: Potentilla sterilis; assembly: GCA_963682095.1. Lineage (NCBI taxonomy): Eukaryota > Viridiplantae > Streptophyta > Magnoliopsida > Rosales > Rosaceae > Potentilla > Potentilla sterilis. Next base: position 24,712,402 of record OY821758.1, on the reverse strand, counting down.
GCTGGCGAATGGCCATGGCGAGTGAGGCCTAGCGAGTCGCGGCCAAGCGCTTAGGGGCATTGGCGAGCGAGGTTTGGCGGATCGCAGCCAAGTTGGCGGATCGCTGATCGCGGATCGCGGATTAGTTGGCGAATAGCCATGGCGAGCGAGTCCTGGCGGATCGCGACCAAGTTGGCGGATCGCGGATCTCGGATCGCGGATCGTGCATCGCGGCTCGCGGATGGCGTATCGCGGATCGCGGATGGCGTATCGCGGATCGCGGATGGCGTATCACGGATCGCGGATGGCGTGTCGCGGATCTCTCCTTTTGTCTTTGTGATTTTTCGGATATGAGTTAACATCACCAGAATTTTGGTGAACTCAAAATGATTATGCCATTGAGAATTGGACGCATTGAACCAATTTTGCTTTCAGGGATGTAAAAATCTCAAATCATTCGTAGAATAAGATAGATTTTATTGATGACAACTCAAAAATACATCATGGTTGTTCTAAATAGAACGACTTATCGAACAAAGTCGTGATTTATTGACTATTCTGTCAAAATAACAATCAAAATCAAACTTGAACACGTATCTCATGACCTAAGTCAAATACTTATTCATAGTCTGGAGTATCATACTCCTGAGTCCTACGTTTCTTGGTAGGTTGGAAGTCATCGATGGCGAAGTTCGTATTTTCCTCATCGTATACTTCTTCCTCAAAGTCTCCTACATAGTGTGCTTCTTGTTCTATGTATTGTTTGTGTTTCTTGTAAGCGGCTTGAATATCTCTGCTTGCTATGCAATCGCGTTGGAGATGATTCATAGAACCACATTTGAAGCAAGGAGCCGAAGCATTGTTCGGCGTATGGCCACCACGCCTGGGACCGGAACCAAAACTGTTCCTCCCTCTGGGAGCGGCGGCTCTGCCATCATCCCTTGTCCAAGAAAGCGGTCGGCCACGGCCGACGCCTCTTCTCCCTCCTCGTCCGCCACGTATTGCTCTTGGCGTACGTGGTGGCGGTGCTTGACGTTCATGAGGTTGATGCTTCTGCTTAAAAGCTTTACCACGGGCTTGATGAGATTCCGCAATGAATTTCGGTCCTCGAGGCCTCTTATTGGTGGTAAGAATCAACTCATGGTACCTCTCCTTTCTCTGAAGGACATTCATCAAATCGCTGAAGGTTTTGATAGTGCCTTTCTCGCGGAGATCGCGGTACTGATGCGACAACATGGACGCAGATTCTGGGAACGTTGTGAAAGTCTTCTCCATCATATCATCATCGGTCTTTTCGACCCCACAAAAGCTCAAATCAGATTGCAAGTTTAGCATAGTCTGATGATATTCCTGGACGGAATCAAAATCCAGTAAGCGGATTTGCTCCCAATCAGACATGAGGTCTGGGAGTTGTGCGTCATGCACATTGTCGAAGCGGTCCTTGAGGATATCCCATAGCTCTTTGGGATCAGTTTTCCTCAGGTATTGCTTCTTGAGCGTCGGATGGATATGGCGCCTGAGAAACATCAGGGCTTGTGCTTTCTGTTCAGGAGAAGCGTGTAAGCTTTCATCCTCAGGAGGGTTGATGGTGGCAGTAAATCTTTTACCAATGAAAGTGTTCTCAACATCTGAGACCCACCTCTTGTATTCCTTGCCTTGGACATCCAAGATGTCAAATTCTGGACGCTGAGTGTCAGCCATCTACAGAACACAAACAGGGAGACGTTAGTATGTTTGAATACTAATCAAGTTTGATTGTTCTTTTAGAACAGTGCCAAGATATATCATGGTCACATAAATCGATGCTTAACGTGACTTCAAGTCACAATCGATATCTTCCCTTTGTTTTCTTTCCAAAAAAGAATAATACGTTATGGTTCACAGTGACATCACAGTCACAAGCATAACGGTGGCCGGTAACATCACAGTTACCCCAATAAACGTTGGCACCGGGGTGACTAAATCCCCGTATGCCGTCCCGAGAAGCGATAGAATCGGGATGAAGAAGCAGGGACACGGAAAGGTCCCGGAAGAAAACAAAACCCAACTATTGAAATTTTCATAAGCGGGAACGTTTATAAAAATATTTACCTCTTCAAGAGAAGCTTGATCAAACGAAACTTGACTCTTGGGGAAGCTTGTTTTCTTCGATTTTTCTTGATTTCTTCTCAACCATGAATAAGGGTTCGCGGATCGCTTGCTTGGCTTGCGAGCAATTTTGATATTCTGGCAGATGCGTGCAAAAAGTAGCACGCAAGGGAGAGCTGCTGGCGAGCGGGTTGTCTGCCTAGAGGCAGAGGAGGAGCAGTACACGAAGGTACAGTGCGGCAGGCGAGCAGCGCAGATGCTGCTGAGAAGAGACCGACGGTGCCGAAGAGAAGAATCGGCGGCCGACGGTAGGTTAGGGTTTCGAAAAAAAATCCGGAATTAGGGTTTCTAGGGCTTATTAGACGGGAGGCTAGAGCAACGTGCTGATAACGTGTTGTAGGAGAAATAGATTGATAAATCTCTCTGTCTTTATTCATTGATAAGGAGGCCTTTTATATAGGCATTACATCAAGTATCCCTGGCGAACAGGGATTCCATATCTAATAGAGTATCTAGACTTCTAGTCTTATTAGGGCAAGACACACCACGGAAGTTACGGAGTTAACCTTCCTTGAACAGTTAGTTAGTTATTAGTTATTAATTTAAGTTAGTTTGTTAGTTACATAGTTAGTTAGTTCGGTACTAAATTAAATTAAACCCTAAATTAAATTAGGTAGTTAGTAAGTTAGTTAGTTACTAAATTAAATTAGTTAGTTAGGTAGTTACTAATTAAATTAAATTAGTTAGTAACTAAATTAGTTAATAATTTTGTTTTGGTTAGTTCCTAATATTTTAATTTAGTTACTAATTTATATTTGCGTTTATATGTTCGTTCTTATAATAAAGAAAATCTCGAAGACGAACAGCGACAACCGCAAGAGGAACGAGCACCCCCACCACGGCGGCGCCCGCTCCTGGAGGCAGTGGGCAGAGATTGCAAGGAGGGACCGACCGCTGAGGCCGTTGTCGTGGATTCATGCGCAGATGTATCTGGGGCGTCCCGACCAAGTGGTAAGTATTCGCCCATTTTCAATAAAAGTGTTTCATTAAATTAATTTATATATTTTTTTTTATAATTTCGTTTATTATATTTTCTTGTCAATTAGGCGGGAATAGATGCGGAGACCGACGCGATCACCTTGGGGATCGCGCGAGAGATGCTGGGGGAAGGGGCGTCCGACGAGGCGATCGCGGAGTTTGCCTCCACGATCGACACCCTTGAGCCGCGCTTGGCCTCTCAGATCATGCACGCGGCGGTAGGGACTGGCAACAACTACTTCTACCAGAGAGGCCTAGGCGCGGCGGGAGATGGGGTTCTGAAGTACACGCCGGCCAATCCCAGCACGCAGCGTGCGGCTTCGACGAGCAGAGACTTGCAGACACAGCTGCAGAGGACGCAGGCGGAGTTGGCGAGGGCGGTGGAGGCGCTCCAGCAGCAGGCTTCGGTGCAGCAGGCTAGAGACGCGTCTGTGGCGGAGATGTACCGATGGATGCAGCAATCTTGGGAGGCCCAGCGAGCTGGACAGGAGCCCCCGCCTCCGCCACAGATGCCCGAGTTCGTCGTCCCCACTCCCCTCCCCGCATCGGAGTACGCCAGGCGATCAGGATAGCCATAGCCACCGGAACTCGAACGATCCCGTCGATGACGCTACGCGTTTAGGGGGTGATGAGTAGATGACTAGTTAGGGGGTTAATTTGTACAGTACGTAGGATATTACGGATGGATTGATGTGGATATTTGGATGTTTATTTTTGGATTTTCTGCAGCCAAACCGAAGACGAAGTGAAATTGGGCCCGAACAAAATTTTTAAATTTTTTTAAATATTTAGGGGTTATAGCCGACGAAATGAACATATTTCGTCGGCTATACCCTCCCGGCTTCCGGCAAAAAAAAGCCGTTTCCGGCGCCGGCGAATGTTATGGCCGACGATTAATTCGTCGGCTATGCCTGACTTATAGCCGACGATAGCGTCGTCGGCTATACTTCGGGGTTAGGGGCAATTAGGGGAGAGTTGAAGCCGACGATTCTATCGTCGGCAATGTTCGAAGTATAGCCGACGACGAGTAAAGCGTCGTCGGCTATACTTCGTGGTTTATAAGTCGACGACTTACCCTCGGTGTCGCCGGCTATAGTATAGCCGACGGAGCATTCCCGAGGAGAGAATAGCCGACGATACTTCGTCGGCTATGACTATAGCCGACGATTTAATGAAAACGGCCGACGAGATGGCGTCGTCGGCTATGATCCCTTTTCTGCTAGTGGAGATTGGTTTCGTACTCGCCGAATTAAAGTATGCTTCATCTGCAGTAGAATGGTGATTAAAATTGTAATCGTCTCCCGTTGCAATTATATGTCCCATCCCCCCAACTAGATATCGATCCACTTAAACTCTATCTCCTGGAGTTGATCATGTCCATGGTTAAGGTGAAAAGGCCAGGAGTAGGGCATTGATCGAGGACTTAACAAAGAAAGTAAAACGTGGAAGTATAGTAGTGTAGAGTACATACCAACCCAGTTTCATACCAAGAAGATCGGTAGGAACTTTCCCACTGAACATTACCTATGAAAATTATATAAGAAAATGATTTGAGTGAAATCTATTATGATGTATATATTTTATGGTTTATGTTAGAAGAGATTTGGTTTGTCCTCTTTTGTATTCTTATTGGTAATTTAACATGAATTGACAAGGAAAAAATTCACCATTGGTACCCAAACTTACCTCGTTATACAAGAAAGATACCCGAACTTGAAAAACGATCACCATAGTACCCAAAGTTTTAAATCCTATTATAGAGGTACCTAGCGCGTTTTGACCGGCTGGCTTCCCGGTTTTGGATGACGTGGCAGTTCGCAAAAAGATTCCGAGGGGCAAATGTCCATTATAACCCCAATCTCTGAGGTAAGCTGAGCTCCCAAGGCGTGCATTGCTTCCTTTAGTCAGTACTGGTTCCGGAATCTGATTCAATTCATTTCAAAACCCCAGCTGGTTTACAGAGTGATTGAGTGGGAGAGAGAGACGTAGTGAAGGGATAATTAGAGAGATGTTGAGAGGGAACCAAAATCCTGGAATTTACTGTGCTTGTGGAAAGAAGGCGGAGATGTACATGAATTTAGGCTTGGGTGTTGATTACGGTAGACACTACTGGGGCTGTGGTGGAGGCGCAACCCAGGTATCAATCTCGAATTTATGTTTTGGAGGCAATAGAGGTATGAACATGTTTGAAACTGAAATCTGTATTATGAATGTTTATGTAGAGGCTGTGTGGTCTGTTTCATTGGATTGACCCACCTCACAACGACCGAGCCAAAGAGGTGATTAGCAATTTGCTTGCAGCAATACAAAACTTGGAGGAAGAAATTGGAAAAACAAAGGAAAGTAAAATGAAGATGAAAGAGATGAACCTGATGATCTGGGCCATTGTTGTTGTGCTATGGATTCGACTGAAGATGAAAGATATGAACCTGATGAACTGGGCCATTGTTGTTGTGCTATGGATTCGACTGTTGCGTAGTGTCGAAGAAGCTGATGATCTAGCTGCATTATGTGGTAATGCCCAAGTTGATTTGCAGCTACAAGAAAACAGAGTGATGGAGGTCGAGAGTGAATTGAATGTAATGAAAGGAAGAGTGGAAAAATTATGGATTGCTCTGTTTGTAATGATGGGCATAGTAGTGTCTGCCCTAATGGTGTAAGGCAGGTGTAATTGATGTGTTCTAACATGTTTTTAGTGAAATGAAGTTCAATTTCCTTCCTAAATTTGTAGGTGTTCTTGAGTATTGCGTTCATGTTATGTGGAATCAATGCACATAACTCCTGCAAATAACATACATTGCACATTCTAAGCACCCTGTTTTGATGAAGAAAACTGCTGTTACATATACCTGAGGCATCCTTAAAACTCCATCAACCAAGGGTGACCATTGTTCAACATATTCAAATGGTCACAAATATTGTTCAAGACTACAACATATTCAAATGGTCACAAATATTGTTCACAGGGGAGTGCTACATCAACAACAACACAAAATGGCCACAAAAGTTACAACAAAAGTTACAACAAAAGCTACAACAACAACACAAAATGGCCACAAAAGTTCCAACATCTGAACAACATATCACATCTACTCTGTCTCCTTTTGTGGCTGGTTTTGGCTGGTTTTTGTTCCCACATTCTCAGCAACATATACCATGATGGCACCAGCAGCTTTTTTGGCAGCAGCAGCTTGTTCCTTAGCCAACTTATAGGTCCTTCTGGATATGATATGTTCTATTTTACCCTCCTTAGCTGCTACATCTTTCCTCCTTGGCCTTTGCTGTCTAACATATTTGGTTGTTCCTTGAGATGAAGACTAAAACAAAAGTGTCAATCACTGACACCTCATAACCACATGACAATTGTAATCAACACATTAAAATTGGAAAAGTACTTACAGCAGCATTTGCAGCAGCAGCAGCAACCTTCTCTGCTTTAGTGAGTGGACATCCCACTCTGTTATGTCCTACTGTGAAGCATCTTTGGCAGGTCATCCTGGAGTAAGTCTTTTTCAGCTTCTCATAGCCCTTTTCTCTTGATGGTGGTGCAACTCTCTCTCCATGCTCAAGTCTCCTCTTCTTTGCTAGTCTGCCTGCTTGTTTTTTGAATTTTGGTGGTGCAATGGGAAAATCAACTACCTCCCAAAACTCCTGCCCAGCAATTGGATGGAGGACATGGCCATATGCTTGCTCATACTTTGCTCGTGTGAGTGCTTCATCACAGAAAAAGTAAGGAACCAAATTTCTACTCCTCAAGCAACATATACCATGATGGCACACAATTCCGCTGCATTGCCACCTCTTGCAACTGCACTCATGCTTGTTCAAATCCACAACATGCTGAGTCCCACTTTCTCCTGTTCCAAGGACTTGAAATTCATGTAAACCAGCACTGAAGCATCTGTAATTACAAGAGAAATCTATCTCCTTATTGACCAGAGCAACAATCCTAGGCCCAACAGGTTGCCTCCATCTAGTGACAGCCACACATCTATTTGCCAGCCTTACCATGATGTCCATTCTGATCTTCTCAACCAATGTGATGATTGGCTTGTCTCTTGCCTCCTTCAGTACATTATTCCAGCTCTCACAGAGGTTATTCAACAAGAGATCACACTTTATATCTGGATTGAAAAATGCCCTGCACCAATGTTTAGGGTGTCTGTCCTCTTTTTCTGAAAACCAATCATATGCAGCTGGCTTCTGCATCTTCAGATCAAGCATGTGCTTGTTGAACCATGGCACTGTGGTTGACCTTGCTGCATTCCATATGCTTTGTTTCAGTCCTTCTCCTGGATGTTTGTCCTTGAAGTTGTTGTATAGGTGTCTAACACAAAATCTGTGTTCAGCTCCAGGAAAATGATGCTTGATGGAATTCTGCAATCCTTTCTGCTTGTCTGAGATGAATGCATAGCTACTCTCCCTCTCAATCTTCAGATCAAACTTAAGCAGCTCTAAAAACCACATCCACACATCCTGGTCCTCAATCTCACAAATTGCAAAGGCTATGGGAAACATTCCATTATTGGGATCAACACCAACTGCAGTTATGATGACTCCTTTGTGGTATCTGTTGGTTATGTGAGTTCCATCAAGACCCACCAGAGGCCTACACCCATTGATCCAGCCCTCTTTGGTTGCAGCAAAACACACATACATCCTTTGAAACCTCCGGATATCACCATCCATAACTGTCTTGATCTCCACTGTAGAACCAGGGTTTCTCTTCAACAGCTCAGTCCTATAGCTGCTTAAGCTATTATACTGAGCAATGAAATGACCTTCATTCATCCTCCTTGCCTTATCCCTTCCTCTAGCTACGACTTGAATTCCTATGTCCAGCTTGTGCTTTTTCTGCAGTTGGTTTTGAATTCCAATCCTGTTCCAATTTGGATCCACCATCAAGTCATCCTTAACATCTTCTGCTACTCTATTATAGTCAAACCAATGACATTTGACGATGGGAGCGCAGTTGTGGAACTGATTCAAAGACTTGATGAACAATGTGTCACCACAACCTTTAATTCTTGCTGCATATAACCAGTATGGACACTCCAATTGACATCTCACCTCAACCTTCTTCTTAGTGTTCTTTTGAAACCACAACCCTTTTTGGTGGCCTATAGACTGCTCTTTTACTGCCTCCTTCAGCTGATCTGAGTCTGGGAAAGCATGACCCAACTTGAACACAGGATTCTTTAGATCTACTTCTCTATTCCAAGATATAGGTGTAAACCCTTTCTTAACTTTCTGCCTTCCTGGATCTTCTCCTACCTCTTCCTGTTCAGAAACAGAGTCCTCCACACTATTCAGATCATCTTTATCAACACCATCATCAGAGCACTCACCCTTATATCCCATGTCAACAAATTGTTCAACATTGTGTGGATCTGAGCCATGAGGTGAAAAGGATCCAGGTGCAAAACCAGCAGCTTCTTCAGCACCATCTTCATAATCTGAGTCTCCATAAAATGATCCCACTTCACTACCACTACCATCTGACTCTCCATCCCATGAGGCCTCTTCAGAATCAGTTTCTGCTTTCTCAGAATCTGCTGGATCTGCTACTAGTTCTTCATTATTCCTCTGTCTGGTGTTGTATCTTGGAGGTTTCTCTCTCCTCTCCCTTAAGTTTGGTTGCTGCACTTTGAACTTCCCCTTCTCAGCTGCACTTGGTGGATCTGCTACTGGTTCTTCATTATTCCTCTGTCTGGTGTTGTATCTTGGAGGTTTCTCTCTCCTCTCCCTCCAATTTGGTTGCTGCACAGCACACTCTTTGAACTTCCCCTTCTCAGCTGCACTTGGTTTTTCCTTTGCAGCAGTCTCCTTCTGCTTCTGCTTTGCTTTACCCCTCTTGATCAAGTTCAGATCTGCAGCCCTCCTCTTCAAATCTGCCTCTTGTTGCCTCCTAAGTTTGGTTGCATTTATATCTTTGGCTCTTCTAGCAAACTCTGCATGTTGTCTCTCCTCCTCAACTCTTTGTCTCTCCTCTGCCCTCAGTCTCCTAACTATGGCTGTATTTATTTTGGCTCTTCTAGCAAACTCCTTTTTTTGTTGTCTCTCCTCCTCAACTCTTTGTCTCTCCTCTGCCCTCAGTCTTTCCTCCTCAGCCCTCTGCCTATCCTCTTCACCCTCTTCAGCCTCCTTGTCTTTAGTTGCTGGTTCCCCCTTTTCTGTCTCCTCTTCAGAATCTGAGCCAAAGCACTCATCTATAGGTATGGGAGTAGGCCCAGGCCCAAGCCCAAGCCCAAAATGGTGAACATCACCATCAGCTACTTCAACTTCATATACCTGAGGGCTTTCTTGTGTAGGTTGTGTGAAGAAGTCATGCACAATGTCATCTAAGTTTGCAAATGTTGACTGACTTTGTTGACCTTGTGCACCACAATTTAAGGATGCAGAACTACCCTCTCCAACCACTCTTGCACTACCAACATTCATCTCTGGTCTATTTAAGATGGTAGCAGCAACGTTTGCATCTTCAAACACAGTTGCCAACTCAGCAGGTGTAGACAAGGTCAATGGATTATAACCTTCTATGCTTTCCCCATTCAAATGATTCAACTCTGCCTCCTCTTTTTTTCTCCTCCCTCCACCTACTATATACAGACCAATTGTCCTGTTCTTGGGTAACAACTTCAGCATCTCCACAGCAGCTCCATCATTGGCAGCCCTAACCCATCCCTCACTAACAGATGTTCCAGGGCACTTAAAATAAAAACAAATGGGGCGCTCTCTATATCCAAGATCTCATGCTATGTTATGAAGCTCCAGCCATGAAATTTTGTCCGGATCAAGGCCATCAATGAAACACTTCCCACCATCTTTGTTCTCCCTTCCAACCTTATACTTCATAGAAATACCATCCAACTGCTTCTCAAAATAGCCTCCATGATGTACCTCGAAAGTGTAAAGTTCTTCTGGCACTGCAAAACAAACAAGGTAAACGGAGTATTACTCCGTATATATCCAGCAAATACAAGGAAAAGCATGTGAGCTTTTTACACCCTAAACAACAGTCCAAACACACAACTATAAACAAATCCTTCCACTGTAAACACTCAAAACCCTTTTTAATCTCTAATGAACGCATAATCACCAACACTACCAACATTAAACCCACTATATCACCCACACAAACTTTGTAACTCTCAATAAAACTCTATAAACACGATTTTAGCACTGTGCAAACTCTGCATTTTAAAGACAACACATGTGAAAAGTAAGAAACCCAGAAATTCAAGCCGTAGATAACTTACTTTTGCGCCGTGGTCGTTTCAATCTAAACAACCCCCAATATTCGGCCATGGCTGCCCAAGCTTGCCAGAGAATCGCGATTCAGCCAACTGCGAAATGGGATTTCAATGTTAGGGTTTCGCAAAAGTATTTTGGGGAAATCAGACTTCCCCTTCTTAGGTTGGGTGTTTTCGGAGGGGTACCCAAACTTACCTCTTTCCACTCGTAGTTTGTTAGATTACAGATTTGCCCCTCGGAATCTTTTTGTGAACTGCCACGTCATCCAAAACCGGGAAGCCAGCCGGTCAAAACGCGCTAGGTACCTCTATAATAGGGTTTAAAACTTTGGGTACTATGGTGATCGTTTTTCAAGTTCGGGTACCTTTCTTGTATAGCGAGGTAAGTTTGGGTACCAATGGTGAATTTTTTCCAATTGACAAAGTCAAAATGTAATTTGAAAAATAATAGAGGTCCAAATGCTAAATTTTGAAGGTTTGAATAGAAGTTCTCAAAAAAGTTTCATCTTCATTTCAAGAAAAAAAGAATTCCATCTTTCGTTTTAAACAACTACGAAATTCCAGCTTTTGGTTTCCTACACTACCAGAAAAGGCGTCATAGCCGACGACGCCATCTCGTCGGCCGTTTCCATTAATTCGTCGGCTATAGTCATAGCCGACGAAGTATCGTCGGCTATTATCTCGTCGGGATTGCTCCGTCGGCTATAGTATAGCCGACGACACACGGGGTAAGTCGTCGGCTTATGAAACACCAGGTATAGCCGACGAAAAAAGCGTCGTCGGCTATACTTCGAACATTGCCGACGAGAAGATCGTCGGCTTTAAAAATTACGTAACTGCCCCTAACCCGAAGTATAGCCGACGACACTATCGTCGGCTATACGTCCGTTTTAGCCGACGACACTATCGTCGGCCATAACAATCGCCGGTACCAGGAACGGCTTTTTTTTGCCTGAAGCCGGGAGGGTATAGCCGACGACATATGGTAAACATCGTCAGCTATAGCCCTTATAGCCGACGAAATTTGGTAAAAATCGTCGGCTATAACTGTTATAGCCGACGAAATAATGCCAATATCGTCGGCTATAACCCCTAAATATTTAAAAAAATTAAAAAATTTTACTCGGGCCCAATTTCTCTTCGTCTTCGGGGGCTGCAGAAAATGCACAAACAAACATCCAAATATCCAACAAATATCCACATCAATCCATCCCTAATATCCTACATACTGTACAAATTAACCCACTATATATATCTACTCATCATCACCCCCTAAACGCGTAGCGTCGTCGACCGGATCGTTCGAGTTCCGGTGGCTATGGCTGTCCTGATCGGCTGGCGTACTCCGATGCGGGGGGGGAGTGGGGACGACGAACTGGGGCATCTGTGGCGGAGGCGGGGGCTGGAGTCCAGCCTGCTGGGCCTCCCAAGACTGCTGCATCCATCGGTACATCTCCGCCACAGATGCGTCTCTGGCCTGCTGCGCCGAAGCCTCCGCAGCCCTCGCCAACTCCGCCTGCTGGAGCGCCTCCACCGCCCTCGCCAACTCCGCCTGAGTCCTCTGCAGCTGCGTCTGCAAGTCTCCTCTCGTCGAAGCCGCACGCTGCGTGCTGGGATTGGCCGGCGTGAACTTGAGAACCCCATCTCCCGCCGCGCCTAGGCCTCTCTGGTAGAAGTAGTTGTTCCCCGTCCCTACCGCCGCGTGCATGATCTGAGAGGCCAAGCGCGGCTCAAGGGTGTCGATCGTGGAGGCAAACTCCGCGATCGCCTCGTCGGACGCCCCGTCTCCCAGAGTGTCTCGCGCGATCCCGAAGGTGATCGCGTCGGTCTCCGCATCTATTTCCGCCTAATTGACAAGAAAATATAATAAACGAATTAAAAATTATATATATAAATTAATTTCATGAAACACTTTTATTTAAGATGGACGAATACTTACCACTTGGTCGGGACGCCCCGGATATATCTGCGCATGAATCCACGACAACGGCCTCAGCGGTCGGTCCCTCCTCGCCATCTCTGCCCACTGCCTCCAGGAGCGGGCGCCGCCGTGGTGGGGGTGCTCGTTCCTCCTGCGGTTGTCGCTGTTCGTCCGCGAGATTTTCTGTATTATAACAACAAACATATAAACGCAAATATAAATTAGTAACTAAATTAAAATATTAGGAACTAACCAAAATAAAATTAATAACTAATTTAGTTACTAACTAATTTAATTTAATTAGTAACTACTTAACTAACTAATTTAATTAGTAACTACTTAACTAACTAATTTAATTTAGTAACTAACTAACTTACTAACTACCTAATTTTATTTAATTTAATTTGATTTAATTTAGTAACGAACTAACTAACTATGTAACTAACCAACTGACTTAATTTAATAACTAATAACTAACTAACTAACTAATTAATTGAATTAAGTAACTACATAATTTAATTATTAAATAACATTAAAAAGTTATATACTACCAGGCTAAATTTTCTTACCGAGACCCTGTCGCTCCCGAAGTAGGCTACCAGCCATAGCCACTCGTACTCCCTGTACCGGAACTCGTGGGGGGTTGCAGCTCGCCCCAAGCGCTGCTCCACATGGTACGTCCTGTAGTGCGTGGACAGCTCGTTCTTCCACTCGGAGTACCTATATTAACAGAACACAACTGTTAGATATATATATTCGTACACTGCCAATAAATATATTTATACAAAAAAAAGCAAAACACATAATCTGTTCTTCAGCTGCTCGTCTCTCCACCAGTCCAAGGTAGGATGGACTCTAAACCATTGCTGCAACATTATAAATTAATTAGAAAATATTTTTATATAGTTATAAGGACTGAATTCATAATTGTTTATTTTCTATAATAAAAATCATATTTAACTCACCGACAGTGCATTGTACACTCGCGCCTTGATCTCATCGGGCACAGAGCCCCAGTCGGGCCACAACAGTGGGACCCTGTCCCGCACGAGCATGCCCGTCGCGTTGATGTACTTGGTGGTGGTGTCTCTCCGCTCAATCGGGCGTCCATCCTCACCGGGACCGGGCAGGATCTCTCTGATCCCACCGGCCAGCTCCCTCTCCAGGGTGGACATGTTCGCTGGCCCTCTGGTCCGTCTCGTCCCCGCGGGTTTATTGACGAGGACGCCTGTTAAAATGAACACATAGTTAAATAATTATTTAAACTAACTAATTAAATAATTAATTAAACAATGTAAATAATTAATTAAACTAACCAATTACCTGCGTCGTTGTACTGCTTGTCCCTCTCACGAACGGCCCACAGGCCGCGGCAGTCCTCTGAGTCGAAAGGACTGTAGAAGTAGGCCTCCTCCCAGGGAATCTCGTGAGGCCGGTCGTGCCTCCAAATCTGCCTCCCCCTGGCGTCGTACTCAGGGATGGCAGGGAGGAACTGGACCATGTACATCCCCGATGGCGGAGACATACGGGGCGTGGACCCTGAGGGGCCTGCTCCCCCTGACGGTGGGCCCCGTAGCTGTGGACGCTGTCGCTGTGGGGGGACAGGGAGCATCTCTGGAGGGTCCAGATCGGCGCGCGGTGGGGTCGGCTGCCGATCCTGGAACAGTGCTGAAGTGCACTGGGGTCTGGTGGCTCTGCGTCCTCCTCCGACACTCGAGTCAGGGCCCGCTCCCGTCGACTCATACGAGGAGCCCCCACGTGGATCGCTCGGCGTCAATCCCATCAACGTCTCCTCTCGTCGACTCAAAGGCCGGCCTAGGCCCCGACGACCGCTGGATCCGCTCCCCCCACGGCTGGATCCTGCCTGAGCGTCGGGGTCGCTCTCGGTCCGTCTGCCAACCCATCGGTCTACAAAGCGCCGGTTTCCTGCACAATTAGTATATAAATTCCATAAATTGCACAAAAATTCCACAAAACAAAATTAAAAACATCATTCAATGTATATATACCTAATTATATATATACGTACCTAAATATATTTATACCTAATTATATATATATATTCCGAAATATAACACAAAATTCCTTAAATTTCACAAAAAAATAAAAAACTTTTTTAAATATATATACACCTAATTATATATATACATAACTATATTTATACCTAATTATATATATATATATATATATTCCGAAAAATATATATATATATATCGTCATAAAAATGAAAAAAAATATTTATACCTAATTATATATAAATTAGTATATAAATTAGTATACTAGTATATAAATTCAACAAAATTCCACAATTAGTATATAAAAACCGTAAATTTAACAAAAAATCCACAAAATTAGTATATAAATTCCACAAAATTAACAAATTTAACAAAAAATCCACACAATTCCATAAATTTCAAAAAAACCCTAAATTCCACAAAAAATTCACAAAAACCCTAAAATTCACAAAATTCGACAAAATTAATAAAAACCGTAAATGAGGCTCGATCGGGACTACCTGACATGGTGGTGCAGTCTGGACGAGGACGGGTGGTGCGGTGCGGCGGCGGCGGCGGCAGGGGCGGCGGCGGCAGGGGGTTTCGGATCGGCTAGGGGCGGCTGCGGCTGGGCGGCTGCAGCAGGGGCGGCAGAGGCGACGCAAGGCAGGGGCGGCTACGGCGGCAGGGGCGGCTACGGCGGCTCGGGACGGCGGCTCGGGGCGGCGGCTCGGGGCGGCGGCGGCAGGGGGTTTCGGGTCGGGGAGGGGTCGGGCACGACGGGGAGGGGGCGGGGAGGGGGAGGGTAGGGAGGGGGAGGCTCGGTCGGCGTCGGGGAGGGACGGGCGGCTGCGGCAGTGGGGATTTAGGGATTTAGGGTTTCTGGAAAATGAGGGAGGCGCCCTCTGTTTCGGTTTAAATCGAAGGACTATAGCCGACGATGTTATTTTAATTCGTCGGCTATAGTTATAGCCGACGAATTTCGTCGGCTATACTCTGACGGGCCGGGCCGAAATCCGGGCCGGGCCGAAGTTGGGCTTTGCGGGCCGGTTATAGCCGACGAAGTTAAGTCTATCGTCGGCTATAATATGCACATCGTCGGCTATAATATGAATCTCGTCGGCTATACTTTACGCTCTCAGCAGCCGTCAGATCTCGCCCATCCAACGGCGGACAATGAAACGGCGCGGATCGCAAGAGTTTAGCCGACGAAGTTCAGGATTTCGTCGGCTATTCCCTGGTCAAGTTTTGGTCAAACCTCTAAACGCTTTAAAACGGCAATTGGCCCGTCTAGATGACGTTTTTTGGCCTGACCTTCAACAGAGAATAGTTTCAAATCGATGCGACGCAACTAACCGTATAAAAATTTTCCTCCAAATATTTACCGACCGTCAGGCTACCCATAGGAAAACGGAAGTAAAAAACACCTAACCGCAACATTCGGCACACAGATTTTGTCCGAATCTTCCCATTTTTCAACCGTAGTCGTATTTCAATATTTCGGTTGTATCTTATTTCACGACACTTTTGCATTTGAACGGTCTACGTATGGTAACTATTTGAAACTATACATTCACTTAAACACTTAGTAAATAAGTTAAGGAACATTAGTGCATATGTTCCGATTTCGAATCTAAAAGTTTTGAAAATCTATTCCAACCGTCAGATATCACCGTTAAGATTAAATACATGTATGAAAAAAAATACAACTAGATCTGACAACGTTAAAGGGTCGATCGGATCGGTCAAACTGCTTGGTCAAACCTCTAAACGCTTTAAAACGGCAATTGGCCCGTCTAGATGACGTTTTTTGGCCTGACCTTCAACAGAGAATAGTTTCAAATCGATGCGACGCAACTAACCGTATAAAAATTTTCCTCCAAATATTTACCGACCGTCAGGCTACCCATAGGAAAACGGAAGTAAAAAACACCTAACCGCAACATTCGGCACACAGATTTTGTCCGAATCTTCCCATTTTTCAACCGTAGTCGTATTTCAATATTTCGGTCGTATCTTATTTCACGACACTTTTGCATTTGAACGGTCTACGTATGGTTTCGGTCAATATACTTTAGCCGACGACTTGCAAGTCGTCGGCTACAGTATGGGCATTATAGCCGACGAATTGCAAGTCGTCGGCTAAAGTATGGGCATTATAGCCGACGAATTATGGTCCATTTCGTCGGCTATAACGCTGATCTTTCTGAAAATTTGCCATTTAGGGCCTGAAAATTGCCTATTTCACCTGATAAATTCCTGAATATCGCACAAACAAATCAATACAATTTCCCATAAATTCGAAAAACGGTAATTAAGGACAAAAATTATTTTCATACATGCATGCACCATCGTACACAAATACATACATAAATAGTATACTAAGGATGATAATCAGAATCATCCTCATCACTTGAGTCAGACGTAGTATAGTAGTTAATATCTGGCAACCGGTGCTCGTACTCGTCGTCTGAGTCATCGTCGGGCTGATATAGACGATTCGGATTAACATCATACATGGGCACCTGACCCCTAGGAAGTCGGACCACTCTGCCCGGCGTCACATTATTATCGCGGATGGTGGAGGATTCCGGAATGTTGCCGGCGTCCGGCTCTTGGTATGCGGTCGCTTCTTGACACTCTGTGCTCACACCAAGTGTGGTAGCACTGTATATGTCTCGCTGAGACACATGGTTAACTACCTTCCACGTGCCTTTGTTCAAAGGATCGTCAAGATAAAAGACCTTTTTGGCCGCTGTGGCGAAAACAAAGGGGTCGTCTTCATACACACTAGTGGCGGTATTCACCGAAAGTATGCCGTACTGATCGATCCGTGTGCGGTGCGGCCTAGTATCAAACCATCGACACTTGAACAAGTGGACTTTCATGCGGTTCCCATAAATGAGTTCAACAACTGACTGTAGGACACCGTAAAAATCCACGCCCCCCTCTGCACCATCGACCATCACCCCACAATTCTGTGTTTTGCGTTCCCCGTCTCTAGCTTCACATATATACTTAACGCCGTTGACATCACACATTGGGCGGACTGTGGAAGATATCGGCTTCATCGACAACAGCCTCAATTCCTCTGAGTAATTTGTATGACCACCCCTCGCAGCCACTTGCATCAGCTGAAAAATATAACTCAAATCACTCGGTGTGTTTATGATTAAAGAATAGGGAACTGTAAAAGAAAGCCATCTAATATATATATTTATACACTTACCCATTGTGGAAAATAGTCTGCAAACGTCGTGTTGTGGTACTCGACATCACCGCGAACTTCCTTGCTGTGAAGATGGTGACGTTTCCAATATTGTACCTCCGGACAGTTTATTAGAACCCACCAGTGGGCAATCCCTACCTCATGGTCAGGCAACTTGTCCACACCCTTTTTCTTGAAGCTTCCGTATGGTACAACAGAGTTGGCGACGATAGATAGGTTGAACTCGGGGTCATCTCGACTTGGATGTTGTGGGGGGTCCTCCATCGCTCCCAAGTACAACTTGGCGTACGTTACACACTCATGCGCAATGTAAGCTTCAGCAATACACCCCTCAGGCGCAGATTTATTGTGCACATATTTCTTGTAGTCTCCAAGTTGTCTGCAAGGTTAACAAGTGCGTGTTAAGAGCATGCAACTTTTATTTAAAAACATGTATAAATCAAATTTATGAATAACATGTACCTTTCGATGGGATACATCCAAGTGTAGTGTACGGGACCGGTAAGCAACAATTGTTGGGGAAGATGGATCATCAGGTGAGGCATGATGTCAAAGAAGTTTGGGGGAAATATCCTCTCGAACTTGCACAAGATAAAAACGATTTCCTCATGCATTCTCATGAGGTCTGATTTTCTAACTTCTCTAGCGCATAACTTCTGGAAGAATCTTGACAACGCCACCAACGGCTCAACCACTTCATCCTCCAAGTACGCTCGAATGAAAATAGGGAAGAGGCGTTGAAGCAGTACATGGCAGTCGTGACTCTTCAATCCGTACATCTTGTTGTCTCGGTAGTTAACACACTTGCTTATGTTACCCGCATAGCCATAAGGATACCTGCATAGCCATTAACAACAGTTAGATTTCATGCATATATAGTCGTCCAACAACAGATGGATTCTTTAGGGAATACATGCCTAATTAATAAAAAGTTACCTGACATTACTCAGCCATCCAAAGATTTCATGTTTCTGGTCCCTGGTGACGGTGTAAGGAGCTTGGGGCATTTTGCTCCTGCCCTCTCTCAACCACAAATGGTCCCGCAGTCCCATATTTCTCAGATCAACGCGTGCCTTGGGGGTGTCTTTTGTTTTCTTCTCCCAATTCAAAACTGTGCCAACCACGGCTTCACCCACGTTCTTCTCTATATGCATGACATCCAGGTAGTATCTGGTAGCCAACCTGGCCCAATAAGGAAGTTCCCATAAGATGCTCTTGTGTGACCAGAACCTATACCGATCCGGCCTCTCTGGAATCGTGCGCAACACATCGGGATGATTGCTAAGCGGACCAAAGTCATACTCATTCAACACTGCCAATATTTCCTCCCCTGTCCATTGCTCCGGTGCCCATCCCCTTTCTTCAGTCCCATCAAAAGCCTGTGCATCGTCCCTAAATGGATGGTCATGCGGAAGCCAACGACGGTGACGCATCTGGACAATCTTGCTGCAATGAGGACTGGAGCAATCAACAGTCATGCACTCTGAACAAGCCCTGTAACCCCTGGTGACGCTGCCCGACAACATACCCCTCCCAGGAAAGTCACTGATCGTGCCAACAAGCATGGCATGCATCCGGAACATCTCATTTTTGAACCGGTCGTAGACCAGGTGGCCGTTCAGACTCAAGTACCGAAGCTCCTCAATTACGGGTCTCAAATACACATCGAGACACTTTCCCGGATAACCTGGGCCTGGAATCAACAATGTGAGCATGTTATATTCCTTCTTCATGCACATCCACGGTGGAAAGTTGTACGGAATCAAAATAACTGGCCACACACTGTACTGAAGCTCTTTCTTGCCAAAAGGGTTGAAACCGTCGGATGATAGCCCTAGCCAAACATTTCGAACCTCTGATGCAAATTCGGGAAACTCCAACACGTTCTTCTTCCAAGCCTCTCCGTCGGCGGGATGTCTAAGGGTGTCATCGTCAGGCACATTCCTCTCAGCCCACCATCTCATAGCTTCGGCCGTGAAAGCACACATGAACAACCGCTCAAGCCTATCAATCAGCGGGAAGTACCGAAGTATCTTCACAGCTTTCTTGTTCCCTTTAGGAGTGAACTTATACCGCTCTGTATTGCATAATGGGCAGTATTCAAGATCTGCAAGTCCTTCCCCGTAAAACAGAACGCAATCGTATCTGCATGCATGAATCTTGATGTAGGAAAGGCCGAGATCTTTAAGGATATGTCGCACCTTATGATGACTGGTAGGAAGCCGATGTCCGGGGGGCATCGCCCCACCCCATAGCCGAAGCCAATCATCAACCGATTTGACAGTGCCTTTGTTCTCCGTTTTGATCTTCATCACTCCCATGACAGATTCAAGGACAGTCTTACTGCATCCGGGGTACAACGGAGTCTGTTGCAATGCGATCAGGTTGTTGTACTTTTCCATACCACTTGTGTTGACCGGAGATCGGGGTAATGGCTCGAGTGGCTCAATATCAGGGAAACACTCCATCTCCGGAGGTGGGAGTTGCACATCTGGTGCTTCCTCAAAGACACCGCTCTCACGAGGAAACATATCGTTGATCCAGTTCGTTGTCGGATCATTGGAGGAACTCCCTCTCTCGGCAAATTGTCCATGATCATGACGACCCGCAAACTCTGGTTCACCGTGATAAATCCAATTAGTGTATAGGACCCAAAATCCATATCTAGCCAGGTGTTGCTCCACTGTCTCTATGGAAAACCGGTGACGTGGGGTGGCACACTTGCACTTTTTACACGGACAATAATGAAGTGTAGTGTCTCCACAGTTAGCCATCACAAAATCCAGGAAACTCCTAACTCCATCATGATACGCCTGATCCCATCTTCCAAGGGTAATCCAACTCTTGTCCATCCTGTAAATTCAAGAAATAAATATAGCTATATATAGATATGTATATATGCACGTACTACGTACGTACTAATTAATTAAAAAATTCATCATTACACACACACACATATATATATATATATATACACATGCATCCCTAAATTAATTAAAACATCGTCAATCTCCCTAATTAATTAAACACAATGTATTTTTTATATATACCAACAATATATTTTTAATTACAATTAAATTAATTAATATATATACATTTTTTCATCAAATTCATCTAAAATCACCTATAAATCAACATTAATCAATCACTAATCTTCAACAAAACTTCAATTCTATCTAACCAATACAACATATATATCAACCCATTAATAATCTCATCTCAACACATATATATATATATATATATCAAATTAATCACACATTTATTCTAATTAAACTCTAAATTAATACACCTCTGCATATAACCAACTAAATCAACACACACAGCAATATACGTACCTTTCAAGCTTATGGCCGAGGTTTTGGACGATTTCAGAGCGTTTTGGACGATTTCATCGACGAATGAGCTCCCTGATGCAGAAGGTCGATCTGATATAAGAGTTATAGCCGACGAATACCCCCCTCGTCGGCTATAACAAAAACTTTTCGTCGGCTATAACTCTTATAGCCGACGAATACCATCCTCGTCGGCTATAACTAAAAACGTTTCGTCGGCTATAGTTATAACCGACGAGTTGTCGGCAGTCGTCGGCTATAATATTATAGCCGACGATGTGGCCGACGAAATAGTAGTTCGTCGGCTATAACGGGTTATAGCCGACGAGGTACTATTTCGTCGGCCGTTTTTTCCCATATCGTCGGCTATAACCCCTTTTCTGGTAGTGCTAGGTAGGACAAGCAAATGGTGATGAAGGGGTGAGGACCGTGAGGTTTTCATATGTGTACGTGTATGATAGGATTTGTGTCACTAGTTGCGAGTTGCTATAAAAAGATGGGGTGACTGGTGGCTGCAGCATATCGAACCCTTGCAACATTGCTTTATACCTATCCTTGAATGTAAGGTTTTCTTCTAGTTAAAACCATATATGCATGTACTCAATGCATTTGGTGCAGTGGTCTTGGCTACACTAAGCTTGTTGACAGATTAAACAAGTAACGTAGAGCACAAATAAGCAGAGGAAGAAAAAATGAGCTATATATATATTTCTCTTCGGTAACCAGAAAGCAGAGGAAGTCTTATGGAATCTAGACTCAATCTACTTGCAATATGAATACTACAACAGAAATTATAGTTGAATGTTGCTAGAAAGATTGCCATAGTTTTGAGATGGCACTTGTTTAAGTACCTAGAGATATGGTGTTTAAAGTGCGGTAGGTAAGAATTGTGATTATACAGGAAATTACTAAGGAGAATCATATTTAGAGTAACACAAATTCAGCAAGATTGAATCACTCAATTCAATCAGTGCTTATCACTAGAAACTAAAGCTCTATCATACTTCTTTGACGCAGTAGAAGGGTGGAAGGGCTGATCAACGTCGAACCCTCAATAGATGGAGAGCACAAACAACGTTGTACTCTATAGGATAGGTCTGGAATTCACCAGAAACAAGAGACAAACTCTTAGGGTTTTGATAAAATATATTAACTGCCGTCTGCAATCCCAAAGGGATGCTTAAATACTGAAAAGAAACCCTAGGGCAACTAACAAGGAAACCCTAAAGCCCAAGGAATTAAAACAGAACAAGTCCAAAACAAATTAGAAAACTTAAAACTTGAAAACATATTAAACTGCCGTTTTGAGGCCCTAAACGAACTCGAAAGCCCGAAAAGGCCCACACGTCGTGGCAAAACTACGAGTTTGATTCCTGGCGTCGTTCCCTTTCCGGAATGGTATCACAATCGTCATTCGGACGCCGAATGCCAAAACTGTAGTAAACCGGGCTCCTTCAATGTTGGCGGACGACGTCTGGCGGATGTCGTCTGGCGGATCTGCTCTGGCGGATGATTTCTGACGAATGAACTCCTGGCGGATGAACCACCCTTGGCGAGCGGACGTCTCTGGCGAACGGGCTTTGACTTGCAACGGTCAATCTGATCTTCAATGTTGGCCGCCATCCATCCTACATCATTCTTCGATGTTCTCATCAAGCACATAAAATTGAAGGCATTAATACAAGCATTTTTTTTAAACCTCTAAAGCGATTTCATCGATTAATTACTAACAAGACGGAATTAGATCGGATGATATTACCGTGTAAGCATGACGACGACTCATATAGACTAAATTTGAGCCCAACTTAACCCCGAAACCTATACTCGTTTATGAAATATTAAAAGCGCATGATCAAACTGGTTCCCATGTCTCTCTCACCCAACCCACTTCCAAGGTTCCAAGAGTCAATGATCTTCAGTGATGAGTGATCATGATTCCCTCTCCACCAATTCATATCTACACTACCGCACACCGTATGTCTAGACGAAACGTTTCAATTGCAAGGCCAATGCTGGTGAGAGCGAATTTGATTGTAAGGATGCCGCTGGAAACCCCATTACATCTACCATTTTACCACAAAACTTGCTGAGCGAACGAAGAACAGCAATGCTACAAAGTCTTGATTGGCCAAGTGAAAGTTTCGGCAGAATCTTGTCATTATTTATCATCAGATGTGGCTGAAGAGACCACATCAGTTGTGGTACGTGTTATATATCCATCTCGTTGTGGGCACATCTTTTGTATTAGGTACTATGAGGACACAATTGATAGATCTGCTTGTCAAACATGTGGTATTAATTTTATACTCTCTGAGGCTAGGCAGTTGTACCTGTTCGCGATTGAGGTTCGTGATGTTGTGTTTTCTTAGAGTTTAATTACGTAGCGTATATCATGCCATATCATCATAATTTGTTTTGAAAATTGGTGACGTGAGTTTTTTATTTTATATCTACGTTATTTAGATAAGCATCTAGCTAGCTAGGAATATGATTTATGTCTCTTATCAAAGAAAACAAGACTTCTGGTATTAATATGCATAACTTAATCAATAAATAAAAAAAATCAAAAAAACGAAGAGTGTAGCACTCAAAACTCTAGCATTAAAAAAGTAAAATATGTTGTAGGAGAAATAGATTGATAGTAAACTGTCTCTTTATTGATTGATAAGGAGGCATTTATATAGGCATTACATCAAGTATCCCTGTGAATCAGGGATTCCCTATCTAATACAGAATCTAGACTACTAGCCTTATTAAGACAAGACACACCACGGAAGTTACGGAATTAACCTTTCTTGAACACTCCCCCTTGTGTCGCGTCCTCAATGGTCCATGAACTGTTGCCTCGTTAAAACCTTTGCCAGCAAACAAAAACCTCTTGGGCAAAAATAAAAGCATAGTCTAAGGGAAAAGAGTACAACGCACCAACTACAAGTATGTGAGACATGCATAACTAGACTCCCCCTGAAGTCTAGACGAGAACTCCCCCTGATAGTCAATCAGTCTTTGAGTTCGGATAAGCGACACATACCAATGCGCTTTACATGTTTCATAAATGTAGATTTGGGTAGAGACTTGGTGAACATATCAGCTGCATTATCTTCTAAGCTGACTTGCTTCACTTGGATGTTCAAAGTCTCTTGCTGCTGCTGATTGTAGAAGAACTTAGGTGAAATGTGTTTAGTATTGTCACCCTTAATGTATCCCAACTTCATCTGCTCAATGCATGCTACATTATCTTCAAATATGCAAGTTGGTCCCATCGTAGTAGACTCAAGTCCACTAGACTCTCGAATGTGAGATATAACTGAGCGAAGCCAAACACATTCTTTGACTGCTTCATGTAGTGCAATAATCTCAGCATGGTTCGAGGAGGTAGCAATAAGGGTTTGTTTGGTTGATCTCCAAGATATCGCCGTATTCCCAATGGTAAAAACATAACCGGTTTGGGAACGTCCTTTGTGTGGATCTGACAAATATCCAGCATCAGCAAATCCTACCATCACATCATTTGGTGTATTTGAGTAGGAGGGGGTATCGCCAAAGCCGTATCGGGACCACGACTTAGCATCCTCGGGTCCGGATATGTTGACGGATATGGCTGCAGGATGGCGGATGGCTGAGCCGCGGCTTGTTGTGGCGAGGCAGGGTGCTGCTGAGCCAAAGCCAGTCTTGGCGGCTGACCGGTGGCGATCCGAGCCACGGTTTGTGCTGTTGGATGCAAGAGATCGACTAGGTGTCGAATCCTGATGAGTGTATCGATAGTACAAGCCCATGTCAAGGGTTCCTTTAAGGTATCGAAAAATGTTCTTGATTCCAACCCAATGACGTTGTGTTGGCGCAGAGCTAAATCTAGCTAACAAGTTTACTGAGAAAGCAATGTCTGGTCTAGTACACTGAACTAGGTATAACAAGGCTCCAATTGCACTAAGATATGGATATTTAGCTCCCAAGACCTCTTCGTCATCTTGTTTCGGACGAAAGGGATCTTTGTTGATATCCAGACTTCTAACGACCATGGGAGTACCTGTAGGATGCATAACTTTGTCCATGTTAAATCGCCTGAGCATCTTTCGGACGTATGCAGATTGGTGTATAAATATTCCACCACTTCGGTGCTCTAGTTCTAAGCCTAGGAAAAACCGAGTCCTTCCCAGATCTTTCATCTCGAATTCGGATTTCAAGTAGCTTGCGGTCTTATTGATCTCATTTAGAGTTCCAATGATGTTCATATCGTCAACATAGACGGCTATAATGGCAAATCCTGAACTTGTTCTCTTTATGAACACACAAGGGCACAACTCATCATTCTTGTATCATTTCCCAATCAAGTAATACTTAACCGTGTGTACCACATCCTACCAGATTGTCGGAGTCCATATAGAGATCGTCTCAACCTGATAGCAAATGAACTTCGTGGTTTTTGCTCACTTGACTTGGGTAACGAAAGTCCTTCTGGCACTTTCATGTACAGCTCCGTATCTAGATCCCCATAAAGATACGCTGTTACAACATTCATAAGCTGCATATTGAGTCTCTCTGAGACTACCACTACCAGAAACAAGACCTTTACCGACGAAAAAAAAAAAACACGGCCGACGACATACTATTTTCGTCGGCTACTCCCAAGAATGGCCGAAGATTTTTTCTTTCGTCGCTAAAAATAAAAAATCGTCGGCTATTCCAAAAGAATGGCCGACGATTTTTTCTTTCGTCCCTAAAAAATATTTTTCGTCGGCTATACCCCTAGAATGACCGACGATTTAAAATTTTCGTCGCCTGTTCTCTTAAAGTATAGCCGACGAAAACTTTTGAAAGTTTGGCCGACGAATATAGCATTTTCGTCGCCTATGATAAAAAAAAAAAAAAAAAAAAAGAGCAGCTTCCATTTTCTATCACTATCGACAAA